>JAENPR010000325.1:0-640296 GCA_018135685.1 Themeda triandra | reverse complement strand
CATCAGATTGATTATGCAAGCTTCATTAATGATTTCTATAAGTTCACGTGGATTTGATTATATGCAAGCTTTATTAATGATTTCTATAAGTTCACATGGATTTATTTTATAAGAATAGATGAGATGTCTTTCTACTTTTTTCTTAACTTTTAAGATTACATTGTTCAATAAAACATCTAAACATTCAAACTAACTAGAGCTGGGAATATCATCATTTATGCACTTTATTTCAAAATATAGGGATTGTTCATCATGTTCCCATTCTCATTCTCATCAATAAAATGTCTCCAGTGCATATAAACACGGGTCGTATAGTTGAACTTAGTCTTTCTCTTTTTCCCAAGCCTCCATGCCTAAGAAACTTGGGGACAAAGCTTTTCTTATGGCCACATATCTCATTAATCACATCCTAGCTATGTCATCAATTTCTATCCATCTTTGAATCGACACAACATCATGACAAGCCTAATTTATTATGCTTTTCTTCGAGTACTAGAATATGAAAGCGGTCCTTCTGCTATTGGCGTAGGATGACCACCCTACGCTTTAACGTTCTTATGTGTCGTTGGAGATGATGTTGTCAACATTGAAACACAGGGCCACTATGAGCCCTACGCTAGTAAGCTTCGAGCGGCTACCACCAACGGCCATTTGCGAGCCCTTGTGGTCGTGGATCCACCAGACACTTGAGCTGCTCCCACCACCAAGTATCGAGCCACCATGCCGCCAGGAACTGCATGAGAGGAGAACTGGGAGAGAGAGAGAGAGAGGACACCGAAATTGGGAGCAGTCGGACTTAACCAGTTTGGAGGGCTAGACTTGAGATCCAAGTTATCAGAGACAATATCACTACCGGTTTGGGTTAAAAATCGTCCGTGGTACTAACACTATCGGTTTTGAACACCAACCAGCAGTGAATAAACATGACAATAATGCTTTTCTTATGAACGTAGTGATACTCTACCTCCAATGGTGACGGTCTTTGCTAGTGATGGTATGTTCTATAGCAGTACTAACACCTAATAAGCTTGAAACATCAAGAGTCCCAAAGGCTCCTGCCCCAACCGAAAAGGCCCATAGTAAAAATTAACACGCCCAGAGAGATAGAAATATATATATAGAGAGAGAGAGAGAGGGAGAGAGAGAGGTGTTTAGTATTTGCCGACCCCCAGACCGAGGGCATTGTACTCGTGTCCTCGATCCTAGCTTCGCTTTTATTTGTCAAAGCAGGATTTACAATTTTACAGAGATGTGCAAAAAGAAACAACCATCCATGCGTGGGGCGTACTGTAGTACCGACTGCGCATCTGATACTCCTTAATGATTCCGCAATCCATTGCTTTATGATTGAACTTTTCTGGTACACGCATTGCCTACACCAATACGGCTTGATCCTGTGTGGCCGTGTGTGTGGGCGCCTGCATGCAGTTCTCTCTTTTGACGCTGACAAAAAAGATTGGCCATGATGGCCTCATGATATAGGCCATGCATGCAGATGCAGCTGCTGCCTACGTGCGTACTACCCACTGTGTTGTCCTTTGATCCTTTCCCTCGGTTTCTGATCCGTTAGCTTTTTTTTTTTTTTTACATTAAGATATTACGAGCAATCTATCCATGCTAGGAACACCACAATGATAACCTAGAGCAACTTCAACGAGTTTGGCCAAGAACATCACTTGGTAAATCTCTAGTTTTGCCAAGTCTAAAACCCATTTGCCAAGTGAAAAAATAACCCTTCTTCAACAGTTTGCTATTTTGGGGGGCAGACAAATGAAAATTAGTGGCCCATTAATAATTTTTTTGTGGGGACGCATACAAATTGGAGTGATTCTCTTCCTCTCGTGTGAAGGAGATGGCGCATTATTTGCGGGGCGGGAAGGCCTCTTTTTGCCAAGCTCGCACGATTTAGCATAGTGTTTTTCTTGAGGATTGTTGGAGGATGTTTTTTATGATTTTCAACAAAAATTCTAATTTGCCAAGTGGTTTTGCCAAACTGTTGGAGTTGCTTTGCAAGGTGTATAGGTAAACACTCGGCAACGAAAGATGGCATGAGAACAAATGTCCAACGAATGGCAGTTAACATTCATGTACGCAGAATTGATGATCTTCTTCTTCTTTCTCGATGTCTTGCTGCTTCTCCTTTGCAACCGTGCGGATGTCGACGCACGAGCGTCGCTAAAATTTGGGCCCACGCGGGCAACAGATACAGTGATCCTGCCAAAATTTTCTACATGCGGGCCATCAAGGATGTGATTGGGGCCTAATAAACACCATCAATATATACTGATAATGCATATGTGGTGCTTAATTATCAGCAGATATAATGTAGTGCCTGATCTTCTTGCAGGTTGGTACCACTTGACTAATACTCCTACTCGCAGTGCATTCCATATGCATATATATCATCATGATGAAGAGAGAGACCGATATATGAGATAGATGTGACAGCATTGTTGACACTCCGTGTTCTCGATCTTGAAATGGGAACAGACAGATCAGCTGCAGTTAAGGTGTGAGGCGGCCATTATCTGCTGCTGATAGTTATGGGGGCAGATCACCACATACGGTTGCTAGGTCGATCGCTGGATTTGCAGAGCCGTCCGTCATATCTATTACCCACTACTATGCATCACTATCTCTCGGTGTATCCTCCATCCAGCATGTGCTTGAGAGAGTTTATTTGCTGGGCTTGCTGCTGCATGACCGATGACCTGAACCTGATGACAGAAACCAAAAATATGATGGGGAAAGCGAAGCATCCCCAGTTGTACGCGGTGCAGTGCTACGTACGTAACGTGTAGCAGAGCAGCGGCTCCACTGGCGTAATTAGGGTATAGTACACTCCATAATGACTAATGAGCTAGGCATGTGTGCTAAAGGAAGAAATCGATTGTCGACCAAAGCAACTACTACTAGTAGCTAGCAGGCATGAACTGACGCTTGCACGCACGTACTGCTAGCCGTTGATCAATTGAATATGGAGTCGCCCCCTACTGCCTCCTGCCTGTCTAGCTAGATAGCTGGATCTGCTGGATGCATGCGTGTGCATGGAAATTGAGGCCGTGCCGTACACTCTCTGATGGTCCGGCTGAGCGCAGAATTGCATGGATCCGATCGTTGGTCGTGTCGTCATAGCTATTGATTGATGAGGAGACGACGATGATTCGATTTCGACGACGGAGTACAGAGGAAAAACTGCTACCGCGGCGCCGCTGAGATAATCTACCGCGCCAATTCGCCGTCGCTGCCCAACATCATTCGCCCATCCGGCATCGACCAGTCGACCATCAGGTGCCGCAGCCGCTGCCTGCTACTAGCTGATGGCCATGACATCGAGCTGATATGGCCATGGATATATGATGTACTCCCTCACGATCCCTGGGGTCATGAGAAACGTCTGCCACAGTTTTGACTCAATTTGTAGAAAATACGTGCAACATTTAAATCTTCAAATAAATTTGTTAAAAAACTAGATTCAAATGTCTTTCTAATGATACTAATTATATACCATAAATACTTATATCTTTTAACATATAACCTAGTCCAAGTTGCTTTTCGGGAAACACGGTGACAATTTTTAGGGACGGAGGGAGTATGTGTTGTCGTTCATACATGGAATGGGTCAGTTTGGGCGTAATAAAGGATAGGAGAATTGGTAGGGGACACGCCCATTGCCGAAATCGGGTGCCACACACGTCCACTTTGCTTATTTGCCGAGGGACACTGCGTTTTCATTTGGTTGGCCGGTGACACCGCCGTCAGTTGCGCTGTTAGTGGAGAGAAAAATTTGCAAAATGACGTCGGTGCCCCGCCTCTATCTTCTTCCTCCCTTTTCTTTTTTTTTTTTCTTTCTTCGAGCCCATGCCGCGTCCTCCCTCTCCCTACGAGCACCATGCCGCCTGCACCTCCACCTCCTACTCCGGCGAGGGCGCTGGGCGGGCGGCCCGGCGAGGGCGCCCCCGGCCCCGCCGCCGCGGGCGGGTTCCGATGAGGGCGCGCGGCGGCCCCGGGCGAGCTCCCGCGGCGACCCCGGCCATCGAGGCTTTTCCCCCGGGCCCCTCTTTCCCCGGCGATGCAGCTCCCGTTGCGGCCCCTGCGACGGCGGCCTTCTCCTCCGCGGTCGGGCGGGAGGCTCGCACACGCCGGAGCTCGAGCGGGTGGGGAGCAGATGCGTCGCATCCCCTCATCTCCTCCGGCCGCGAGCCCGTGGAGCCGCGAGCTCGGGCCCGCGCTAGAGTAGCAGCCAGCGGAGACCCGCGGAGGCGCTCCTCCCGAGCGACGGCGGATGCCGCCACGCGGCCGGTACCTGTCGCGGTGGATGGACGGCGGGCGGTGCTGCCCGGGGAAAGGAAGAGAGAAAAAGAAAGAAGGAGGAAGAAGAAAGAAAAGGGCAAAAGAGTCTTTCTCTCTCCGCTAACGGCAGCAACTGTGAGGTGGCGGTGTCCACCAACAAATCAAAATGAAAACGCGGTAGCCGGCGCGGAAATAAATACAAGTGGATGTGTGTGGCACGACATTTGGGCGATTAGGAGTGTCCGTAGCCAATTTTCCTAAAGGATATGATTAAAAAAAGGCCCTGTAGAATCCCGTAGCACTAGCTAGATGGCAGCACTAGGGCGGCGTACTGACTATGATGACGACTAAACAAGGCCGGCGCGCCGCACGTACACGTACGACGGGGTGCAAGCTGAATTCCACAGAGAGTATCGGGATAAGATAGTGGTACGTACATGTATATGTATGTGCGTGGCCCGTGGCCGGGCTGCTGTGCATGCGTGTCTAAATGCGTGTAATTTATGATCCTTTACTCGCGTACGGATGTTAAGGATATAAACCGTGCTCATGCATGTACAGTATATGCTGTACTATGTACCGTGACGACACCGATCGACCGGATATACCATACCATGCATACATTCATGCTAATGCTGTCGGACTGGTACACCCGTTCTGCCTTCTGTCCTCGGCTCCTCGCAAAGTTGCAATTCACCACACGCGCGCGCGCGCGCACGAAATTCGACCCTTTTAGATTTAATTATGGTCTAATCTAATGAAGTTTATTGGTTAGTTATTACTAAACTTTATACCACTTTACCAACTTATCTAGACTAATAAATTAACAGTTTTCTTGTATGCCTGTTTTCAGCCTAAAAGCTAGAGATTAGTGCCCTAGCTGACCCAGACAAGGTCTTAGAGCATCTCCAGAGAGCTTCTAAAACCCACTCTTCTTTGAGTTTTTGGCAAGAATGAAAAAAAAAAAAAAAAACTGGTCCAAAGAAACTTTCCTATATTAACCACAGATCTTTCTACTTAGAAAATTGATCCAATCAAGCTGAAATATACAAAGCATAAATAATTGCCAATCTGAAGGTGGTGGAAAGATGTCTGTGGAAGAATGAGTAAGATAGGGTTTTGAGCACTTAGGGAAATCGATCCAGTCTTGCTGAAATATAAGTGCCCATGACGATTGCCAATCGATCTAGAAGTGGAAGGATGTCTAAGAAAAATAAAGGGTAAGAAGGGTGTCTAATACAAATATACAAGAGGAAAGAGTATAAAAGTGATTAGAGTGATTTAAAAAAGTTTAAGATTTCTGGTGTAAATTTTCGAAGCTCAATAAATATGGGACGCGGCTAATGCACGCACGCACGTGCATTAGTCTTAGGAACGACGGTTCATTTTGGAAAGAAAATTCCCACCAAGTTTTTATATTTCCTTTATGGTAAGTTGATTCCACCCACTAGTAGGCGGGCGCCTTCACAGTTTACTCATATTGTGCTTGGCTAAAGCATCATACGCGTCCAATTTATTAAAATTGAATTAGCCGGCTGCCCCACAATTTTCTCACAGCATGTGCCATCTCGGCTAAAAAGAATCATACGTCCTCAAGCTAAATAAAAATGAATTAAATTACTGGGCCCTGAACATGTTCATTGGTAATGCACACACACAATGAATTTAGGGTAGCAATATATTTGCATTTGCAATCTTACAAAAAGCATAACACTCTACATCTAGTCCCCACACATTTGCACATCTTCTCTATAGTGGCTTGCATCTTGCTTCTCTACATGACTAACATTCCTGCATGTTAAAAAAAAAAATAGCATGTATCATAAATTTATTGTTGGAAAGAAGATAAAAAGATGCTTTATGTCCTTTGAGCCTCTATTGGTGTACCTTTGATGCTAGTAGTGGATATAATTTTTCTAAGCAATTTAAGTGTCAGTCATTAGGCAACAATGTCTTCCTAATTAGTCAATTTTTGTATTTTGAAAAAGCAAGTAATACCTTGCTGTGGAGCTGAAACTCAGTTGTAGCTTGCAAATGACAAGAATTTAGATTTCAGAAAAGTAGCAGTTGAAAATAACAATAAGTTCACTGAAATATTTATAAACTATTAATCTACTAGTACAATGAGTACAGCTGCACAACAAACTACTAGACAGCTGCACAGCAAACTGCTTGATGGCCTCACACAAGCAATTAAAATAGAAATTGCCAAAATAAGCACATAAATCATAGAGAGGTCTTGACGGAAAAATGACCAAGCCTCAAATTTCAAATTGCACTAACAACATATGTTACTAGAAACAATTATGTTACTAGAAGCAAATCTAACAAACCAGTAAAGCAATTTTGACCTTTGCATGAGCAATTCAATTGTTTTGCATAATCAATTCACCATCATGGACTGAAAAGATCATCCCTAATGGCTTTAGTTTTGGTATATATGAAAGTCAAATTTGAAGCAATTGAGACTATCAGGAAAAAAAATCATGCTGTAGTGGATAGTCCTGCAATTAGGCACAATGGAATTGCATGTTTAGCACCTGCAGGCATCCACCATGGTGTGCACTTGTCCTCCCACTGCTTCTGGGCGAAGACGCGGCACCATGTCGAGCACAAGAAAATGCAACAAAGTTAAAAAACATTAGCCATGAACAACTCCTCACAAAGTAGTAGCTCGATAGACCAAAACACGAACTAACTGAGCTGCACACATCATATTTATGTCCCGCACTTACAAATGACAAGTATAAATACTCTTTAAATTCTGGTACATGACCACAAGAGGCAACAAGTAATGATATGATGTTTCAGAATTACAAATAGCGGAGCAGAGATGAGTGTATCGTCTAGAGCGGATTACTTGAAGCTCATACTTGCTCAATTGATGAACATTTAGTTAAAATCGAGGAAAGAAACACAATGCATCCAACAAAATAAGAAGAAATTTACATTTTATTTCAAACTAGTTTCTACATACACAGACTTAGACTTACACTATGGCAAAAGGCAAAAAAATTAGTGAAGGATGGTTCACAACAAAGCTAAGAAATAGAATCTGCACAAACCCCGCACAAATTTCAACCAAAATGACTATACCACTAATAACTTGACTGACCTCTGAAATTAAATTGCTACCAGAATACTAATAATTTGTCTGACCAATGATTTTGAATTGCTTACTAGATTACTAACCAGCTAGTAGAGATGACAGATTGGGTGGACATAACTTAGGGAACTGCGCTCAAGACAAAGAACAGCATGTTGATATCCTCTATCCATTTTCTAGCACAAAGCAGCACCTAAAAAAGGTTGGATAAACGGTTCAGCTCATTTGACATAAATATAGGTAACTCCAATAATTTCAGAAAAGTAATTCAATAGTTTTAGAAAGGAAATTCAACAAATTTGGAAAAGCAGTTCATTAATTTTAGCTCAATACAAAATTCACTACAGGCTACCATTTAGAGTACACCTTTTAGAAACCCAATGATAGGACTAATGTATGGAAATATTCACAGCACTGTGCTCAGCTTAAAAAAACTAGACAAAAAATGCAGCAGCCCAAATTGGTCGGTGGCAGGTTTTAGATAGCATCATTCTCTCAGTGTAAATAACTATGATAACCTACTGAAAAAACAAACACACAAAAAAGAACAGCACATCTGCTCAAACTACTAAAACCTATAGTGAAACTAAAACTGAAAACGTAAAGCTTAGTTGAGTGAAATAGTGAAACTAAGACCTGCACAAAAATAATTGTTAATTCATGAGATAGACCATGACGGGGTCACACTTCCATGGTCGATTCATTTCAATCTAGTGGACATACAGTTGTGAAAAAGCAGTGATTCCTAGTAATGCTACAAGCTAAATTTCACCAAGAAACACTATAAAATTCTCAGCAAGAAAAAAGAGAGTTTTGGACAAGAGACGTGCACAAACTAATTTTGTGAGATCCTGGCAGCAATAATGAAAAAATAAACAAACCTCAAATATCAACTGCACTACTAGCAACCAATTCAACTTAATACTATAATTCCTATTGCATTAGCAAATATGATATGACTCACTAGCAATTCAGTTCTTTTGGATGAACAATTTAGTTGTTTTGCATAATCAATTTAGTTAATGAAAAAATAGTACTGCAATTTCTACTGCTTGCTGCAATGCTGCATAACTTTCTACGTTTCCTTCTGCTTACTTATCTCCCCATATAATCAGTGTGATCTGCTTACTACACATAAATGACACTAAGAAAAACTGAGAGAAAATGACCAAGCCTCAAATAAGCAGATTTGTAATGTGATCAAGAAATAGCTCCATGCATAAATGAGCAAGGACCAATTACAAGTGTACTGTGTTCCGAATGAACTGGCCTTGTAAGCTGCAATCAGTAGGGCTAAATTATCCCGAAGAAGTCCGATGATATCCATGTATGGTTTAACTAAGTTGCCTACATGGTATGATATAGGTGTCAAAAGTATAGTTGTTTTACATAATCAATTAAGTTCACAAGAGTAAATAGTTGTAATCTAATACTCTCTGAGAGCATACATATATGCAATTTGTATAAAAAAATGTTGCCATTCTACTAACAAAAGCAAAAGTCCATCACAAAACATACCATTGGAGTTGCAAATGAGTCAATTGTTGGCATGAGTTCAAATGTTAAGCAACACAATATATTTTTGTTAACGAGGATCCTAAAGTAAAACTACATTTTATATATCTGTATAATGTGAGTCACACCACATTTTCTATTGGAAACCAGATGCAGCCATTCAGCTTCAGTCAAGTAGATCAATCTGGTACAGGCATCCTAAAACCTACAGAAGCCTATTAAAATATACTACCATTTCCCAAGTGGCCGGAGAGATTTTCTCAATGGTTCTCAAGGCTCTCTATAGATATTATAGCATGACCAAGAGGAAATATGCAGTAGGTGGCACCACATAAGTAAAACATCTAAAATGTAGAAAGCATCAGGAAGTAATGAAGCAGGCTCCAATTCAAGCTGGTATGACGACAATCAGTCACATTGAATTGCAAATGTTAGCAGTGTTCCTAGTCTGGCAGGTATAGTACCTGGAGGAACACTGGTCCGAATGAAAATCAGGAGTTGATGAGGAGCTCACCGAGCGCCTTGAATTGGGGCCCGAAGTCGATGTCCTCGTCCGGCAAGGACGTTGGTGATGTGATGGATGATGGGCTGGTCCACCTCCACGATGACACGGCGCCGATACCGCACCACCCCCGTGCTCACGGCCGCCGTAGCCCCGCCGGCTTCCCTTCCTCTTCCACTTCTACGGCGGGCAACAGGGAAGGGGACATGACATGGATCTGCCGCCGACCCGCCATGGACGCGCAGGCAACCCTGCTTGCTCACCGGAGAGAAGGAGCCGCACCGGAAGGAGGTAGGGCACGGACGAGGAGGCGTCGCCGCTGCCCGCACGGACATGGGGACGCCGGCGGCGGCGAACCGGTGCCCGAGGAGAAAGAGATCGAGAGAATGCAGCCACCGAGTGGAGACGAGCCTCGCGTTGGGTGGATGTGTGGGCACGGGGAACGGGTTCTCTGGTGCTGGCTGAAGGGCACTGGTGGGTCCGTTGGTGCATGCGTCCAATAAAACAATAACACGCACGCCGAATGTAATACTAACTTTCTTTAGTTACATTTTCTTGAGACAGCTCTTGGCGGTCTAACAGGACCATGGGAATACGAGGCTAAACTGGGCAGGGAAGTTTATTGGGACATGGGTATTCGGCTCACAGATTTGCTAGCTTTCTCGGATATTCTCGGATCCACTTCGAGAAGGCCCAACAACGTATAGACCGGATTACGAATCTCCAACGTTCGTACTCAATATTTTTCCTTCTTCCAATTTTCCCACTCCTTCATTATAGGCATTCAAACCGGCCAATTGTGACTATATTTCTGAAGCAACAAAAAATATACATTTATATATTTCTACTCGTATAAAGATATATGGTCTAGTTCTTATCACATATACGAATTGGCACCCACAAAATTGGAAATATGGACATCTATTTTGAGAAATATATGGCACCAAGAATTTTTATTTAATATGAATAAATTGGCACCAAAAGATTTTGATGTTCTAAATTCTGGTACATTCCCTACAAACTGGATTAAAGTTGAAGAAAATTGATTGAGGACAAAAAAGCAGGACAAACTAATTTTAGAAAATGAATAGTCTTTATTCTCGCCTCTCGCATGAGTTGTGCACTTAACCGAACAATCAAAAGTTTCAGCCTCTGGTTCAAAACTAAAACTAGAAAAAAGCTAAACATTTTTAGCACAAAGCACAAATTCAAATAACGAAAGCTTATAATTTGGAAATGTATGGAGCATATGATATCTGAAAAACTTCGTTCGATTCTTTTTAAATTAGTTAACTTATTGTAAACGTCGTCTATTTATGCCTTCGGGCGAAGTTTGGGTTTTCTATTATAGAAATAGTGAAGCTCGAGAAAGCCATGTTTTAGTGGCTTCAAACTTCACCGCTTTTTAGCCTTTTTTTTTTTGAGAAAGCCGTTGTCATATGTAAATGTCTGGTAGGGTCGGTAGAGAAACTTAACAAAATCTACCACAAAAGGATAATATGGAACGACAAAAATAGGCATGTCCGATGAAAGTTACTATGAAAAAAAATAGCCTCTTATATAGAACAAAAGTGAAAAAAAAACACAAAATACCTACAAAATATACGAAGCTGATTTAATCGTCCCAATCATCCCCTCGATTGATTTGATTGACAAATGGTCGAATTGGAAGGCGTGAGTATAGCTTGAGTCGAGGAGAGCTACAACGTCGGTCCCCAAATTTAAGACGCGCCGACATTTATGATTTGTCGAATAATAATCCCACTAAACCTAATCGAAATAATTCCACGGGGTGATTTTGCCGACACTTGTGACCTAGCACACGCATACTTTTGTGACACGGTGTTCCTGCCGGATAATTCCACACCTGACCTCCACTCCTGATCCAAATGCAACGGTAGCTCGATGACCTAGCACACGCATACTTTTGTGACACTAGTGTGGGAGTGTGGGACCGCGCTCCTCCAGCCACTCGATGAGCTCGTGATGCCAGCCTCTGGGTGGGCCCACGGGCTGCACCCGTCACCTACGCCTACGTGGCGATGAAACCCCGCCACTCCACACGCCACGTGTCCCTCCACCCCTCTCGTTAAAAAATCCTAGCTCGGCCCATATCCATCTCCTCCCCAACCCCGTCCGTCCCCCTGCCGACGCCACTCGCATTGACTCCTCCTCCCCGGCCAATCCCCCACCGCCCTCCTGCCATGGATGAGGACGGGCCCACCGCCAAGCCCGCCACCAACGGCGCCGGCGCCCGCGAGGTCGGCGTCGGCGGCGAGGAGGAGGACACGCTGGCGGGCGTCCTCCGGAGCTTCGTCGACGGCGTGTGGCACCCCGACGACGGCGACGAGCCGCTGCTGCGGCGGCTCCGGGCGGCGTCCTGCGAGGCGGCGCCGCGGCTGCGGGGCGCGTCCCGGAACTCCGCGCGGGACCTGCTCGAGTGGACCCGGCGGGGCAGCGGCCTCCGCGCCATCCTCGTCATCTCGGTGGGTTTGGGTTGGGCCCGTCCTTGACTTGATCCGTCGCATAAGCGGACCATGGGTTTCCTTTCTTGCCCTGTTTTACTAAATCTGAACTGATCTGAATCGATGTTCTGTGATTCGTTCGTTGTTTGCGCGAGTTGGAGAGTCTTTGTAGGGGATTGCGTAGAGTACACTTGTTTTAGGTTCTGCTATCAGTCAGTCAATACTCAGTGGGATTACTGTGTCATAGTCACCATTGCAATGTTGGTTGAGATGGGTACTTTTTAGGTCTCAGGGGTCAAAATATTTACAAAATCTTTAGGGAAATGAAGAATAGGCTGTTTTATAACCCCTCTGTCCTTAACTGTAATAGATTTAAGTTTTTCCTAAACTAAACTAGCTTAAGTTTAACTAAATTTACAAAAAAAAAAAAAAAAAAGTATTGGCATCTACAATCCCAAACAGGTAAGCTATTAAAATAGATAGATTTCATAGGGTATCAGGGTTTTTAGTAGTGCTCATTTAATACATAAACAAATATTGGTGGTTGTTTCTAAAGAAAACTCATCAAACTTAGGTTAGTTTAACATTGACAACTCAAAACCCACTGCATTTCAAGGTGGAGGTAGCATGTGTAAGTGCAAGTAAAATTACTTTCGCTAGCAACACAACATGCTTGATTGCTTTCGCGTGCAGTTTTGATCCCGTATAAACTCTTACATGATACCTTGGTTTGGTATGACATCCATCTTAGGAATTCTTGAGATTTCTCAGCAAATATTTTTTCCTCATTTTACCCTTTTCTGATCTGGCAGATTGGAACAATCACGCTTATAGCTTTGACTGGCCTCCTGATATTCTTGTTCTTCCTGCTGGTTGCCACTGCTAATGCAATCATCGTCTCGGTCCTGATGTCAGTGGCTGCTGCCGGAGGATTCTTGGCTATCTTCTTTGCCTGTGTAGTTGCAGTGTATATTGGAGCAGTATCAGTTGCTGTCTTTGCCATTTCTGCTACTGTCATCTCAGCAGTTGTTGGAGTTATGATTGCTACTGGTAAATCATCTTCATCTCTATTCCTCTGTTAAAGATTATAATAGTGCTGTTGATATGTTAATATGCAAACAACTTTCAGGCATAATATTAACCTCAAAGACTTTATCTAAATCTCCAACTATTATAGAAGATGTTCTGCACTTCCGCGTTGAAGTTAATTTAGTCAACATTAATACGGTGAAACTGTGACAAATGTTTCTATTTTGAACTGAATCATCTTAATCTATACACTTGCCTGTGTAATTAAGTTAGATCAAAAATCAGAAAAGTAGAAGTGGCTACTTCCCACGAGGTCCCTACGTGGTTGCCTTTGCATCAGAATCAGAATAGAGTCATGAACTAAATTGTTTCTCAATAATTAAGGAGAACCAAATGTTGGTTGCCCATCGTTATATGCTTAACAGTAAATTGACAATAGTCATCGACTCTTTTGTTTTAATATGTTAAGATCTTTTAAGAACAATGGAAGAAGTAAGAAGTTATTGCGTTATATGGTTTCAGTGACAGTGAGTATGCTTCCTAATCCTTTAGGATAATCGCATAAAAACGTCTGTACTAGGTAATTTTGGCGAAGTCATTTATTTAAGTTGTGCTTGTTTTCTTTGAAATTGTGTTCGCTACTAATTAGAACCATGTAGAGGCATATATACATACTTTAGTGAATTATTAATTAATACCACTTCTTGTTTTCTCTTTGACATTCTGTTTTTCTATAATTAGGGGAACCATGTTGAGGCACGTAAACTAGTTCATAAAAGCTTGACAAATCTCATTACAATTCATTCAAGAAGCAATTGTTAAATAGAACTTTAGAGTTGAAGAGATTCTACTGCAAAATGCAAATAATTACATTATGATCCTCCTCCAATGCTGGGTCAGCATCTAAGATGTGATGAAAACTATGAATTTGCAAAACTAAAGATTTTCTCAGAAAATGTAGCAGAACTGAAGTTCTGGAAGAACTTTGAATGCAACAGCTAACATTTTAAAATTTGCGAATAAAATTTGTAGGTTAGGTCTATTTACTGCATACCAAATTGAGTTTTTAATTTTCATCTTGTCCATCCCAAGAAAAGAGTTTCATTTCTTATAAATCATTTCTTCCACAGTGTTTTCTGAAAGGGTATATCAAATTGACAGTCTAGGATCTCTTGTCAATTTCACCTTTTTTATACTTTAGGATATTAAGTAGTCACCAGAGAAAACTAGTGGAGAATAAGTAGACATCAAACTAGATCCCCTGGATAATGGTGAATAAAGTGGCATCCTTTAGAAAAATAGCTGCAGTTATGATTCTCACTTTAGAAATTTCATGGAGATTGTGATGCCCAATATCTAGAAAAAGGTACGCATGGAAAAAAAAATCTCTTTTGACAAAGCAGTTTCCTTGCAGCAAGAATACTCTTTTGAGATTTGTTGGGGGAGCATATCTTTTGCCTTCTGAGTTTGAGGACCTGCCTGTACCACGTGCGTATTGTGCTAATATTGAGAAAACGAATCCTACTGCAGGCTGGGTTGGGTTCTTCTGGGTGATCTGGTTCGCTGCAAGGAAGAGCATGGACCTGACGAAGCACTCCATTGGCGTGACGAGCTCGGCGATCCAATCGTATTCTGCTTCCCGGCATGTGAGCCAGAAGCCTATCGACTGAGGCTTGGCTGTGTCCTGTATGAAAGCCCACGGGTCTATGTGAATTACGGTTTTGCCTGTTTGTAAGAGTGTAGATGACGACATAGTACGCTTGTTGCGGCAGCTCTGTTTCTCTCGGTGACTAGGTGTATAATACTCAGGCTCTGAACTTTGGCAGCGAGTACGTTGGCATGGCGACGATGCTGTTCTTTCTGTATGGGATAGTGAGCAGATGAACTTTCTAGTGAAATGAATAGTCAGTTAGCCACCGTTGCTTGTGGTGCAGACAGGTCATGTGTACATTGTGCAGATATGCAGTATGTACATGTTATTCATGACTTGATAATAACAGCTTCATTGTGTCTTCATTAATAGAGATACACATACTGGAAGGTTTTGACTTTTGAGCTGTCAATGCAACCATTACACCATTAATTATTGCAACAAGTATCCCAAGAATACAAGTAGGAGTATTTACAAGGAACATTTCCATGGATGGGGTTAACAGGAATGGCAATTGGCAAGCACACACACGATGCATGACTAAGAGCGCTGCAAAGCAGCAGCAGCCACAGCTATGTGGGAAGTGACAATGGCGCCCAGTGAAGAGCGATCGCCGACATCATCACTAATGCAATTCATTCAGTAGGTTCGGTCGCGGCCGACGAGAGAGAGGAGGAAGGTGCGGTAGTTTCCCGACGTCTCGGCGTGGATGGTGTCGGCGAGCGAGCGCTTGTACATCCGGTGGTACTCCGCCTTGATGTACTGCATGTCGATCTCGGCCCTGGTGACGACGACGCGGATGAGCGCCGAGTCGGAGGTGCCCAGCCCCTTCATGGCCTTGTGCAGCACCTTGGCGAAGTACCTGGCGGGGCTGTCGGCGCACCGGAGCACGGTGAGGAGGCCGAAGCAGAAGTTCCCCGACGTCTCGCCCTTGACGGCCTGCTCCAGGGACCGGTCGTACATGTGGTGGTACGCGCGCGCCACGGCCGCCATGTGCGCCCAGCTCCGCTCGCTGAACACGCGGATGAAGGCGCGCTCGTCCGTGCCCAGCCGCCGCTCGCCGGCCCGGTACAGGTCGCGCGCGTCCAGCGCCACCTTCGCCGCGTCCACCATTTCGACCCCCTCGGCGCGCGGGATGGCCAGGTAGGCCAGCAGGAGCCGCTGGTGGTCGCCGGAGGTGCGCTCGGTCACGTCGTGCTCGACGTGGCAGCCGAACCTGGCGCGGTACGCCTGGCGCACGATCGCCAGCTGCGACGGCGTCCGGGAGCAGATGACCTCGGTCGCCGCGCGCAGGTCCGTGACGTCCCCCGTCAGGGCCTGCTTCAGGACGGTGGCGTCGCGGGTGGCCGGGTCCAGTAGCCACAGCAGCACGGCGCGCTTGTGGTTTCCGCTGAGCTCGGAGGCCAGGCGGCGGGACAGGTCCTGGTTGAACACGGCGCGGTATTCGTGGCTGATCGCCGCGCGCGCCGCCGCGTCGCGGTGCGCCAGGATGCTGATCACCGTCGCGCTGTCGCACCCGAACCCGCGGAACGCCTTGTGCAGGTCGATCGCGTCCTGGCGCGGCCACGTCGGCACCGGCGGCACCGTCAGGCTCGGCATTGAGCCTGGACGCTGGTGTCGAGTGCTCGAGGTCTTGCCGCACCGCGGGCAGCAAAGACGTCTCTGGTGGTGAGTGGAGTGACGATGACCCTTCTTCCTCGCGTGCGGGCGTTTTAAAGCAAGTGGCGCGAGGTGAGATGCCACGACGGGCGATTCCGGCGATGGTGGCCGTGGGATGGACGACCGCGTCCGATCAACGCGGCCGGTGGGCGCCCACGCCACTATCACGGTATCATCGCCGGCCGGGATGCCGGAAGAAAATACTAAAAATTTGGACAATGGATGGATGCCTACTTATCCAGAGCATCTCCGGGCCATGCCCATGCAGCCAGAAAGCCATGGCCTGAGCCTGACTTTCGGTTGATGCTTGCTTGACGGAGCTGGGAGCCGCGGACCGGCGCGGCGCCCATGAAATTCGATCTTGCGCCAATCAGCTGCAGGTTACTCGTCGAGAGGGTATACTGTGCTGGCGTCTAGTGATTGGTTGGACCTAGACGTGGAATGACATCAGATACACGGTTTTTTAGTAAATAAAAAGAAGAAATCTGGCCGATGATATAATCTTTTGGTAAACAATTTGGGTTATAGCAATATAAAACACATTATTTTGAACATGTATTGTACGTGCTGCAGTTTGGCGGAGTATGGACTGAGAAACGCCAATGTTATCCGGGTGCAGTTTGCTCAGATTTAATCTGAAGGTGATGCCAAAAAAGAAAAAAAAACTTCAGCCTTTGTCTAAGAAGAAGCATCAGTACATGCATGCTTACTGCTATCATACCCATAGAATTTAAACTTGTTATATTTATAATTAAAGGCTAAAACGGTAAATGAATCTATGAAATGTATGTGAGATGAACTAAAGAGAAATGAAAAACACGTGATGCACGATAGCGGAAGGCATATTGGCATCTCCAGAATTGCATGGGCCAGAAGCTAGGTTGGGACTTGTTCTCGGCCACAGTGTGGGCCGGATAACAAGGAGTATCAACGTGGGCTGTAACGAGAGAGAGAGAGAGAGAGAGAGAGAGAGAGAGGAAAAATGTTGTATCATCTTTTTCTGATCTAGCTATACTAGATAGAGAAAAGTATTGAATCTTAAACCAAAGATTGAAATATCTGACCTACCATTATGAAATAGAGTACCCAACCTTTACATCTCAACAATGAGGAACCAACATATCTTCATATGTGTACTGGGGTGAAAAATCAGCTAGTTTCCCACCTCATCCACCCTAATATGTAAGAGGATTGACGTGAATTAAAGTGTAGTCAAATCATAGATTAGTTGGTTGAGTTTCTTGTGGTGGAACCTACCCACTTAGGTTTAAGTCCTTGAATTGGCATTGATGCTCGTATTTTTCTATATTTATTGCAAAATTGAACCACGCTATGTTTTCAGTGGTAGGCAACATCAATATTGCAAGATTGAACAACACCATGTTTTCAGTGGTAGACAACATCCCCATTAACAGTGAGACGCCTGTGGTGACTGTACCGTGAGGAGGGCAGCAACGAAGCCACGTAGCCACAACGACTAATTTGAATGGTAATGTTCATCTGTACTGTGAGGAGGGCGGCAACGGAGCCGCATAGCCACAAGGAGTGGTTTGAATGTGTAATACCCATCGTAGCCACAGAGAGTGGTTTGTATGTGTAATGCCCATGGTATGGCTGATGAATATGTTGTAAGGTGGTTGCTCTTTTTCAGTAATTGGTGGCCCGTGTCATGGTTTGTCTTTGAGATGTATGTGAGATATGTTTCTTTTCTTGTTCCATGTTGCATCGAGTTGTACCTTTTGTCTTTGTAATCTATGGTTCCAATTAGAGACTAAACAAAGTTACAATAAAAAATAAAAATTGATCCCTATAAAAAAAGGAGACACAATGCAAAACCAAAGCATCTCGTTCCTCTTCCATTATAAAAAACAACCAAAATATAATACTATTATCTCAATTAAGAAATAAAAAGTATTTTTATCAAATTGCTTCAAAATTAGCTTCCTGTTAGTAGAACTCCATTTCGATTAAGCTCGTACTGTTATACTAGGATTTAATGTCAGTAAAGTGTTAGATAATTTATCCATGGACAGTACGTCTATACTAATTTCATCGATGTTGACATACTTAATTTGCTGGATCAATCTATGATCGATGAAAGGTGTGTTGGAGAAAGAAGTAATACCATCTTGCTTGGACTAGAACATTGGCCGTTACCTATCGGCTTATAGGCCTATTGCGTTCGTTCATGTATCACGAGTTCTGCAGCCGCGAATTCAACTGGACACGTTGCTCACTTACTCTCGTCAACATTTTGGGCATACATGATTCCTATATGGACCACGAAACTGACCATCGTCAGTTAGGCAGATGAATAAAGTTGGCGACTTTTGTGATGACCCAGTTGGTCAAAGACTGGCAGATGCTAATTCTCGATGCTTCCGATCTGACGTGTTCTCCATCATCGCGTCCAGTCACACACAGGAACAACAGTTGTGAAGAAGATTACCACCACAAGATTAGAATTCAGATCCATTGAGCAGCAGTTTTAAGTGTGATTATCGGGCATTTTCAGTAGCAGTGTGCAGCAGTTCTTCATTTGTTGGTCAATGTTTCAGGTAATCCTTGGGCCAATCATGCGTGCTGCTATGATGATATTCTCAGTACAGCAAAGTGAGACTAGCCTGTTCCCAAAGAGAGAAATAAAATAAAAGACCAGGAGCAAGAAAACGTCATCTGTTTCAACATCTGCCAACTAGCTTCTAGATCATTATAAACACATGGGCATTCTTCCGAGATTGGTACAATCAGCCATGTGTCTACATCAGCTCAGCCCACAATAAACATCAGCCGCACATATCAGATTGATATAGTAGTGGTTATGAACCTCAGAGATATTTTGTAATTGCACAGCTACCCTCAGCCTCTGGTTTGAGCATGCGGGATGGGGCCTATATGCAGCAAGTCATGTCAAGGGTAGCCTTACCATGCCTTCACATCTTTTGCTTACGCGTTTGAAGGACCGAAAACGGCGACCAGAGGGGGGGTGAATGGGAGCCGTAAAATTTCTTTCGAAATATTTAGGCCGCTGTCCCAACTTCACCGCCAAACACGCAAGTCAAACACCGTGATGTCCACGACCCAACTAGTGGGTGGATGTTCCGTAGAACACAGCGACACCACAAACAAGTATGGAAAGCCAACGCAAAAAGCGAAACTCAAATCGGAGCTCAAATGATCAAACCACGGAAAGAATTGGCACACTCTATTTTTACCGGCAAGAACTAGATAGCAACCACCTACAAAACAAACACTGAAAGGGTTGGATTTGCTTGGCACTCGAAGGTGCACGGCCTACCAAGCTCTCTAACCAGAAAGTTGATCTTCATTGCAAAGAAGAACAGGCACTAAACATAGGCCAAGCCGATGGTCACTGAACACCAGTAAGTACACTAGCAAAAGAGCAATTGATAATTAAACTAGCTTCCTGTAGCTCGAAAGAGATGGCTCATAAATTGATTTGGAGAATCACGATTGCAAGAGCAAGCCTTTTAGCCAATCAAATAAAAGAACAGGTGCTGCACTTGCTGAAGCTCAGCTGATCGACCTGGAATAGAAAATTAGCACTGCTGCTGCCTTGCTAACTTGATCAATAAAAACTTCAGTGCGAGGTGCTGCACTTGTTACTGAAAGCTAACTGATGATTCCTTTGCTGAACAAAACATTCAGGAAATCACTGACAGAGAAATGTCAGTAGTGAGGAGCTGCACTCCCGTGCGTGGCATCAACAAATTCATTCGCACATGATTTTAGGAAGCAAGCACTTTGCAAACCATGAGTGCCACTTGAATTAAATCAAAGTAAATGATGGCAAGAGCAATTCATGGATGCAAGCACAAGTTACTAACCAACTAAAAATTCAGGCCCAAAGAAAGCACGGGCTGCTGCACTTTCTTGCAATGAACAGATGACTGGAGCAAGCAGAAATAAAAGACTAGAGCCATGTCGACCTCCAAAGGTGATGCTGCAAACATACTGAGATATTCCAGGAGCTAGCTACGATGCTTGATATTAAATGAAGGCTGAGATGAAATTGCTCACTTGAATTTTAAATAAACAAGCACACGTGCTGTAGCATGAAAGTCATACTGAACTGCTACTCTCAAGTTTACAATCTAAGCCCTGAACATGATTCTTGAGCAAGCAAATCGAAGTAGCAGGCAGCTGTAGATGCAGCACTTACCTACTTACCCATTGTCAAAGTATGAAATGTCATTGCCGAGGTAGGTGCTGCTGCTGTCTGATCTGTGCAATCTGAAGAGATAAAGAAGAAAATGACACAAGCAAGTGCAGATGCTCCTATTTGCTTGCTGTTCACCTGCAAACCGAGCTGCACAAAACTGTTGTTTGCAGAGACAGAAGAGTAGGACGAGCAGCTGCTGCACTGCACATACAGATTGCCAGAGTGCAGCTTCTGTTGATGGAGTTCAATCCACCCTCACACACGAACAAAGAGGTTGCTAGCAGCCGGCGGAAGAGAGAGGCAAGCAACAACCTGAAATCACGAACTGCAGCTGCTCCTGCCGTCGCTGTCTGCCTGTTGAGCGAGCAGCATCAGGCCGAGCACCATCACGAGCTGGGAGGAGCTTGGCGCTGCAGCGCTGCTGCTGGTTCCCCTGCACTACACCATTGGACGACTGCGTCCAATTCCTGAGGTGGAGGCGCTCGACTGGAACTACTGAAGAACAGAGAACGGCGCAGCAAGAAAAGAAAGAGAGACGGCTCCAAAAATCACTCGATTTATGACCCAAACCAAATCCAACCGCCACGAAATTGAATCCAGGTAATCCTGAGACGGTAGGTGGGCTATCCCTAAGAAATCATTGCCCAAAGTTTGGTCAATCCATGGGAAATTCAGATCACGCGACAAGAACACAGGAAAATCGCCCAGAACGAAAATCGACCGATTCGACGTGCTCGTGTGAAATTAATCCAGTTCACTTGGTGAGATTGTTCACACATGTCCTAGCACCAAAAGCCCCCAAGAAATTTGCTCCAAATTGCAGTCAAATCCGACGAACAAAAATCATCGAAAAATAGCTCCGAAAATCACATAAAAAGGAAAACTCAGATTAGGATGGGGAGACAAGTGATGCACGAAAATTGATCCTTGGATTACTTCATGATATCCGGTTACAAGCCAATCCTAGCAAATCAAAACTATGGATGGCAAAAAGCTCATGAACAAGAGCCACTCCTCTCTCTAACCCTAGCCTCCTCTCAACACAACACAAAATGAGTGACCTCCAAGGATGACCGCCCAAATGCCCCTTCACATATATATAGGCGCATGTCAAAGACCAAAACGCCCTTACATGAAGCACACAACCCAAATACCCTCTAGGGGTAAAACCGTCCAGGTTTTCTTCATCGATCCGACGGCCACCGCGCCCTCACCGGTAGCCTCGCTTCCACGCGATCTCCCCGATGCCGCCACGTGCCGTCCGTCCGCACGGGACCTCCGCCCGAGTTTTGAGGCACAAACCCGGAAACCCGCCACCGATGGTTTTGAGGCGAAACCACCAAACCGTCCGCGAGTAGCGTAGCCCGTACGCATCCCCGCCGTGTACACTTGCGCTCATCGATGTCCCAAGTGTCGGCCACCACGGCTAGCCGCCCGGCTTCAAGGTCCCTCGGTCCAAGCCTCACGTCCGCCCTTCACCGCACCCGGTCCGTCGGCCACGGCACGCCCTACTTGACCTTCACCGCACCGTCGACCACCGCCTCCGAGCTCGACACCCGTACAACACAAGCCAAGAGACACCGTTGTTTGACACGAAGCCGCGTGCCACGGTTAGTAAGACTCACACACACACCAACTGTGTTGGCATGTTGACAATCGCTCATCACAAAAAGCGCTACACTATGGCTATGAAAAAGCCATGTGTTCGCAATCTCCCCTTGATGAGTGCATTGTCAACACCAACACAAAACCGTAGACAACTCATCCAAATGACCAAAAGCCAAAGAAAAGCTGAAAGCGAGTCATTTGCAATGAGCAAAGCAAGAACAAAACTTGGTCCCCAAAGACATGGGCAACGGCTCGACGCAACCAAGCAAAACGAAAGCTAGTCCTCAAGAAGAGGCAGAAAAAGGGCTCAACGCCACTAGCAAAACACAAAGCACAAAGCTCGGAGTGCAACTCCCCTTGACAAATGCATACGCACTAATAAACTCTCTCGATTTGTGGATGTTTCTCCCTTGTTGGCACATGCACTTATCAAGATTAAAACACAAGAGACCGCAACTCCCCCTCAAATCATGCCATGAAAGAAATGCAAAATGTAGAGCTTCAAGAGTATAGCAATCCGGAGTACATAGATGCTCTAGCAAGTATGGCAAGTGTATAGCAACAAGCACAAGTCAAAGCCAATGCTCAAACTGATCAAATGATACGGAATATGAAACATAAGCATTTTGATCAGGTATTGAGCATTTTATAAAAGGTGTTCACCAAAAAGAATAGCACCTAGCACATATAAGAAGGAGATCAAACAAGTGCTAACATATGTATACAAAAGTGAACTACCCCATATAACGGTCACACATCATGTCTCAAGGAAGCACTTAACAACACTTGTAACTTTAACATTGATCGAGTTAAACCAAATAGTTAACAAGGTTTCTTTTAGACATGTGTATGTGAGAGAATCAAAACTGTCCGCCAAAAGGTTGTGTTATTTTTATCATGTTTTTCAACCACGCCGAGTTCATCCCTTAGTGCAAGTGGGAAGCTGTCTCGTCACGAGTGATTGTGGACTAGCACTACAATGCCCAAGTTCATCTCACTCGAAAGAATGAGAAGCAATCTCGTGACATTGCCGTGGGACGACGAAAAGATCCAACTCAAAACTTTTCATCATTTCTTAGCTTAGACATCAAGTTTTAGCACAAAATTATCAAGAGATCCGAGCTAAGTGAATGACTCAAGAAACATGAGACATAGCAACTCAAGCATACATATGAAAGCAACAAGGTTCTCAACAAAACCTACACATGCTAGTTGCCATCTCAAGGGTGAACATTTTTGGGTTGCATCAAGAATTAAGCAAGTTCACATTCAGAAAAGCAGGCTTAGCTCATAACATGTAACAAGTGATCAAAAGGAGCCTAAGCTGCAAGCACCATTATGTATAAACAAGGCATACTAACAAGAGCATAGATGTAATCAAAACTGCTATAGTCATGAAGCTCAACAAAGATAGTATGATACATGATGAAATGCAATGCAAAAGGAGAAAGGATTCGGCTCAACATCAAGAAGCACTTAGGAGGGTTCAAATAAACATGAAGGCACAAAAGAACCAACTCCCTCGGAAAAAGCCAAACTCCCCTCAACCAAAGACACCTAGCAAAAGAAAACTAGAAAACAAAAGGCACAAAACCACAAGAAAAAACTCCAACTCCAAAAGAATGAAAACCCAAAGGAGCCAAATGCAACCAAAAGACATGTCCAACCCAAAAGCAACCAAAATCTCGACACATGGTACAATGCACAATGATGATATCAAATAGAGAATAAAAGCATGTAACATGGTACTAATTAAAATGGCTAAAAGTTTGTGCTAGCAAAACATGTCAATAGAATACATGTAACTATCCAAAAGCTAGCAACAAAAAAAATCTAATGAACATCATACCAACTACACAACTTTAGCACATGGTAAAGCATGGCAGAATGTTCACGAGGATCGCACACTATCATGAAAAGTGGCTAATCCACCAAGAAATACACAAAGATAGCAGGGCATATGATACACAAGATAAAAATGCTAGCCTAGATATGAAAGCATGATACAAGTATACTACATGAAAGATATATACAAGTGAGCAAAAGAATAACTATCTCATACCACAAGTAAGAGAACATGAACGTACAAGGTATAAGTGTGTATGATAGCTCACAAAGTGTGTGTAGACGCCACAATAAAGCACATGCCTCTTGGAGGCCATCGCAATGGGTGTAGAGAACCATCAAGTCTTGATCACACCATGCAAAGGATCAAATTCCACAAAGAACATGTTCTCCACCCCATATCCTCATACCTACACACAAGAGGACAAAGAAACCCGAGTCTTGGATCCCGAAGGGTTAGCAAGCATATACTTGGGAATCCAAGACTTGGTCACACGTCTAAAAGAAGTACTCAACTTATCATGTGGGTTAGCATGACGCAAGTGTTGGTTCTTATGCATTTTTGAAACATCTTTGGAAGCATTCCTCAAAAGGACAACTCGAGAAGAAGAACGAGCGGTACCAAAGAAAAGAGGCAAACATCTCCCAAAGTCTTATGAGAAGAACCAATAGAAGCATCAAGAGAAGCATGTTGTGGGCCAACACAAGAAGCACTAGAAGCATGTCCACAATCATGACCTAACCCACTAGAGAAGAGTCATCAAATCCATCAACCGAAAGAGGCTTCTTACTAGGAACACAAGTGTTCATGCCATGAGAAAGGCTATGAACAACCAAAGGCCTAGAAGAACGAGCTCGCCGCATGCGTTTGGCACGTCGATAGCAAAAGCTCTCTTGATGCCCATCTTTCCCACAAAAAGAGCAATGGTACAAGGGCCTATCAGAAGGCACACCATTCTCCGTCGAGTGAGAAGTCCCTTGGGACTTAGAACAAGAAGCATCAACGTTCAACTTGGCACCAACACTAGGAGCACACGTTCCATGAGAGAGGACATGTGGCTTCCTAAAAGCCTTAGCTCGAACACGTCGCTCGTGTTTGACACGGCGAAAGCAGAAATCGAATGAGTGCCCATCCTTCTTGCAAAAGGTGCATTTGAAGATTGGTTTGGGAACATGAGTTCCAAAAATTTGAGAAGCACCATTGCCATTAGAAATCCCATGGACATCACCCGAAGAAGCAACAAGCTTAGGACTAGCTATGAAAGAGCTATCCAAAGCCATATCACAAGTGCCACCATCCAAAGACTCACGCGCAACACAAGAGTTCAACTCCGATTGAGAAGAAGCAATTTTAGAAACAACATCGAGTTGGAAGAATCGCGAGAATCTAAAGACTTAGCACAAAGACTCTTGCATCTTTTAGTCAAAACCTCATTATCAAACTTGAGGCGATCACAAGTACCACAAGGAGTATTTTTCAAGTTTTCCATCTCCTTCTCAATGCACTCAGCATATGTGGTACGCAAGAGTTCAATCTCTTTCTCAAGGTTGGCACTCATCTCATTGTGCCCAACCAACTTGGCGCTCATATCATCGCGCATTTGCTTCAAAGCCAAAACTTCATTTTCACATGTGGTGTGAGTCAATTTTAGTTCATTAATTTCAGCAAGCAAAGACTCACAAGAAACACATGGCAAAGAAGCATTTGACTTAAGCAAAGCATTTTCTTCTCTAGCCTTATCAAGATCCTCATACAAGTCAAGACATGAAAGACATGGCATAGAGGCATTGATTTTCAACTTCTTATTTTCAGATTTCAAACATGCAAGAGAAGAGCTCAAATCATCATTCTTTCTAAGCATGTTATCACAAGAGGTGCATGGAATTAAAGCACAAGACTTCCAATGAGAAAGACCACATTTCAACCTAGCAATTGAGCATTTCAACCTAGCAATCTTTCTACCCAAAGTAACACAAAGCTCATCATTTTTAGCACAATGCTCAAGACATGTATCAAAACGGTGGGATAAGCACAAGACACTACTGACAAGTGTACCTTTCTTGGCCTTGCCAAGTTCGCGCACAAGATCCTCCACCGAAAGCTCATCATCATCTAGGAGGTTCAACAAAGCATTCACCTCACGCTCCTTTTCAAGCGCCGCATTGCGCCTTCTCTCGCATGATGTCATCCTCCACCGCAAGTCCATCATTCAAACCTCGAGGACAAAGACTCACAAGAAGAAAAGCTTGGTGCCATCTCTCAAAGCACCGTTAGTGTTAGTAAGAATAGGCACAAAATCGACAACAAAAGCCGAAAGCAAATACGCCCTCAAAACAATGTCGCCTCCGTGGATCACGGACCGATTAAGGTGGAGTGATCCTTAACCGGCTCTGATACCAATTGAAGGACCGAAAACGGCGACCAGAGGGGGTGAATGGGAGCCGTAAAATTTCTTTCGAAATATTTAGGCTGCTGTCCCAACTTCACCGCCAAACACGCAAGTCAAACACCGTGATGTCCACGACCCAACTAGTGGGTGGATGTTCCGTAGGAACACAGCAGGACACCACAAACAAGCATGGAAAGCCAACGCAAAAAGCGAAACTCAAATCGGAGCTCAAATGATCAAACCACGGAAGGAATTGGCACACTCTATTTTACCGGCAAGAACTAGATAGCAACCACCTACAAAACAAACACTGAAAGGGTTGGATTTGCTTGGCACTCGAAGGTGCACGGCCTACCAAGCTCTCTAACCGAAAGTTGATCTTCATTGCAAAGAAGAACAGGCACTAAACATAGGCCAAGCCGATGGTCACCGAACACCGTAAGTACACTAGCAAAAGAGCAATTGATAATTAAACTAGCTTCCTGTAGCTCGAAAGAGATGGCTCATAAATTGATTTGGAGAATCACGATTGCAAGAGCAAGCCTTTTAGCCAATCAAATAAAAGAACAGGTGCTGCACTTGCCGAAGCTCAGCCGATCGACACCGCAATAGAAAATTAGCACCGCTGCTGCCTTGCTAACTTGATCAATAAAAACTTCAGTGCGAGGTGCTGCACTTGTTACCGAAAGCTAACTGACGATTCCTTTGCTTTGAACAAAACATTCAGAAATCACTGACGAGAAATGTCGGTAGTGAGGAGCTGCACTCCCGTGCGTGGCATCAACAACTTCATTCGCACATGATTTTAGGAAGCAAGCACTTTGCAAACCATGAGTGCCACTTGAATTAAATCAAAGTAAATGATGGCAAGAGCAATTCATGGATGCAAGCACAAGTTACTAACCAACTAAAAATTCAGGCCCAAAGAAAGCACGGGCTGCTGCACTTTCTTGCAATGAACAGATGACTGGAGCAAGCAGAAATAAAAGACTAGAGCCATGTCGACCTCCAAAGGTGATGCTGCAAACATACTGAGATATTCCAGGAGCTAGCTACGATGCTTGATATTAAATGAAGGCTGAGATGAAATTGCTCACTTGAATTTTAAATAAACAAGCACACGTGCTGTAGCATGAAAGTCATACTTGAACTACTACTCTCAAGTTTACAATCTAAGCCCCGAACATGATTCTTGAGCAAGCAAATCGAAGTAGCAGGCAGCTGTAGATGCAGCACTTACCTACTTACCCATTGTCAAAGTATGAAATGTCATTGCCGAGGTAGGTGCTGCTGCTGTCTGATCTGTGCAATCTGAAGAGATAAAGAAGAAAATGACACAAGCAAGTGCAGATGCTCCTATTTGCTTGCTGTTCACCTGCAAACCGAGCTGCACAAAACTGTTGTTTGCAGAGACAGAAGAGTAGGAAGAGCAGCTGCTGCACTGCACATACAGATTGCCAGAGTGCAGCTTCTGTTGATGGAGTTCAATCCACCCTCACACACGAACAAAGAGGTTGCTAGCAGCCGGCGGAAGAGAGAGGCAAGCAACAACCTGAAATCACGAACTGCAGCTGCTCCTGCCGTCGCTGTCTGCCTGTTGAGCGAGCAGCATCAGGCCGAGCACCATCACGAGCTGGGAGGAGCTTGGCGCTGCAGCGCTGCTGCTGGTTCCCCTGCACTACACCATTGGACGACTGCGTCCAATTCCTGAGGTGGAGGCGCTCGACTGGAACTACTGAAGAACAGAGAACGGCGCAGCAAGAAAAGAAAGAGAGACGGCTCCAAAAATCACTCGGTTTATGACCCAAACCAAATCCAACTGCCACGAAATTGAGTCCAGATGATCCTAAGGCAATAGGCGGGCTATCCCTAAGAAATCATCGCCCAAAGTTTGGTCAATCCACGGGAAAATCAGATCACGCGACAAGAACACAGGAAAATCGCCCAGAACGAAAATCGACCGATTCGACGTGCTCGTGTGAAATTAATCCAGTTCACTTGGTGAGATTGTTCACACATGTCCTAGCACCAAAAGCCCCCAAGAAATTTGCTCCAAATTGCAGTCAAATCCGACGAACAAAAATCATCGAAAAATAGCTCAAAATCACATAAAAAGGAAAACTCAGATTAGGATGGGGAGACAAGTGATGCACGAAAATTGATCCTCGGATTACTCACGATATCCGGTTACAAGCTAATCCTAAGAAATCAAAACTATGGATGGAAAAGTTCTCGCGAACAAGAGCCCACTCCTCCTCTAACCCTACCTCCTCCTCTCAACACAACACAAGTGAGAAACCCTCCAAGCGATACCGTCCCAAAAGCCCCCCTTCACATATATATGCGCGTGTCAAAGCCACCAAAACGCCCTACGAAGACACAACCCAAATACCCTCTAGGGGTAAAACCGTCCGTGTTTTCTTCATCGATCCGACGGCCACCGCGCCTTCTCACCGTAGCCTCGCTTCCACGCGATCTCCCCGATGCCGCCACGTGCCGTCCGTCCGCACGGACCTCCGCCCGAGTTTTGAGGCACAAACCCGGAAACCCACCACCGATGGTTTTGAGGCGAAACCACCAAATCGTCCGCGAGTAGCGTAGCCCATACGCATCCCCCGCCGTGTACACTTGCGCTCATCGATGTCCCAGCTGTCAGCCACTACGGCTAGCCGCCCGGCTTCAAGGTCCCTCGGTCCAAGCCTCACGTCCGCCCTTCACCGCACCCGGTCCGTCAGCACGGCACGCCCTACTTGACCTTCACCGCACCGTCGACCACCGCCTCCGAGCTCGACACCTGTACAACACAGGCCAAGAGACACCGTTGTTTGGCACGAAACCGCGTGCCACGGTTAGTAAGACTCTCACACACACACCACTTGTGTTGGCATGTTGACAATCGCTCATCATAAAAGCGCTACACTATGGCTATGAAAAAGCCATGTGTTCGCAGCGTTTCACCAAAATACTTCTCTAGCTAATCATCGTTTTGTTATGTATTGAAGGACATGCGGGATCACGAAACGCGTTCTAGCTAATCCTCACGGCCAACAATCTAGCTAAGAGGAATTGGCCCAATGACCATATTTGCAAGCTGTGTACCATCGATCACGAAACTCCTACACATCTATGTAAAGACTGTCAATGCACAAAGGAGGTGTGGTCGGAACTCAAACGATATCTTCAGTTAATGGTGTTAGACAAGGTGGACATGACGGGTTCAATTCACAAGGTCTGGCGTAGGTGCAGAGCCAAATTTGATAAGACCCAAAAGAGGCGTTTTGATGGCATCATGATCTACTTCTTGGTGGAATATATGGAAAGAACGGAATCAAAGAACTTTCCAACAGAAATCCTTGCAAGCGAATCAAGTAGCTCTTCTGTGTAAAGATGATATTGCTCAGTATCAACATGCCATTGGTCTTGAAGGGTAGCAGGGTTAGAGACAAGTTGAGTAGTTTTCCTTTCTTTGTTCAGTTGGGTAGAGAGTAGTTCTCAGGCGGTGTTTGTAACAATTGATTGTGTACTTGTTCTCACTTTTTTCCTTTTATTCGTCTAATAAAAATCGGTAAAGCTCCTGCCGCCTTTCCAAAAAAAAAAAAGGATATGCGGGAATCATGCTCTGATGTCTCTTGATGTCTATTTGAATACGCGATCATTGCAGAAGCTTGTGTGGTCAATTACAAGCTACTGGTTCACATACTTGTGTGGAGGGAGGGCTCTTGGAATATCCTACTGAAATGTGTTGTTTTCAGAAGAAGCTACTGAAGCCTGCAAAATCAAATTCGTGCTATACCGTGTATTATTTTTTTCTCGAATACGCAAAAGACTTGCGCATCTTTTTCATCAAGAAGAAGAGAATGCAATGCAATACAAAGAAACCGGGGTGGAACAAGATTTGAACGATTTAAAACTCACCGAGCCACCTCCTACAAAACCACCAAGAAAAGAAAGGAAAACAACACAAAGAACAAAGAAGGAGCCCGACACCACGCCCAACAATGGACTAAGATTCAAGCTCCTTGGCACAGCAGACCGGCAGAGGCAGGGCTCGGCGTCTTGTGGGTGCATCAACCGAGCCTTCAAGAAGGAGACGACGCCCACGGGCGCCAATTCCGTTGACGGTGCGCCCTAGGGAGATTTCGCTCCCGAAGTGGCCCCCCAGCAGCGGTCGGCGAGCGGACGACGACGCCTCCAGGAAGGTAATGATGCTATCACGCCACCGTCGTCAGACCCAGCCGCTAGGGCCGGGAAGGGGTTTTCACCCATGCTGACCGCCAGCCAGTGGCGGGGGCGTCCATCACTACGCCATGGCGGAGCCAGCCCACGGCTACGACGCCAGAGCGAGAGCGATGGACCCGAAGCCCCCGGAGACGCCGTTGGATGCCTTCGTGTTGCCTGCCAACGAAGTTGAGCTGAACCAGGTTCCGGAGGGGGGGAGGGGCTGATACCGGCCCGAAAGGTCCGGATCGCACCCGTCGACCCACCGCTCGCCGGAGCGGCGGTGGTGGGGCAGGAGCACCGGTGAAGGTTCATCGCCGGCCGCTGTCTTGCCGCCCCAGCAAGATGGACCTGTGCTAGCCGCAGGGAGTGGAGTGGAGGCAAGGGCAAGCCTCCCTCGGTTTCCAACCCCGCCACCGTCGCCCGACGCGGGAGGATGGGGCAGGCGCGCGTGAGGAACCGTCCCACCGCCATGCACTGCCCCGATGCACCAGAGTTCTGGTTGGTGGCATCCCCGCCGCAACAACCCCGGCCGAGCCCTCTCGAGGCTAGGGGTGCAGCGGGTGTGGGGCGCATCGGAGGTAGGTGACACCGGAACGGGCCAGGCACACACCACCCCCTCCCAGCTGAGGACGGAGGTCGGGGAATGGAGGAAGGGCACAGGTCACAGGAACCGCCCTGTCCGAGGCGCCTCGCGCCTCCAGGCCAGGGCGTCGGCCCGGCCATGTCAACCCGCCGAAGGATGGGCGTCGGGGTCGAGGGGAGTGGCCAGGCACAACAGGCGATGAGCAAGGGTTGTGGGCGGCCGCGGCGGCGCCACTAGCTCGGCCACCTCGACCCACCGGGGAATCAGCGTGGGGTTCGTGGGGAGGTGGCCCCCGGCGGCGCACCTCGAACCAAGTCGAGGTCACACCGACCTCGAGCTAGGGGAGGTGGACAGCAACCCAAGGGGGCCGCCGCCCGGCCCCGGGGGGGGCACGGGGGAGCCCCGCCCTCGACCGGCGGCCACCGCCGACGACGTAGAAGGAAGGGGGAGGGGCGAGCTCGTCGTTGCGCCGTGTGTGTGGGGGGGAGGGCGGATCCGGCCATAGGGAGCCCGGATCCGGCCCCGGCCGAGCCGACCCTGCCTCCCTCGACCGCCGGCGTCGTAGAAGGAAGAGGGGGAGGGGGAGGGCCCCGCCACGCACCCAAACGCCGCCGCCGCGCCAAGGGGAGGGGCTGGCCGGCCGGCGGAGCCGCCGCCGCCGCCGTAACCCTAGGACGTGGCCCGCCGGTCAAACCGGCGGGGCGGACGCCGGGGGGAGGGTGACCGGCCTCGGGACATACTGTGTGTTATTGTTTTTTTTTCTTTTTGTGAACGGAGATGCATCATGCATCTGCTTGCGAGAGAGATCACATTGTATTGTTGTTTTTTCAATCATAACTATCAATTTAAAGCAACTTCACAAGATTCTGTGAAACAACAAAGCCCACAAATAATGCAGAGTAGATCATATCCAGTGGCACACGACGGTAAGAATTAAACTCAGAATGAAATAAAGCGTCGTCATCTTGATCCTGGCCAGGGGCAGATGCAGAGATAGACTTATACGGGGGTGCTCATTTCCTTGTTCCTTTAGCCTCCCTCATTCTTCCTCTCTTTTCTCTTCTCTCTTCCATCTTACCTCTCACTTTCCACCATAATTCTGAATTAACTTGAGTGTCCAATACCACCAAAAAGATGATCCTTTTTTTTTGCGAAACCAAAAAACGATCCTTGACCACAAACTATTAAACAAACTCCATCAAGGATAGAACTCCATGGGGTTTGAGCACCCACAACCTCACATTGTATCTGTCCCTGATTCTGGTCCTCATCTCTCTGCTGTAATTTAAACTACAAAGAAGGTTTTGATATCATCATCATTCCAGAAGCCGAATTTAACGCAAAAATCCGAAGCACATACAATGCACAGATCTCTGGCTCGCCTTTTTTTTTTGGTTAAAAAAGGGGATCAATAGGGGAGGCCCCTACCTATTTTTTGGTATTATATAGGAAAAAGAGTTTACAAGCTTGGTCGACAACATCGGATGGAAGTCACTGTCAAAAAAAAAAAAAAAAAATCGGATGGAAGTGACCTTTGGAAGCATGCCTGGTGAGATGCAATTAGTTAGCCACGAGGCACGAGGAGTACACCTACGTGTCACAGCTCACTCTCCTACCAATCATGGCAAGCATCGACTCTTCAAGCTCCATTATATATGTCGTACATGGTCACACACGTACGGACATGGATGGGGACCTCCGACCTCCATCGATCCACCATGTGTCAACGTGTCATGGTTGCCCTGTAGCTTTCGGCGTGAGCTGAAATGGCAGCGACGACACCGCGAGGACACGTGTAACTCTCTGCCGGTCTCGTCACGAACATGAGAAGATCTATCTGTGTGGTGCTGCCTGCCAAGCTAATGCCCTAGTGCACCCCACTCAATACCCACGGTCCACGGAAAGGAGGTGATAGTGATGGCGCAGCCAATTGCAGGGTTACACACGGTGGAGCATGGACCATGCACTGGTACGCTACGCATGCTTTGCTCCACAGCCTCCAGGGGTCCCGTTATGTTAGGTATATACACGAAGGCTAGTGCTGCTTGAAGGAACAGTTTGGAGCTTGCATTGGGACCGGCATGACATGATCGATCACACTCCCGGAAATTGGTTCTAGAGGTTTCCATTCCGATAAAAGTAGTTTTGTAACAAATAAACATCAGAATCAATACAGATACAAGACAGGGTCTTATATTAGGTGAGATGTATGTGATCATTCTCTGTTGCATTGCTGATTGTAAGTTAGGATCGTGTATGTAGCAAGGTAGGGCCATGTTATAGCACAGACCAACATCTATATGGCCATGTCTATGGGCCGTACGTAGGTGCGCCACCGTCCTACCAAGCCAACTAGCTAGACCCACCGCATGCCATCTTCCAGAAGACAAGAACCGTGCGTTGTGGAGTGAACATTGGGACGTGCCTTGGAGACCCAGTCAGGGAGACAGATGTTTCCTGGTGGTGCCACAATAGTGTGTCGTCCGCCGCCACGTGGATCCTATTGCAGAACACACCGCGTCTTTGCCTGTCTACCACAATTAGATGCACTAGAACCGACACTTAGCCAGCTCCACTACCAAGTTGTAAGCTAGTAACCCTTCATAAAGTTATAAGCCTAGTATCAGGATAGTGATGGGGATGCTATTGATCGGTGGTAGACTCCACTCACACTATTGGGTTGAGCAATGACCCGATAGTGATATGGGGAATAATCACCGTCGAATCAGACCACAACCCAAACTGATATGCCAATAATGTCAAGTTGTGTCGTGACTTGGCATATCAGTATCAAGTTGCAGATTGAACCGAGAATATCCTACTACCAATCTACGGGATTCACGTGCCACTGATTACATAGTTTTTCACATGGATCCATATACATTTATGCATTGCTTCTAGTTATAAATAGGCCCTCTAGATACTCTCTTGTAGTCCATGAGGTATGTTATGTACTATCCTAGCTTTGTCTTAAGTTCTTTATTCGAGCTTCTCTGAGAGAGCCCTCTATATATACACCTTTTCCTTCTTAAACAAAATGGTGAACACGAGGTACCCAAAAGAAATTTAAAAAGATGGAACCACATTTGATAGAAGGTGTGCAGCGAGCAATGCTAACATGATCCGAATGGTTTATGGATTGCTTAGCATTTTGGGTGGCTTTGGCCCACCCTCTTATATCCTAGCCCTAATTACCCTATACTAGGCTTTGAGACCTCACTAAAGGCACAAGAAGATTGATGAGGTAGTCATATTTGAATGTCACTTCAATCGTAAACTATGCATACTAGAGTATATAAGGGAACCTCCCCTCCGGTGGTCATTTGAGTGTCCTCTAGGATTTACATACTCCTCATGGTCTTCCTTTTGAGGTGTGGATGGCTTGATCTTCACCTTAGCTTAGCTCAAGTCTATCTTTGCATCCTATGAACTAAAGTACTGCAAAGGGACTTACGACGCAGTGGCAAAGGCCACTAGTTGGGAAGCTCTCACCCAAGGTTCAAATCCTGTGTGCTGTACCAAAAACTGTAGGGGTGTAAATCCCTCCAGTATTATTTCAAAAAAAATGAACTAAAGTACTTTATATACTAGCAAACATTGTTAGTCCAAACGGTTATTTTGTTAACCAAACACCAAAATCACTAAACTATGTCGGAGCATGAGAGATGAGTGACCAAATCTAGCGTTATTCTAAGATAAGTTGCCACATGTTAACCTGTTTGGGACTGCTTCAAATTCAATCTTCACCCTAGATTTTTGGAGCAGTCTCAAATCCGAAACATATTTTCTATTAGAGAAGTGACCTTCATAGAGCAGCAATATTCTTAGTTCATTTCGATGGAGTTGGCGAACAGGTGCTCCATAGACACAATTTTTGGGTGAACGTACTCCATGTAATTTTCGGAGCAGAGCACAAAACCTAGAGTGTAGTAGTCCCATACTTTGTTCTCTAATTTTTGTGACCTGTAAAACAAAGCAGAATACAGAAGGGTCAAAGTTTTTGTTATGGAAACATTGTCAACACCAGCAAAGAAGCAATTAGGCCTTAATATTTCTGTAGCTATATGAGCCTATGACATGAGATTCAGCGTCCACGTGAAAACGGGCACAAGGGTCAACCAGTTTCTGCACACAAAGGCCCAAAGTGAATCAAATTCTGGCGAAAATGAAGCACAAGTTGCAGATTTGTTGGTTGCATTGGCATAATATAAGGTAGCAACCCAAACAAATAACAATAACAAATCATTTTTATTCCAAGTTGCTCCATTGTTTTTGTGAAAAGGAAACATAGCACAATAAAAGACATTTGTCATTCTCAAAACTTTCATGACCTCTTTCATTTACCCTTGTCTGAACAAGCTTTTGCCCAATATACCCAACTCTTGGATACTGTTTAGTCTATCAATCTGCAGAAGGGACCTGACCATTGGCCCTACATTTGGAATACTAACATCTTCTCTTCAAAAAAAGCTTATACTGGTAGCAGGCAAGTGCACTCAATTTACATATTATTTTTCTGGCTTGCTTTGAAAGATAGATTCAGTACTAGAGAATTGCTTCAAATGAAAAGAATGGTCTTGGATGATTATGATTGTGTTGTCTGTGATCATGCTCAAGATGAATCTGTATTACATCTTTTCCTAGCCCGTCCCTTTGTATGCTTGCTGGGCAATTCTTGGTCTCCAGATTCAGCAGCCTTTGGACCCTTTTGAAACTCTTCAATCTTTCATAGGTTAGCTACATATTCCTTCTACATGAAAGTAATAGTTACAATGAGCTGGGCAATCTTGACAGTCAGGAATGAAGCTATCTTAGGAATGTGCCTCCATCTTTGCAGGGTTGCAAAATAGTCTTCAGAAGAGAATTTGCTCTGGTTATACTAAGGGAAAAAAAAATTTAGCACCAACAATGTCCCAATGGCTAGATGCATTTATGTAATTTTACTAATTTTCTTTGTTTCATTTTTTGTATCGTGATGTATCTTTGTAAAATTGTTCTTTGTTTCAATAAAAGCACAGTAGGGGAGTCCACCCTCCTATTTTCCTAAAAAAAAATTCTCAACTATAGCTTTGTCGCTTCATCCTTATACCTAGTCATTATCCAAATTAAAGTCGATTAATGGTGCTTCCTACCCCGACCAAACCATGAAAAATGTTACCATGACATTCCAATCGAATGTTCGAGGCAACAATGTTCATGGCCCCGAGATATTAATTTAGGTGCTCTATTTTTACTATGATTTTCAATCAGCATTATTATTGAATACAAACTATTATTACTCACTATTCTTATATAATTCTTGTTTTGGGCAATATAATATGACGTTGTCTCCATAATTAGCGCACATTATTGACTATGATTTTTCTGTTATCGCGTTAAAAACCAAATTTCCAATTATACTAAAGTACTATTTTTATTACATGATGTCTTAATATCTTTAAACAACCAAATATTTAAAATAAAAGTTACTGATAATCAAAATTCTAAAATCTAACCTCACCCTTGTCTAAAATATTAATAACAAGACTTGTAGAACTGAAATGGATGTCCTTTCAGATTGTACTTTACATCTTTCTTTAATAGATGGTAGGATGCCTATATTAAATCTTATTGTTATAATTAGGTACTTCTTTGGAATTTTCACATTATGCCTTACTAGGTACGCTCAAAACATACCTTCTATAAATTCCCACAGAGATGAAAGACATTGTGCAATTAATTTAGCGAACTCTTGTCATCATTAAGAATAACCAGTCCATTAACTCATGCTCTTACACATGCTAGTAATTGTGAGAGACCTAGGTGTTCAAAATTCAAGAATGAAATCTGAGGTCTATATCTAATTAAAATTGCTTATCTTTTTTTGTCTCTCTTATTCTTCATAACTATATTATAACATAATACATATGTAGATACATTTTTTATCTTTATATATGCAACAGTGGTATGATTCACACGAATTGTGTTTTACCTTTGTATCATGTGTCCATGTGTTAATTATGGTTAGAGTAATTAATCTTAGATATTTTTTCATAGAAAAGAATAAATCTGTTACTATTAATGATGATTACAAACTACCACGGTGATGTGTGGATGCCTATGATGTCTTGAGTAATTAAAGAGTGTTTTTTTACAAGATTGGAGCGGAGAATTACTCCCTCCTCTTAATAAATACTCTCTCAATTCCAAATTATGAGTCGCTTTGACTTTTTTGGTACATAGAGTTTGCTATGTATCTAGACATACATTACATCTAGATACATGCAAAATTGATGTACCAAAAAGTCAAATCGACTTATCATTTGGAGCGAAGGGAGTAGTATACGAATAGTAATAGTTAGATAGTTATTTGTGAACACATTGTTAATATATGGAACCAAGTTGTGATGAATGGTTGTCAGGAGATGATCATGCTTCTATTAAATTTGAGGCTAACCCTAGAGTGTGTTTGGGCAACATGTCTCTTGGTTGCATTGGTGTGCGGCGTGGAGAACAGAGAGACAAATCGACGACCATGGAGAAGGTCGGGTTGAAACTTCTCGGGGGGGGGGGTGGTGGTTTGTGCATCAAAACCACTAACGAATGATTTCTCAAGTTTAGGCCTCAAACCCGATTCAAGTTTAGGATGGACTTGGAGGCGCGATGTGGTTTCATCATGAAGCTTGTGTCAAGGTGAAGCAAAGTAAGAGCTTTCATCGAGCAAAATATGGACCATTTTGCCCCTAGGTTAAGTTGTTCAAACAAAATATCTAAGGGCTTGTTATTATGAATGTGTAATAGGCTTATAAATAAGATAGGAAGCTGCCCCAACCAGTTTTCCATTTAGTTTTTGTCTAAATCACTAGGTTGTTTATGGTAATAGGTAGTCTTAGTTTTTGTTGTGTTTGAGATCCATAGTGCATAGAATCAGATTTCTGTTGTGTTAATCAATTCTCTATCCTTGCCTATTTGGTGTTAGACTCTTGCTTCATGGAGGTTGAAGTTGAAAGTTGTATTTTCAAATTTTGGTGTTGTTCGGTGTTGTGTTTGGTTTCCACTACATTGAGTGTCCCACTTTGTTCTACAGTCATCATTGAGAACATCTAGCAACTAATTGGCTCGAGGGCATCACTCTTGTGAGATTTGAGTTTTTAGTGGACTGTTTGGGACACGGTCATGTGAGATTTGAGTTTTCAACCAACCACCGAGTATTAGTGTGAATAATTTTTAGGCATGTCGATGGATCAAGAATTTCATTCCTGAGTTTGATACTACAATATTTACTTAGTTTGGTACAATATTTCATTTCTTAGTTTGGTGGAGGTGGTGGGCATACACAATGTTCAGGCTTACGACACATAAAAGAAATATCCGTAGAATAAATGATAGAAACAGAAGAAAATGTATCATTTACTCCATCAGAAACAGAGGAGGAGAAGGAGGGTCGGGTGCCTCTTCGCGCGCTTAAGTACCCAACCCCGTGCGAGAATGTAAGGGGCGGGCGTGTGAGAGCATGGAGAGGTAGGCCCGACAGGGGTGGTTGTCCATATTTGCAACGCCTAAAGAGTGACTTTATTTAAGTGGGAATAATATTTTAATACAATTATTATATATTTTGGTTAATAGTAATGTCAAAGATGGACTTGTTATGGATTCATGCAAAACCAAGGTTCAGTATCTCGAAAACATGCATTGATTAATTAGACAAATGATATTTTATATATTGTCCATCTAGGGAATATATCAAGTGCAAACCAACCTCTCCGTGTAAACCATGCAAACCAACCGCGATGAGAGGTGGGAGGGGGGATTTGCAAAAGTGTAGTTTTGCACTTAACTACCCGTTCCTAATCACACTTTTGCAAATCAAAGATTGATATTTGGAATTACGGTGGTCTCTGACAATATTGAGCTTCACGTGCCTAAGCTTTTAGATTGAGCCCGGGAGCATCACCACGCGACATTCATGCCTATCGACCTTTTTGCCTAGTCAAGTCACAAAAAACCCTTTTTTACCCGAGTCATGCTTAAATGGGCTTTTGTCGTGCCGTTAGTTGTCTTAAGTTTCTTTTTCCGGTTGTCGTAAGTTTCATTTTCCGATTGTTGTTTGGATTTGGAATAACCGGATGTCTTAAGTTTCTATTTCTGATTGGTTTTTGGATTTGGAATAACCGGTTGTCTTAAGTTTTATTTTTTGGTTATTTTTTGGATTTAGAATAACCGGCTGTTAGTGAAGGTTGAATTGACCGCATGTTGAGTAAACATCTCCATCATGCCAATTACAAGTGGCTTCATACAAGTCCTACTAAATTAAAGTATGTGTCAATTGTAGTTGAGAATCTGTCTCAATCCTCTATGCTAAAAGAGGATGTAGGAGTTGCTACAAAGTATAAACAAGAAGCTAAAACCAACAAAATGGACTCTACTTCAAACCAACAAAAAATCCTCAAAAGCACATATGGGCATGTCTATGGGGGAAGTGTGTGCCACCGTCCCAAGCCACTAGATCCATCTCCAGAAGACAAGAACCCCAGTGCGTGGTGAGTAAACATTGGAACGTGCCTTGGAGACCCGGCCAAGGAGACAGATGTCTCCTAGTGGTGGCACGGTGGCACATCCTCTACCACATGAATCTCTCTATCTATAACTATTAGATGTGCTAGAACCGACACTTATCCAGCTCCACTACTCAGTTATAAGCCTACTTTCCAGATAGTGATTGGGATGCTGTGGATCTGGCGGGAGAGCCCACTCTCACTATCGAGCTGATCAATAGCCCAACAGTTATATGTGACAACACAACCTAGGCCATGCATTTGTTGATCCAATCACTTGAGTGCATTTGTTGATCCAATCACTTGAGTGATCCAGTGATATCTCTCTCATTAGAGAGGGGCAAGTCCCATCTTGATTGTCTATGTCTCATAGCATGCTTCTCGACAAACCCGAAGACATCCTTTATAACTACCCAGTAATGGAGTAGTGTTTGTCAGTCCCTAAGCAAGTCGATACACATCTTGAGCACATACAACAATCTCAGGTCGAAGGACATAACAATATGATGTGTAAAGAGACAATCTCATGTTGGGTTAGTCCAGCCTACATGTCATACATGTGCCCACATTATTAGTTCGACATCTCCATGTCCATGACTTGTGAAACATAGTCATCAACTAATAATGTGCTAGTCTAATATTCATGTGTGTCCTCACATGAACTTCGACCAGGGACAAATATAGAATAACCATAAAAGTAAAAGAGTTCCACAAACAATTCACATAATTGCCAATCAATACAAGTTGTCTTTAATGGATATTCAATGGACACATTACATATCATGGCTACAAGCGGAATATCATCATCTCTATGATTACCTCTAGGGCATATTCCCAACAGTCTCCTACTTGCACTAGAGTTAATCTCTAAGATGTCTAATCCCCATAGACCTCATGTGCGCCTCATGCTTAGGGTCACATGGAAGGGCCTTTGTCAACGGATCTGCTACATTCAAATCCGTGTGTATTTTGCACATCTTAATTTCACCTTCGCTGATGAATTGTCGAATGAGGTGAAATTTCCGGTGTACATGTTTGTTCTTCTGGTGATTCCTAGGCTCCTTAGCCTGCGCTATCGCCCCATTGTTGTCACAATGTAGATTCAATGGGCTAGCCGCATTAAGAAACACACCAAGATGAATGAGGAAACGCCTCATCCAAACACCTTCCTTTGCAGCTTCGAAAGCCGCAGTGTACTCGGCTTCGTTGTAGAATCGGACACCGTCTCCCGCTTGGAACTTTTCCACCCTCTTTGCACCACCATTTACCGTGAACACAAAACCGATTGAGATTGTGAATCATCTACATCGTTTGGAAGCTAGCATCGTTGTAACCATTTACAACGAGCTCCTCCTCACCTCCATAGATCGGGAACTCATCCTTAGTCCTTCTCAAGTACTTAAGGATGTTTTTAACCGGCGTCCAGTGACTCTCACCAGGATTGCCTTGGTACTGCCGCAAAACTTAGAGCATATGAGACATGCCGGGCGAGTACATATCATGGCATACATGATGGAACCAACTGCCGAAGCGTATGGAACCTTACTCATGCGTTTGCGCTCTTCATCTGATGAAGGACATTGCTTGTCGCTAAAGCGCATACCATGTGACATAGGCAAGAACCCTTTCTTGGATTGCTCCATGTTGAACCGTTTCAACACCTTGTCAATGTATGTATCTTGGCATAATCCTATTAGCCTCTTCGACCTATCTCTATAGATCTTAATGCCCAAGATGTATGCTTTGCATCTCCTAAATCCTTCATAGAAAAACTATTATTTAGTGAAGTCTTTACGATTGCAACATAGGAATGTCATTCCCAATCAATAGTATGTCATCCACATACAAGATTAGAAACACAACAAGACTCCCACTAGCCTTTTGATAAACACAAGGCTCTTCTTCATTCCGACGGAAGCCAAACCCTTTGACAACCTCATCAAAACGAATGTTCCAACTCCGAGATGCTTGCTTTAACCCATAAATAGATTTCTTAAGCTTGCATATTTTTCCAAAGATTATTTGGATCAACAAAACCTTCGGCCGTATCATATACATGTCCTCCTCTAAATTTCCATTTAGAAAGGCTGTTTTAACATCCATCTGCCAAATCTCATAATCGAAATAGGCGGCTATTGCTAGAATGATCTGGATAGATTTAAGCATTGCTCTTGGAGAGAATGTCTCGTCGTAGTCAATTCCTTGAACTTGCCGAAAACCCTTTGCGAGAAGTCGAGCTTTATAGACGTGAACATTTCCGTCCATATCTTTCTTCTTTTTATAGATCCATTTGCACTCGATGGGTCTAACACCATCGAGCGGGTCAACCAAGTTCCAAACTTGATTATCTCCCATGGAATCTATCTCGGATCTCATGGCACTCGCCATTGCTCGGAATCTGAGTCCATCATAGCTTCTGCCTATGTTGTAGGTTCGTCATCGTCCAACAATAACAGATCCCCACGCAAATCGCGAAGTCTCGCTGATCTTCATGGTTGTGGAGGTGTTTCAGTGGCCATGGGCATCTCAACTTGTTCTGCTACATTAGCATCACTCGTAGAGTCCTTCTCAACTGGCTCTTCTTGAACTTCTTCAAGATACACCTTTTGTCCACTCTTCTCTCTTTTGAGAAACTCTTTCTCTAAGAAAACACCGTTTCAAGCAACAAACACTTTGCCCTCTGAGCGGTTGTAGAAGTAATATCCTAAAGTTTCCTTTGGATATCCCACGAAAAAACATTTGTCCAATTTGGGTGTTATCTTATCGATATAAGCCGTTTGACATAAACTTCACAACCCCAAATTTTTAGGAAAGACAAACTAGGACTCTTCGCAGTCCATATCTCATATGGTGTCTTAACTACGGACTTAGATGGTACCCTATTCAATGTGAAAGCGGCTGTTTCTAGAGCGTATCTCCAAAATGATAAAGGTAGGTCCGACTGGCTCATCATAGACCGAACCATGTCCAACAAAGTCCGATTACGCCGCTTGGACACGCCATTTCTCTGCGGCGTTCCAGGCGGCGTAAGCTGTGGAACAATTCCACAACTCCTAAGATGATTGCTAAACTCGTGACTCAAATATTCGCCTCCATGATCAGATCGCAAGGCCTTAATTTTCTTGCCACGTTGATTCTCTACTTCATTCTGAAATTCTTTGAACTTTTCAAATGTTTCGACTTATGCTTCATTAGGTAGACATAGCCATATCTACTAAAATCATCGGTAAAAGTTATGAAGTATTGAAATCCACCTCTAGGCATCGTGCTCATTGGTCCACATGCATCGGTATGTACTAGTTCCAACAAGTCAGACGCTCTCTCAGGAAAACCTGAGAAAGGCGTCTTGGTCATCTTGCCTAATAGGCAAGCCTCACATGTCTCGTAAGATTCAAAATCAAACGAAGTTAGAAGTCCATCATCATGGAGCCTCTTCATGCGTTTTTCACTTATATGACCCAAACAACAATGCCACATATATGTAGGACTTAACTCATTAAGTCGAGTCCTTTTAGCATTAACATTACGAGACATGGTGCATCATCAAGATTTAAAATAAATAATCCATTCACAATGGATGCAAAAGCCACAAACATATCATTCTTTGAGATAACACAACCATTGTCTTTACTCGCAAATGAATAACCATCTTTCATCAAACATGAAGGCGACACAATGTTTCGACTTAAGCTAGGAACAAAATAACAATTATTCAATTCCAATATAAATCCTGAAGGCAGGTGAAGTTGCATCGTCCCGACGTTCAACGCAGCAACTCTTGCATTGTTGCCCACGTGGAAATCAACCTCTTCTTTCTCCACGCTTCTACTTCTTATCATTCCCTGCATCGTATTGCAAATATGAGCAACCGATCCGGTATCAAATACCCAAGAATTGATATAAGAGTTAGCGAGGAAAATGTCCGTAACGTAAACAACAAGCGTATGAGCGGGAGTACCTTTACTACCGCCGTCCTTCTTTAAGGACGCCAAGTACACGCTTGCGCTTTTCCATGACCTTCCCCACCACAATGAAAACATTTAGCATCGGTTGGTGGTCCAGTTTGGGGCGGGCGGAGCGGCTTGGAGATCTCATCTTTAGCCTTACCCTTTTTCTTCCCCCAGCCCTTCTTTCTCTTAAAGTTAGGCTTGTTCTGGACTGCCAACACTTGGCCACCAACCTGCTTCTTAATGTCAGCCTCTGCAATTTTTAGCATGCCACACAACTCATTCAAGGCCCTCTCCGCGCCATGCATATGGTAGTTCGAGATGAAGTTTCCATAGCTGGGCGGCAGAGACGAGAGAATGAAATCAGTAGCCAACTCTTGGCCAATTGGGAAGCCTAGCTTCTCCAACCTCTGAGTGTAACCAACCATCTTGATTACGTGTGGCCCAACAGTTGCACCCTCTGCTAGCTTGGTTTCAGCAAGCGCCTTAGAGACATTGAACCTTTCAGTCCTAGCTTGAGTTTGGAACATATCCTCAAGCGCCACGATCATATCGTTCGCCGAATGATTGTTATCGAACTGCATCTGCAGATCGGGTTCCATACATGCAAGCATAAGGCGGCTTATCTCAAGATCGGCATCACATGCTTTCTTATAAGCATTTTTCTCGGCCGTGAGATGCATCTGCAGCGGCTCATCTGGTAAGGGGTTGTCTAGATAATCCTCCTTTTTCTCAAATTACCGAGAACAATTCTCGATTGGGATCCAATCCGCATAGTTTGTTCCATTCAACTTATCTTTCTCAAGAATCGAACGCAAAGTAAATGGTTGCTTAGAAGACGCCATTTAATCTACAACAAAAGTAATGCAAAATACTAAGACAAAGTATCCATGATAGAGTAAATAATATCAAATATAATCTACTCCCACTAAAATCAATATCCCTCAATTGAAACTTAGTGATTCAAGACCCACAACTATCAAGTCGACTAGTGAGCTTTAGCATCACCGCTAGAAGACATGATAGATCAGTAAGCAACTCTTTGCTAATCATATCGCATATGATTCTTGTTGTTGGATAGCATCTCTATGCTTGGGTTACCAACTTCTTATGCTCCAAAGTCCCTAACCGTTAGGATGACCTTGTTCAAGCAACCAAACCTTCTGTAGTAAGTATCCGATACGAACCTGTCTAGTCAAGGAAAATCAGTGGCACCCTAATTTCATAGATCCACCACTGATTGTACAAGACAGCAACAGTGCAAGGTTTGGGGGAGCATGAACTCAAACATTACTGAGGGATCGTTCTACTTCACTACCGCACGAATGTAGACAAAAATATTATAGCATGTGAAAGTAGAACATAGTAAGAACGGCATAAACACAGATATGACTTGGTATAGCCCATTGTTCTTTTTGAGATCTCCGTCTCCATTATCTGTTCATCATGGTGATCTCCATCTCCACGATCCATGTATGCCATCCTTCAGTGATGAATCTGCTATGACTATCTATCACTAACTCCAAAGCTAGTGAATTTAAATTACATAGTTGTTGACGGTCATTAAGTATCAATTTTATACCGTCAACGCAGCAAGAGAAAGGACTAATATGAGTTCACCTGTTAGATATAGGGGTTACACGATTGACGAATTCCATGAGTTTTGGTGATTGTCTATTTACGCGGGGGTTATCGAAAGAGAACCAAAGGAGGCCCACATGTCATGATTACATAGAGATAAAGACCGAACGCGTGAAAAAGTATAATCTAGAAGACTCCGAAGGCGACCCCTGAAGGCCGGGCCCCACCGGGCAGCTGCTCGCCTGATCGGTCGCCCAAGGGGGAGTCGGCCGACTCCCCACCTCGACCAATCACGTCGAGTCTCGCGGATCCCGCCTCCACCGCCTTTGAGGATGAATAATTATCGTCCATTTAGGTCGGTTTGATCCGAGGGTCGTGGTTCATCCTAGGGGGCTATATATTCGAGCCCCCGGCCCCCGGGTGAAACGCCTAATTCATTCTCTCTTCATTCATCTCGAGAGGATTCAGAGAAGCCAGAGCCACCATCTCAATTAGAGCTCCATAGTTTAGTAGCATAGCTACATAGGAATAGATCTAGAGGGAATCAAGCCTAGCTTAGAGTCCGGATCTGTCGGAGTTCTTGGTAGTTCCCCTCTACATTCTTGTAATATTCATTATTGTTCGTGATACTATGAGTAGTACTTTATTCTATTCTATTATATCAGACTTGACTTTGCTTTATTTGATTATGTTCTCAATTATATCGTTCTTAGTCTACTTTGATTATATGTTTAGCATAGTTGGACTAGAATTATGTTTATGCATAGGATCGTATAGCGCTTGCTCATTAGGCCAATGGGTGAGTGATAGATATTGTGTGGGCATGGTGCCTGGACCGTATTTATCTGCGATTGCACCCTATATTCCGGATCGTGAGGTAGATCGTGGGAGTGACAGTCCTGTTGAGTCCTTTGTAGCCCTTCTCCCGAGTATAGGTCTAGCAGAATAAACCTATTACATTGAAGTCATTGCTATATCTCTAGTCTTCTCTGGTAATATCACTATGCATAGGTATAACCTTTTCCCCGCCATGATTGCTAGATGTTCTTGCACTAATCATTGTATGCTTTGACTTTATAGTTAGAATAACATAGGATTATACCCTAGATCGTCCTAGTCCATGCTAGTGTTATAAGCTTAGAGTGCTAAGTTGAGATGGTGTTACTATCATTTTATGTGGCTAAATGCTCTCATTTATCTTATGTCATTTATCATTCATTCCTATATTTTATGTGACACTTACCCCGTATGAGATGATCGATACGTAGACAAGGTTAAGCTCTCCATTATCGTATGTGCATTGCTCATCACTCATTATCCAGTGCATTCCCTTTCCGTGGTAAAATTATAAATAATGATACCTGGATTACTCCCGTTTAAAATGCTACATCGGTATTATCGTCGTGCGCTATGGATCCCATATTTATTTTTAGTAGCGGTTGCATTATTTAGTACCGATTTTTGGCGCCATGTTGGGGATGACAACCTAACACCGAGTGGCGTTAGAAATGTCAACAAGCATTTTTGGCGCCGTTGCCGGGAAGGTTGAAAGCCAATGGATAATGAGCAGCATTGCACTACATAATGAGATTGAGCACTTGTCACCATTCTCTACTCATACAAACCTTACCCTTGTCTTTCGTCTATTTTTATATCTTATGCGGGGTAATGTATGAAAAAGACAATTCTTCCTGATAATTATATTGACAATCCAGAAGCTTTAATCAGGAAAGCCAAAAGCAAGTTGAAGAAGACCAATCAATCATCATCATCATCAACTCAACTTGGAAGTTTGTCGGAAGCGAGAAAGTCAACCTTTCATGCGAGACTTGACACCGCGTTGAAGCCATGGCGAACAAGTCACTCCGCGAGTTCTCGGCTCCAACTACGGACAACATTCGCATGGGACCAGGTGCGGACATCGAAGGAGCTTTTGAGCTCAAGCCCGTGCCGATCAACATGGTGCAAGCAAGCCGGTTCTGTGGGAAGGCCCATGAAGATGCTAGTGCTCATCTCCAACACTTTCGGAGATTTGTAGCACATTCACTATCAAGGATGTCCCCCGAGATGCTATACTACTTCGCCTCTTCCCATTCTCACTCTTGGGGAGAGCGAAAAAAGGTTCTACGCCAATAAGGAGAAGAATACTACGTGGGCATTATGTTCCACTAATTTCTTGGCGAAGTTCTTCCCCATGGGCAAGACAAATGCTCTTCGTGGGAAGATATCAAGCTTTCGGAACACCATGATGAGACTGTCCCGGAAGCTTGGGAGCGCTTTCAAGATTACATCCTCGAGTGTCCTCATCATGGCATGGAGAATTGGCTGCTTATGCGGACATTCTACCATGGGCTTAGCAACAAGACACGTGAGACGATGGATGCTGCTGCTGGAGGTGCATTCTTATCACTCACTATTCCTCAAGCCACGGCTCTTGTGGAGAAGATGGCATCCAACCAAGGCTGGTGAAGAAAGAACTCGAGACCCGCAAGAGAGGTGGAGGAATGCACCCGGTGAAGGAGGTAGACATGCTTTGTGCGCCAAAATGGATCTGCTAATGAAGAGGCTCGATGAGAGAGCCCCGAGAAGAAAGAAGTCATGCATATACATGTTGCTCGCATGACATGTGAAGAGTGTGGAGAGACTGGGCACACAAAGCTAGCGCCCGTAGCCGAAGGAGGACGTGAACTACCTCAATAACAACAACAATAATAATTACTATCATCCTCAGCGAGAATCAAGGTTGGAATCAGCGGCGAGGCCTAACTACTCGTGCAATTATTCGGGCAACTATCAAGGTAACAACTCCTCCTACAATAATTACAACCGGCCGCCTTTGAGAGAGTTGGTCTTGAATCAAGGCAAGATGATGGACAATCTATCCAAGAAGCCGACATCAAATGACAAGGTCCTAGAGACACTCGATATCGAGAATGGATGGCTTTTCCAATGCCATCAAGAGTCACTTCAGCTTCAACAAAATACTTGAGTCGCGAGGTACAACGGCTTGTCAACCTTGCTCCCTCCACTGGTCAAGGTAAACTGGCGCGGACAACCCGAAGAGCTCGAAACCGCAAATCTTGTTGATATATTCAATTTAGAAGATAGCCGGAGTGATCCATCGAAGGGGTCATGGATTGACTCAACTCGCCAATCAAGAAGGGCGATCCGGGAGACCGGTCATTCCGATCTCCATTGAAAGTACCAACTTCAATGAAGCAATCTGTGACTTCGGTGCAAGCATCAACATCATGCCAAGAGTGATATATGAGAAGCTATTCCGATGCCCCTTAGCATACACAACCATGTGCTTACGGCTTACGATCGGTCACTCCGTGTTCCTTTGGGAATACTTGAAGATATATGTGTACGAGTGGGCAACTCGTATGTTCCTGCAGACTTCGTGGTAGTGGATACAGGCAGTGACGAAAGGTCCCCCATCATTCTGGGACGACCATTCTTGAACACTGCTGGAGCCATTATGTATGCTAACACTTGCCAAGATCATCTTCAATATCAAGGGCAAGAGAGAGACCTTCTTCTTCAAGAACGAGTGCTTTGCAGGTTCCCAAAGACAAACCTCATCGACGAGAACGGTGAGAAGAAGAAGAATCCGGCTAAGAAGAGCAAGAACAAGAATAAGAAGACCAAGAAGATGGAGACAGTGAGGATGGTCACCTGCAGTCCACAAGGAGCATGACCACTTACTCAAGTCCCCACGTCCGATCAAGAAGGATGACCCGTGTGTCCCAACCATTCAATGCTCCATCAACAGAAGCTCTTTCAATAAAGCTGCATGCGTGACACGGATCGTGTGTCAACATCATGGCCAAGGTAACTTATGAGTATCTATATGGCACTATGCCTTTGGAGCCTACCTATGCACGGCTACGGATGGCGAGATCGGACATTCCGCTTCGTCGAAGGAGAAGTGAAGGATGTCCTCATCCAGATAGATGACCATTATGTCCCTACAGACTTCCTAGTCATTGACATGGGAGATGACTACGATCCTCCAATCATCCTAGGAAGACCATTCCTGAACACCACCAGAGCTATCATCTATATTGGAACAGGAGAAATCCATTTCCACTTTCCCACTGAGAAGGTACGCCGCTACTTCAACAATAATTATATAATCACTGAGGAGCCCAAGAAGAACAGAGCAAGGAGAAGGCAGCGTACCCGTCGCCAGAACAAGAAGAACATCACTATAGATGGATGGGCTGACTATGAGGGAGAAGTGTTTAGATATGAAGACCGGTACCCTGAAGAGAAGAACATTATAGAAGAAGAAGAGGTGCTATCATCAGAAGAGAAACAAGTGATCCAAGAAGCTTCCTCCTCAAGGTCATCCTCTCCAACAAAGAAGGTGTGGAAGGTAAAAGCAAAATCAGAATCAATTCCTACACACAAGGCGACATCATCCGAGGCGCCAGCCAATGCGCCCCTTGAAAAAATGAGCGAACATGACAAGTCCTGCTCGGAGGACTTAAAACCACCGAATGCCGCGCCAAGAGGTAACTTGGTATTTATCAGCAATTACTTTGCAGCATTGCATTTTTACCTTAGCATATTCATTTTCCTACTAGCATCTTAGTTGCATCGTTATGTTTTTATCTCGCATTAGAAAAAAAAAATAAAGATGTTGTGCATTTGCATCCGAAGAAACTTTAAGCCCCATGTGGATAATCATTCACCGTGGTGGCATAAAAATAATTTCTCAAAGATATTTATTTTCCCCGTCGCATTCCTTAAATAATAAAAAGATAAAAATATTTCTTGTGATCCCGTTAGAATGAGTTTTAAGTTAGAAAAGTTCTAGACAACCAAGGCCTAGAGGTTTTATCACTAACACTTAATTAGTTCCACAAGCTTTGTTGTCTATTTGAGCTTCACAACATCAAGGATCAAGAAGAGCTAACGAGCGAAGGACATCCAGTCCCTTGTCGGAGTCTTTGCCTCAGTGACAATTGAACGCTGTCTCCAACAAAGCAACTATCTACAACACTCGGAGGACTAGAACGTCTTCGGTGCACATCGGCAACATCGGCGGAGACTATGTCAACATCCGGCTTGGGGGAGAGCATCCCCGTGTACCCAGCTAAGAGTTTTCAACTTATCTATTTATGCCTTATTAGAGTGTGCTTTGTTAAAACAACTAAAAAAGATGCATAACCATAGAAACCCAGAAAGATTTCCTTATTTATCTTTTGGAGAGCTCTTGCAATCTGTCTTTAAAGTGATCCCTAGAATAAACTCTATATGGAGATGATGAATAGTTGCTCGCGTAATTCCTTTCAAGTACCTAGTTTTCAACCTTGCACTCTCCCGAGTTTTGGACACAACTGTTTAGATTTGAGATTTGCTCGAACCTGAAACTTGTGGGTAGCAAACACTTGATCTAAGTCTAGGTTGTTGACGGGTACGATATGGGAAGGTTTTGAGTCAGTCATGTCCATCTTGTTCCTAGAGATACTAGAGTTCGGAGAATTTATCTCGTGAAAATATTAAATTCCTGCATGATGAGTTCCTTTACGATGAGAGTTTAAATTCCTACCACACCATATATTCATGCTTACTAGATTAGGAAAACCCATCTCGTTTATATAGATCATATTGTAGGCACGAGTGTAGTCTTTATAGGCATTGAGTGTGGTTATGCCGTGGACCCATAAGGAATTAGTCATGCGCTTAAAGTCAATACTATGTGCTCTCCATCCATTGATCTATGCTACTTACGTCCTCGAAGCATGCACCCATTTTATAAATGTTACATTCATTCTCCGTGCTACTTCTATTCCTCGAAGTACCACCCACATATAGATCCACATCCACCACATATTGTCTTGTCTCTACCACGGAGATACGCACCTATCTTCCTCCTACCACAGGGAGTACGCATCCATCCATCAATCCACATATACATACGCCATTCATTTCACATCATCCAGAAAAGGTTCCACTCCTATCCTGGGAGTGAACATCTAGAAATAATCATTGCCGTTTCATTACCTACATAAAAGCTCCAGTCATTATCATTTCAAGTTATATGAATCCCCATTGCTAAAGTTCATTTTCGGAGGATTGGTTGCTCTAAAAAAAAGAAAAGAAAAAAAAAGAAAAAAAAAGAAAAAGAAGAAGAAGAAAGAAAAGAGTAGCCAAGTCCTTCCTTTCAAGAAGTTCTAAGGTTTCCAAATAAAAGGAGTCATGTTATCCCTAAAAGAGCAAGTGTAGAAGTAGATGTTCACCGGTTGAGTACCCTCATAATCATTTCCTTATCACCATCATCCCATCATCATCCTATCATCATCTTATCATCCATTCCATTTCCTCATTCACATGCACATATGACTTTATTATTATTTTAGTTCCTATTGGATCCATGTCTTAACTGTGCAATATATGCAAGTGAGTTTGAGTGTCTCCCCACCTATGAGCTCCACATAAGCCTATTAGAAAGTAGGGTGAGAGAGAGAAGGCACTTTCCACTATGCCTTAGTTCCACAAACTCCGGGATAATAGTTGATCAAAGAGTGAGAAACATGGCGCTTGACTTGACCGTTCTATCTTTCAACTACTCAAGACCCAAGTGACGGTTACAAGCTCCATGGTGAAAGGTAATATGAGTAAGTTTTGAGTCAGAATAGTTCACTCTAATCCAGAGGAGAGTTCTTGTTTGAACGCATGTGTACTTGTGAGGAGTGAAAGCATTGTAGCAACTCCTGCTCCATCACTGAGTCTATCTTTGCTTAGGGACGAGCAAAAGGTAAGCTTGGGGGAGTTTGTTGACGGTCATTAAGTATCAATTTTATACCGTCAACGCAGCAAGAAGAAAAGGACTAATATGAGTTCACCCGTTAGATATAGGGGTTACGCGATTTAATTCCACGAGTTTTGGTGATTGTCTATTTCTCGAGGGGTTATCGAAAGAGAACCAAAGGAGGCCCACATGTCATGATTACATAGAGATAAAGACCGAACGGGTGAAAAAGTATAATCTAGAAGACTCCGAAGGCGACCCCCGAAGGCCGGGCCCCACCCGGCACCTGCCCGTCGGCCGCCCAAGGGGGAGTCGGCCGACTCCCCACCTCGACCAATCACGTCGAGTCTCGCGGATCCCGCCTCCACCGCCTTTGAGGATGAATAATTATCGTCCATTTAGGTCGGTTTGATCCGAGGGCCGTGGTTCATCCTAGGGGCTATATATTCGAGCCCCCGGCCCCCCGGGTGAAACGCCTAATTCATTCTCTCTTCATTCATCGAGAGGATTCGGAGAAGCCGAGCCACCATCTCAATTAGAGCTCCATAGTTTAGTAGCATAGCTACATAGGAATAGATCTAGAGGGAATCAAGCCTAGCTTGGAGTCCGGATCTGTCGGAGTTCTTGGTAATTCCCCTCTATATTCTTGTAATATTCATTATTGTTCGTGATACTATGAGTAGTACTTTATTCTATTCTATTATATCAGACTTGACTTTGCTCTATTTGATTATGTTCTCAATTATATCGTTCTTAGTCTACTTTGATTATATGTTTAGTATAGTTGGACTAGAATTATGTTTATGCATAGGATCGTATAGCGCTTGCTCATTAGGCCAATGGGTGAGTGATAGATATTGTGTGGGCATGGTGCCTGGACCGTATTTATCTGCGATTGCACCCTATATTCCGGATCGTGAGGTAGATCGCGGGAGTGATGAGTCTGTTGAGTCCTTTGTAGCCCTTCTCCCGAGTATAGGTCTAGCGAGAACAAACCTATTACATTGAAGTCATTGCTATGTCTCTAGTCTTCTCTCGGTAATATCACTATGCATAGGTATAACCTTTTCCCGCCATGATTGCTAGATGTTCTTGCACTAATCATTGTATGCTTTGACTTTATAGTTAGAATAACATAGGATTATACCCTAGATCGTCCTAGTCCATGCTAGTGTTATAAGCTTAGAGTGCTAAGTTGAGATGGTCAGGCATTATCATTTTATGTGGCTAAATGCTCTCATTTATCTTATGTCATTTATCATTCATTCCTATATTTTATGTGACACTTACCCCGTATGAGATGATCGATACGAGACAAGGTTAAGCTCTCCATTATCGCATGTGCATTGCTCATCACTCATTATCCAAAGTGCATTCCCTTCCTAGTGGTAAAATTATAAATAACGATACCTGGATTACTCCTGGTTAAAATGCTACATCGGTATTATCATGCGCTTGCGGATCCCATATTTATTTCTAGTAGCAGTTGCATTATTTAGTACCAGCATTTTTGGCGCCATGTTGGGGATGACAACCTAACACTGAGTGGCGTTAGAAATGTCAACAATAGTCGCGGATAGTACCATCACAGATTGGCACGCAGGCCATTACATTAATTTTGACAATATCTATATGGATCCAGCCCATATTGTCATCCTCATGATGTGCAAGCCATGAATTAATTACATACATGCATCACATACACATAAGGGCTATACTCGATCCACGAAAATCTGCAAAACGAGTTAACCGATTCCGACTACTAAAAGTAAATCGTGAAAAACCCTATTTTGCGGACCTCTTTTGACAATTCTAATCTTATCGAATCCAACAAAGTGGGATTGGGTTGGTTCCATCTTGAAATTCTCTACAAGTTTCGTTTAAGGATCGTCTCCATCCGAGTTACGGTTGAAAAGTTACGACTGTTTTACGAACAGAACTTTTCTCGGCAACCCGTCGCCCGGCGGCTGATCCAATCTGCCACCGCCGCGCATCACATGCGCTTGGCACTTGACCTAGGGTTCAATTCGATCAATCTGATTGATCTCAAACTCGCCGTGACTGGATTTACATGTATCACTGAACTCGGATGGCGGAATTCCGACCGGTACGAGTAGATCGTTACAAGACCAACGCGGCAAGACCATGAACCAAGATCAAAGACTCATCTATAACCGCGCATATCATATATGCAACATCCAGAACCTATAACGATGCAGTATAGAGCTGATACCACTGTTGGCATTTCTTAGCGCGATTACCAAAATAGACTTAGAGCCTAATTCCGATAACAGCACCAGAAACGCTAAATGACTTTACTCGGCATATTTACTAGAAACTGGTTCTAGCAACTATGCGAGTATTGCCAAGAGATAGATCACATCTGTTGACGAAATATCGGCGATAGTCCGACCAGGGGTATGCCCTGACCGGTAATGGATTGGCGGAAGGCGCACGAGATTGCGAGCAAGACGTAAACAGGGAGCAATCACACGAGGTTTACCCAGGTTCAGGCCGCAAGGATGCGTAAAACCCTAGTCCTGCTCTCTGTTTCGATTATGATGTGGATATATGAGTCCGTGCGTTATGCCGGATTCGTCCTCCGGCACGGGGTCCTTGCTCTCCTTATATATCGTGGGAGCAAGGTTACAAGTCGGAACTAGCCTATCTGGTACTAAGTTTATATACTTTACAGGTCTAAACTTTCCTATCTCGGCTAGGTCTTGTCCTCCTTGTCGGTCTTCGATATTCTTGCCTGTTTTAGGGCCGTCCGACCCGGCTGAGCCGATCGGTCTTGAAGCTTGATGGGCCGGCTGGTGATAGCGTGTCGGCCCAAATTAGGCCGTGAGGGTATATGGGGTTTATACCTCCACGGCTAGTCCCCGAGCATCATGGATCTTGAGGGAAAAAACACCGTCTTGCTTGGTTGAGTGAGAAAGGGTGGTCGGACACACGTTCGACATATAGTCCGAGCATGGCCGGAGGACCGTCTAATGCTTCCGACCACACTTTGCTTACACTTGGTTGACGTTTTCGGTTTTTGACCGAAAGATTTATGATGCTCCTTAAAAGAAAAAGAATTTTGAAAGGGTCCCAAATGCGGAGACGTGGGCCCTCGTTAGTATGTGATGCACGCCATCACATGGTACTGTCGTGATTGGTCGTTGCCTTAGCTTAGTTTTGAAACTAAACTCTTTGTAGAGAGAAAGGATCGGGCCGAGTCATGCAAATGACGTGGGCCCACGTAGTCCCCGAGGTTGCTTTGTAAGATAGTATATGTTGCGGCAAGCTCTAAAAGAGGGATCTAGCCCATGTCGCCTCTCAGGTGACGTGGGCCCACGTAGTCCCCGAGCCTGAGATGAGGTGGAACACGTTATGTCAGGGTCTAAAAAAGAAGACAACTAATCATGCTTTATGTGTTTCCGACCACTCTTTGAGTGAGACCGAGCAGGCCAAATTTCATTTGGGCTGGTCGGTTTGAACCATGCCATAACTTTGTCATGATTAAGTTAAGATAGCTTTGCTACTTAACTCGGTCAAATATGGCCGTGAGACCATGGTTTTGAATCTAAACCCATGAAATAGCTTAACTATTTATGTGCCGAATAACCGGTATCATTGGCAAAAAAATCCCCGGCTCAAATTGTCGGATTGTGTGGGTTGAATTGTTGATGCTATACTTCTGCTATACCGTAACTTGTGAATCGGTTCTTCGAGTTATTGCTGCAAAGAGAAAATTTGGTATGAGTGAATGTTTGATTTGATGTGATTTGATATAATCTATGACATAGAGTTGTATCAAGATGTGTTGTTTGAGAATGGTTTTTAGTAATCGCCTCTCCTTAGAGTTAATCGGTCCGCAGTGTGTAGGTGACCTATAGTGAATAGCGCGTTTGGCCGAATCACTTAGGGCCCTATTTCCATTGGAGGCGACCGGCGACATCCCCGTGTTGTATAGCGTTGGAGCTGTGAACACGTAGCGGGGTTGATCGAGAGACGATGCACGCCGATTGTTTTTGTTGGAGGGTGACGTACTTGGCCATTTGATACAAAGAAAAAAGGTGTTTTTAACTTTGTAAAGAGTTTTTCGAACGTACTTTGAAGTAGTTCGTGTAAAGAAATCTTTTGTGAAAAAAGATCGGTGAAGGCATGTATGTTAGGTTAATAGAGCACTTATCTCGTATTTTGCTTTGTGAACCACTTGTCTTCCCGTGGCGGGCTTTGATCATGCCTTTGTTCCTGAAAGAATAATGATATGGTGTGTAAAATTCTGTTATGCAGAAGGGTAGGTCATGCTTATTACAAGTTTGGAAGAAAAAATTGCCAGCATCACTCTTTTCTTTCTCATTCAAGAGCCGACCAGTCCTTAGGGATTAGATGATCCTAAACAAACAGCACGGTGCCGGAATGTTTGGAGCCCTTTTCCTTTGGGAGCGACCGCTGGATCACTCTGTGTTGTATAGCGTTGGAGCTGTGAACACGTAGCGAGTGGGACCAGAGACAGTACATTCCTGGTTTGCTTCGTGTTTGAGGTAAGAAATTGGTTTTTCTAAAGTGTGGTCTTTTGAAATGGAGAGGATGAATAAAAAATTTATTAAGGATGTGAGATACTTATCTTTCAACCGTCGTGTCGCGTCATGATCACGTGCGGGGAAAAAATATTCGCTTGCTTTGATGCAATCGTGCATCGACGACCGACTGTCGCGTCCAACCGGCGTACGGTTTTTCGTCTTTGGTCAAGTCAATTCTTGCTGATGTGGTGGGTCTATTGTGTCGGTGTCTCAATCGCTCCACCTCCCTGACGTCGTGCGTCAGCGAGCGCACGGGGGGTTCCCGATGCGAGGGGAACGTATAAATGCACGTCGCTTGAGTGGAGCGGTTTTCGTCGCTTCGTGCTCTCGGGGAACGAGAGGGCCGCGGGGGTTTGATTACCCACGATCTCATCGGTTGCCTTCTCGATTCCTCCGAGCTCTTCTATAAATCGAGGCTGCGGCTGGAGTTCTCGTATACACAGCGCATTCTCTGTTCTTGTTCTTGTCCATCTGCTTCCGCAAACTTAGGGTTTTAGATCCCATACTCGCGCCGCCACCTCCTAGATGGATCGCCGTCACGGTAAGCGCCCGGCGGGGGAGGAGGAGTCGGTGAACTCCCCTCGGGATGTGAGGCCGCGGAGGAGGTGAGCTTGGATTGGAATTTTCCTTGATTAATCTTGGGGTTTTCTTCTTTTGGTGTAACCGCTATTTTTTGTTCACAATGTAGGTACACCCTCCTGACCATTGGAGGTGCGGCAGGTACCTCCGCCGCGGGCGCCGCCGAGGCGGCGAGAAGGGCGGCGGGGGAGCGGAGGGATGTGCCGGGGGCTGCGGCCCCCGAGCAGGTGGCTCCGGTCGTGGAGGCCGGAGCTGCCGTTGCTGCGGCGGAGCATGTGGCTCCCGTCGTGGCGGAGGCGGTGGCGGCGGAGGTGGCGGCGGTGGCCGCCAGTGTCTCCACGCCGCGTTCGCTGAGCAGTGTCTCAGTGAACTCCTTGGCGTCTGCGCTCGACCGCTGTAGGGCGGAGCTGGAGCACGTCCGGGATCTCTATTCCGAGGCCACCAAGCAACTGGGGCAGGCGGAGGCGAACGCCGATCTGTTCCTGAAGGCACTCTCCTCCGCCCAGGAGGAGCTGGAGGCGGAAAAGCAGCGGGCCGCCGACTTCGACGCCGATGCTAACGCCGCCGTCAATGAGGCGGCGGACGAGAGGCTGGCCCGCAAGGTCCAAGTGGACGCGCTGCTTCGGCAGCGCGAGGCTGCCGACATCAGGGTCGGCGGTAAGTACCGAATTCTCCGTTGTTCATATGTCCTGAGTTGTTCTCATCTTGGTATTTTTAATTTTTTACTCTGTTTTTGCAGAGCTGACGGAGCAGCTGGAGCAGCTGCAGGAGGCCGCGCATGCCACGGCGGATGCGGTGAACGCCCAGGGCGGCGATGTCATCGCGCGGCTGGCGGCGATCCCCGGCCAAGTGGCCGCGGTGGCGGTCCATGGCGTTCGTCATGGTGCCTCCGCCGCTTATGCCACCGTCGACGCCATCTCGGGCGTTGATGTCCGTGGCATGGAGCTGTCGGTGGCGGCGCATGACGCCATGGAGGGCGGCACCGTCGAGTTCGCCGGGGCAGCGGAGGCCGTCGTCGCCGCGACTCCTGTCGACCCGGTGGTCGGCAAGCTTTTCGGGATGACTAGATTGCTTAGATGCAATCGGTCCCCGTTTGTAAAAATTTTTATATTTTTAATGAAGGAATTGGATCTTTTGAGATGTGTCTTGTGCCGGAATCCTTCGAGATTCCTTTTATTTATCTCTTTATTTTGATCTGTTTTATGACTTTGTCATGTTTATGCCGTAGGATTTTGTTTCGGGATTTGGAATCCTCTGTTTAGAGAATGTCGTAACGCGTCAGATCTGAGGGATGATTTTCCTTTGAATGACAAGAAAAATTCATGTGCTCAAGTGTTTGACACGAAGAACTTGACTTCTCATTATAAAATAGTACACATTAGATTGCTTTTTTGTCATTAGAATGACTTACAACGATGTGTACGACTCGACGCTAACTTAAACCTTGAAAGGGAAATCGCCTAAAAAGAAAACTTGTGCTTGATAAAAGAGGAGGACGTATCTCTCATTCTTTTTAGTTTTCCGGCTCGCTTCTCCTTCTTCCAAGTCGTGAATCATGACCGGATCTTCTTCGGTGCAGAGTAGTAGGTCGTCATCGTCCAAGACTTGATCGTCTCGGCGTCGGGCGTGGTCGGATATACTTATCCCGTTCCGAGTAGTATTGAGATTGTCCTTTTTTGGAAAAGGCACATCTGTAAAGGAATCTAAGGAGCTTGAGTTTTTCTCAAACTGGCTTCCTTGTTGTACTACTTCATACCATTCGCCGTTTATGAACATGCCTTCGGATGTTTTGCGCCCTGGTGATCGGACTGTTCTGATGCGCCGAAGATTGGCTGGGTTTATTGGATTAGGGAATATGTGCTCGGTGTGCGGAGGTATCCCATCCTCAGGAGGAGTTGGACTGGGGAGCCTCCAGTTTGGTTCTCTGGTCTGCAAATTGTCCAAGAAGGGAGTGATGAAACCATTGCGGTTTGTTTGGACGGATGGAACCGTTCGACCGGGGGGAGGACTCCGAGCACGTTTGTATACAGTAGTCGTCTGTATGGGATGGGTACAACAACGAGGCTCATCCGTGTCTGGTTGCTGCCATGTGTTTTTGGCGCTCTTCCCTTCGTTTTCTTTCTACGTCTTGGTGTCGGTCAGCAAGTGCCCTGGCCCTGTGTGCTGACGCACTTGTCATTGAGGGAGACTGAGTTGATCGTGCTCGTGGCCGTTCGCTCTTTGCTCCGTGGCACCCGATGTTGTCATGGCGCTCAATATCTCTTGTCGCCTTTCCTCCGTTGTTCATCACGACGAAGGGCGACGGCTAGCTCGGTGCGTTCTCGCGAACAACCGGGCGTTAGATGTGTTGTTTTGTGGGGATCGTTCTTGCTGCGTTGCCGCAGTAGGTGCGATGGCGGGTTCGACCAGTTCGTCGGATTTCTCGCGGCGTCGCCGTCGTTCGTTGCGACGGGCGTTTACTGCGGCTGCATCGTTGACGCGTAAATCCGACTAGGTACATCGTGTCGGGTAGTTTGTGTCGTCTCGAACCGGGATCGCGTTGTTCCGTGAGGCTTGTTGTGAAGTCCTCTCTCTTCGAGATCTTGAATATCGGCTAAGATTCTCTCGCCGTATATTGCTCGGGCCGGGCCTCTCCGACCACCGCGTACGATGATCGGCCGTGGTCGGAGCCGCTGTGAGTTTCGCCGCCATCTGGCCGTGTATGGTTGCCACGAGGATTTGTTGGAACGCGTTGTTGTAGATTCACCGGCTGCAAACGTGGCCGCTCGGAGCGCCCAAAAGTGACTCTACGATTGTTGTTACTGCCTTCGTGTCGATGGATTAGGAATTCGTTGTTGTCGCGCGATTTGTAGATCGTGACTGACGCGTCGTCGGAGCGACTCAAAGTTGGCATGGGTTTCGTCAACCTCATGTCTTGTTGATGGATCAAACGGAGTAGATCCGTGTTGCCGACATGCCTCCTTTGGTTAGGACCGGTCGGAGGTGTTGACGCCGTGCCGTCAACTATCGATAGTGGATTGGTTGGGACCGCAATGGTGGTCACCGGGATAAGTTGGATCGGTTTGGCGCAGCCACCATTGTTGGTGCCATAGTCGGCGTGATAGCCGGAGGCGTGAGAGTTGTAGTAGCAGCGGCCGAGTTGGAAGTCCAGGTGAACGTTCCGAAGTTGAAGGTGAGGCCGCCTTCGAAAGTCATGGAAGCCGGAAGGAAACCATCTTGATCGACGTGAAATCTCGGTGCGCACCCCCTACCAGGGTGCGCCACCGCCGACGAAATATCGGCGATAGTCCGACCCGGGGTATGCCCCGACCGTAATGGATTGGCGGAAGGCGCACGAGATTGCGAGCAAGACGTAAACAGGAGCAATCACACGAGGTTTACCCAGTTCAGCCGCAAGGATGCGTAAAACCCTAGTCCCGCTCTCTCTGTTTCGATTATGATGTGGATATATGAGTCTCGTGCGTTATGCCGGTCTCCTCCGCACGGGGGTCCTTGCTCTCCTTATATATCGCGGGGAGCAAGGTTACAAGTCGGAACTAGCCTATCTCGGTACTAAGTTTATATACTTTACAAGTCTAAACTTTCCTATCTCAGCTAGGTCTTGTCCTCCTTGTCGCCTTCGATATTCTTGCCTGTTTTAGGCTCAGTCCGACCAGCATGAGCCGATCGGTCTTGAAGCTTGATGGGCCGGCCTGGTGATAGCGTGTCGGCCCAAATTTGGCCGTGAGGGTATATGGGGTTTATACCTCCACAACATCCTATTAGAATAAATATCTGCAAGACTATACTCTAGTTCATATGCACGACTATATAAATGTAATGAGAACTTGACTAAGGAAGGATGCTCCATAGATTTGTACCAAGAGTGTAGCTTTTCTTCCTGGAGACAAGCTCTCCAAGTAGCTTTGCCTAGCTCCAATGGACTAATGCTAAGACTAAAGAACAAGTGTGAGGAAGTGAGATGGCTCCAAATGGTGTGTGTGAAGGTGGGGGCCCTCTCCTCTTCATTTATAGCCCCCAGAAGGCGGTTCGGGGGTAGTGGTGTAAAAACACCAGCGAAACCGTCATCCCTCAGATGGAAGAAGGCGAACCGCCTTGGCCGGGCCCACCTGGAGGCAGGGCCGGCGCGCGCGCGCCCCAGGCGCGCCCGCGCCTGGGTGACGCTGCCCCCTGACTGCCTTTGGCAGGTGGGCCTAGGCCGCCTTCTGGGTCTCATTTATGCTGGTGCTTTTGGCCCATTTCGACCCCAGGTGGCTGGCCCTTGTTCTCTTGCTCTTTTACGCCTTCTGAAAAGCGCCTTTTTATTCTGAAAATTCCTGCACTTGGTGTATAATCTGCAAAACAATATTTTCTCCAAGCACAGTGGAACTAGGTCAATAGTAAAGATATATGTGAAACAAAATATTTATTTCCCCCATAATGACCTATAGTTGGCGGGTAAAAATCAGAGTTAAGAACCGCCAACAAGATCCCCCAAGCTTACCCCTTGCTCATCCCGAGCAAGTCTTTGCTTTGGGTTGTTGATCGGGGTTGCTACGATGCCGATTATATCTCAAGTGTACAAGATAAAAGAGAGCGTTCTACTTGCTATTTGAATAAATCGGCAATTGTATCTACTCTATGATTCCCGATGGAGTGGGGCTTCTAATTTTCTCAAGTCTTGGGCGATTGCAAAATAGAACAGTTTCAAAGACCGGTGCTTTTCATTCGTCCCAAGATCAACTTCTAGTCCGGAGGTTTTTATAAGTTTTTATAAATAAACCAAGTTCCTCAAATGACCCACTCGATCGCTCAAAAGTGTATAGTAACCTCACCAAAGGCATTTTCGGATTTTGCCTTCTTCCTACCACTAAAAGCTGGGAGTGGAGTTTTGGGTAGGTATGTAAGTGGGCATACTTGTATCACATATGTTGTAAGGTCAAGGACTGAACCTTACGGAGATTAAGCTATACACCTTGATTGAGATGTGCAAGTGTGTGGATGGAATGAAAGATGATTCATAATTTTTGTGGTATTTTTGGGTCTCCATGCATCATGACATACTCTCTTTTATTGGTGGATGAGATGAAAGAAAATGATGGGCTATCAATGATCAACTAAAACTATTCTCTTATTTTTTTTTTGAACGGGGATCTAAGACTTTTCCCGTTTACCTACAAGAGTGGTAAATCTTACAACTATATATCTCTTTTTTTTTCTTTCCTCTCTTTCTTTTCTCTCATACATTTTTTTCGACTAAGATCATAGCCCATAACTTTATTGATGGAGAGAATGAGGTGGAGAGAGATGTCATGATGAACAATGCATGGAGAATTTTGCAAACTACAAGAGAGGTGTGTGCGATCCTCAGGGTAAGGGTCGACATTTTTATTTGGTGGAAGAAGTGGTGCGCAACTCTCAGTGTAAAAGTTGGCGGATGGTAAAGGGTGCATGTTGTGCGCAACTCTTAGTGTAAGAGTCGACGTTTTATTTGGTGGGTGCAAGTGAATCTCAATCATAGGTGTAGAGTCATAATCTCGCGTCGGTGACAATCCGACCGAACTCAATGTATGAGCAAGCAGCGTATGAAGGTTCTTTATACTATGGATAAATCATATGGCTCTGGTGGGTATTTCGCGATCATTGAGCAACTATTGTTTTTGAAATTTTTGAAACAAAGACTCTGGACAACAGGTTTTCTCAAAGGACAAAGTCATTGTTGTGGTCTAAGTCACTATATCATATCGCGCAATAACCTAGATGAGAGTAATTGTATGCAACCCACTAAATCAAGTTTTTAGAGCATGATAATGTAAAGCCGATAAATCCAAATATTAGAGAAAACTCTATTTTAGACAAGTACAAGCGAGACATAAAACAGAGCAACCAATCATTTCAACATGGGTGGAACTAAACATTTCATAGCACATATATGGAGTGGAATATTTTTTTAAATTTTTTTTCAATGCAAGAAACTTGAATTTAAACATGCTAAAATAGAAAATAAAATTACGAGAAATTAAATATGCAATGCAGTACCTCAAGTGGGGGTCCTTCCCCAAGCTATCCTGTAGCTCATGGCCCGGGGTTGGTCTTTTGTTTGGGCGGGACTTCTTCCATCTTTGTGCTTGTGGATGGTATGTCCATTGGTTTCTTGGGTCTCCATTCCATCTTGATAACCTTGGGTGGTGCGGCGGCGGGTGGTTCTTCCCCGCCCCTTCGCACCACCTTCTTTGGTGATATGGAAACCTCTTCTTTCTTGCCCTTTTGTTTAGGAGCGCTTCTTTTTTTTAGGCTGTGTCACAGCCTTTTGCTCCTTCTTAGGAGTTGCTTTTGGCTTCTCCTTATTTTCTTTCCTTGGCTTGCTCATGAAGGCCTGGGGCTGGATTTCGACCTCCCGTATGCCTTGAGTGCTTGGTCCGTATTTGATACGGATCATGTTGCATTGTTCCTGCTTGCGGGGTCGAAATACAAACTTCTCCTCCTGGCCATTTATGTTGAAGCGGATTTCTCCAGCTCCAACATCTATTTGGGCCCCAGCGGTGCTCAAGAATGGCCTCCCCAGCATGAGAGGATTCTCCTTGGTAAGTTCCATGTCCAGCACCACGAAGTCAACTGGCACGAAATATCCTCGGATTTTTACCGGGATGTCCTCTGCAATACCTGCAGGGTAGCGAATGGAGGAATCGACCAGCTGGAGTGTCATGGTTGTTGGTGCAAGCTGTGTGCAATCCAATTTGTCAAAGACTGTCTTTGGCATGATGCTCACGCTGGCCCCCAGGTCACAAAGAGCATGGTCAAACTGTTGGCCCCCGATTGAACAAGTGATGGTTGGGCATCCAGGGTCCTTTCTCTTTTCAGGCAGCTGGTTAAGTATCGCTGCGCTGCATTCCTCCGTCAGTTTGACCATTTCCGTGGATGGTAGAGGACGCTTGTTGTTGATGATATCTTTCACATATCTTGCATAGGAAGGGACATGCAAGACCTCCATGAGCGGGACGCTCACATGTACCTTCCCTATCATCTCAACAAAGCGTGCGAATTGTTCATCTGTGGTTAGCTTCTTGGTTCTGGTGGGGAACGATAGGCTACTTGTGTCAGGATAGTCTATCGTTGCTCCCGTTGGTGTTGCTTCCTGTGGCTCTTCCTCTACAGGAGGTTCCCTCTATTTCTGCGCTTTCTGCCTTCCTGATGCCACTTGGTCAGGGTATGGTGGATCACTAGTGGACCTCCCTCCCCTTGTTGTTACTGATTTTAGCTCAGCCTTGGCATCCTTATCCCCAGTTTTGGGCAGAGCGGCAGCTAACTGGGTAAGCTGGGTTTCTATCATGTTGTTAAAACTTTGCTGACTCTTGATAGCGGATAAGAAACCTTCCAGCTTTTTATCCATGTCTTCCAGGATCTTGTCATTTTGGATCATCTTTTTGGTGAGATTTTCGTTGATCTTGGCTTGGCCGTAAACCAGGTCCTTCAATGAAGGTTGATTCGAATTAAATCCGGAGGCGTAATTCGAATTACCTTGGAATGGAGGACAGGACTGGTTATTCCAGCCATTTCCTCCTCCTTGTTGCTGGCGAAACCCATTGTTGAGGTAGGCGGCCTCTTTATGGGTCTCGGGGTAGTCATTCCCAAGTGTCCAGCTTCACCACAGACCTCGCACGTCATGCGAGCGTCCATGGCGTTGACGGTGCCGGATGCATCATTGATGGCACCACCGTCAATCTTTTTCAGGAGTAGGTCTATTTTTGCGACAAGCATATCCGCCTCCTTCACGGTATGCATGCCTTTTTGTCCCTTGGTGGGAGCGCGGTCCTCCCCCCAAGCTTGGTTTTCTACCATTTTGTTGATCGGTGCGCCGTGGCACCGTCAGCGATCCAATGATAGAAAGGCGCCGCCACCGCGGCATCCAGTGCCCTTCGACATGGGTGTTAACCCGTTGTAGTAGTTACGGGGCACCGGCCAACTTTCCATCCCATGGTGAGGGCATTCCCCGGATGTACTCCTGGAGCCTCTTCCATGCCTCGGGGATGGGTTCCGAGCCAAGTCCTGGAAGTTGGCGATTCTTCCCCGTAGGGCATTGGTTTTGCCCATGGGGAAGAATTTAGCGAGGAACGCGGTGGAGCACTTGCTCCATGTGTCAACAATGGCCTTGTCCTTGTAGAACCAGGTCTTCGCCTTTCCCACTAGGGAGAAAGGGAAGAGCCTGAGCCTGATTGCATCAGGTGTGACATCCTTGATGATGATGGTGTCGCATATCTCCAAGAAACACTGAAGATGGGCGTTGGCGTCCTCACTAGGCAGTCCACAGAATGAACTTGCCTGCGCCATGGTAATGAGCCCAGTCCTGAGCTCGAAGTTCTTGTCTCCCAAGTTGACAGCGGGCCCAGTGGGCACATTGGCAACATTGGGGACAGAGAACTCGCGCAGGGACTTGGCCATGGAGTACAGCGTGGTAGGTGCGGTAGTGACTAGTTTATCTATCAGCGGAGTAGCAGAAGAGGAAAGGGCATGAGTCCTCTTCCTCCTTAGGAGTGCCTCCGGATTTGAGTTGAAATTTTCCAGCAGAGAGAAACCGGTCATGCACTATCCTGTTTTCATCCACAACAGGAGAAAACATAAAAGTTAGCCTGTATAGACATTGTCATTTCTCATTTTATATTATATGCATATCCATGCTGCTAGATGCTTAACTTCCATGCCTTCCCCGGCAACGGCGCCAGAAATGCTTGTTGGCATTTCTTAGCGCGATTACCAAAATAGACTTAGAGCCTAATTCCGATAACAGCGCCAGAAACGCTAAATGGCTTTACTCGGCATATTTACTAGAAACTGGTTCTAGCAACTACGCGAGTATTGCCAAGAGATAGATCACATCCTATTAGAATAAATATCCGCAAGCGCACGGATCTATCGTCGCAGCATTTCACCCGGAAGTATTCAGGATATCGTTATTTATAATTTCCCAAAGGAAGGCATGGGGTAGTTAAGTAATCTAGCATGGGTATGAATACAATATCTAGTATGAGGAGAAACCGACCAATGTACTATACAGGGGTAAGCATACGGTAGTTGGATAGTGGACACACACTTAGAGCAACCTCAAAGGAATAAAGGTAAAATAAAGAATAAAGAATAATCTACGCGGAGCAGGCAGGTCCTATAAAGTCAATGCTAGAACAACTAATTCCACATGTTATACAAGTCAAGACTCGACTATAGACTAGGAATATGGGGAGACCGCAGCAATCGGTCTCGCCGCCGATGGCGGCATTTACGAACTCCTACTCAACATGCGAACATGGGGGATTACAAAGGACGGACAGGGCTGTCACCACCTACCACCTACCACCTCAACCGTGGCATGCCGACATATCCGAAGGTTCCCTCGCATCCGGACACCATGTCCGCATACTAAGGAGCTACCTACATCCCCCCAGGACTCCCACCCTACGGATGGACGAGCTAGGACATAGGCAAACCCGAAGGCACATTGAACCGCTATTCCTCTCCTACAATCTAATCTAAACAAGTAAAACATATGAATGACGAAGAACAATGTAGAACACGATCAACTCTCACAAGAACTATGGCCTAGTTCTTGATCATCGAATATATCGTGTATTAGACTATACTCTAGTTCATATGCACGACTATATAAATGTAATGAGAACTTGACTAAGGAAGAATGCTCCATAGATTTATACCAAGAGTGTAGCTTTTCTTCCTGGAGACAAGCTCTCCAAGTAGCTTTGCCTAGCTCCAATGGACTAATGCTAAGACTAAAGAACAAGTGTGAGGAAGTAAGATGGCTCCAAATGGTGTGTGCGAAGGTGGGGGGCCTCTCCTCTTCATTTATAGCCCCCAGAAGGCGGTTCGGGGGTAGCGGTGTAAAAACACCAGCGAAACCATCATCCCTCAGATGGAAGGAGGCGAACCGCCTTGGTCGGGCCCACCTGGCGGCAGGGCCGGCGCGCGCGCGCCCCAGGCGCGCCCGCACCTGGGTGACGCCGCCCCCTGACCGCCTTTGGCAGGTGGGCCTAGGCCGCCTTCTGGGTCTCGTTTATGCTGGTGCTTTTGGCCCATTTCGACCCCAGGTGGCTGGCCCTTGTTCTCTTGCTCTTTTACGCCTTCTGAAAAGCACCTTTTTATTCTGAAATTTCCTGCACTTGGTGTATAATCTGCAAAACAATATTTTCTCCAAGCACAGGTGGAACTAGGTCAATAGTAAAGATATATGTGAAATAAAATATTTATTTCCCCCATATTGACCTATAGTTGGCGGGTAAAAATCAGAGTTAAGGACCGCCAACAACCACTGAAGGGTTATGAGGGTGCTACGCTAGCCGGAAAACAAAACTTTTCTACCTCGTATCCCAGGATCTACTGCTAGTTACAGGTTATGGGATTACCACTAGACGCGCAGATGCAGCGGAAGACGACTCGATGTAGTCGAATGCGTCGCAGCAGTGCCGTGCAGTTGCGTGGTCGTCCAGCAACTCCTCCCACCACTTGCGGTTCGTCCTCGTGCTCCAGATGCAGCACATCCGAGGTATCACACACGTACGAGGGAGAAGCGATGCGCCTCCGGACTGCTAGGTCCGCGAGGAGCGAAGGCGAGAACGTGGAGGGCGACGGTGGCTGCCAAAGGCATGGATTAGGTTTGGCCGCGCCCCTCCCCTCTACTTATATAGGCGTCTCTCATGTGCTCCCGAGTTGGAGGCCCATTAGAAACCCTAAGCCTTGTCTAATTCGGGTCCAACCCGAATTAGCCCCTTAAGCGTGCGACCCTATGGGTCCACGCACACATAGACATGGGCCGAATACTCCTATTCGCCCAATAGCTGACAGCGGCCTCTAGCAAGGCGTGACAACTCCTATGTGCACGCAAATGATCATATCAGACGAACCACCACGACCACATACATGTTACTCCCTTGCCACATGATATTTGGTTCAACCAGTAACGGAGTAGCGTTTGTCAGTCCCTAAGCAAGTCGATACACATCTTGAGCACATACAACAATCTCAGGTCGAAGAACATAACGTATATGATGTGTAAAGAGACAATCTCATGTCGGGTCAGTCCAGCCTACATGTCATACATGTGCCCACATTATTAGTTCGACATCTCCATGTCCATGACTTGTGAAACATAGTCATCAACTAATAATGTGCTAGTCTAATATTCATGTGTTTCCTCACATGAACTCCGACCAGAGACAAATATAGAATAACCATACAAGTAAAAGAGTTCCACAAACAATTCACATAATTGCCAATCAATACAAGTTGTCTTTAATGGATATTCAATGGACACATTACATATCATGGATACAAGCGGAATATCATCATCTCTATGATTACCTCTAGGGCATATTCCCAACACAATCTACTTAACTATGAGAACTTCCTGCGCGTTGTCGTGGGAAGTCAGTGATAGATGTAATTTGGAAATTAATGTAAGCAACACGTTGGGAAACAAAAAAATTACAAAAAGCACTCTTTTCTATCAAGTAAAAGACCAAAAGTAATAACCTCTAAAAAAGACCACAACAACTAATAAACATGGGGGATGAAACTAATAAACATGGGAGATGAAATCGAGGGCAGATGAAATAGAGAACTAATTTATTGGGCACGACAAGAGGTAAGCTCGAACACGATGGGACACCACTTGCATGCAACGAGTGGATGGTGATTTAATTAGCTGATGACATCGTGCAACAATATTCTAGTGAATTAGATAGTGGGTCTTACCTTTATAAGAGTTTAGGATTTAGGATTTAGGATTCACCTAGCACAGATTATATAGTTCTTCATATAGTTGGATCAATCTATGCACTGCTGCTAGTTATAAATAGGCTCTCCTGATTCTCTCTTGTAGTTCATGGAGGTCTATCATGTTATGTCCTAGCTAGCTTTATTTTAAGTTCTTTCTTCAAGCTTCTCTAAGAGATCCCTCCATATACACCTTTAATTCTTAAACAAGATGGTGCACACGAGGTACCTGATTTTTTTTAAGATGGAATCACATTTGATCGAAGGCATGCTAACCGTCAGGGCTCGCTCGATAGGGTAATTGCATTTTTCTGATGGTTAATCGTTAGGGAAATTTTATTTTAATTTCCTAGCAGTGAAAGTACCCATAGGGAATTAGTTAAACCGTTGGTGAATGTTGATTTTCTCTGTTGGTTAAAACCACAAACAAAATGTAGACTACTGATAGAGAAGATAATTTCTTGGTGGTATGAAACTGAAAGGATATAATGACATTTACCGTATCGGTCAAGAAACCATAAAAAATTATATTTTCCCTGTGACCCCTATGGAGAGATGTAAAATATGTGAACAATGTTATTGTCACTTTCTCGGATGAACAAATGACCAAAATAAATGTTGAATCCTGATGAGTTTTACAACTTTTATGTTCATGACTTTTTCATTATTTTAAGTCATTTAGTGTTTACTATGAAAAAAAGTCATTTAGTGTTTCAAAATGTTGTTTGAAGTTGCTATTTTTGGAAATTCAAATATGAACTGATACACAAAGTTTCATGTAAATATGATCAAAATAATATCCCTATGAACACAATAAATTGATAGAGCATGATTTTAGAAAAAAATTAGGAAAAAGTTCATCAAATTTAGCAAGCATTGTTGGTCCAATTGGCTATGTTGTTAACCAAGCACCAAAGTCACTACACTATGTCGGAACATGAGAGATGAGTGACCAAATCTAGCATATCATCACTACTACCTACCGAACACAATTTTGAGCAGTTATCCTAAGATAAGCTGCCATGTTAACCTGCTTGGGACTGCTTCAAATTCAAACTCCAGCCCAGATTTTTGGAACAGTCTCAACTCTGAAATATATTTTCTACTAGAGCAGTGACCTTGTCCATAGAGCAGCAATATTTCTAGTTCATTTTGGTGGAGTTGGTGAAGACGTGCTCCACAGACACAATTTTTGGGTGAAGGTACTCCATGTTTTTTTCGCAGCAGAGCACAAAATCTAGAGTGTAGCAGTCCCATACTTTGTTGTATTTTTTTTTGGGTGACTAGTGTGTGATTTTATTTGAAACCTTTTGGTGTCAGTAAAATAAAGCAGAAGGGTCATATTTCAGTTATGCAAACATTGCCAGCACCAGAAAAGCAGCAGTTAGGCCTTCATATTTTTGTAGTCATGAGTCTATGATATGAGATTTAGCATCCACGTGAATACGGACACAAGCAACCAAATTCTGCGCACAAGGGCCAAAATCAACCAAATTCTGGTGAAACTGAAGCACAAGTTGCAGGTTTGTTGGTTGCATTGGCATAACAAAGGTTGGAACCCAAGCAGATAACAATAACAAAGCATTTTATCCAAGTTGCTCAACTGTAGCTTTGTCATCGCTTCACCCTTCTCCTGTTCTCCCCAGTCGATCATTATCTAAATTGAAGCTGATTAAGGGTCCTTCCTACCCCGGCCAAACCATGAAAAATGTTACGATGACATTCCAATCAGAATGTTTGGGGCAGCAATGTTCATGGCCCCAGATATCAATTTAGGTGCTCTCCCTCTCTCTCTCTGTCTCTTTCTCTCTCCCTCTCCCTCTCTGTTTCTCTCTGATTTTCAATCAGCATTATTATTGAAATACAAATAATTACTCACTCCTGTTATATAATTCTTGTTCTGGACAGTAAAATATGACACTATTATCATGTTAAAATACCAAATTTCTAATTATATTAAAGTACTATTTTTATTACATGATGTCTTAATATCTTCAAACAACCAAATATTTTAAAAATTAATTATAATCAAATTTCTAAAAATTTAAACCACAACCATATGTCCAAAATAACAAGACTTGGAGAACTCGAGGGACTATACTGAAATGGATGTCCTTTTCAGTTTGTACTTTACATCTTTCTTTAACAGATGGTAGGATGTTTATATTATTCTTACTATAAGTAGTTAGACACTTCTTTGAATTTTCACATTAATCCTTACCAAGTGGCACTGTGCGGTTAATTTAATGAACTCTTGTCATAATTACATTTTTTGAGAAAGGTAACACATACACATAGAGATGAAAGCATCTGGTTATTGCTTTTGTAGGTAAAGCAAAAACCTCCATATCACTTCACCAAAGAAAAATTAAGCTGCAGATTTATTTAGGTCTAGGTTTGTTGAGTAAACCTGCTGGCACGGAGACATGGACAGCTCCTGACCAAATATGTGGATACCTGACTTGTATCTCCTGCTCCTGTATAGTCTCAGCTTCATATCTAGTGGCCATCTGGCCACTGCCCATTGTCTTAGTGCTAGATTTGTTCCTGGATCCAACTTGCCTCACCTATATATATCTTCCAAGCAAGACTTGTGCATATACCTGAACCTTCACTGCTACCTCATGGTCATACTGTCCCATTAATTCTTCAATGCTGCGTAGTCTCCAGTGAAAGAGGCATCAATCAGCAATTCTGCAGCTGCTCTCTTCCTTGTAGTAGGTACTGCATTGTGGGAAGAACACATGCTTGCACAAGCCAGCACTCTTCCATTTCCATCCCCTTGCTTGCGTTTTCCCCGTGCTTGTGTCTCAGTGACATGAACTCGTCGTCGTCGTTGCTCCGTTCCAGATGATCTGACCAAGATCGGCGGCAAGCAGGGTACTGCTGCGTCAACGATTCGTCTCCGAATTTTCAAACTTGGAGTTGCAGAAGACCAGCATGCTAGGTGAGCAGAGCGACACCGTCAAGTACAGGTGAGCACCCATTGGGGCACCTTGCGTTGAATTGAGCTCTTGTCGCGCCAACTGCAATCGGCACAAGAGGTTAATTTTCCATGACCTTACAACGGTGCAGGGTGTTTGCTGGTACATGGAACGTTGGCGGCATGGCGCCGCCGGATGAGCTGAGCTTGGAGGATTGGCTGGACACCAAGACGGAGTCCTACGACATCTACGTTCTTGGGTACTCCACTCTGCCAATCCATTAGTCATCTCTTAATTTATCAGCGTTGTTGCTCATCATGTTGGTGCAGTAAGATTAACAAGAATCATCAATCGTGACGTTTGCGCGACGCAGGTTCCAAGAGATGGTGCCACTGAACGCGAGGACCGTGCTTGGCCCCAAACAGAGGCGGGCAGCCATGAAGTGGCAGCTGCACATCGGTGACGCGTTGAACAACAGGAGGCATGGAGATGGAGCTCCAGCAATGCATGATCAAGGACGACAGGACGGCGTGTTCAGGTGCATCGCGAGCAAGCAGATGGTCGGCATCTTCGTGTCCGTCTGGACGAGGAGCAGCCTCCGCCGGCACGTCCGCCACCCTGCCGTCTCCAGCGTCGGCGCCGGCGTCCTCGGCCGGCTCGGCAACAAGGTAAGGCAGAAGCAGAGTCACACGCTCGAATTCGCACGCCGATGACGGCGTACATACGCTACGCAGGGCGCGGTGTCCGTCCGGTTCTTGCTCCACGGCACAAGCTTCTGCTTCGTTTGCTGCCACCTGGCCTCAGGCGGCGAGCACGGCGACGCGCGACGCCGGAACGCCGACGCGGCGGACATCCTCTCCCGGACCAGCTTCGTCAGCTCCGCTGGCGGCGCGCCGGCAGCACCGGATGAGGTGCCCAAGAAGATTCTTGGCCATGAGTAGGTCGCCTGATGGAGCTCTGAACATTCTACTGGCAGCAGGAATGGAAAGCAGTTGTTGATAATCGAATGGTATGTACTCGCAGCCGCGTGGTGTTGTTCGGGGACCTCAACTACCGGATCGCCATGGACGACGGCGACGAGGAGGTTGCACGGCAGCTGGTGCGGGCCAGGAAGTGGAGCATGCTGCTGGAGAACGACGAGCTGCTGCTGGAGCTCTCCGGTGGCCGCCAGTTCGACGGCTGGAACGAGGGCCACGTCACCTTCGCCCCGACCTACAAGTATCGCCGTAACTCCGACCAGTTCTACTGGTGCGCTGACGGCGTCGCCACCCGCGGCCGGCCGGAGAGGCAGCGCCGCCACCGCGCCCCGGCATGGTCATCCATCCTCATTGAATCCTTCTTGCAAGCGATCGATCGAGATGGTTTTGTCCTGACGCTGTTCATTCGTTGGTGCTGTTATTCATCTGCAGGTGCGACCGGATCCTGTGGCGCGGGAAGGGGATGAAGCAGGTCCGGTACGAGCGCTGCGGTGGCTACCGGCTCTCGGATCACCGCCCGGTCAGGGCCGTGTTCCACGCCGTGTGCGAACTCGCCCAAGGCGCGGATGCTTAAGCTTGTTGCTGTAAATTTAATTTACAAACGATCGTGACTGTAAATTTTACAGAGTGTTAAAAGTCCCAGCCACAAATTTCACATGAACCTGGTATGTGGTATCTGAGGATGGAAGGCGCCGGTATGGAATTCAAGGATCATTGAGTCATTGACCAAGAGTTAGTGACCCATCTTCGAGAAAATCAGTTTCTTTCGAGTAGGCATCCATCAAACAGCGTCGTAGTAATTTACCGACACCGACACGAGCAGCGTCGTAGTAGTTTACCGAGCACGTGATGCTAAGACTTGCTTGATTAGAACACCTGTTTTTCATGGTTTAATTTCAAGATGCATTTTATTCCTATCTATATAAAAGGATATGAAATGACAGTATTCTTAACTTAAGAGAATGAAGGATATTTTGATTTCAAAATTCTGCAATTGGCATTAGGTATATATAAAAAAATGTCAACTCTCATAAGAAAATATTAATGCACTTCAAATTGTATCCACAACCACAAATGGTGACCTTTCTTAGCCTTTGACCTGGACTTGGTGGATGTTGGTGTTCAGAAGGATCAATCAGAAGAAATTAAGAAGATAGGCATTGGCTTTCATATTAACTTATCTACGGCAGCAGCAGCATTGTCAGCAAATGTGAGCCACATATCAAATTGCTAGTTGCTATGAAGATGCGAGATATTTTCCAATGCAGCAACTCGATCATGGCCTCAGGTTTCAAGCATGGGACCAACGTCATGCAAGTAGGCATGATTGAATAGCAATATGAGTTCACATGTCCGCTGACATGCGCGTTTCATGGTTCAAGGTTAGGTAGAGTATATATATCTTAGCAACAACATATAATAAATTGATGATATATGATTTGGTTAAGTAGTTTTACTCTAGTGGGAATGTAACAGAATATTAATGAGTAGCATAACTAAAAGAAAAAACATTAAACAGCAGTATTGTAAGTGGTCATTGCTTTAACAATATCAACCTTACATTTTTAGCATACATAAATTGTTTCCCAACCTACTGATTGGCTAATCTCATTTGCTAACGAAATGACAATGTTTTTCTTAACACAATATAGATATATATGCTCATATATATGGGCGTACACTCACTCCTCTTACTGCAAATTCTCCACAGAAGTTGATTATTTGACTGAAAATGTTTCTACATGATTGTCTAGGATAAACTCTATACCTGTAATAGCCTTGTGCATAGAGTCCATCAGAAGAAGCTACTTTATTTCAGCTCCGACCCCCTAGTTCATTAGAGATAGAATTACACTTCTTACTGAAAAAAAAACTATTTAGCTTCTCCCAGATTCAGCCTAAACAGACCAACCCTAATTGTGACTTGTGAGCATAGAGTATTGTTGACAGATACGTGGCTTAACACACACCAATCAATAGTAGGTTTTCACATGTATTTGAAGTGACTGACGTATTTCACAAATATAATTGAAAAAGGATAAAAAGTTGCTTGAGCGAAATATCCTTTTTTTTTAAAAAAAAGAGTTTCCTCGACTTTTATTGAAAGCCATCACGAGTTCTTACAACAGGGAAAATAAAGCTGGGGTCACCAGCGCAAACATGAAGCACAAGATACAAGTCTCAAAAGGATTCCTGTCTAAAACAAAAACAGCATGACTGCGTGCTGCCTGTAAAACTCCCTCATTCCACTCCCTCTTAGTCATCGACAGAAACTCCCACATCAGCGTGCTCAGATAGCCACCACGTCAAAAAGCGCCACCTTACTAGGCTTGAAGTTCCTGAGCCCGTCCATCACCACCGTCTTCAGTTGAAGGAATTGATCTCGATCTTTTTCCTTGAGAGCCACGCTCCACTTCTGCAGGTGATTTATAGCAGCATGTAATACATCAGTAGAAGTGTTAGGCATTTTTTTGGCAATAGCCATTTGATTCCTTGTCAACCACCCATGAGATTCCTGCAAAGATAAAGATGCATAAATGTTTGTTGAGAGGAACATCTCCTCTGAGCCATGTCTGACAGAACTCCTCCATAGAATAAGGATAAGCAGATAAACCAAACATCCCTTTAATGAAACTCCAAGCAAATCTAGACATGGAACACTGAAAGAAAATGTGATCACAGGTTTCTAACTTGCCACATAGGCAACAGTTCTCATCTCCTCCCACTTTTTCCTGACTAGGTTCTGGGCAGTTTGAAGTTTATCATTCAGTATCTGCCACAGAAAGATCTTAATCCTAAGTGGCAGCTTGCATTCCCAAATAAGCACAGCCACTCTATTGGTGGTTCCTCTGTCAGATAAAAACCTGTACAGAGACTTAAAGTTGAAAAGTGACCTTTAGAATTATAGAACCATGATTTGAAACATAATACATATGCAGACACTCATATGTATCTGCATATACTTATCTCTATGAATAAAAAACAAACTTCAACATATGAAGTCCTTGGAAAAAATAGGGCCATATATATCTCAAGGTTAATGAAGTTGTCAACTGCTATATTGTTTACAACTTAAAAGATAGTTTGGCTAAATAAAAAAATTGTACGTCGAGTCACTGACTTAAATCGGTTTAGGCACGTATATATATAATTGGTAACCGAGATCATTAATATACTACATACATATCTTTTTAGAGATTTTTTAATATGCTTGAGGAAATATTCAACGGCTCACGTCGATCGATCCGATGGCTACAAAGGGTGGAGGAAATGAGGGAAATTCTAGAGAGGAAACGGGGGAAAATTCTGATGTGTATGACCGGTGGGCCATACGAGTCAAATTTCCTCCCATGTGTGTCAAATTTCTTCCCATTTCCTCTAAAACTCAGATTTTTTTGACTCAAAACAAAGGGGTAGTGATTCCATTACTGTTATTCCTTTTTCTAATGAAGGTTAGTATGGTAATTTGATAATTGTCAAATGAATAATTGTAGTATTATTCTTTTTCTAAACAAAGGGGTAATTTCATTCCATTACGCTATCACTACAGGAATCCAGCGGGTTTGCCGACAAACCGAAAGCTATCGGCAAAGCCCATTTTATCGTCGGCAAACGGTTTGCCGACGGGATTTCCTATTCCTGTCGGCAAACCGTCGTCGGCAAAAATCCCGTCGGCAAAACGGACTTTGCCGACAGGAATAAGGGCGCAGCCGGCGTACTTTCGCCGACGCCCACGTGGTCTGTCGGCGAAGGAACAGCGCCGTCAACTCGGTGCCGTTCGGTTCGCCGACGGCCACGGCTGTCGGCAAAGTCGAGTTTTGCCGACGGCCACGGGCGTCGGCAAAGCCGGTTTGCCGACGACCCGGGCTTCGGCAAACCACGAGTTTGCCGACGACCACGTCGGCATGGTCATCGGCAAAAGGTCAATTTGCCGACGGCCCGGTAGACTGGCCGTCGGCAAACTCCTCTTTTTGCCGACGCCCGGGACAACAAGGGGTCGGCAAAGCCCCCAAGCCAAGGCCGTCGGCAAACTCCGAGTTGTCGGCAAAAAATCCACGGCTTTGCCGACGGCTATGGTCAAAGCCGTCGGCAAAGCTGGGATTTTTTTTTTTGTTTCATTGCATTCGAACCACATTTATAGCATATATATATATATACCACGAGATCACATTTATAACAACAATATAGCATATAAACCGCATTTTATCATCGGATTCGATCTCAACATGAATCCACACATGAACATCATCAAATCCATCGATACATGTCCAAAATACACATAACGTCGCGTAACAAGTGCATACATGTCCAACAAGTCCTACAAGTCCAACATGAGGGCAAAAGGGTCTAACATGCATCCTAGTCGAGAAGATGGAGGCAAAGGTACCTAGCTCCTCCCAATAGGTTCTCCTCCTACAAAAAGAGATAAAAAGATTACTACCCACTCAAAAATTCGGCAGCACCTCCCCTGCACGGGGAGGTTCCAAGACCTGCAAAAAACATGGCACGAAGGCCAACAACGACCACGGCACGAAGGCCGATAACCACCACGGCACGAAGGCCGATATACACAGCGGCACGAAGGCCGACAACCATCGCGGCACGAAGGCCGACAAGTAGTTAAGGGAGGCAAACGTACCCGTCCCCAGGGGTCCCATCGCCCCACGAACCCCACCCTGCCTGTGGTGGTGCCTGAGTCCACCACGACGGCGCGGCGTCGTAGCGCCATAGTCTGCGCGAGGCCCTGCGCGTCTGCGCCCCGGCCACGAGGAGTAGCCCTGCGACCGTGGAGGAGGAGGCCCCCACGTGAACGGCTGCGTGGGGTAGGTCGGGTAGGTCGGGTACCCCGGCGGCCTTCTTTGTGTAGGGCCGGCACCCGATAGAGGGCCGGGAGTCGGGTTCGAACCCGCCGACGGAGCTGCACAAAGGACAAGTGAGATAATTAGTAAAGTACTGCGGGATGGCCGCACAAGCTAAAGCAAGTGAGGCAATTAGTATTATACTCACCGGACCCGAACGAGGGCCGACTGGACCTTGGGACTGGGGCTCTTGGAGCAAAGAGCGAGGGAGGAAGCTCCTGGCCGTGCTTGGGTCCGGAGGAAGCTCGCCGGGTCCGCCATCCGACGCCGTGGTGCTCCGTCGGTGCCGCCGTGTGCGCTGGTGGGCTGCCTCCACCGCCGCCGCCCGCATCTTGTGGGCCAAGTCCTGGGCCGCTGGTTGGCCTCCGGCTCTTCCATCCTAGCCGCAATATTACACCCGCACATGGTTGATGGTATGTGAAGCGAAGGTGGATCATGTGTGAACGACGAATGGAACCGCACTTACCTCCATCTGCGTGTACATCTCGGGCGGTGCTCGGGCGTCGTGGCGCTATGGGGATGCGGAGGAGGAGCCGCTAGAGTTGGCTTTTTGAATCTCTCTCGCGTGGGAGTAGTGGTCGGGTCGATGGCGGCGTTGGCTATCCGGTAGGGAGCCGTCTTTGCTTCCCCTCCTCCCAACCTCATCACGAGCTCCGGGTCCGGGGCTCCGTGGTGGGGTCCTTGTCGTCCCCATAGCGGCGCGAAACGCGGCGCGTACTCGGCGAGCTTGGGGTGGACGCCGGCGTTGGTGTACGCCTCCGGCCCGTCCTGCGGGTCGAACCTGTTGTTCGGGTCCTTCGCCTTGCCCTTTTTAGAAAGGGCGTACCCCACCACCACGTTGATCTCCTCCCCATCATGGGAGTCCCTCTGCGAGAGGAAAACACAAACATGGTTAGAGGTAAATAGATTGAGCGCTATATGAGTCCATGTGTACCAAAAGGAGCATACCCGGCGTCCATGAACTGCTGGGAGGACCGGTTCCCTTGGTGGTGTGCTACCCCCTTGTTCTTGAGCCGGCGCTGCCGACGCTCGTTTTTCACCTCATACGCCTTGTCCGATCTCCAGTAGCGCACGATCTCCTCCCAGCATTCCGGGTCCTTGTCGCACCACTCCGGTATCCACTAAGAAACATCAAGTATTTGACATGTCAGAAGATGAATTGAATATTTCACGGAAGAAATAAGAACGAATGTTTCCTGCTTACTTACCCGCAAGTACTCCGCCTCGGTGAGGTCGGTCTCCCTCTCCAGCACGATCTCCTGCCTGACTCGCTGCTTATCGATCGCCTCGCCAAGCACGTTGCGGTAGTGCTTGATGACGCCTTCGGGATGCGCGCCTTGTGGTACAAGTCCCCGAGGCGTGAGTGGCGGCGTTCTCCCGGCGCCACTGCGCCCCGGCTTTGTTTCCCATCCTCGCACTCGAAGTACTCCTGCGCACGCGACATCATGTATCATTTCATTGTTTCAAGAACATCCAATGAATGTGTAGTATTGAGAAATGCGTTGTGATGAAGACACTCACCCAAAACTCCCTCTTGATCTTCGCCGCAAGTGTCTCGCGTGCGGGTGAATCGGCACGATCGCCGCCCGGGCTCGGGACGGGACGGTGTGCACGTGGAAGTGGTCCCCCGCATGGGCGGCCGTCGAACGCCGTCGATGGTGACCATGCCCGGGTAGTACTCCCTAATCGGCGGGGAGAGGATGCCATTGACATGGTGTGAGTCCTGTTTAGCACGGGGGCCACCTCCCTCGGAAACATCCGGCTCCCCGCACGAGTCATTAACAACAATTGTTAGTCTCGCGTTTGGTTTCCTACATGCCATATGAACAATGTGAACAAAGTAGTTTACTTACACACGTCGCCGACGGGTGAAATCACCTTGCGGTGGTGGGGAGCGGCTTTCGGCTAGAGAGCGTCGAGGCCCGCGCTCGAAGAGCTTCCTCGAACCCGAGGAAGGCCCCCGTCACCCCCGTCGCAGTGGCCCCCCTCGTCGTCGTCGTCGTCGTCGTCGTCGACGTCGACGTCGCCGCCACCGCCCCCGCCGCAGCTACCGCCGCCGCCGCTGCCACCGTCCTCGGTCGTCGTCGTCGTCGTCGTCGTCCTCGTGGTGAACTCCAGCTTCCTCTGCCGGAGACGCCCGGAGCGGGCCGTCTCCCCCGTACCGGCCGTCTCCTCCGTACCGACCGGCACCTCCTCCCTACCGGTCTCCTCGTCCACGTCCGGCTCCTGCACGTCGCGACCGGCGAAGCGCGCGAGCGGCGGTTCCGTGGAGGCGCCTCTTCTGCCGCCCGGCATTCCGCCGAGTGCCTGCAATGACAAAGATTAAAACAATTAGCATAAATTGCAAGGTGATAATAATAATAATTGTAAATGACAAGTTGTTGTAAATAAAGAAACATAATTGTAAATGACAAGTAGTTGTATTACGTGGAGGCGACATAATCTCCGAGTATGGCAATACGACCGGTGAGACGTCGTCACCAATTTCCTCGTCATCACTATCGATATTGTTGAGCTCTCGATCGTCCTCATCATCGTCCTCATCATCGTCCTCATCGTCATCGTCATCGTCCAGAACAACTCCTTCGCGCTTCCTCTGCCATTGCTCAAGGAGTTGTAAGTCCTTAGCATCCAGCACGTCATCACCCTCGTCCTCATCGATGTCGTTGTCTACTTCCATGCTCATTAGCGCAGAAATGTCTATCTCGAATTGCCCATCTAGCCCCTCGGGTTGATAGAACTCATCTCGTCGTTGGGTCATAGTTGTAATCGTCATCATTTGGGGTAGCGGCTTTACGCCGCGGCGATACCATGTGCACAAGGCTCCAACCCGCAAGCCTTGGGTCGGTTGGCACGCCCATGGAAGGTAATAAACTTGGTTGGCGTCTCGGTTAGCCACAATATAGACATCGTCTCCATTATACTTGGAATCCTGTCGAATTTTGATTTGCCCAATCTTAGAGTCTTGTTTCATGACATAAGGATCGAACCAATGGCATTTGAATACCACTGGCTTCAAAGAACTGCCACCCTTGAATTCGAGCTCGTATATCTCTTCGACTATGCCGTAATAGTCCAATTTATCATTGCCGGGAGTACGAACTCCGCTGCACGTGGTTTTTAGTTGGGGCCGGCTCTCCTCGTAGCCTCTAGTGCGAAAGCGATAGCCATTGACATCATAAACGGTGTATGACTTGACCTTACGGTTGAAGCCAAGGCCCACCTCTCTCAATTCAGCACTCATTTGCGGATCGGTCTGGGCCTGCAAGGTTAGGACAGTTCGACCGTTAAATTACTCGCTCCTAGGAGCAAAGTGGAATCACAAAGTCGGGAAACGATAGGTACCTTTGAACGAAACCGGAAACGAAGTTGGGCTTGCCATGTCTAAGAAGACGGTCCTCTTGTTGCGAGGTAGGAGCGTGTGCCCTCCGGTGAATATTAATGAATTCCCTAAAAAACAAGAGACGGGGGTCGAATCGATAGGTAAGATGATATAGTGACGGTGTATGAAACAAGCGTGCGAGAACTTACTTCGATAATCCGGGCACTCATCAAGGTTCAACAACAAGTACATCATGATAGTGGTCCACTCCTCATGGGTCAAGTTCTTGTTGGTAGCCGTGCTTCCTCTTCCGACATCCCCTTTGAAAAGGCCGAGGTTCGATGAGTTCTCCTCGACGTTGTAACGAGGGTTGGATCTTGCGGTCTTTGAAGTTTTTCGGTATAGTACGCTTTGTGAATGTCGACACCTCCTCCATAATGAATGCCTCTGCCACAGAAGCCTCAATTTTGGCTTTATTTTTACACTTCTTCCGAAGTAGCTTTAGACACCTCTCGATTGGATAGCACCAACGGTCTTTGCCGCACGGCCCCAACCGTGCCTCCTTGGTAGGTGCAAAATCGATGATCTTTGCATCGATAGGAAGAAGCCGGGTGGAAATATCATCTCCAACTTGCAGAGCAACTTAGGTGCACCCTTCTCCAGTTCAAGACAAACTTCTCGAGATAACTGCTTGGCACAAAGCTGTCGGAAGAAAAAGCTCAACTCTGCCAGGACGCGCCACACTGGCTCGGGGAGGTATCCTCGGGTCATCGCGGGAAGGACCCGATGAATCCATATGTGGAAGTCGTGACTCTTCATCCCGACACTTTCATAGTCTCCAAGTTCACTCCCGGGCCGATTCGCCGCATACCCATCGGGGAACCGCAACGTGCTCATCCACTTCGGTATTTCCTTCCTAACGGCCTTTTCGGGACGTAATCGGCCGGGCCCCTTTTCCACCTCTTGCCAGGCGCAGGGTCTTCATCACAAGCTTTGGTCTATCACAAATCGTTTCAATGTCGAGTCTAGCCTTAACGTTGTCCTTCGACTTCTTACCAAGGTCCATGAGTGTTGCCCGAGTGCCTCGGCGACATTCTTTTCTGTGTGCATTACATCGATGTTGTGTGGAAGAAGAAGGTCCTTGAAGTACGGTAGCCTATGCAAGCCCGATATATGAGTCCACATGTGTGTGGTACCATATCCAATAAAACCACCGTTCACTTCATCAATTTGGAGAGCCTGTAGCTCGGCAAGGACAACGGCAGGGCTCCTAGGCTCGGGAATGGGGTCGGTGACTTGAACACCTTTCGTGAAATGCTTTTCATCCCGTCTCAATTCATGGCCCTCGGGCAGGAATTGCCGATGTTTGTCGAAAGAAGAGTACTTGCCACCCTTTTTCAGCAAGGTGAACATGACATCTGTCTTGCATGTTGGGCAAGGGAACTTCCCCGTGAACACACCACGCGCCGAACAAGCCATACGCCAAGAAGTCATGCAATGAATACTTTGGTACCACACATGCATTGTGAAGTTCCTCTTTGTAGCTCGGTCGTACGTCGGCACCCCCTCGTCCCAAGCATGTTGCAATTCATCCCACACCGGCCGCATGAACACACCCATATTGTTGCCGGGTGTCCAGGTATTATCGGCGTCAAGAACACGTTCCGGGTTCAAACATGACGCCGGGGGGAAGATTGAGGGGATCACGAACACCGGCCAACAAGTGTACGGGGCCGCCATCATTCCAAACGGGTTGAACCCATCATTGCCGCGCTACGCGTACATTCCGAGCCTCCTCGGCCTTTTTAGGATTCATGGCATCGAAGTGCCTCCATGCATCACCATCCGCCGGGGTGTACCATCTTGTTAGTGTACCTCTTGCCTTTCTTGTGCCACACCATCATTTTCGCGGTATCCTCTGTCATATACGGCCGTTGGAGCCGATGTAAAAAAGGAAGGTGCCTTGTGACCATCTCGGGATCTTTGACGGTCGCTTGATGCCATCACTTGCCTTCTACCTCCACATACCTAGAGATTTTGCACTTTGGACAGTGTGTTGCGTCCTCGTGGTCGTCCCGAATAGGACACACCCATTCTTACAAGCATGAATCGGCTCGTACGGCATCTTGAGTGCTCGAAGCATCCTCTGTGACTCGTACGTGCTCTTCGGCAACACGTGAAGCTTCGGAAGCAAGTTGCCAACCGTCGCCAACAAGAGATCGAAACCTTCTCGACTGATGCCCAGTGACGACTTCAACGCAATTAGTTGAGAAATGGCATCCAGCCGCGAAACATGTGTGTTCTCGTGAAGGGGCTTCTTTGCCGCCTCCAGCATGTCGTAGTACGCCCTTGCGGTTTCCTCCGGATCCTCCTCCGCCTCTATTCCTTCAGGAAACCCCCCTTCCTGGTAGTCTTCCATCAGATCTGCCACCTCGGCATCTGCATCAAGGTCCCCGAGGAGCTGCCTCACCGGCACCTCCCTAATAGGATCTCGTTCACCATGGTGGACCCAGCGCGTATAGTTTGGAACGAATCCGTACTTGAAAAGATCTTCCATAACCGTACGCCTGTCTCTCCATTTCTTGTTCTTACACTTGCTGCACGGACACCGCATCCGAATCGACCCTCTAGCAGCTCGGTCAAATGCCTGCTCCAGGAAAGCACTGGTCCCCCTAACCCATTCAGTGGTCTGTTTCTCCCTTGTCCAGCCAGTGTACATCCACTCACGGTCAGCCATCCTCTGACATGCGCCAATGTAAGCGAGCAATAAAACCAGCATATGCATCTACAAGGCGTTCCTACCATCTAATAGGTGAAGGATAGGTCCTAATCCCACCCGAGGATGCGTAGATGAGGTTAGCTTCCATGCTCCGCGCCGTCCCAGGACGGAATTTCGGCGGCACCTCCCGCTGTTCTCCCGATACACGTCCCGACCGGGAGAGTGTGCATCCGGAGAACAACGGGAGGGGCTGCCGAAACTCCGACTCGAACGGGGCGGAACATGGAAGCTAACCCATCTACGCATCCTCGGGCTGTCCAAAAACGTGGACAATCCGAAAGAGACACCGTCGCGAGATATGCACCGATCCGCATACCAACGACCGCGAATCTCTTTCGGACGGGAGACGCCTAACTCGGTTACGCAAAGTAATTACAACAACTATAAGACACGAGAGGTGATTTATACCTAGAGTGGCGGCGCGAGGCGGGTAGGTGCACGAACACGGTCAAGGTCCCCTCCGACAAGTCCCGCTCCGCAAAACAATAAAGACATCACTATTAGTTGAAAATTTCGAGAACCTCCCCGTACGGGAGGTTCCCAAAACTGCAAGAAAAACATCGGCTCGAAGGCCGATGTCCACATTGGGGCACGATGGCCCACACATCCACATAACCGCACGAAGGCCCACACAATAACAACACCGGCACGAAGGCCGACAACACTAGGGCTTTACCTTCTCCACCGGCGATGCGCGGAGACGTGCGTGGATGAATGCCGTGGACGAACGGCGTCGACGACGTGGACGAACGATCTAGCTGAACAGCAGACCCCGCTGCTAGAATCCACTGCAAGAATAAAAGCAGTTTAACACCTTATTAATGAATCCACTGCTAGAATAAGCAGACTGCAGAAAAACATGATATATCTTTTCACTTCTTTGGAACTATAAATAGACCCAACTAGTTCTGACCACAGTAAACACTTCATTCACATCCAAACTAATAATTCTACTAATTATGTATTCAGATGCAGGTACAACTAGAAAAAAATCATAACAAATATTATTTTTTAGTTTTCCTTTTAATTCTACTAATAATTCTACTAATAACAGCTCACAGCTCGATCATAGTTGAACGAGGCAGAGCCAACATCCACCCACCCATGAGCTAGAATTATATTTGAATTATCGTATCATATTTTTTCTTGTTCCCCTTGCAATGCATGAGCATAATCCTAATAACAACTCTATAATCAGAAATAGACAGCAGTTTGGCACACTTATTAAAACTAAACCAAATTACAGATTTCCTCCATTGCGCCCAAATTAAACAAGAATGATCGACCCAAGTCCGATGGCCTACCGAAGGTAAACAACTGAAGAAATATAAAAGGCCGCCTACATGGAGATGCCATAGACACTTGACATACCGAAATCAACAGCACAACAATTCATAAAAAAAAAACAATTTCATGTTCGAAGCCCTGAATCTCTAACACAGAATATCATCTAGGATTAGGAACCTGAGTAGGGAAAAGTCGTACCGAGTGCAGACCTTGGAGAGGCGGCCGTGGGAGGTAGAGTGACGGCGGCGGCGTCGTGGTAGCGGCCGCGGGATAGAGGGAGGAGGAGACTGAGAGAGGGAGGCTGGCCGCGTCCAATGGAGAGGGAGTCCGCTTCCGCGGTTGTGAGGAGGCGGCGGTCGGCGGAGGGGGGCGAGGAACCGCAGGGCGAGGAGGCGGAGATCTAGGTCTGGGAGCCCGCCGTCCGGCCGGAGCTAGAGGCGCGCACCGCGCCGTCACTTGTCGCGGGGAGGTGCGGGCGGTCGGGACGGGGTCGGGACGGGGTGCGGGGAGGTGAGGAGGTGCGGGGCGGGCGGGGCGGGTGCGGGCGGGCGCGGGCGGCGGCGGTCGCGCTGGGGAGATGGGGGCGCGGCGACGGTCACTTGTCGCGGGGAGGTGCGGGCGGAGACGGGGAATGGGGATGTGGCCTAGGGTTGTTTATGGGCCGGCCGCATCGCCATTTTCCTTTTTTTTTAAACTTTTTTTTTTTAACGGCCGACACCGGCCCGGCCGATGTCGGCAAACATTTTTCTTTTTTTTTTTAAATTTTTTTTCGCCGAGGCAAAAAAAAAATTCTTTTTTTTAAATCTTTTCGCCAGACCGGCCGGCCAAAGTTTGTCGACAAATAATTTTTCTTTTTTTTTTAAAAAAAATTTTCGCCGAAACATTTCTCCCGACAAGGTTGTCGGCAAACAATTTTTCTTTTTTTTTTTTAAAAATTTTTTTTTTAACGACGACAAACGGCCTACCGACAAGGCGTCGGCAAACAATTTTTCTTTTTTTTTAAAATTTTTTTTACCGAAAAATGACCCTCCCGACAAGGTCAGTCGGCGAACTTTTTTGCCGATTGTATCCAAGGACAAAATCGGCAAAAAAAATTTAAAATTTTTGTTTTTTTAATCCATTTTTTTTTCTGGATCCTAGGTAACACAATTACATCTCAAATTCAAAACTTGGGGCTGTTATTTCCTTAATTCTTTTAAGCTCACTATAATTTTCCCGCATTTTCAAGTTTGAGCTTGCAAGTGCATGAAATAGTGAAACTTTGGCCTTGGAAAAATGATATTCATGATGGGGAGTGTGTTTTAAGGCCGTGTCCCCAGAGCTCACCCAAAAGTTTCAAGTCCTTGTCCACGTAACACGACCATCCAGGATTTGTAAAAGTGTTTTTTAATTATATAAAATCCAATCGAAGTTGAAAAATCACGAAAATTGACGGGGTGTCGTGTTATAGCATGTGGAGGCTATGGAAAAAATTTGAAAAAATTTGGAGCAATTTGCGGCGTCACATCCTCAAAAGCCATACAACTCCGCATGTGATCACAAGTGAGATGTGTGGAGATGTGCAGGTTTTGAGCATGTTACGCCGCAACTTGCTCCAAACTTTTTCAAATTTTTTTCATAGCCTTCACATGCGATAACACGACACCCCGTCAAGTTTCGTGATTTTTCAACTTCGTTTGGATTTTATATAATTAAAAAACACATTTGCCGCTCCTGGATGGTCGTGTTACGTGGACAAGGACTTAAAACTTTTGGGTGAGCTTTGGTACACGGCCTTAAAACATATTCCCCACCATGAATATAATAGTTCGAAGGTCAAAGTTTCGTTATTTCATGTACCTGCAGTTCAAATTTGAAAAATGCGAGAAAATTCAAGTGAAGGAAAAAAATTAACGAAATATAGCTAAATGTTTCTAAAATGGCCCAAATTCAAACATGTGATTGTAAACAATGTATCTAGGCAACAAAAAAATTTTGAAGTCAAAATTCGAAAAAAAATATGTTTGCCGACAAGATAGAGTTCTTTGTCGGCAAAGAGCATAGTTTGCCGACAGGCCTACAGTAGCTGTCGGCAAACCCTGGACTTTGCCAACACAGACAATGGGCGTCGGCAAACCCCGGACTTTGCCGACAGCCCTAACGGCGTGAGTCGTCGGCAAAGCAAACGGCGACGCCGTTTTTGGTCGAGCCAGCCCTTTTCCGCCCGGCGACCTTGGTTTGCCGATAGCCTGGGGTCATCGGCGAAGTTGAATTTGCCGACAATGGTCTTCGGCCGGCAAACAGCATTTGGTTCGCCCGGCCCATCCTGGTCGGCAAACTCCTGGGCTGTCGGCGAACAGCCAGATTCCTGTAGTGTATCTAGGGTTTGTGCACAGCGCCGCCGCATCCCGGCGGCGCGTCCTCCAGGCGGCGTGAGGCCATGGCTCCGGCGAAGGGCGGCGAAGATTAGACGTCGCCGGCGTCCTCGGCGACCGCGCTGTCGCCGCGCCGGCTCCTGCCGGTGGCACCCCACGGCCCGTCGCCGCGCGGGAACATCGCGGCGGCGTGGCGCCGGCTGCACGGCGAGGACGGCTGGCGGGGGCTGCTGGACCCGCTGCACCCGGACCTCCGCCGCGAGATCGTGCGGTACGGCGAATTCGTCGACGCCGCCTACGGCGCGTTCCTCAAGCCCGGGAACATCCTGCTGGGCCGCAACTACGTGAGCAAGATCAGCGACGTCGGGCTAGCGCGCCTCGTGCCGCCGTCCGTCGCCGACACCGTCACGCAGTACCGGATGACGTCCACGGCGGGCACCTTCTGCTACATCGACCCGGAGTACCAGCAGACGGGCATGCTCGGCGTCAAGTCCGACATCTACTCCTTCGGCGTCATGCTGCTGCAGATCATCACGGCCAAGCCGCCCATGGGGCTGTCGCACCACGTCGGCCGCGCGCTGGAGCGCGGCGCGCTGCAGGACATGCTCGACCCCGCCGTGCCCGACTGGCCGCTCGAGGAGGCGCAGTGCGTCGCCGAGATGGCGCTACAGTGCTGCGAGCTCCGCCGCAAGGACCGGCCCGACCTCGGCGCCGTCGTGCTACCCGAGCTCAACCGGCTGCGTGCGCTCGGCGAGGACAACATGCAGTACTGCGGCGCCATCAGGGGCGGTGGCGGCATGGGTGGCGGCGGCGGGATGTACAGCTCGCCGTTCCAGAGCAACGGCCCACGGTCGCACGCCGCCGTAAGCATCCTCCATCGTCCATAATAAGCAAACATTTTTCCAACACAACTAATTACGAGCATTCGATGGGGAATTTGCAGGAGATGATGGTGGATTCTCAGTACCCAAGATCAGTATTCAGTTCAAGAGCGAGCGATGCGCATTCGCCCATGCCGCCGAGAAGATCGAACGTTTGACGCCCTTGTGTTGTGCAGGTTCATGAGGGGGAGCTAGAGCAAGTGTTTTTTCTACTTTCTAGCATGAGTTGGGTGCAGAAATTTTATTGCACGAGGCACGAGCTATGTATGTACTAGTGATACAGAACCGTATGGCTCTGCCATTGCCGTGTATACCTGTCCTGTCCTAACTTGTGAGGGCTTCCTCTGTTGTGTAATGGATCCTTTTTTCGAAACAGAGCTGTTCGCTTAGAGCATCTCCAATTGGCCATTTGGGTTATGCGTTACAGAAATTTCTTGGCCTTAAAAATTGCTCTCCAACAGTTGGCCATTTGACTTATGCATTTTGCCAAACTTGGCATTTGAGGGACCAAACTTGGCATTTTTGCATAGGCTCAATGGCTTGGCAATTTTGATATCCCGTGAATCCCGGAGTCCCCGTCCACGCGGTGCGGTAGTTTCCCGCGAAGACTCCTCCTCTCCGCGCGACTTCTTCCTTCCCCGCGCGCGCCGCCTCCTTTCTTCACGCCCTTCTTTTCTTTCCCCCGCGCGCGCCTCCACCCTTCACGCGACGCCAGGCTAGGAGATCCATCGCCGCATCCTCTCCTTCATCCACGCGACGCGACGCCGGTTAGGGCATACAATCGCCTCCTCCTTTTGTTGCGGCGACGCGAGGCGGCGAGATCGATCGCGCGACGAACTCCGTGATACGGGGGGGACGGACTCGACCAGATCAAGACGACCCGCGAGGCGACTTCGTGGACTTGACGGTGACGGACTCGAGCAGATCTCGACGGCCAGCGGCGACTTCGTGGAATTGGCGGCGACGAGCCAAAGCAATCTCCCGCGCGAAGAGGAGAAGAACCGCGGGAAGCGCGAAAAGAAAGAATATCCAGGACAAATCTTGGTGGGTCCGCTATTTTGGAAAATGGCAAGTCAAAAATGCCTAACCGTTGGAGATGGCTTTTTTTTCCTTTGAAATGGTTTTGAGACTTGAAACTCCAACAAATAGCAAAGGAAAAATGCCCAACTGTTGAAGATGCTCTTAGGGGAACGTTCTTATGTCAAATTGGCTTGTTGGACCATCTGGCAACCCTGATGTACGGTGCATGGCGTTCGCGGCAAGGAGCGACGCGGCGCGGCGATCGCGGCAAGCATCGGCAGGGAGACAGGCGGCGCGGCGGACGTACGTGGGCTTGATCTATGGATAAATGGGCCCGCGGAGGAAAAAGGCCCAAAGGCCACAATTTATGTGCTCTGTCGAGTTGTGAGCAACATTGCATTGGCCAGAATTCATTTGTTTTATCCCACCTCGCTTGCCTAGTTCTTCGATGGACAGCTTAAAAGGGTGAGCCATACAGCGTGGTTGAACTTCCTGAACTCGCACTGCTACCTGTGTCTCTAGCTTGGTTGGGCTTGGCGTTGTATAAGTTGTTGTTGTGCATGACATGACTAGGCCTGGCCTGCCTGGTTGACACTGGGCTACACAATTTTTTGGTTTTCAATTTTTACAAAACGCTTCGCATCCCAAAATATGTAGCTTGAACTTGTCAAAAAGCTCACCGATGAAAGGCTCGACGGTGGAAGGCCTGACGTACCACCTACCGATGAAACATGAAGATTTCATTACAAATGCAGGCTGAAACTAAACTGACATAACTTAAAAAAATCAACCAAGACACTAGAAGTATTCATCAACACTTTAGCAATATAGAGAATCAAACTAATTATCAAACAAAGCACCTAAAAATGTTTTCATGCATACCTAAAAATGTTTTCATGCATCGGAACATGCCTATATGTCAGATCAGCTCACTACAGTTCAGGCTGAATTGTGTTTACATTCCCTACAACTACTAATAAAGTTGGAAACAGAGATTACATCTACTTTCAAAGCATCTGTGAGCTCTCTCAATACAAACACAGCAGTCATTTGCAATTGTGCATATACTGTGAACTCAATTACCAACACTTCAGCTATAATTTTAACAACCTACGGTTGTACTTCAGTAAGCTACTAACCAAATGCAAAAAGATTCAGTACTTCCTAAGAAACAGTTGCTGATTTCAGAGGCAAAGCAAACACCCTTTTCAAGTCATGGCATAGTAGAAAATTATACTTCCTGTTCATTTCAGTGGCATTTAATTGCTTATGATATTCTATCCTTGGCATGCTTGAACAGGTTGATCCAGCGAGGATGCCTCAGTGCAGCAAATTGGCCAAATTACCAACCAAGCTGAAATGCACATAATATTTTGACTAATCATATGTCAGGTTTCACATCTATCCTATGTATAAAAGAACATGCCATTGAATACCAAAATGGATCAGAGAGCTCACCATCTCAATGGGAATCGGACACTATCAATTTAACAATACTACTGCTGGCTAGATCTTAGTGCTAAAATCACTTCCTGAATGGACCAATATTTACATAAATCTAAGAGCAAACTTGCTTGCAGGCTAGAGGCGTATACACGATTGCAGAATCACAAAAATAAACTACAACATGAATCATGTGCAGAGGACAGGAACCTGGAGATCGATCGGATTCGGATTAGAGAACTCACCATGGGGACAGGGACGGGGCGGCGGCGATTGAGGGAGAGGGCAGGCCGCCGGCGGCGGCGGCTCCGTGCTAGGTTGGCGCCGAGGGGCGAGTTCGTCGTCGGCGGCAGCTCCGGCGAAATCGACGGGCAGCGGCGGCGAAGCTTTGGCAAGGATGAGGAACCCGGTGGACTCTCGGAAGGCAGCAACGGAGGAGACCACCGCGTTCCTCGTTCCGGGTGGCGCGGCGGCGCAGCAGGTTGCCGGCGGCGTCGGCGGGGAGGACGAGGCGGATCGGGAGGGCGCGGTGGGGGTGGGCCGGTGGGGTGATGGATCGGGCGACGGCGGCCGGCGCGCGAGGCGGCGGCGGCCCGCGCGGCGCGGGCGACGGCGGCCCGCGGCGAGGGGCGACGGCAAGCGTCGAGTGGGGTGAGGGCGGGCGAGCGGGGTGAGGGCGGGGCGTGCGTGGTGAGCGTCGGGGCCGGGCGGGTTCGGGGTCGGGGAGAACGGGGCGAGCGGTGGATCGGGGTCGGGGCGGGGCGAGCGGGGGCTGTGAGGGATGGAGAGTACGAAAAGTCCATAATACCCTTGACGCCTAGAATTAAAGCAACTTTAGATTTTTTGGGAGGAAACGGGAGGAAACGGGAGGAAACTACAAGCATAGTAAAAAGACTCATCTTTTTAAACTATGGCCTACTAGTAAATTAAGCAAGTTAACAACGAAACTAAATAATTACTTAGAAACAAATTATTTTTTTGGTTCTAAAAAAAATGGTTAGGATGGAGGAGAAGTAAAGCACATCTATTTCCAGGACAGTTGGAGTACACACTGCCAAAAAGCAACAAAGGGGATCGTCAATCAGATACAGTAAGTCAGCCACTGTCACAGATGAAGTAATGCAGACATGTAACATAAGGATTCGTCTCTAAAATATTAGTCCGCAGTCGCACAACAAATATACCCATCTCTGATGATATCAGAGATGTGTCATATTACAAGCCATCACTAATATATCAAAGATATATATCGTTTACGCCCTTTTGTTCTCTAGCCTACCCCAACTTGCTTGGGATAAAAAGGCTATGTTGTTGTTGTTGTTGTTGTTGTTGTTGTTGTTGTTGTATGGTTTTAGGTTATTAACCGTCTTCTTTATGTAGGGGTAATGCCTTAGGAGCTGTCACTATTTATTACATATTAGAGACAGTTTTTGGTTATTTACCGTCTCTTTATATACTGATTTGAACGGGTGGTGCCTTAAGTTGTTGTCGCTATTTGTTACATATCAGAGATGGTTTCCGGTAATCAACCGTCTCTTATATGTACTTATCCCATCGGTTGTGCACCCGTCACTAGTACACGATTTTTTCTTAAAAAAAAGACTAGTACACGCTTTGTTCCATCGTCATTAAGTGACATCGCCGGGCGTCACTAATTTGGTTCTATGTTCTAGTGGTAGAGGATGCATCCTGATACACCGCATGGCACATGCCTCAACATGGTCCTCGAGTATCATGCATGTCATTATATTCGTAAAACAACGTGCAACGACGACGCGTAGGTGAGGTCCGCTCGTAGTTGCACGCACCGCACCGTCGTGGTCCTACAATGGTCCGCGCGCAAGATCGCCGCATCGTGGTCGTGGCTGGTACGCTCCACCCATCCATCCGTGTGATGCTGATCGATTCATGATGATGATTTCGATTTGTACGACGAAAGCAGGCCTGATCGGAGCAGGAGCACACGTGTGAGTCCCGGAGCCGGTTGTTCGGTGGTGGTGGCCACTGCTGCTGTATCCATCCATCGCCACAAATCAACCGGTGCCGCCATGGTCCTAGGACGTGGGGTGTATAGCCGGGAAGCCTCTCAGCGTCTGACGCCACGTCGCCACGTATCGAAGCTCCATAGCCACACGTGACGTGGAGCCCAGCTCGATGATACCAGCCAGTAGCAAGGTTACACGATCCGATTCACAGACTATCTGCTATAGCTTTGAGGCACAACACCTTTCGGATCGCAGGGTCTGCTTTCTAGCTAGGGGTCTCATGAGCATTATTACTAGCTCGATGATATGGCTTCGGGCGGTGCCGTAGCATGTCCCCGCTACACCTCAGTCCTGATGTTAGGTTTAGGTCACTGGTTGGTACCTTCTGAGGAACAGTAGTTCAGAGCTTCTGGGACCGGCGTATATGATCGACCTGCTATGAGATGATTCTGTTCTAGATGCTTCCATTCATCAGATCCAGAGAAAACTTGGAAGCGAACAGCAATAGTGCTATATGCGTGGCACCAACACGGGACGTTAGGTACGTTGTGGTCATTATTAAGTGTATTCCAATTTTTCTCAAACTTCCCCAAATCCTTTTGTTCTAAGGTTATATGCTTACGTAAGTTAGTATATCAAGATAGTGTGTGTTTGCGACGAAATTGGTAGTTGTACGTAAATCTGCAAATAAATATTGGATGGTCCACTGCCGGGTGCTCAGTCCTTCGAAGGTGCTCATAGGGGTAGGGGTAGGATTTGCGTACGTGTGTTCATAGGGGTGAGTATGCGTGCGTATTGTGAGTGTCTGCGTTGTACTATGTAATCTAAAAAAAAGGGTAATCTGGTTCTTTGAAAGTTTCAAATTAATGATGGGACTATGCATCAATCAATGCAGAAACTGATATATTAATATATTCTCTTTTGTAAAAAGATACGATTATGTTGCTCACTACTGGAAATAGGTCCCTTGCCGAGGGCCTGGAACACTCAGTTAAGAGGGCTTTGCGCTCGGCAAAGGCTTTACAGAGCGTTACTCTCGGCAAAGGCGCCTCGGCAAAGCCTTAGCCTTATTTGCCGAGAGCCGCACGTCGGGCTCTCGGCAAAGGTTTTACCCAACGTCAGCCGGCCCTCGGCAAAGCAGTTCGCCGTGACGTCCGAGATGACGGTAACGTCGGTCTTTGCTTGAGCCTAAGCTGGCTCTCAATGAAGAATTTTTTTTTTAAAAAAATCTTTACTGAGAGCCTGACACTCTAGCTCTCGGCAAAGATTTTTCAATTTTTTTTTTTTAAAAAGTTTGTCGAGAGCTATCACCCGCTCTCGGCAAAGCCTCTCTCTTTGCCGAGTACTATGACCATGCTCTTGGTAGAGCCTGGCCCTCGACAAAGAGTTCATTTTGCCGACGGCCTGATTTTACCGACGGCCTGGCCCTCGGAAAAGGGACTCTCTGGCCATCGGCAAAGAGTATTTTGCCAACGTTCGGTTCTCGGCAAAGTTTCGGCTCTCGGCGAGTAGCTGTTTCCGGTAGTGGCTCTCGATCGAGAAGAGATCAAAATGCATATGCGAAACATCTAATTTAGAGTTTTCAGATGAGAGAATTACGACCTCCAAATGATTTCCTCTTCAAGAATACTAGGTGGCCTGATGCCATACTAGATGGTTCCGCAATTTCAATTCGTGTTGACAATTTCAGTCCTTGCCAATGGAGCTAAGCACCTTGTTTTTTTGGACAGGTAGGTAGATTCATGGGCAACGGAATGAATTATATGAGTAAATTGCACCCGGGGTACCTAAACTATTAGGCGTGTAACAAGTAGGTACTCAAACAAAAAAACGTAACTCGTAGGTACTGGAACTATACTTACCTAACATCGAGGTACTTCAACTGAAGTGGAGCTTTGTATTTTTACGGAAACCCCCTCCTTCTGCGCTTGACTTAATCCGTCACGTGGACAGGGATGCGATCCTTCCACCGTCACCTCCGTCCATCTGTGGCCTGGAGCGCCGCTGCCCGGAGGTCCCTGGCTCCCTGCAGCCGCACCACCGAGCCGTCGCCCATAGGCGTCATCCTCTCCAAGTCGTGTCGCAGAAGTAAAGGGATGGACATGGGGTTGTGCACGAGCTTTAGACCACGGCTGCCGCGCGGGCTCCCTGGCCCCCACAGGCCTGGCGTTGGCGATGCTGGAGGTTGAAGACGAGCGGGGTGTGATGGGAGTGTCGGGATTTTGCCATTTTGGGAGGGTGTTTCCGCAAAAAATACAAGGCTCCACGTCAGTTGAAGTACCTAAATGTTACGTAAGTATAGTTTCAGTACCCACGAGTTACGTTTTTTTGTTTGAGTACCTACTTGTTACACGCCTAATAGTTTAGGTACCCTGGATGCAATTTACTCGAATTATATTGTACTGTAACTGCCAAAATCTTGAGGTAAATGCATCCTGTTGATCTGAACAGCCATCGACCGATATGATCTGTCGATCGAAGCAACAACCAGCATGCTTTACATTCGGTACAAGAATAGCTTGGCCTTCAATGATCAATCTTGGGCCTTTGTGTTTTTGAATCCCATAACTTCATTAGATTTCACCGGCTAGCAAATCACCACAAACTAAGTCAAAATTAAGATGTTTTGATGATTTTTTTAAAATTTTTAAAATGACTTACAATTTAGGATGGAGGAAGTAAAAAACAACCCAAAAGAGCACATACTACAAATCTAGTGTTTTTACGGTATCCCCTATTATTAGCCAGCACATGATTTTTGCTCCCTCATATCAGGCGACAGATGTGTGATGTGTGTATATTTGTTTTTTTATTTTTATTTTTTTGAGGGGACGAACATGCCCGGTGGATCTAGTTGCAAGGCCCGGTGGTTGTGTTGTATTTGTCCAATGTTTATACGGGCCCTGGATCAACACTTGAACAGTTGACAGGCCGGTTGTTGTGTTCAATTTGTCCAATGTTTATATGGGCCGATTGTCAAGATCAGCCAAATGATCACCGTGTCAAATTGTAGTCTTAGAACATGCCCACCGTACCAATGGATCAATAGTACATTTAAACTAATAAGATCAGCCGAGTGTTGAATGAATTCAAATACACCAAAAAATAATAAAATCCTTTTTGGGTGCCTTTACATCATCCTGTCCTAGGGCTTTTAAATTAAAAAATCGACTTCAAAACAGCCCACACTTTTTCCCTTGTAAACGCCCTCAGCAATTTGGCATTCATCTTGTTAAGAAGCAATCCATGGCCTCACAAGATGCACCAATAGGATTAGAGAATCTCATCCACAAGGATCAATGACATGTACTAATATTAGCCATAGAATCTAATCCTACGGATTACATTAATCTCTCTCTAACTACGGTTGTGAAACCAACATCGCCGGGAGGGATATCCTTTGGCGGCCGCGTTTCCGCGTCCCCCGAACGGACGTCTCCGACTCCCATGGCGTCTATTCATCCTGTATAAATCCGAGATCATTCAATGGAAAAGATAGTTCGATTCATTTTGTTCCTCGTTACTCTCGATCACCACCGCCTCTAAACACGTTATCGCACTTGCTCTCGAGATCGAGAAGGCAAGAAGTTCCGTCGAAGGTGAGATGGATCCCAACTCACCGTCGATCATGACCGCAGTCCTCCTCGGAGTGCCGCTCACCCGCCGCGCTCCACTCCTCATCAACAACGCTCGCCTAGCGGAGACCCGCACTCAGCACCGCCGCATCTTCGGGCGTCGTCGTCGACGTGGCCGCCGCAGCCGTCGTCGCAACCAGCGCCGCGTCGCTCCTGAGGACGCACATGCTTCCGCGGTGGCTCCGGCACCACCAGCACTGGTCGCGCCTCCGCCTCCACCACCACCGGTCGCGCCTCCAACTGCTCCGGCAACGCCCGTCCGCCTGCCATCTCCGACCCCAGGGTCCTTCACCCTGACGACCGGACCAAGAGACGGCCCCGTTCCGTACACCTTCATGGAGGCTGGACAGGCTTCGACGGGCTTCAACGGCAACGGGTTCCCCGACGCGGCTCCAACTGTGTTCCCGGCGAACACCCCGGCGGGCCTCGCACCAGCAACTCCGCCGCCAACCTTGGAGCGCCGCGTCCGTCGCCGGACCACCACCGACCCGCCGGAGTACACCCCGGGCCTTCGTCCCGGCTCCTGGACTGCAACCTTCCAGAGGCTCTCCAATGGAGTCCTCCCCAACCACTTCAATGGCGAGGCTGGTCCCTCCGGCGAGGGGGGCTACTCGCCCAACTAAGCGGTGCAGCAGCATCTGGAAGCAGGCGGAGGCAGCAATGGCGGAGACGCGGCGCTTCGCGGATGGATATGTTCTGAACCACCCGCGCTAGTACTTTATCCGTGCCTTTGCCTGACTCACGGGTCGAACAGTACGCATGTCGACATCGTGTGCTCATGCTGCCTCCCATGTGCTATTTGTTTATTAGTACATATTCTAACAGTGACTATGTTTAGTACTAGTGATGATTTGTGACTATGTTTAGTACTAGTGACTAAAGTTAGTACTATCAGCAGCCATTTACTTCAAATCCTATGGGGTTTTTTCATGTAATTCATGTTGTGTCGGGGCTTGGATAAATGTTCAAATTATTTGTGTTGTCACAAATCCAATAGCATTTGTTCTTGTTACTATATTATTGCAATTATTTTCCTTGCAATATGACACAATTTTAAGTCTACTTTAACTACAAAGTTGAAAACTTAAATAAAAGAATGTCACAATCTCTTCACGTATAATATTGGACATTTAAATTTATTTGCCTATGCAAATAAATAATTCATTTTATATGGTCTATATATTATGTTATGACATAATCATTACATATAAAATGTTTTCCAATATTTTAAACTTCACATTAAATAAATCATTCTTTATTCAAATTTAATGTGCAATTTTAAGGTTTATGTTTAGGTTTCATATTTATACTTAAATATATTTTACATATATCTTACAACACAACACATGCCTTACATTATACATATTTGTATAAATGTAGGCAAAATGAAAGACGTTGGCAAATTAAAAAATGACGAATTTGACCAACTTGCTCTTGATGGACATAATTTTCCAACATGGGCAATGAACCTCAAAGTTAGTCTCTCTTTACGGGGATTCTATCATGCCATTCTTCCACCAAAAGAGGGTACTTCAAATACGATGACAAAACCAAGTATAGTGCCTTATATATTATAAGGGCTCATATACATCCAGACCTCAAGTCTGAATATTTGATGGAAGAAGATCCACATGTTTTATGGAACGCTCTTCAACAACGCTATGAACAGCAAAAGACAATTGTCTTGCCTGAAGCTTTGCATGAATGGAATCATCTCCGTCTACAAGACTTTAAGTCCGTCGGAGAATACAATCATGCAATTCACAAACTTTGTGCAAAACTCAAATTTTGTGAGAAAGAACCTACTGATGCAGATAAAATAGAGAAGACTTTGTCTACTATGATGCCTGCAGACAGAATCCTTCACCAACAATACCGTGAGCGAAATTTTCAAGTTTATTCTGAGTTAATTAATACACTACTTCAGGCCGAACGACATAATGAGATCCTTCTTTGAAACTCAAATAAACGCCCAATAAACGCCCATTGGGTGCTTCCCCATTACCTGAAGTACATGCAAACACTCAGAACACAAACAAGAAGGATGGTGCCAACAGGAAACCATTCAGGAAATTCAAAGGTAAAGGTAAAGGAAAGGTTGATAACAAGCGCAAGAGAGCATAAATCACATGATTCTTCCAAGGGTAAGGACATTCCCAAAAAGAATTTTGACAAATCCAACGTTTGTCAAAAATGTGGTTGTTATAGCCACATCACTAAGAAATGTCGCACTCCCCGTCACTTGGTTGACTTGTACTTAAAGTCAGTTGGACGTGATCGCCCAAATCAAGGACAGAAGTATGAAGCCCATTTCAACTTCCTTAATGATGTTAACATGCAAGATGTTGCTCCGTACAACTTCCCAAATGACATCAACATGGCAGAAGCTAGTTGCTCCAAAAGTGTCTCCAATACACTAAGCAACCACAAGACTCTACCAATTGCGGAAGACCTAATGGACACAGACAAGATGCTCGTGGAATATGCCTCTACAGACATATTTGGAGATCTCAATTAGACTCCCATAGTCCTAAAATAGTACTATGTACTAATTTATGTCCACATGAAGTGTTGTAAATTATTGCTAAATATAGCAGTCTTGTAAATATATGTGGTTTGCTCGCTATATCCTATATATAGCCCGCTTGTAACAAGTACAATCGATATTCAATAAAGTATGTATAATTATATATATATGTCATTCTAAGATTTTTAAATAAATTCTCCTTTCATATATATATAGATTTCTATGGAATAAATCCAATGGAGGAGGAAATGTGCCTTGTAGATAGCGGTACTACAAATACTATACTAAGGGAAACTAAATATTTCCAAACTCTAACTAAGAGACAAGGAAATGTTCTAACAATCGCTGGACACGATGCAACAATAGTAGGATCTGGTCGTGCCACTATTACACTTCCCATGGGTACTCAACTTACAATTGAGGATGCATTATTGTATCCCGATTCAACTCGTACCTTACTTAGCTATAGAGACATCAGAAAAAATGGACTTCATGTGGAGACACATGAAGAACATAAAGAGGAATTTCTCCTCTTAATTAAAGATACCGGACATGGCAAACAACTTCTTGAGAAAATTCCCTCTTTACCATCTGGAATATATTATACATACATCAAACCCATACCACATGTTGCCTATAAAGTAATTTTTAAGAATTTCAATGCATTCCAAACTTGGCATGATCGCCTTGGTCATCCTGGCATAGGGATGATGTGAAAAATTATAAACAATTCCCATGGTCATGACTTAGCTATTTCTAAGTTCCCAGAATCTTCTGATTTTATATGCACTGCATGTGCCACTGGGAAATTGATTTTAAGACCATCTTATCTTAAGATCAAAGCTGAACCACTTAATTTTCTTGAAATATTTTATGGTTCTAATAGATGCATCTACACGATGGACTCACGTGTGCTTATTATCCACACGCAATCATGCTTTTGCTAAAATAATAGCTCAAGTTATTGGACTTAGAGCAAATTATCCTGAACATCAGATAAAATCTATTAGAATGGACAATGTGCTGAATTTTCCTCAAAAGCTTTCAATGACTATTGCATGGCTTTAGGAATTCAAATTCAGCACTCGCCCCATATGTCCATACCCAAAACGGTTGAGCAGAAGCTCTTATCAAAAGAGTTAAGCTAATAGCAAGACCACTATTGCAGAATTGTAATCTACCAACTTCATGTTGGGGTCATGCAGTCTTACACGCTGCAGACTTACTACAATTGCGACCAACTGCTTATCATACAACTTCCCCGCGACAACTAGTACGTGGAAATCCACCAAGTATTTCCCATCTGCGAAAATTTGGTTGCGCCGTATACGTACCGATTTCACCATCAAAGCGTACATCTGTGGGTCCACACAGGAAATTAGGGATCTATATCGGGTATCAATCTCCGTCAATTGTTAAATACCTGGAGCCCCTTACAGGGGACCTATTCACAGCCCAATACGCTAACTGTATCTTCAATGAGGATCATTTTCCGACATTAGGGGGAGACTACAAGTACCAAAAGCAATGCCCGAAAATAATTAAATTGGGATGCACAAGACATCTCCACACATGATCCACATACACAAGAATCTGAACTTCAAGTTCAAAAAATCATAAATTTGCAAAACATTGCAAATAATCTGCCAGACGCATTTACTGATTATCAAGGTGTCACTAAATCCTATCATCCTGCTAGGAATGTGCCTGAAAGAATAGAGGTACCAAATAAAACTATTCAACTCCCACCTTCAAAACCGGTTCTATGTAAGACGGGAGAAGTAAGGCCATTAATCAGGATGTGGCTCCTAAACGCCAGAGGAAACAGAATAACAAAAATTCTAAATCAGTAAACGTGACACAACAACAAGTTGTGAGACACCAAGTGAATAAACAAAATTCACATCCCACATCAACAGTGCACTCAATACCTGATGTTGGGACATCAGAACGCCGTGACGCTATCGTATTGGGAAATAACGAACCGTCACATGGGGTGCAAGAAATTTCCATAAACTACATTGATTCTAGAGAATGTTGATGGCATTTAGACCCTGTTTTCAACCCATGAAAGCCATCAACATTGGTCACAATTCAGAGCTACACCTAGCAAATAAGTAGTGACATAGGTGCATTTCACTTGGTTCCACTTGTACATGTCATTATTTGGGTGCGGGTGCAAATAGCTACTAATCAAGCCCGAACAAGCTCAAATGAAGCAAACATGACCAAACTTCGAATGAGCAAGCAACACACTCCGGACACGTAGGGACAGTTTGTGGAACAAGGTGGTGGGCCCACACCGCCCGGACCACCCGGTCGGCCGACCGGCTTTGGTGGGTCCCACCTGTCAGCCTTGCTCCACCGACCTACTGGACATTCTAGAAGGTGCCACGTGTCAACATCAAGGTATACCTCAGGTCGGCCGACCATGACATATGGGCCCACCGAAGGTCGGTTGCTTCCCAGCGACTTCCTGCATGGTCTCCACGTGTCCTCTGCCCACAAACGTCCATTCCAAGTCGGTTTGATCCAAGGGTGGAGAAGTCATGTCACGCGGATCGATGACATGGCGGTGGAGTAGCCCCCACTCCACCTCCCACTATAAATACCCCCTTACTCCCTCTCATTCAAGACATCAAGGAGAAGCCTCTTGAGAGCCATGTGAAGCTATGTAGTCCACTATAGTAGTAGCAGTAGTAGTGTGTGAGTTAGTGAGTCGAGCGGAGCTCAGGGTCTCTGGAGTCATCTTCTGGAGAGTCTGGTATGTCTTCCTCTTGTTCTAGTAAGATTCTCAGTATTTTATATATTATTCTTGCTTTGTTTTCCTCTTAGTAGTGCTAGTATTTACTTTCTGCCTTAGTTTATCGTAAGTATACATCCTTTCTGCTGGCGCATTGCATTTGCTTTGAGTGAACCTTTTCTACTCTCTATGAGGTGCTCTAAGCCTTGATCAGGCTTAGCGTAGTAGAAATAGTGTAGACGGGGTGTCTAGACTAGTTCTGCCGGTGCGGACTTCTTGTCGCACTCAAGGAACGCCCGGAGCGAAGTGTGACAGACCTCTCCGGGACCTAGGAGTTCTCCTTGTAGTGTTCATAGGCAAGATTCGTAGGCCGAAATTGGTAGCCACCTCAGGGCTGTGCTGAGTCACAACTTGTTTCGCCTGTTGGCCATAGTGGAAGGGTGAGTTAGCTCTCACGTATACTTAGGATAGCTGGATTAGAACCTAAACACGGACTAATTCATGGAAGTAAAGTCAAGATACATTAGGAATCTTGCACTCTCTCGTTGCCTTCTCACCTAGCTGCTACTCTTCTAGTTATCTCCTAGATTCTCTTACCAGCTCCTTGATCCATCTATCACTAGTAATACTAGATGATAAACTTCTGGATCTCCTTCCCCCAGTGACTCCTAGCTACGGCTTTCCCTTGGGAGAAATATAAATCGACAACCTTGGAATACTCCTCGGTGAAATGCTACAGTGGTAGATTCTGTGCGCTTGCGGAATATCCAATAGTTAGAGAATTACCCCTACCTGGCATCTCTGGCGTTGCTGCCATACTTCTGGTGGTTACGCTAAGAAATGCCAGCAAGCATTTATGGCGCCGTTGCCGGGGCAAGCGTCAGCCTAGGAGTTTTAATAGGATCGAATCCAGGGTCAATGACCAATCTAGTTACCAATTAGTGTTAGGGGTTTACCTCTCACCTGTTTGGCTTCTCGTTATCGTGAAGCTAGACGGTGCATGAACGGTTGTTGAGGAGAACTAGACATTGTCAAGTTCTACCTCCAAGGTTCATTCGAACCTAAACCCATTCAAGGAAGAAGGCTTTGCACTGGTTATCAAATTAGCCATGACCCAAAAGATCATCCCTGACTATTCTGCACCATTAGCTGACTATGTCACTACGGGTTTGCGGCCTAGCTTGGGGATGCACTTTTGAGTTTGTGCTCATCAAAATGGTGCAAGCCAACCCGTTTGTGGGAAGCCACATGGGAAAAGCCAATGCCCATCTCCAATACTTCCCGTAGGTGTGTGGGACTTCTATCGTTAGAATATCTCCACAAAAGCCATCAATCTTCACCTTTTTCCATTCTCACTATTGGGAAAGGCGAAACGATAGTTTTAAACCAACGAGAGAAGAAGTTGCCGTCAAGAGAAACCCTTCTCATCATTAGTGACGGGACGATATAGTACGAGACCCACATGCAACGGTCTCAAAAGTGATGAATACCAGACCGCTAAACATTTCTTTTAGAAGGGCTCTGGTGGATAATAAACTTTCTGAATGGCGGAGCTTAGTAGCACAAATCTCCAATGTTGAATTGGTGGCAGGAACTGATTATTTTCGTTGGACTTTAACCAAATCTGGGTTATTTTCAGTCCGTTCCATGTATCATTATCTGATAAACACACGCCCACCATTTCTTCATAGGATGATTTAGAAGTTAAAAATACCTCTAAAAATCAAAATCTTTCTTTGGTTCTTAGAAAAGGGAGTCGTTTTAACTAAAGACAACCTTGCTAAGAAAAATTGGAAAGGAGTCAAAATTGTATCGGTGCAATGGGAATGAAAATATTCAACATTTATTCCTAGATTGCCCCCTTACCAAAATGATTTGAAGGATTATCTTCTTTACTACTAAGCTAACCCTACCTAGTTCAATCAACCACATGTTTGGGAGTTGGCTAACTAATCAACATAAAAAGATTAGAAAATTGATTTGGGTGGGGGTGGCTGCAATGTGTTGGGCTATCTGGAGATGCCGTAATGATGTTATCTTTAATCAAATGAAATATAACTCTATTATGCAGGTTATTTTCAGAGGAGCATACTGGTTGCGCTCGTGGGCACAACTGCAGCATGATGGGACAGCCAAGGACGCACTCTCTACGATGAGCAAGAAGTTAGAAGTTATTGCTCTAGAGATATCCAATAAAGGATGGAAACATTTTTATTGTTTGAATTAGCGTCTGGGTCGTTCTATAAGACCTTGGCTTTCTCACTTTGTTTACTTTGAAAACCTTGTAATAATTGGCTGTGTACATCCTGGGATGTAGAGGCCGGATATGCGTATCCATTATCTAAAAAAATTAGTGACAGACGACTCCATCACTCATAATCCGATCATAGATTGTGAGTGATGACTTGATCCAAGGATGTCGTTCAATCCTTTTGTGAATCTTTGTGCTTCATTTTTCAACTTCCATATTCCACTCTAGTATGTCTTGGTTTGGTTGTGCTTCGAGGGTGCTTCCATAGGCGTTTTAAATTAAGCATGGTGCTTAGGTTAATCTGCCTACCTTAATAAAATAAGACATGGAGTCAAGTTTGATTAATTGAACCAAAAATTACTAGTGTAGACTTTGGTTGTATGCCTGGACTAACCCCTATAGGAAGTTCAAATCCAAAAGGGTAAGTTATTGAGATAAATTCACAAATGCGGTGAACATTGAATGAAACCTTGATCAAGAAGAGGATGGAGATCTCGATGGTTTGGCAAAGTGCAATCATCCCCATCCATCTCCAGGATGGAATGATGGACATTCAAGCTCAATCGTCAATGGAGAGGCCCTGCTCTATGGACCTAAAACATGGAGCCCTCGCTGATAGGGTATGTCAGTAGTTATCTCATATTTACTTTTTTGCATTTCAATTACGCATTTCTCTTTCAACTGCATGTTTGCTTTCACAATTGCATAATTTATTTCAACAAAATAAGTATAGGCAATAAAACTTGAGAAGAGTGATTAGAGAAAAGTTGAGCCGGTGGGGCCACCATGGCCGGGTTGACCGACCTGTCTTGTGGGGGTCCACCACCTCTCTCTTCACTCTGGCTAGAAGCAGGGATCCAAGGAGCAGCATAGGATGCTCTGGGGCTCCAAAGCCCAGGTCGACCGACCTAGACTTGGTGTCTCCAGGCATCCCGCTGTCTCCCAATGATGACAACCAAGGATCTTATGCCCACCACACTAGCCGTAATTCAAGGAGAGATGGTCCATTGCTCATAACTTTAGCTTAGGATGCCTCTTCGAGCATCTTGATTGTTTAGGGAGCATACCACCAGCCAAAGCCAGCATATGGAGTAGCAATACATGTTTAAGTGTCCCCATTGTTCATGGGAATCACTTTGATGCTTGACTCCACTTTTGCTTTCTCCTTTTCCCTTTCACCAAACACTAGACATAGGAATCCGAAGCGACCTCAACAACTTTGGACCATGACCACCACCATCCTTGCTAGACAACCTGACTTGTAGCATGACTAAGGTGGTTGGGGCACAAACTTGGTCGACCGACCTGCCCTTTGGGTGGCCCTGCCGTGCCCTTTCACCCCTGTAACTAGCACCCCAAGTTGAGCTCAATCCCACACCACAACTAGAATCATCTCGAGCTCACTTGGCCCTCTCTTTTCTCTTTAGTGTTCCAAGCCTTCTCAAGCTTTGTGTAGTAGTAGCCATAACGAAAAAATGAGACAACCTTTTGCTGAGCAACTTGGAGACCAGGTGGGGCCCATGGCTGGTGTTGACACCAGATGTGGCAAACGGGATTACCGCAAGCGGACGGGTAGTCAATGTAGCACTTCACCGGGAGTATTCCAGGTATCGTATTTTCCACAGAGAACAAGAAGTGGACTAACTAGGCCAAGGTATGCCGTCAGGCAATGATCAAAGGGCTTAGGATGGGATCGAGAGGTAATTCTAGTATTTGGGTTCTAACCTAGTTATCCTAAGGATACGTGAGAACTAACTCTATCTTTCTGCTGCGGCCGATGGGCGAAACAGGTTGCTAAATAACACCCCCTGAAGCGGCCACCAGTGCAGGCCTACAATCTAACCTAACAACACTCACAGGAGAACTCCAAGGTCCCAACGGAAGGCTGTCACACTTCACTCGGGGCGTTCCTGGGTGCAGCCAGACGTTCACACCGGCAGATCTAGTCTAGACATCGTGCCTACACTATCTCTACTACTCTAAACACGGCCAGGGTTTAGAGCACTTCACTCAAGAGCCTAACATACGCTCGCTCGGGAGAGAGCAACGTGCCCGGCGAAAGGATGTATACTTATGATAAACTAAGACAGAAAGTAAATACTAAAAGTACTCGAGATGAAAACAACTAGGAAGTAAACTTACTAGAAGACAAGCATCCGCGAGGCGCTCTGGAAGAAGACTCCCGACAGTAGGGACTCCTCCGCCGAAACTCCTCACTCTCTTTCCTCTATTCTCACACTATAGCTAATAGAAGATCTTCCTATGATACATGGTGCACTTTGGACTAAGCTCTAGGGGGTATTTATAGGGGAGATGGAGTAGCCCCTACTCCAGTGCCATGTCAGCGATCCGCGTGACACCTCTTCTCCACCCTTGGATCAAACCAACTTGAAATGGACGTCTGGCAGCAGAGGACACGTGGAGGTCATGCAGGAAGTCGGTGGGAGGCAATCGACCTTCAATGGGCCCACTTGTCATGGTCGGCCGACCGGGCATTTGCCCCGGGTTGACACGTGGCATCTTCTAGAAGGTCCGGGGTCGGTGGAGCTGGTCGGCAGTGGGTCCCACCAACCCTTGGTTGGCCGACCAGGGTCTGGTCAGGTGGGCCCACCAGCCTTGTTCCACCGATGTTCCTACGTGTCCTGGAGTGTGTTGCTTGCTCATTTGAAGTTTGGTCAAATTTGCTCCATTCACGCTTGTTCAGGCTTGATCAATAGCTGTTTGTACCTGCATCCAAATAGTGACATGTACATGTGGAACCAAGTGAAATGCACCTATATCACTACTTGTTTGCTGGGTGTAACTCTAGAATGTGACTAATGTTGACGGCTTTCATGGGATGAAAACAGGGTCTAAATGCCGTCAACAAGATCCCCCACACTTAAGTCTTTGCTTGTCCTCAAGCAAAGTTTAGAGAGAAAGATATACTATGACATTGTTAAGATATCAGAAAATACTAAGTTTACTCAGGCAAAAATCATTCATGTGGGTTGTGTGGTACTGTCTAACATAAATCCTTCAGTTGTTGAAAATAAATGGAATAGTTCTCAAGGCACAGTTCTCTACTTATTTCATATCCTTAGTACTTAGAGTTTTTATAATTTTTTGAAAAGAAAGCACATGTGTCATTCCTACTCCTCATAAGATATCTCTGGTCACTCAAGTGGTGTATGAATCCTCACCAAGGCACATTATGTACTTGCCTTTGAAAACATCCTATCTCTAATAAGGCTTTATATGGAGCTTGAATAGGTATGTCAATGAATAGCACACTTGCAGTGCATATGTTGTCTTGGTTAAGAAAGCAAAGTCTTGGACCACAGCAGAGACTCATCATGCCCCCAGATCAAGATGTAAAGTGGAGTGAAAGAATGGAATGGATGATGAAAAGGAATTTGATGTATGGTGGATGAGGTTGCTCCTTCTTTTGATGCTATCTCTCTTTCTACTTCTATTGAGACAAGGCTAGCTCTTTCTTATCAATCTTTTTTTTGCTCTATCTCAATAGATGCCTAGCCTTTTTAGGATGTGTCTCACCTAACAAATGATAACTTGAGAGAGAGAGTTTTTGACTTTGGAGCAGGGAGCAACCCATATGATGGAGATGGTGAAGGTGCGTACTTCCGGTGTAGAACTACCACAAGAATGGTGGTATGAATGATGATGCGTGCTCCCAGGTAGGAGTAGCATAATGATGGTGGTGAGGTGCATACTCTCGGGGTAAGAGTAGCACGGTTGCATACCTCCCGGATCGAAGCGGCATATTTTGGTGGTAAGTGGATCTTGATCTTAGGGCCATGACAAACCTCTAACACGGGTTCTACAAGTCTTAACCAAACTCACTTTGCAAGCAAGTAGCTTATGTAGAAGGCTTTTGGAATTTTAATGTATATGGCCGTGGTGGGTATTTCAACACTATTGAGGAGTAGTGACACTATGGTTTTATGACATTTTTCAATGTTAAACCCTCTAAGTACTTTAGATAGAAAAGCATGAAGCATGAGCCGAGAATTATATCACATTTATCAACAACCTAGTCAATATGATGATCCTATCATGAATTTTTGGCCCACAAGCATGATCATGTGCAGGAATAAAAATTAGCCAAGCTTCTATCTCTAAATGTCATAGATTAAATCAATTGTTAAGTTCTAGATGCAAGTCTTCATTTTATTTTTATTTAAAGCTAATAAGTAAAGAATAAGGAAAAACTGAAAAGAAAGAGAAAGGAGTAGGAGGGACATACCAGACAGCGAAGTGTTTGCTGCGTAGAGGCTGGCTAGTGGGCCAGGGGCCAACAGGTCAGGTCGGCCGACCTGAACCTGGGCTCCGTGGCCTGGATTCCGACTCCACTCGGTCTGCTGATTGGTGCGGTGTACTCGGTTTGCCAAATTGGCACGAAGTCCAGGTCGGCCGACCGGTGGATCGGGTCGCCCTTCATCGTGCCAACTTGCGGAACCATCGGCACCTCAAATCCGTGCTGTTTCACAATTTTTCGTGTTTTAAGGGGAGTCGGCAGACTCCCCCACACTTGGCCTTTGTGCACTATGAAAATGACACGGTGAAACGAAGTGAAAAGTACATACCCCGCCGGTGGCAAAGTGCACCAACGGGGTTAAACAATCTTTTTATTTCCTTTCAAACCTTCCTTTGTATTATAAAATCAAATTTCTAGGCACTATTACAAATTGCAAGGAATTTAAAAATTTGAAAAGGGAAATCAACTAAGAAAATTTAAAAACAAAAGTGCCTAGTCTTCTAAAAACTACTTTATTATAAGGAGAGGGGATCTCTAGCAGATCCTCCCTGCCGATTGCCCTTGCAATCCTCTTGACCTTCGCATTGTTGCTAATGCGTAGGTCACGGAATGCATCCAACATATCCATGTGGGCAATCCTAAGTTCTGCCACGGTCTCCATGAGGGTTTCATTCTTTTCCCTCAGGTTCGCCGTGACACGGAGAAGTTTCTCTACGTCGCTCCTTTCCTCCTCCCCCTCAAACTGCCCATGTGGGCCTCTGATGGGAGGTGGAGACATGTGCCTACGAACGGAGGCGCTGGTGGAGTCGTTCGACTCCCTCAGTGCCATGCGCTCGTTGGAGTCCAACGGTGGGATGAGGGTCTTCCCCATCCCCGGTCCCGCTCCCTTGATCCGGCGGAAGTGAGGCGTGTGGGACGGCTCGAAGCTCGAGCTGCCCCCGGTGTTGGCGGAGACGACGATTGGGGCTTCACGAGCCCCTATTGGCGACTTGTCCTTCAACGCCAATTGACCCATGGTGGGTCGCCTTGGCGTGGTGGATCTCGCGGGGGATTTCCCGAGAGTCCTCTTGGGCGTCAGCGAGCGCGACGAAGGTCCCGACTGGGCAGGACGGGGAGTGGTCGGGCGACCACGCCTCAGGACGGCCGACCCAAAATGTTGGTCGGCCGACCAGGGGTTTTTCCCCAGCAGCCCTCCAGTGGGTGGCACCATGGCCAGAGGCTCTGCCTCGATCACGTGCACTGCCATGGCGCGTTCCATTTCGGCAGTGAGTGATCGCGGCGGCATGGGTGAGTCCGGGCGAGGGATGATTTGGTGGTTTCTCGTGGGTGGTGCCATGGCAAGGTGGAGAGTGATCAAGGATGGCTCAAATGGGCAATGGAGGTGATGAACTCGGGCTAGAATGCTGTGGGAAGAGAGGAGAGTCCTAGGGGGCTTTTAAAGGCAAGGTTGAGGAGGAGGTTTCTGTGATTTTCGAAAGAATTCGAAAGGGAGCGTCCTGGGGGACGTCTCTCCACCGTTCCTGCTCCTCCGCCGAGTTCGAATCGTCGAAAAGCGCGGTTGACCGACCGGCGAATTTTCGCCGTTCGAGTTCAAATTTGAACTACAGGCTCCCCTTGCCGTTCCAAACACTTCTGCGAATTCAAATCGCTAAAATGCTGGTCAGTCAATGTTGATGGTCGTTAAATATCAATTTTATACCGTCAACGCAGCAAGAGAAAGGACTAATATAAGTTCACCTATTAGATATAGGGGTTACACTTTGACAGAATTCCACGAGTTTTGGTGATTGTCTATTTCTGCGGGGGTTATCGAAAGAGAACCAAAGGAGGCCCACATGTCATGATTACATAGAGATAAAGACCGAACGGGTGAAAAAGTATAATCTAGAAGACTCCGAGAAGGCGACCCCCGAAGGTCTGGCCCCACCGGCAGCCTCCAGGGTCGGCCGCCCAAGGGGGAGTCGGCCGACTCCCCACCTCGACCAATCACGTCGAGTCTCGCGGATCCTGCCTCCACCGCCTTTGAGGATGAATAATTATCGTCCATTTAGGTCGGTTTGATCCGAGGTGTGGCAGAACCTCCTAAGTAATGTGGCCCACATGCACTAATCCTCGTCTTAACAGACCTCAGATTACTATGCATGTGTTCCACACGACTTATGAAGCCCTGTCGATGTTCTTAACGAACACCGATTGAACCACTTTTTACACTCATACCCGGGATCAACAATGGAGTAACCACAACATTACAACATTTGTTACAAAAATATATATATCAGAGTGCGGAAGAATGATAACATTAAAAAGTTTACAAAATATGAATAAGTCAACTTTTACAAACTTAACTTAAATGTGGAAGTAGAGTAGAGCTACGGGAGACAACTTAGATAGGACACCTAAGTTGCGAGAGGCAACCAAATCATGTCGAGCCCAACGACACAACATGGTTAGGAGCAACTGTCAGCACCTGCAATAGGGGTAGAACAAACCCTGAGTACATGAAGGTACTCCGCAAGACTTACCCGACTAAAAGAAAAGACTCTCAAGGATATGCTTTGGCTTTTGAGTAGTTGAGCTAGAAAAGGGAAGTTTTGCGGAAAAGCATTACTAATCTTGAAACCTTACTTTCAATGTTGTAAACAGGGATAAAAGCATCGAGTTTAATTCAACATGCTAAAGTTAGATTAGCACCTATTCTATTTCCAGCAATCATATTAAGCATTACACTTGAAATTATTTTTCCAGCTGCCTCCTTCTTGAAACCAAGAGTCACTAAGAACCAATTCTTTCATATTTCACTTGATTGCTACGATGTATGGTCGGAGGATCAAGTCTCCATAACCGAGGAGCACGACGATTCGAACCGATTTACTCGGTGAGGATCCCTAAACACACGATATAAGTGGGACTCTAACCCACAATTATATCAACAATACCGTCGGACATTCTAGAACTAGGCTCGGCTTCCGCGCCACCCGAGAGTACGGTCCTCCTCGAACCCGAGACCTTGTCCCCCGAGGATACCCGCTACTCCCGCCATCTCGCCACTCCCAGTGCACGGGCTCACCGTACTAGTCCTTAGATTATCCTAGGGTAAAGCTTTTCCGTAGATATGTGAGTAGTTGCAAAGTCTTGTCCAGTGGCCAAACAACGGCCGGTCCTTAATCGACAAGTCGGAAACACTACATCAAGACTCCATTCCCGATGCAAGTTACCCGACCGGTCTCAATTTAATATAACCATATTCTTATGCCCTCGTGACCCATCTTTAGGTCTAGAGAAGCAAAGATACAATGATAAATCATGATCAAAGATTAACGACCTACAACTTCTACCGAAGTCTAAGCATGGCTAAGCATAAGAAATCGACCTACACATACTAGTGGGATATCATGATGTAAAAGTAGATCAAGGTAGACATGCGGCAACGGTATCAACCAACTCCTATTAACTTAATGCACATTACACTAGACTTATAGTGTAAAATATTTGCAGAAATAGAAATGGGTTGCATGCTCCGGGGCTTGCCTGAGTTGCAGTGAAGTTAGTTTCCAGTTGTCGGAGTTGGCACCAACATCATGGATGGATAACACCAATATCAAGAAAGATGACTCGACATCATTGGTGGATGATCTTCTCGAATACCAATGTCGGATGACACATCTCCAACTTTGATCAACACGATCCAACTCACTCTCGTATCATCTACACATAATTAATGATGCGTGCTTTAGAACGATGAGCTCATGGCATGATGCATTGCATTAAGATAAACCAGATCAAGATAATTCATACAAGTCATCAAGGTGCACAAAGTCATTAAGGACTAAATAAGCAATTAAAGATCTATTAAAAACTAAACTTAAAATAAAGATAAAATAAAAAGTTGTCAAATAAATCTCAAAAATTAAACTTAACCTTCTCAAGCCCTAAGAAGGCTAATTTTCAAGATTTTTGGAACAATAAATAAATAACTAAAAATAAAAGAAGGAGCATTTTTCCATTAAAAGGGAAAATTTTAAGACATATAAAATATAATCAAAATAGGCATCTAATATTTTTATAAAATCAAGCACATAACAGAGAGCATACACAAAAATTTTCATAATTTTTGGAGCTATCAATAATTCTATATGAAAATAACAAAAGACATTACTATTCACCAAAACGAAAAGAATAAAATCTAAATAAAAAGAAAAGGGCGAATCGGGCCGAATCCGGTCCACGGCCCAAGTACTAATGGAAACAGCCCAAATCATTTTCGAAAAAAGAAAAAAATAAAAAGAAAAACCACGGCGGCCCGGCCCGGCCGGCCGGCCCGCGAGCAGGAGCAGGCCGGCCCAGGTCGGGAGCAGGCCGGCCCAGCTTGGCCTGGCCAAGGCCTGGCCTGGCGGTTTTTTTGCAAAAAGGCCCTGAACTTTTACAAAATTACAAACTAGTCCAAGCACTATTCAACCTTATTCAACTGAGCCTCGGATTTTGCATCTAGACCCCTGAGTTTCCTTAAATTTACAAACATATGCCCTCACGCAACTGCAGAGCAGAACGACGGCGAAGCCGGCTGCGCTCTTGCCGACGGCGAGTTCGCGGGCGACGCGGCGGGGCTCTACATCCTCTACGCGACACGGCGCACTCGCTGGAATCCCAAACGCGACGGCGGACGCGGCGGCGCAGAGTTGGCCGCGAGCAGAGCTGCACGGCGGCGCTACGGCTCGGCGGACGCGACCAACGGAGGCATCTCCGGCGACGCGGAGGCAAGCACATGCGCCTACGAAACGTAGCGGACGCGGGCGACTGCTAATCGGGCCGGACTCGGCTTCTAACACGACGGGCACGCGCACGGCGGAGCGGCACGAGCGGGTTCGTCGGCGGAGACGTTCCGGCGGCCATGGCACGGCCGACCAAGCGAGGGCACGGTAGAAACAGGGGCTTACCACGGCTCCGATGCGCACGAACATGACGACCGGGACTAGGTAGAGGGACAAGCTCCACGGCGGTGAGGTTGCGGCGGCGATGCAAAGACACGACGGCGACGAGCAGAAAAGGACAACCGGCAAGACAGCCGGCCCGGACGATTCCGGCAGCAAGGTGAGGCATGAGATAGCTCAGCGAGTTCGCGGGGATGAGGCGGAGCCATGGCCAAGAGCAAGTGGGCGGAGATGGCACGGTGACGGTGAATTTCGCCGGCATGAGGAAGACGATGACGATGGCGAGCGAGGGGAAAAGATGGAGGCGGCGTCCACTTCGGGCGGGATAAGGACGATCGAGCGGTGTGGAACGGCGGGCGACACGTGACGAGGAAGCCTCTAGCGCGGCGCAAGGCCGCGAGGACGGCGGCAAGCCGGCATGGGCGCGGGACACGGCGGCGCCGGTGAACGAGAGGAAGGAGGGAGGTGATAACGTCGGCGCTACGGGGATTCTTGAATACAACTGACAAAATTACCAATTACTCCAAATTATTTAACTGAGCTTGAAAAATTCCAAAAACAACCCTAGCCTAACTTTTCAAGATCTACAACTTTCTCAAAAGGATCATTTTCAAATTACGAACAGAAATTTGAATTTGAAACCAAATTTGAAAAGGGGACAAAAACCCTAGAATAAAATATATGAAATTACTTTTGATTTTTCTAAAGAACTTGAAAAACTCCAAAACTATGGAATACTCAACTTTTCAAACTGCACATTTTCTTCAAAAAGAGTTTTTCCAAAATATGCATAGTTTTTGAATTATGATTTGAAATTAAAAAGGGGACAACTATGGGAAAACTGTATTTTTAAATTTATTTGAAAATCTTTTTGAAAACTTGAAAAACTTTGTTCACCAACATTGAAGCTCTCAACAAGACCCACAATGTTGCTTTTTGAACCAACCCCAAATTCTTTGTAGATTTTGAAATACGAGAAAGGGGATAAATAGGGTTTTCGGGAAAAACGGGGTTTTGAAACGAATTTTGAACTCGATTTTATTTCTACACTAACTAATCGGTCATTAGCAATCACAAGCATCATTTCATATGTAAAACAAAGCATCTTATCAAAAACAATATTAAATCATGAATGCATTAATGCCATGATGCTCGATGATTAGGTTTTAATAAGGTACTAAATCAAGTTTTAGTTGTAATTAACATCTAGGATGTTACACGAGGGCTGTGGTGCATCCTAGGGGGCTATATATTCAGAGCCCCTGGCACCTGGGTAAAACCCTAATTCATTCTCTCTTCATTCATCTGAGAGGATTCAGAGAGGCCAGAGCCACCATCTCAATTAGAGCTCCATAGTTTGGTAGCATAGCTACATAGGAATAGATCTAGAGGGAATCAAGCCTAGCTTGGAGTCCGGATCTGTCGGAGTTCTTGGTAATTCCCCTCTACATTCTTGTAATATTCATCATTGTTCGTGATACTATGAGTAGTACTTTATTCTATTCTATTATATCAGACTTGACTTTACTCTATTTGATTATGTTCTCAATTATATTGTTCTTAGTCTACTTTGATTATATGTTTAGCATAGTTGGACTAGAATTATGTTTATGCATAGGATCGTATAGCGCTTGCTCATTAGATCGATGGGTGAGTGGTAAATATTGTGTAGGCGTGGTGCCTAGACCGTATTTATCTCGATTGCACCCTATATTCCGGATCGTGAGGTAGATCGCGGGAGTGACGATCTGTTGAGTCCTTTGTAGCCCTTCTCCCGAGTATAGGTCTAGCAGAACAAACCTATTACATTGAAGTCATTGCTATGTCTCTTGTATTCTCTGGTAATATCACTATGCATAGATGTAACCTTTTCCCGCCATGATTGCTAGATGTTCTTGCACTAATCATTGTATGCTTTGACTTTATAGTTTGAATAACATAGGATTACACCCTAGATCATCCTAGTCCATGCTAGTGTTATAAGCTTAGAGTGCTAAGTTGAGATGGCTTATTACTATTATTTTATGTGGCTAAATGCTCTCATTTATCTTATGTCATTTATCATCCATTCCTATATTTTATGTGACACTTACCCTGTATGAGATGATCGATACAGACAAGGTTGAGCTCTCCATTATTGCATGTGCATTGCTCATCACTCATTATCCAGTGCATTCCCTTCCCGGGTAAAATTATAAATAACGATACCTGGATTACTCCCGGTTAAAATGCTACGATGATATATTACTGTAGCTTGGAACCCTCTTTATTTCAGTTGCACTTAATAGACATCAACAAGCATTTTTGGCGCCGTTGCGGGAAGGTTGAAAGCCAATGGATAATGAGCAAAGACATTGCACTAAATAATGAGATTGAGCACTGTCACCATTCTCTACTCATACAGCCTTACCCTTGTCTTTCGTCTATTTTATATCTTATGCAGGGTAATGTATGAAAAAGACAATTCTTCCTGATAATTATATTGACAATCCAGAAGCTTTATTCAGGAAGGCCAGAAGCCAGTTGAAGAAGACTAATCAATCATCATCATCAACTCAACTTGGAAGTTTGTCGAAAGTAGGAAGTCGACCTTTCGTTCGAGACTTGACACCAGCATTTGAAGCCATGGCGAACAAGTCACTCTGCGAGTTCTCAGCTCCCACTACGGACAACATTCGTACTGGACCAGCTGCGGACATCGATGGAGCTTTTGAGCTCAAGCCTACGCTAATCAACATGGTACAAGCAAGCCAGTTCTATGGGAAGGCCCATGAAGATGCTAGTGCTCATCTCCAACACTTCCTGGAGATTTGTAGCACATTCACTATCAAGGATGTCCCCAGAGACGCTATACTACTTCGCCTCTTCCCATTCTCACTCTTGGGGAGAGCGAAGCAGTGGTTCTACGCCAATAAGGAGAAGAATACTACGTGGGCACTATGTTCCACCAATTTCTTGGCAAAGTTCTTCCCCATGGGCAAGACAAATGCTCTTCGTGGGAAGATATCAAGCTTTCAGCAACATCATGATGAGACTGTCCCAGAAGCTTGGGAGCGCTTTCAAGATTACATCCTCGAGTGTCCTCATCATGGCATGGAGAATTGGCCGCTTATGCGAGACATTCTACCATGGGCTCACAACGACACACGTGAGACGATGGATCTTTGCTTTGGAGGTGCATTCTTATCACTCACTATTCCTCGGGCCACGGCTCTTGTGGAGAAGATGGCATCCAACCAAGGTTGGAGTGAAGAAAGAACTCGAGACCCGCAAGAGAGGTGGAGGAATGCACCGGTGAAGGAGGTAGACATGCTTTGTGCGCCAAAATGGATCTGCTAATGAAGAGGCTCGATGAGAGAGCCACGAGAGAAGAAAGAAGTCATGCATATACATGATGCTCGCATGACATGTGAAGAGTGTGGAGAGATTGGGCACACAGGTGCTAACGCCCGTAGCGAAGGAGGACGTGAACTACCTCAACAACAACAACAACAACAACAATTACTATCGTCCTCGCGAGAATCAAGGTTGGAATCGGCGCGGAGGCCTAACTACTCGGGCAATTATTCGGGCAATTATCAAGGTAACAGCTCCTCCTACAATAATTACAACCGGCCGCCTTTGAGAGAGTTAGTGCTTGAATCAAGGCAAGATGATGGACAATCTGTCCAAGAAGCCGGCATCAAATGACAAGGTCCTAGAGACACTCGGCAACGAGAATGGATGGCTTTTCCAATGCCATCAAGAGTCGCTCGGCTTCAACAAAATACTTGAGTCGCAGGTACAACACTTGTTAACCTTGCTTCCTCTCGTCTGGTCAACGTAAATTGGCGGGACAACCCGAAGAGCTCGAAACGCAAATCTTGTTGATATATTCAATGTAGAAGACAAATGAGTGATCCATCGAAGGGGTCATGGATTGATTCAACTCGCCAATCAAGAAGGGCGATCCAGGGAGACCCGTCATGCCGATCTCCATTGGAAGTACCAATTTCAATGAGGCAATCTGTGATTTCGGTGCAAGCATCAACATCATGCCAAGAGTGATATACGAGAAGCTATTCAGATGCCCCTTAGCATACACAACCATGTGCTTGCAGCTTGCAGATCAGTCACTCCGTGTTCCTTTGGGAGTACTAGAAGATATATGTGTACGAGTAGGCAACTCGTATGTTCCTGCAGACTTCGTGGTAGTGGATACAGGCAGTGACGAAAGGTCCCCCATCATTCTGGGACGACCATTCTTGAACACTGCTGGAGCCATCATGTATGCCAACACTGCCAAGATCATCTTCAATATCAAGGGCAAGAGAGAGACCTTCTTCTTCAAGAACAGAGTGCTGCAGTTCCTAGCACACCCTCATCAACATAACAGTGAGAAGAAGAAGAATCCAGCTAAGAAGAGCAAGAACAAAGATAAGAAAACCAAGAAGACGGAGACAGTAAGAATGGTCACTGCAGTCCACAGGGAGCATGACCACTTACTCAAGTCCCCACGTCTGATCAAGAAGGATGACCCAGGAGTCCCAACCATTCAATGCTCCATCAACGAAGCTCTTTCAATAAAGTATGCGTGACACCGGATCGGGCGTCAACATTATGGCCAAGGTAACCTATGAGTATCTATATGGCACTATGCCTTTGGAGCCCACCTATGCACAAATGCCGGATGGCGGATCGGACATTCCGCTTCGTCGAAGGAGAAGTGAAGGATGTCCTCATCCGGATAGATGACCATTATGTCCCCACGGACTTTCTAGTCATCAATATGGGAGATGACTACGACCCTCCAATCATCCTAGGAAGACCATTCCCGAACACCACCGAGCTATCGTCTATATTGGGACAAGAGATTCACTTCCACTTTCCCACCGAGAAGGTACGCCGCTACTTCAACAATAATTATATAATCACTGAAGAGCCCAAGAAGAACAGAGCAAGGAGAAGGTAGCGTACCCGTCGCCAGAACAAGAAGAACATTACTACAGATGGATGGGTTGACTATGAAGGAGAAGTGTCCAGATATGAAGATCATTGTAGAAGAAGAAGAGGTACTACCAACAGAAGAGAAACAAGTGGTCCAAGAAGCTTCCTCCTCAAGGTCATCCTCTCCAACAAAGAAGGTGTGGAAGGTAAAAGCAAAATCAGAATCAAGTCCTACACACGAGGCGACGTCATCAGAGGCGCCAGCCAATGCGCCCCTTGACAATTGAGCAACATAACAAGTCCTGTTCGGAGGACTTAAAACCACCGAACGCCGCGCCAAGAGGTAACTTGGTATTTATCAGCATTCTCTTTTCAGCATTGCATTGTTTCTACCTTAGCATATTTATTTTCCTACTTGCATCTTAGTTGCATCGTTGTGTTATTATCTCGCATTAGAAAAGAAAATAAAGATGTTTTGCATTTGCATCCGTAAAAATCATTAAGCCCCATGTGGATAATCATTCACCGTGGTGGCACAAAAATAATTTCTCGGCATATTTATTTTTCCCGTCCGCATTCCTTAAATAATAAAAAGATAAAAATATTTCTTGTGATCCCGTTAGAATGAGTTTTAAGTTAGGAAAGTTCTAGACAACTAAGGCCTAGAGGTTTTTGTCACTAACACTTAATTAGTTCCACAAGCTTTGCTTGTCTATTTGAGCTTCACGTAACATCAAGGATCAAGAAGAGCCAACAGTGCGAGAAAGGACATCCAGTCCCCTATCGGAGTCTTGCCGCGACACTCCGAACGCTGTCTCCAACAAAGCAACCATCTACGACACTCCTAGAGGACTAGAACGTCTTCATTGCACTGTCGGCAACATCGCGAGACTATGTCAACATCCGGCTTGGGGGAGGGCATCCCCCGTGTACCAAGCTAAGTGTTTCTAACTTATTTGTTTATGCCTTATTAAAGTATGCTTTGTTAAAACTACTAAAAAAGATGCATAACCATAGAAACCCAGAAAGATTTCCTTATTTACCTTTCGGAGAGCTCTTGCAATTTGTCTTTAAATAGTCCCCAGAATAAACTCTACATGGAGATGATGAATAGTTGCTCTGCCGTAATTCCTTTCAAGTACCTAGTTTTCAACTTGCACTCTCCCGAGTTTTGGACATAACTGTTTAGACTTGAGATTTGCTCTGAACCTGAAACTTGTGGGTAGCGAACACTTGATCTAAGTCTAGGTGGTTGACGGGTATGATATGGGAAGGTTTTGAGTCTTTGTCCATCTTGTTCCTAGAGATACTAGAGTTCGGAGAATTTATCTCGTGAAAATATTAAATTCCTGCATGATGAGTTCCTTTATGATGAGAGTTCAAATTCCTACCACAACCATATATTCATGCTTACTAGATTAGGAAAACCCATCTGTTTATATAGATCATATTGTAGGCTTGAGTGTAGTCTTTATAGGCATTGAGTGTGGTTATCTTTTGTGGACCCATAAGGAATCATCATGCGGTTAAAGTCAATACTATGTGCTCTCCATCCATTGATCTATGCTACTTCTGTCCTCAGAAGCATGCACCCATTTTATAACTACTACATTCATTTTGTGCTACTTCTGTCCCTAGAAGTACCACCCACATATAGATCCATATCCACCACATATTGTGCTATCTCTACCCTGGAGATACGCACCTATGCTGCTCCTACCCTGGGAGTATGCATCCATCCATCCATCCATCCACATATACATACACCACTCATTTCACTTCATCCAGAAAGGTTCTACTCCTATTCTGGGAGTGTGTTGGTATTTCTTAACGCAAACAGAAAAGTCCGCAAGCGCACGGAAAGTACCGTTGTAGCACTTCACCCGGAAGTATTCAGGGTATCGTATTTTCCACAGGGAACGGTCTGTAAGAAGTCTCCTAACTAGTTCTCCCAAAGAGGTGAGATGGAGAGTAGCTTGGGTAGTGAGGTTTTCTATGGGAAGATCCTAAGTGAAGGTAACTTTGCCGCTATAGACTTACTTCGGGCACCGGATAACACTTGGTCTCGCAAGTGTTGCCGGCCTACGGCTACGTCGAACCCGAACGTGGGGATTACGAGGGACGGACAGGGCATCACCACCCGCCGCCTACCACCTCAACCGTGGGGCACGAGGCAAACGAAGGTAGTATCTAGCCTAGACACCACGTCTAGGCTATAACTACTACTCTAGCGTGAGCTCAAGGCTTACCCATCTCCGGGGTCCTTCTACTAGAGTACCCGTCACAAGGACGAACGACGAACCCGCAAGTATAAAGCGAACAAAGACAACTTACTTAAGAACTTAGAACCATAGGGTAAACACGAACTCTTACTCCAATTAGCAAGATGTCCGTCGAGGTACAAGTGTGGAGGATGCCGACAAGCCGGCACTCCGTCCACGCCCGATGTACAAGGCAAGGCAAGCCAAGTCCAAGAGGTAGAGGAAGCCGGCACTCCGGGATTCCTTCTACTTCTCCTCACTCACTCCCTATACTAGTCTAGCTAGAAGCTAGTTGGAATGTGGCTTGCTCTCCTCTCTATTTCTTTTGTGTATGCTGCTCCTTCGCTGAATTGTGTCTTGAGAGGAGGGGGAATGGCCTCCTTTTATAGGTGGAGAAGAGGGGGCTCCATGGAAATATGCCATCCCCACATGGAAGGGCAAAAACTGACCTACATAGGCGGTTTCAGACCTTCCATACCAGAAGCACCACCGAAATCAACATCCTCACGTAATCTGCAACCGACCGACCAAAGATGGGCCCCGGAGTCAGCCCAGGAGGCGTGCTCGCGCCTCAGGCGCGCGCACGCCCATTGTGGGCACTCTGGGCCTCTGCTTTCACCGCCAGTGTGTGGGCCTTTCAGCTGGCTTCGAATCGGCTGGTCATTTGCCCAAATCGGAGTCCGGATGCATCCGTGGCGCCCAAATTAGTGAGACATGGTCCCGCAGCCCAAGATAGAGTTGGTCTAGGTTTTGGGCTTCCACCTCTCGGGTCCATGCTTGACATTTTGGACCATGTTCATGGCCCAGATATTATGGTAAGTGGGCCACCTTCTCATATCATAGTTTTTCCTAATGTCTTGGCTCATTTTATGTGTAATTCGGGTATGTCCCGCAAAACAAGGAATCACTGCACCACACTTTGTGGAAATAGTTAGAGTAGAGCCCTATTCTAGGTGAAAATTGGTGTTGCCTAGACTAAAGTTGGCGGGGTTAGAATTGAGTTAAGGACCGCCAACAACTCCCCCACACTTAGCTCTTTGCTCGTCCTCGAGTAAAGGTTGAAGAACTAAGGTGGTTGTATTCTCCCAAGAGCTGACACTGCATACTGATTATTCCAAGCTTCTTCCCGCATTTGTGAACATTCATGGTGGCTACCAAGTTATCTTATAGCTATTGAAGGAGGAATAGCTTGAAATCAAGTCAACTCACATTACCCATGCTTTGAGACTTGGGGTTTTAGAATTTTCGCAAAGATAGCCTTAGCTCCTCATGTGATACTCTCAAGTCGCACTTTTCAGGTGGCTAGTCCTATCCAGGTGTTCTTGATCATCCTACTACTACAGGCTGATATGTGGAGTTTTGGTATGGATGATGAACAGGTTCCAATGTCAAGCCAACTGGATTCATGAAGAGAAGGCCATATCCCTAGATGATGCAAGTGTAAGTGCAAGTGTAGAAATATTTGTGGACTCCTGATCATGTTTCTCTCTTTATGAAGGAATAATGCAAAAAGGTATGGACTCAAAGGATATTTCTAAAACTTGCTTTATTTCTTTCTTTTCTCGTTGCTCTTTTTTTCTTTCTCTCTCTTTTTTTTCTTTCTCTTTTTTTTTCTCTTCTTTTTTTTTCTTTTTTTTATCTCAAGACCTTGGTGAAAAAAGAACTCTTCTTTACTTACGAACTATGCTCTCTTTTTTGTAGGAATTTTCTAATGACAGTCCATACTCTTCTTGAATGAATGATGGAGAGAGATGCATGACTTGTTGACAGGAGTATTTTGGTGGAAGAGGGAGAAGATGTGGAAAAAATGTACTCAATTCTCAGTGTAAGAAACGAGCGTGTTGGTGGAATGGTGGGTGCATATGGTGTGCGACTTTCAATGTGAGAGTCGGCATATTTATTTGGCTGGTGAATGCTGTGCGCGGCTCTCAGTGTGAGAGTCGGCATGTTTATTTGGTGGGTGAATGCAATGATCTTGGGGATAAGGCCATCTCTAGCAAGAATCTCAAGACTTGACATCACTAAAAGTGGCTAAAATAGGTTTTGCACAAGTGTAAGCGTAGATAATTGGCTCTGGTAGGACATAGCACTTATCACATGAGGAGCATTTGCTAAAAAGTTTTGAATTTTTGCATAAAAATACCCAAGTCCATTGCACAAGTTGGTAAGCATCATATCATTCTACTATATCTCACCTGCCAATAACTTAGATAAAGCATGGGATCCCTATGGCACAAGTTGTTCACACAATCAGGATAAGCAAGGAATAAAAAGTATGCAACTCATTCTCAATTGGTGAAAATAGGAGATGGAGTTTGCAACATTTTTAGTTTTATAAATTTTATTTTCAGCAATAAAGAGAATTAGCAGGGAATGAGAGGGTGCACAAACCATGTTTTTCATCGTGTCGAAGAAATTTTTTGTGCACCAAGGAGCATGGTGTCTCCCCCACACTTGTTTTTGTACCTGTCTTTTTTTTTATTTCACAGAAAGAGAATACAAAAACAAGTGTAGAAATTCTAACAAAATTGTGAAATAATTATTTTGATTTTCTAAATTTGTCAAAGCTAATTAATTTTATCACATCAATTATTTCATTAGAATTATACGAAGGCTCAAAGAAAACTTTTAAGCGTTGACCATTTACCTTGAAAGTATTACCTTTGTCGTCCCGAATAGTTATAGCGCCATGTGATGATGTCTTGACGACGATTAATGTACGGTCCTTTCCATTTGCTCCGGAGTTTTCCTTCACCGAAGAGCTTGACCTTGGAGTTGAATAGTAGGACTTTGTCTCCTTCCTTGAACTCTTTTTGCTTGATTCGGTGATCGTGCCATCTTTTGGTTCTTTCTTTGTAAAGCTTGGCACTATGATAAGCCTTCTCTCTCTGTTCTTCTAGCTCAGAAATTTGCTTTTGCCTATTTCTGCCAGCTAGTATTTCGTCCATGTTCCAGCTCTTTACTGCCCAGTAGGCTCTATGTTCCAGTTCGACTGGTAAATGGCAACTTTTCCCGTAAACGAGCTGGTATGGTGACATGCCGATGGGGGTTTTGTAAGCTGTCCTATATGCCCAAAGTGCATCAGGTAGCTTATCTTTCCAACCCTTTCCCATCTCATTGACCGTTTTCTGCAGGATGTTCTTGATTTGCTTGTTTGACGGGTGTGGCTATGTTGTGCTTTGATCCAAGCTCCTTGAAAAAGCTACGGAAGGTCTTATCAATGAAGTGAGACCCTCCGTCACTTATGACCATTTTAGGTGTTCCGAAGCGAGGGAAGATCACTTCATGGAACATCCTTCTTGCATGCTTGGCATCGGCAGCTCTGCATGGTAATGCCTCCACCCATTTGGATAATTGGTCAACGGCCACCAGGATGTACTCGCTATCATGGGACTTTGGGAATGGTCCCATGAAGTCAATGCCCCAAACATCAAATATCTCTATTTGAAGGTTGTAGTGAAGGGCATTGCATTGCGAGCAGATGATGTTGCCCACCAGCGGCATTTGCGACACCTTCGGATGAACTCTTTGGTGTCTTCGTACATCGTTGGCGAAGAATCCACCTTTGCCCGGTTTTGGCTTGTGTGCGGAATACTCCATAGTGGCCTCCGTGCGGTCTTTGCATGACATTTTTCTATGATTTGTATCCCTTCTGCCGTTGGTACATACCTCCTTAGCAGTCCATCAGAACACACCCTGTACAGGTATGGGTCATCCCAAAGGTGACATCTGCTCTCAGCTTGGAGCTTCTTCCTGCTCTCCCCTGGTGGTACATGACCTGCAACCATGAAGTTCACGATGTTTGCGTACCATGGGTTGGCATCTGTCACCTTCAGCAGCATGTCGTCGTGTCGGAAGTCGTTTCTTTCCTGCAGGTTAGTGACTTGCATACACGACAAAGGATTTGCAATGATATCTTCTACTCCTTTTCTATCTTCTATTTCAAGGTCAAATTCTTGGAGTAGAAGCAACCATCTTATTAGCCGAGGCTTAGCATCTTTCTTAGTGAGCAAGTATTTTAGCGCAGCATGATCAGTGCGAACAAATACTTTTGCTCCTACTAAGTAAGATCTAAACCTCTCAATAGCAAAAACGACTGCTAGGAGCTCTTTTTCTGATATGGAGTAGTTAAGTTGTGCTCCTGTCAGGGTTTTGCTAGCGTAAGATATTGTGTGATGCTTCTCATTTTTGGTTTGGCCAAGGGCCACCCCAACAGTGCAATCACTCGCATCACACCTGATCTCAAATGGTAGAGACCAGTCAGGAGGTTGGATGATAGGTGCAGAGATGAGTGCTTGCTTGAGAGTGTTAAATGCTTTCAAGCACTCATCGGTAAACTTGAAAGGAACATCCTTAGCTAATAAGTTCGTGAGGGGTCTAGAGATTTGTGAAAAATCTTTGATAAATCTTCTATAAAACCCCGCATGACCTAAGAAGCTGCGAATTCCTTTTATGTTTACCGGGGGAGGTAGTTGCTCGATAACCTCTATCTTAGCCTTATCTACCTCGATTCCCCTCTCGGACACTAAGTGCCCCAGGACAATGCCCTCACGGACCATGAAATGGCACTTTTCCCAATTAAGTACCAAATCCTTGTCCTGACACCTTTGCAAGACCCTGTCTAAATTTTTAAGACAATGATCGAAAGTTTTTCCATAGACGGTGAAATCGTCCATGAAAACTTCCATGATCTCTTCGATCATGTCCGAAAAGATAGACATCATGCACCGTTGAAATGACGTGGGTGCATTACACAGCCCAAACGACATCCTACGGTACGCGTACGTTCCGTAGGGGCATGTGAAGGTCGTTTTGCATTGATCATCCGGATGGATGGGAATCTGATGATATCCTGAATACCCATCAAGAAAACAAAAGAAGGAGTGTTTCGCTAACCGTTCCAACATTTCATCAATGAAGGGGAGCGGAAAGTGATCCTTTTTTGTTGCCTTGTTAAGTTTTCGGTAATCAATGCACATTCGCCATCCGGTGACGGTACGTTGAGGTATAAGCTCATTTTTAGCATTTTCAACGACCGTCATTCCTTCCCTTTTTGGGAACCACTTGGACCGGGCTAACCCAGTCGCTGTGTGGTACGGGATAGATTATCCGTGAAAAAGTTTCGGACTTCCTTTTTCACGACTTCCCGCATCGCATTGTTCACCTTACGCCGAGGCTCCCGAGTAGGTGTGCTAGTCGGTTCTACGGGAATGAGATGGGTACGAGTGTTGGGCTTATCCCCTTAAGGTCGTCTAAACAGTACCCAAAGACTGGCCTATGTTTTTCTAGAACCGCGATGAGTTTGGCTGTCTCCTCGTCACTAAGTTTATCACTTATTATGACAGGAGTTTGTGTGTCGCCGTTCAAGAAAACATACCGCAATCCTTCGGGTAGGGTTTTAAGCTCAACTGGAGGTCTAGGCGGTTTCTCCCCTATGGGAAGGTCAACGGTTTCCCCAAATTCGTCTTCTTCTTCTATGAAGAATTTAGCATCTTTATCTAGGGACGACTCGGGTGACTCGAACATCTCAACCACCATGACTTCCACGGGCACACTAGGGGGAGGTTCGGCCACTGAGTTCCTGGCTCGAGTGACTTGAATCGGGAATGATTCTCTCCTAGTTTTAAGTCGACTTCCCTATTTTTGATGGATTATAAAAGATTTTCTCCAAAGGGTGCCCAATTAGTATGTCGAAATCCTGGATGTCAAAGACGTGAAAGTCCGGGGCCATTTCGACATTATCATGATGCACTCGTTACGTTGTGCACAATCCCACATCCTTCTAAGCCGGATCGTGGGGCAATTCTAAGAGATTTATTTGTCGAGCAAGGGGTTTATCACCTAAATAGGTCAGCATGAAAGATAGTGACATGATATTTGCTCCGACAAGAGGGCTGTAACGCACATCCACCGTGTTCCTAAAGATTTGGCATTGGATGGTAAAAGAAGGGGTGCGAATCTGAATTTCTTCAGAAGAAAGCTCCGCTTCTTCTACCCATTCACCGCCGATAGAAGTCAACTCCCTAACGGATTCCTTAAGGAATGCTTTGTCTAGGGGATCACAAGGAGTGACATGAACCGGTGGTCTCTTTTCTCGTAAATACCTCGAGGTGTTCCCAAAATCTTCTAATTCGTCCTCGAAGTATGGATCTTCTCGAGGGTTGAAAATCTTCCCTCGAAGATTCTCGGTTCGGTGAGGGTCTCTGAAGGGGAGCTATGGGTTCGACCTTGGCCGAAGAGACTTCCTCATATTTCGGCTCTGGCTCTACACGGAGAGGTTCTAGCGGAGGAGCGTTCTCTAAGATGCGATCTAAAATAGCTTCTCCTTCTGCTACGGTTTTATGTTGAAATGAACCTCCGGCGGCAGTATCGAGCTGTAGGGCAGACTCCTTGCTAAGACCTAACCAAAAGTGTTGTAACAACACATGGTTTGGTATAGACAAGTTTGGGCCAGTATGGGTTAGGTTTAAAAATCTGTCCCAGGCTGCACCTAATGTTTCCTTCTCTTTTTGTTGGAAGTTGAGGATCTCTTGTCGTAAGGAAGCGATTCGAGGTATGGGAAAGAATGTGAGACAAAAATTGTTCCTCAATTCTTCCCAATCTCCGTTTACCTTCCCTACGTTATGGGTGTACCATTGTTTCGCCCCCTCAACAAGAGAGAAAGGAAACAACTTCCACCGCAAAGTATCATGTGACATGCCTGCAATGGTTAGGCATGCACATAGCTGCTCAAACTCCCGTAAATGGTGATATGGGTTTTCGTCATCAAACCTCGAGAAGGTTTGTTCCCGAACCAAGGCTATAAAGCCAGGGCGGAGTTCATAGCTACAAGTTGTGATTGGCTTCGATGATTTTGGTGGCTCTAAGAACTCGCCCTTTGGAGCACCAAGTTGGTGGATAGATTTTTGCTCCATTGAAAAGGTTGTTTTTTTTAAATAAAAATAAAAATCAAGGAAAGGATACACGGGATGAACTAGGTTCGAAGATAATTACGACAACCGTTCCCCGCAACGCTTTAAATGCTTGTTGGTATTTCTTAACGCAAACGAAAAGTCCGCAAGCGCACGGAAAGTACCGTTGTAGCACTTCACCGGAAGTATTCAGGTATCGTATTTTCCACGAGGGAACGGTCGTAAGAAGTCTCCTAACTAGTTCTCCCAAAGAGGTGAGATGGAGAGTAGCTTGGGTAGTGAGGTTTTCTATGGGAAGATCCTAAGTGAAGGTAACTTTGCCGCTATAGACTTACTTCGGGCACCGGATAACACTTGGTCTGCCAAGTGTTGCCGGCCTACGGCTCTACGTCGAACCCGAACGTGGGGATTACGAGGACGGACGGGCCGTCACCACCGCCGCCTACCACCTCAACCGTGGGGCACGAGGCAAACGAAGGTAGTATCTAGCCTAGACACCACGTCTAGGCTATAACTACTACTCTAGCGTGAGCTCAAGGCTTACCCATCTCCGGGGTCCTTCTACTAGAGTACCCGTCACAAGGACGAACGACGAACCCGCAAGTATAAAGCAAACAAAGACAACTTACTTAAGAACTTAGAACCATAGGGTAAACACGAACTCTTACTCCAATTAGCAAGATGTCCGTCGAGGTACAAGTGTGGAGGATGCCGACAAGCCGGCACTCCGTCCACGCCCGATGTACAAGGCAAGGCAAGCCAAGTACAAGAGGTAGAGGAAGCCGGCACTCCGGGATTCCTTCTACTTCTCCTCACTCACTCCCTATACTAGTCTAGCTAGAAGCTAGTTGGAATGTGGCTTGCTCTCCTCTCTATTTCTCTTGTGTATGCTGCTCCTTCGCTGAATTGTGTCTTGAGAGGAGGGGGAATGGCCTCCTTTTATAGGTGGAGAAGAGGGGGCTCCTTGGAAATTTGCCATCCCCACATGGAAGGGCAAAAACCGACCTCCATAGGTGGTTTCAGACCTTCCATACCAGAAGCACCACCGAAATCAACATCCTCACGTAATCTGCAACCGACCGACCAAAGATGGGCCCCGGAGTCAGCCCAGGAGGCGCGCTCGCGCCTCAGGCGCGCGCACGCCCATTGTGGGCCCTCTGGGCCTCTGCTTTCACCGCCAGTGTGTGGGCCTTTCAGCTGGCTTCGAATCGGCTGGTCATTTGCCCAAATCGGAGTCCGGATGCATCCGTGGCGCCCAAATTAGTGAGACATGGTCCTGCAGCCCAAGATAGAGTTGGTCTAGGTTTTGGGCTTCCACCTCTCGGGTCCATGCTTGACATTTTGGACCATGTTCATGGCCCAGATATTATGGTAAGTGGGCCACCTTCTCATATCATAGTTTTTCCTAATGTCTTGGCTCATTTTATGTGTAATTCAGGTATGTCCTGCAAAACAAGGAATCTGCACCACACTGTGGAAATAGTTAGAGTAGAGCCCTATTCTAGGTGAAAATTGGTGTTGCCTAGACTAAAGTTGGCGGGGTTAGAATTGAGTTAAGGACCGCCAACAGAGTGCACATCTAGAAATAATCATCGCTGTTCCATTTGCCTACATCAAAGCTCCAGTCATTATCATTTCAAGTTATATACTCCCCGTGCTAAAGTTTTGTTTCCAGAGGATTGGTTAGTCTACAAAAAAAAAGAGAAAAGAAAGAAAGAGTAGCCAAGTCCTTCCTTTCGAGAAGTTTCAAGAAGTTTCAAGGTTTCCAAATAAAGGGAGTCATGTTATCCCCAAAGGAGCAAGTGTAGAAGTAGATGTTCACCAAGTGATCACCCCTCATAATCATTTCCTTATCATCATCATCCCATCATCATCTTATCATCCATTCCACTTCCTCGATCACATGCACATATGACTTTATTATTTTAGTTCCTATTGGATCCATGTCTTAACTATGCAATATATGCAAGTGAGTTTGAGTGTCTCCCCACCTATGAGCTCCACATAAGCCTATTAGAAAGTAGGGTGAGAGAGAGAAGGCACTTTTCACTATGCCTTAGTTCCACAAATACCACATATTTTGAGAGAAGAGAGAAGGCATACACTACTCATGCCTTGGAGAGGATCCAGAAATACCACAAATGAGAGACCTGAAAGGTTCAAACAAGGAACTCTGAGTTTTATTTCAAAACTTTGAAAAAACTCCGGGATAATAATTGATCAAAGAGCGAGAAACATGGCGCTTGACTTGACCGTTCTATCTTTCAACTACTCAAGACCCAAGTGACGGTTACAAGCCCCATGGTGAAAGGTAATATGAGTGAGTTTTGAGTCGAATAGTTCACTCTAATCCGGAGGAGAGTTCTTGTTTGAACGCATGTGTACTTGTGAGGAGTGAAGGCATTGTAGCAACTCCCGATCCATCATCGAGTCTATCTTTGCTCGGGACGAGCAAAAGGTAAGCTTGGGGGAGTTTGTTGACGGTCGTTAAGTATCAATTTTATACCGTCAACGCAGCAAGAGAAAGGACTAATATAAGTTCACCTATTAGATATAGGGGTTACACGACGTAATTCCACGAGTTTTGGTGATTGTCTATTTCTACGCGGGGGTTATCGAAAGAGAACCAAAGGAGGCCCACATGTCATGATTACATAGAGATAAAGACCGAACGGGTGAAAAAGTATAATCTAGAAGACTCCGGAAGGCGACCCCGAAGGTGGGCCCCACCCGGCAGCCTCCGGGGTCGGCCGCCCAAGGGAGTCGGCCGACTCCCCACCTCGACCAATCACGTCGAGTCTCGCGGATCCTGCCTCCACCGCCTTTGAGAATGAATAATTATCGTCCATTTAGATCGGTTTGATCCGAGGGCTGTGGTGCATCCTAGGGGCTATATATTGAGCCCTAGCCCCCGGGTAAAACCCTAATTCATTCTCTCTTCATTCATCGAGAGGATTCGGTGAAGCCCGAGCCACCATCTCAATTAGAGCTCCATAGTTTAGTAGCATAGCTACATAGGAATAGATCTAGAGGGAATCAAGCCTAGCTTGAAGTCCGGATCTGTCGGAGTTCTTGGTAATTCCCCTCTACATTCTTGTAATATTCATCATTGTTCGTGGTACTATGAGTAGTACTTTATTCTATTCTATTATATCGAGACTTGACTTTGCTCTATTTGATTATGTTCTCAATTATATTGTTCTTAGTCTACTTTGATTATATGTTTAGCATAGTTGGACTAGAATTATGTTTATGCATAGGATCGTATAGCGCTTGCTCATTAGATCGATGGGTGAGTGGTAAATATTGTGTAGGCGTGGTGCCTAGACCGTATTTATCTGCGATTGCACCCTATATTCCGGATCGTGAGGTAGATCGCGGGAGTGACAGTCTGTTGAGTCCTTTGTAGCCCCTCTCCCGAGTATAGGTCTAGCGGAACAAACCTATTACATTGAAGTCATTGCTATGTCTCTTGTCTTCTCGGTAATATCACTATGCATAGATGTAACATTTTCCCGCCATGATTGCTAGATGTTCTTGCACTAATCATTGTATGCTTTGACTTTATAGTTAGAATAACATAGGATTACACCCTAGATCATTCTAGTCCATGCTAGTGTAATAAGCTTAGAGTGCTAAGTTGAGATGGCTTATTACTATTATTTTATGTGGCTAAATGCTCTCATTTATCTTATGTCATTTATCATTCATTCCTATATTTTATGTGACACTTACCCTGTATGAGATGATCGATACAGACAAGGTTGAGCTCTCCATTATTGCATGTGCATTGCTCATCACTCATTATCCAGTGCATTCCCTTCCCAGTGGTAAAATTATAAATAACGATACCTGGATTACTCCCGGTTAAAATGCTACGATGATATATTCTGTGCGCTTGCGGAACCCTCTTTATTTCAGTTGCACTTAATAGACATCAACAGTCAACCGGAACCTGGTTGGGTCTAGTCGACCAGGCTGAGGTCCTGGTTTGGCTGCACCACCCTGGGTCCGAGTGGGTGCCAAACTCAGGTCGGTTGACCTACACCTAGCTCCTAGGGACTAGCTCCCAAGTGCTCAAGTGTTCCTAGAAATTCCTATACTACCCTTATTTCTAATCAAGCAAATTGGCATGCAGTTTCAAAAGTGTGAAGTATTAAAGCTAGCATGTCAATGAAGTAAACATGTAGATTTTAGTGATTAGGATCTAAGGTAAAATATATCATGTCTAATTCTTCTTGTACGGAATCATGTTCATAAAAGAGTTTAAGGCGATGGCCATTTACCTTGAAGACGTTGCCGTCGTCGTCCTGCAGCGTCACAGCTCCATGCGTCGCAGCGTCGACCACCAGGTACGGACCTTCCCATTTGCTTCTTAACTTTCCATGGCCAAAAAGTTTGACCCTGGAGTTGAACATGAGTACCTTGTTCCCCGGATGGAACTCTTTTTGCTTGATTCGCTTATCATGCCATCTTTTGGTTTTCTCCTTGTAAATTCTGGCATTGTGATAAGCTCGTTCTCTCCATTCCTCCAACTCTGAGATCTGGATCTTCCGATGTTTTCCGGCTGAGGGCAGATCCATATTCCACCTCTTTATGGCCCAATGTGCCCTATGCTCCAGCTCGACGGGCAAGTGGCATGTCTTTCCGTATACAAGTTAGTATGGGGTCATGTTGGCGTTTCTTAGCGTGTGCAGCCAAATCCGCAAGCGCACGGAAATCACCGTTATAGCACTTCACCCGGTGAGTAATCGGGTATCGTATTTCTTTCACGAAGAACGGCTTGTGAGTTAATTCTAACCAGAGATTGCCCAGAGATGGAGTAGGGTAGCTTAGGTAGTGAGGTTTTCTAAGGGTAAAGTCCTAAGAGAAGGTTAAACTCGATGCTATACTTCTTACTTCGGGCACCGGATCGCACCTGGTCTGCCAAGTGATGCCGGCCTGTAGCTCTACGCCGTAGCCGGACGTGGGGGATTACAAGGGACGGACAGGGCTGTCACCACCTACCGCCTACCACCTCAACCGTGGACTACGAGGCAAACGAAGGTAGGTCCTAGCCTAGACACCACGTCTATGCTAGTTGCTACAACTCTAGCGGTGGCCAGGAGCTCCCGTCTCTATCAGGGGTCCTCTTACTAGAGCTTCCGTCACGGGGACGAACGACGAACCCGCAAGAAGATAACAAGCAAGAATAACTTACTCAAAGGTATTACCAAAAGATAAACACGATGTCTTACTTCAAGTAGCAAGACGCCGTAGAGGTACAAGCGAGGAGGGAGCCGACAAGTCCGGCACTCCGCCCCGTGGAAGGCTAGCTTCCCGAGAGCTCTCTTGAAGAGATGCTCTACTCTTGCTTCTCTCTCACTCCTTACTTCTATTCTAGCTAGGCTAGGTAGAGTGGCTCTACTCTCTCTATTGTACACTTGTGGAATGGAGGTATGGTGAAGAGTGAGAACTAAAATGAATAATGAATTGTTTCTATGTCTACATTGTGTGGGATTGTCTTGAGAGGAGGGGGAATGGCCTCCTTTTATAGGTGGAGAAGAGGGGGCTCCTTGGAAATATGCCATCCCCACATGGAAGGGCCAAAACCGACCTCCATAGGCGGTTTGAGACCTTCCATACCAGAAGCACCAGCGAAATCAACATCCTCACGTAATCACGAACCGACCGACCAAAGATGGGCCCAGGAGCCAGCCCAGGAGGCGCGCTCGCGCCTCAGGCGCGCTCGCGCCCATTGTGGGCCCCCTGGGCCTCTGCTTTCACCGCCAGTGTGTAGGCCTTTCAGCTGGCTTCGAATCGGCTGGTCATTTGCCCAAATCGGAGTCCGGATGTATCCGTGGCGCCCAAATTAGTGAGACATGGTCCTGCAGCCCAAGATAGAGTTGGTCTAGGTTTTGGGCTTCCACCTCTCGGGTCCATGCTTGGCATTTTGGACCATGTTCATGGCCCGATATTATGGTAAGTGGGCCACCTTCTCATATCATAGTTTTTCCTCATGTCTTGGCTCATTTTATGTGTAATTCGGGTATGTCCCGCAAAACAAGGAATCGCACCACACTGTGGAAATAGTTAGAGTAGAGCCCTATTCTAGGTGAAAATTGGTGTTGCCTAGACTAAAGTTGGCGGGGTTAGAATTGAGTTAATGACCGCCAACAGGTCATACCAATAGGAGTCTTGTATGCGGTCCTGTATGCCCAGAGTGCATCAGAAAGCCTGTATTTCCATGCCGATCCCATCTCATTGACAGTCTTCTGCAGAATATTCTTGATTTGCTTGTTCGACGTTTCTGCTTGTCCACTTGTCTGGGGGTGGTACGGTGTACCCACATTGTGACGTATCCCCTTTCCTTTCAGATACTCGCGGAATCTTTTGTCAATGAATGGCTGCCTCCGTCACTGATGACTAACCTTGGGGTGCCGAATCTTGGGAGGATGGTGTCATGAAACATTGCCTTGGCGTGCTTTGAGTCTGCTGACTAACACGGCATTGCTTCGACCCACTTGGATACATAGTCCACTGCCACCAGTATGTATTCATATCCTTGTGATTGTGGGAATGGACCCATGTAATCTATCCCCCAGACATCAAAGAGCTCCACTTGAAGGTTGTTTGTGAGGGGCATGGCGTCATGGGTATTGATATTCCCGTGTCGTTGGCACCTCTCACACCTTCTGATGAAGTCCTTGGTGTCCCCGTACATGGTAGGCCAGTAGAATCCACTTTGCCAGATCTTGGCGTGGGTTCTGAATGCACCATAATGGCCTCCATATTCAGCCCCATGGCATTTACTGATAATCTGGATGCCTTCTTCTGTTGGAACACACCGTCTCAGCACCCCATCTTGGCAGACCCTATAGAGGTAAGGGTCGTCCCATAGATGCGCCTTGCTCTCCTTGATCAGCTTCTTCTTATCTTCCCCCGGTGGTACATAGCTAGAGACCATGTAGTTGACGATATTTGCGTACCAAGGGTGAGCAGCTGACACCTTGAGAAGTGTGTCATCCCAAAGATAATCGTTGATAGGCAAACTCTGTTTGTCTTCAACCTGCATACTAGAAAGGTGGTCTGCGACCGAGTTTTCTACTCCCTTTTTATCTTTTATTTCTAAGTTAAATTCTTGGAGTAGCAAGATCCACCTTATTAATCTTGGTTTGGCGTCTTTCTTAGTGAATAAATATTTCGGAAGCGGCGTGATCGGTGTAAATGATCACTTTTGCTCTTACCGAGATAAGACCTAAACTTGTCTATAGCAAACACTACGGCTAACAGCTCTTTTTCAGTGGTTGCATAGTTTAGCTGAGCTCCGGTTAGTGTTTTACTAGCATAACAGATAGCATGATGCTTTTTATCTCTAGTCTATCCTAAGACCGCTCCTACAGCATAATCACTAGCATCACACATTATCTCAAAGGGGAGCGACCAATCAGGGGGTTGTATGATTGGTGCAGAGACAAGTGCTTTCTTTAGATAGTAAAATGCATCTAAGCACTCATCATTAAAATTAAAGGGTGCGTCTTTAGCTAGCAGGTTTGTTAAAGGCCTAGCGATTTGCGAAAAATCTTGTATAAACCTTCTATAAAAACCAGCGTGACCAAGGAAACTGCGCACTCCTCTAACATTCGTGGGAGGTGGGAGCTGTTCTATGACCTCTATCTTAGCTCTATCTACCTCTATTCCACACTCGGACACTCTATGTCCAAACACTATCCCTTCCCTAACCATAAAGTGGCACTTTTCCTAGTTTAGGATCAAGTGTTTTTCTTCGCATCTTTGTAAGACGCGTTCCAGGTTCTCAAGACATCCGTCAAAAGTCTTGCCATAGACGGAGAAGTTGTCCATGAAGACTTCCATGATTTCTTCAATCATGTCTGAGAAAATGGACATCATGCACCTTTGGAAAGAAGCGGGAGCATTGCATAGGCCAAAAGACATGCGCCTACATGCATATGTCCCGTAAGGGCATGTAAATGTCGTCTTACTTTGGTCGTTGGGATGGATTGGGATTTGATGATAACCTGAATACCCGTCAAGGAAACAAAAGAAAGAGTGTTTCGCCAACCGTTCTAGCATCTCATCGATGAATGGTAACGGAAAGTGATCTTTCTTTGTAGCCTTGTTGAGTTTTCGGTAATCTATACACATCCTCCATCCCGTGACGGTTCGTTGTGGGATTAGTTCATTATTGTCATTTTTAACGACCGTCATTCCTCCTTTCTTAGGTACTACTTGTACGGGGCTGACCCACTCACTGTTTGGAACAGGGTAGATTATGTCCACGTGCAAGAGCTTCAAGACCTCCTTCTTTACTAATTCTCTCATCGCATTATTTAGCCTCCTTTGAGGCTCTCTCGAGGGTATAGCTTCGGGTTCTATTGGGATGCGATGCATGCAAAGAGCGGGGCTAATCCCCTTAAGGTCTTGGAGGGAGTATCCTAAGACAGAGCGATACTTCTCTAGAATGGCTATGAGTCTAGTGGTCTCCTCTTCTGAGAGTTGATCACTAATAATGACAGGTTTGTCTCTATCATCATTAAGGAAGGCATACTTAAGCCCAGAAGGAAGTGGCTTAAGTTCTATGGAGGGTTTAGGGTGTGGCTCGGATTCATCTAGCTCTAATGGATCGTCTAGGTCGGGGTTTGTTTCTGGCTCTTCGATGTAATCCTCAGCCTCCTCTTCTAAATCAAGCATTGATGCCTCTACATGGGCTGCCACCATTACCTCCTCTATTGGGTCAATTTCGGGATGTGGTTCTGATTTGCTATTGACTTAACCGACAAAGGGGACCGAAAGGTTTGTGTTTTTCCCGAGTTGACCCCTAACGTACCCGCTCTGAAAGCCATTCAGAAATCTGAGGAGCGGGTACCCAATTAACAAATCAATGTCCTCTACATCAAAGATGTAGAAATTTAAGAGGACATTCACTTTGTTAATGGTGACTGGTATGTTTCGTGCAAGACCGCAACTCTTGACTAGTTCCCCAGACGGTATCTTGAGGAATTTGTCATTAGGAGTTAATGGTTCCTCACCGAGGAGTGTTAGTGCTACGGTTTTAGACATTACATTTGCTCCTACGGCTGGGTCATAAAGAGATTCTATAGAGATCCTACCTATGGTACAGGGAATGGTTGCGAAACAGGATAGAAGTCTGATGATATCAGACGACACCTCTGATTCTTTCAGCCATTCGCTGCTCATGACAGACATGAGCTCTTGGGCAGTTGCCTTAAGGTAACAGGCCTCTAAGCGTGAAGATATGTGCCTATCTGGGTCTCTATTGGGTTTCTTTTGCACGAGTTGTTTCAAAACATTGCCAAAATCGGGAAAAAGGTTTGTCTCGATGTTCAAGGGATATTCCAAGGGGTGAATTACTTCTTCCCCTGGAGGTGTTTGTGGTTCATGCTCGTCAGCTTGGGTTGTGGTATTGACTGTCGAGGTTTCATCCCTAGGGGTTTGGTCTTCCTCAGGGGCTTCACTATGATCATCAGTGTAGGGGGTGTTGTCTAGTATGGTTGCTAGGACTACTTTACCCTCACTAATAGGCAAATGAAGGAATGCTCCCTTCGAGGCTAGATCAAGGAATTGTGCGGAACTTTGCCTAAGGCCGAGATAAAAGTGTTGCATTAGTGTTGGCTCGGGTATGGCTAAGTCTGGACCAGAGGACGTTAAGTCCATGATTCGTGTCCATGCCGCACCTAGAGATTCCTTCTCTTATTGTTTGAAGTTTAGGATATCTCTGCGAAGACGGGCTACATGAGAAATAGGGAAATAGGTAAGGCAAAATTTGGCTTGTAGCTTCTCCCACTCTCCGTCTACACTACCTACATAACGAGAATACCAGCATCTAGCTTTTTCCGTTAAAGAGAACGGAAAGAGCTTCCACTTAAGGGTAACTCGTCTCATCCCTTGGATGTGAATGCATGAGCAAAGTTGCTCGAAATCATGTAAGTGGGTGTATGGGTTTTCATCTCCTTCTCCCAAAAAGGGATTCTCCTGAACCATCGCTATGAGACTCGGGCGAAGTTCATAGCGGGCGGCTAAAATAGCCTCGAGAAGAACTAGGCGGCTCCAACTCGGCGCCGTTGGAGCCGCATAATCAAAAAGGGTTGTTTGATCCATTGGATAGGTAAAAAGGGATTCTAATCTAACAAGGATAATTTGACGACTATGGCTCTAGCTAACCAGGCTACCGTTCCCGGCAACGGCGCCGAAATGCTTGTTGACACCGAGATGTGGCAAACGGGATTACCGCAGCGGACGGGTAGTCAATGTAGCACTTCACCGGAGTATTCCAGGTATCGTATTTTCCACAGGGAACAAGAAGTGGACTAACTAGTCCGAGGTATGCCGTCAGGCAATGATCAAAGGGCTTAGGATGGGATCGAGAGGTAATTCTAGTATTTGGGTTCTAACCTAGTTATCCTAAGGATACGTGAGAACTAACTCTATCTTTCTGCTGCAGCCGATGAGCGAAACAGGTTGCTAAATAACACCCTCTGAAGCGGCCACCAGTGCAGGCCCATAATCTAACCTAACAACACTCACAGGAGAACTCCAAGGTCCCAATGGAAGGCTGTCACACTTCACTCTGGGCGTTCCTGGTGCAGCCAGACGTTCACACCGGCAGATCTAGTCTAGACATCGCGCCTACACTATCTCTACTACTCTAAACACGGCCAGGGTTTAGAGCACTTCACTCAAGAGCCTAACATACGCTCGCTCAGGAGAGAGCAATGTGCCGGCAGAAAGGATGTATACTTACGATAAACTAAGACAGAAAGCAAATACTGAAAGTACTCAGATGAAAACAACTAGGAAATAAACTTACTAGAAGACAAGCATCCGCTGAGGCGCTCCTGGAAGAAGACTCCCGACAGTAGGGACTCCTCCGTGGAACTCATCACTCTCTTCCTCTATTCTCACACTATAGCTAATAGAAGCTCTTCCTATGATACATGGTGCACTTTGGACTAAGCTCTAGGGGGTATTTATAGGGGAGATGGAGTAGCCCCTACTCCAGTGCCATGTTAGCGATCCGCGTGACACCTCTTCTCCACCCTTGGATCAAACCGACTTGGAATGGACGTCTGGCAGCAGAGGACACATGGAGGTCATGCAGGAAGTCGGTGGGAGGCAATCGACCTTCAATGGGCCCACTTGTCATGGTCGGCCGACCCGGCATTTGCCCCGGGTTGACACGTGGCATCTTCTAGAAGGTCCGAGGGTCGGTGGAGCGGTCGACGGGTGGGTCCCACCAACCCTTGGTCGGCCGACCGAGGTCTGTCGGAGTGGGCCCACCGGCCTTGTTCCACCGATGTTCCTACGTGTCTGGAGTGTGTTGCTTGCTCATTTGAAGTTTGGTCAAATTTGCTCCATTCACGCTTGTTCAGGCTTGATCAGTAGTTGTTTGTACCTGCATCCAAATAGTGACATGTACATGTGGAACCAAGTGAAATGCACCTATATCACTACTTGTTTACTGGGTGTAACTCTAGAATGTGACTAATGTTGACGGCTTCCATGGGATGAAAACAGGGTCTAAATGCCGTCAACAGCTGGGTCGGCCGACCCAGCCTTGGTGCCACCCATCTGCCAACTTTGCCCCCTGCTTTGCCATGCCATGTTCCTGACTTGCTCAAGCTAAAATCTTAAAAAAAATCATGAAATGATTAGCTTCATAGGCTTACTTGAACATCTAGATGAAGCTAGCTTGGCAAACTCTGCAGCTTTAAGCAAAGAACTTTCAGTGCACTTAGTTGGCTTGTCGCTTGAGAGTGTCACCAGAGCTTGGGGGAGGCCCACCTCCTTCCAGCTTCTGGTATGTGTGATCATATAGCTCTAGGGTGAGTGCTACAAGAAAAGAAAGACAGGAAACTGTCAACTTACATCCTAGGAGCTAGACTCCCTCACTCTCACCTCTTGCTTTAGCTAAGAAGATGAAGGAACTCACCATTCCATTTAGCTGAGCAAGAGTGCTTAAGCCATTAAGCCAATAATAGCCTTGAGAGCTTCTTGCACCAAGGCTTTGAGCTGGTAGATCACCGAAGGTAGGGGTCAGCCGATCCCACCATTGACCTTACTCATGCTTCTTTCACTTTGACTAGATGTGTAGACTTAGGAACAACACTTGGATGCTCAAGAGATTTCCAAGTGTGGGTCGGCCGACCCACACATGAACCCCATTGGCTCCCTGTTGTCTCCTACTCACCTCGCAATCCTATACACACTATGCTAGCCAAACGTTGAAAGAAGTGGTCCCTTGGTCCATCACTCTAAGCATTAGATACCCCTCTTCACCTTAGGGACCAAACCACCAGCTCACATCTGCAAAGTGGTCAATGAGGCACGCTTGAGTGCTCCCATGGTTCATGGGAATCACTCAAGCCATGCCCCCACTTTTGCCAATCACCTTCTATCGTTCACCAAGCACTAGACTAGGGAATCACTGAAATATCACTACCTCTGATCCACAACTAGCCTTCACTCTCCTAGAGCAAAAGGTTGAGAGTGTTGAGAGGCCAAGCTTGGGGGTCGGCCGACCCCCACTTTGTGCCAATTCAGAGATGTTTTGATGGATTCATCAGGATTCCCTGCTCACGGTCCAATAGAATATTTAGGTGTGCTTAGGGGAGATCGACCGATCTTAGCTTTGGAACTCCACCATTTGCCCTTCTCCCCCTGTGAACACCCTTGCAGTGTGAGCCCAAATCCACACTCAGAATCATCTTGAGCTCACATTGCCTTCTCTTCTCTCTCTCTAAGCTTAGGATAAGTAGAAGCTTGCCTTTGCCCTCTTCCTTATCCTCACTCACTTCAATAAGGGGGATGCCATGAGCATGCTCCCAAAGAGAGAAAGAGAGAGAGATGTGTTGGGAGTGCACCCAACATAGAGTGACCTCCACTCACTTCCCACTTTGGCACAAAGCAAGGGGAGGAGCATCCTGGGTCAGTCGACCCAGGAGGTAGGCAACCAGCACCCTCACTCTATCACACAGCCATCCACCATCTTGCTGCTAAATCCACACTTTAAGGTCTCCAAGGGTCAAGGTTGACCGACCCATAAAGTTGGTCACTAGTACCTTTGCTCACTTACTCTCCTCCCCCTGTGAACACTTTCGAGCCCTTCTTCCAGTAGCAATAGAAGTTTGTCTTGCTCAACGAGTAAGTGTGGTGTGTGTCACTACCCACTAGCACACCTTGCTGTGGGAGTGACTATGCCCCGCAAGGACCACTAACACTTGGGAGGACTAATGCTAACACTAATCTTTGTTTCCCTAGTGTGTCCTTGTGCTGTCTCACTTTTTGCAGCTAAGAGAAGAAGTGGTTCCCCCCCAATAAATGCCTTGTGCACCTCCACTGAGAGTAAGGGAGTCCAAGAGCGGCCTCATATCCAGCCCTCTTGGACCGCACAGGCACGAAGCCAAAATGTTGCAGGAACAAGTAGACCCTGCAGGTGAAAGTGTAGAAGACGACCTCATCGACAACACTAAGCTTGGCTCAACAAAACGCCCAACCTCTACAACTATACAAGATGAGCAAAAGCCAAGCTTGGGGGAGAGGATCTCCCCCACTAAGGTAAGTTTATCCAAGGTATATCCTCTATCTTGCATTTTCTTTTATTTACTTTATTACATTACAAATAAAATAAAATTTTGATTATAATAAAAAGGCTTATCTATCTCTTGCTTCATGAGTGCTCTTTTTCCTATGGAAATGAATGCTAAATTGCTAGTCAATGTTTCTCTAATGCTTGTTTACAACTTAGCACTTCTCTAAGTATGGATTACTTGGCACTTTTAACCATCATGAACTTGATCACTTAGTGGGTTGCAAGTGCTAAAACAAAGTCTAAGTTGTTGTGAGATATGAGATAGTTAAGATAAGAGCTCTATACTATTGTTCTAAGCATGTATGATTGCCAGAGAATTTATTTTGAAAATAAATGAAAAAACTTAATTGTTCCTCAGTGGTGTTGAAATTCCTACCACGGCCATATATACCTTGCATATCAAAAAGCCTTCCACATAAGCTACTTGCTTGCATTGAGTTTGGTTAAGACTTGTAGAACCTGTGTTAGAGGTTTGTCATGCTCCTAAGATTAAGATCCACATACCACCAAATATGCTGCTTCTAATCTGGAAGTACGCAACCATGCTACTCCTACCCTGGGAGTACGCATTTTCATACCACCATTCTTATGCTACTCCTACCCTGGGACTACGCATCTTCATACCACCATTCTAATGCTACTCCTACCCTGGGAGCACGCATCTTCATTCATACACCACTCTTGTGCTTCTTCTACACTGGAAGTACGCACCTTCACCATTTCCATCATTTAGGTTGCTCCATGTTGCAAAGTTAGAAATCCTCCCTCAAAGTTATCAATTGTTAGGTGAGACACATCCCAAAAAGGCTAGGCATCTATTCCTTAGATAGATCCTTTATATATAAAAAAAGAGAAAAAAAAAGAGAGCTAGCCTTGTCTCAATAGAAGTAGAAAGAGAGATGGAATCAAATAAAGGAGCAACCTCACCCATCATACATTTACCTTTCCTCCATCACCTTACCAACCATCACATTCTTCATTCCATTCATCTCATTTTACATCTTGATCTGGGAGTATGACGAGTCTCTTCTATGGTCCAAGTTTTTCTTAACTAAGACAACATATGCATTGCTAGTATGCTATTCCTTGACATACCTACTTAAGCTCCACATAAAGCCTTATTAGAGGTAGGATGTTTTGAAAGGCAAACAAATAATGTGCCTTGGTGAGGAATCAAACACCACTTGAGTGACTTAAGAGAAACCATCTGAGGAACATTAAGACTTCTTTTGAAAAACTTATCAAAAACCTCTGGCATGAAACTTGCTAAAAGAATGAGAAAAATAGATGCTCTAGTCAAAGTTGTTATGTCTTCCAACATCCCAAGACTAAGTTAATGCCATAAGCCCCATGAGTGCTAGAGTAATATTGGTGTGTTAGTATTGCTAATTTTTCTATTCAAGGAGAAGTTCTTTGTTGTGCACTTAGTATTATTGAGATGTTAACTTAGTGATAACAACTGATCCACTGATGCCAAGTCTTATTGTTTGCTCGGGAGGAGCAACGGTTAAGCTTGGGGGATCTTGTTGACGGCATTTAGACCTTGTTTTCATCCCATAAAAGCCGTCAACATTGGTCACAATTCAGAGCTACACCCAGCAAATAAGTAGTGACATAGGTGCATTTCACTTGGTTCCACTTGTACATGTCATTATTTGGGTGCAGGTGCAAACAGCTACTAATCAAGCCTGAACAAGCTCAAATGAAGCAAACATGACCAAACTTCGAATGAGCAAGCAACACAATCCAGGACACGTAGGGACAGCTGTGGAACAAGGCTGGTGGGCCCACCTGCCCAGACCCTGGTCGGCCGACCAGGCTTTGGTGGGTCCCACCTATCAGCCTTGCTCCACCGACCTACTGGACATTCTAGAAGGTGCCACGCGTCAACATCAAGGTATACCTCAGGTCAGTCGACCATGACATATGGGCCCACCGAAGGTCGGTTGCTTCCCACCGACTTCTTGCATGGTCTCCACATGTCCTGTGCCCACAAACGTCCATTCCAAGTCGGTTTGATCCAAGGGCGGAGAAGTCATGTCACGCGGATCGATGATGTGGCGGTGGAGTAGCCCCCACTCCACCTCCCACTATAAATACCCCCTTACTCCCTCTCATTCAAGACATCAAGAGAAGCCTCTTGAGAGCCATGTAAAGCTATGTAGTCCACTATAGTAGTAGCAGTAGTAGTGTGTGAGTTAGAGTGAGTCGAGCGGAGCTCAGGGCCTCTGGAGTCGTCTTCTGGAGAGTCTGGTATGTCTTCCTCTTGTTCTAGTAAGATTCTCAGTATTTAATATATTATTCTTGCTTTGCTTTCCTCTGAGTAGTGCTAGTATTTACTTTCTGCCTTAATTTATTGTAAGTATACATCCTTTCTACTGGCCACATTGCATTTGCTTTGAGTGAACCTTTTCTACTCTCTGTGAGGTGCTCTAAGCCTTGATCAGGCTTAGCGTAGTAGAAATAGTGTAGACGGGGTGTCTAGACTAGTTCTGCCGGTGCGGACTTCTTGTCGCACTCAAGGAACTCCCAGAGCGAAGTGTGACAGACCTCTCCGGGACCTAGGAGTTCTCCTTGTAGTGTTCATAGGCAAGATTCGTAGGCCGGAATTGGTAGCCTCCTCAGGGCTGTGCTGAGTCACAACATGTTTCGCCTATCGGCCACAGTAGAAGGGTGAGTTAGCTCTCACGTATACTTAGGATAGCTGGGTCAGAACCTAAACACTAGGACTAATTCATGGTAGTAAAGTCAAGATACATTAGAAATCTTGCACTCTCTCGTTGCCCTCTCACCTAGCTGCTACTCTACTAGTTATCTCCTAGATTCTCTTACCAGCTCCTTGATCCATCCTTCCTATACATTTTGTTCATCCCTCTATCACTAGTAATACTAGATGATAGACTTCTGGATCTCCTTCCCCCATTGACTCCTAGCTACGGCTTTCCCTTGGGAGAAATATAAATCGACAACCTTGGAACACTCCTCGGTGAAATGCTATAGCGGTAGATTCTGTGCACTTGCGGAATATCCAATTGTTAGAGAATTACCCCTACCTGGCATCTCTGGCATTGCTGCCATACTTCTGGTGGTTACGCTAAGAAATGCCAACAGAGAATCATACGACCGAAAAACTACGATTGTCGACATATACTTTGCCGAAACAATTGCTGAAATCATCCAAAATGATCCAGATCCCAAGACCATGGCAGAGTGCAAAAAGCGCTCGGACTGGAACAAATGGAAAGAAGCAATTCAAGCAGAGTTAGCCTCGCTCACAAAAAGAAAGGTATTCTCATCAGCAATACCTACACCTTCAAAAATCTTCCCTGTGGGATTTAATTGGGTTTTCGTCCGTAAAAGGAATGAAAATAATGCGGTGGTGAGATACAAAGCGAGACTAGTAGCACAAGGGTTCACGCAGAGACCCGATTGATTTTAATGAAACATACTCTCCGAGTTATGAGTGGAATCACATTCGATATTTAATAGCATTGGCGGTTCAAAATCATCTATCTATGCAATTGATGGATGTAGTGACAAAGATATTTATATGGGTCACTTGATTCGACATTTACATGAAGGTGCCCGATGGAATTCCAATTCCAAATCCTAAAGCAAGTCGCGCCACATATTGTGTAAAACATAATAAGTCACTATATGGCTTAAAACAGTCGGGACGAATGTGGTACAACCGACTGATTGAATTCCTTTTACAAAAGGGATACGTAAATAATGATGATTGCCCATGTGTTTTCATAAATAAATCTCAAACGGAATTTTGCATTATATCTGTATATGTGGATGATTTAAATATCATTGGCAACCCACATGATATTAGTGAAGCACGCAATCTCTTAAAGACGGAATTTGAGATGAAGGATTTAGGTCAAACTAAATTTTGCTTGGGTTTACAAATCGAGCACCTTCACTCAGAAATTTTAGTGCATCAATCTACCTATATCCAGAAAACACTAGAGAAATTTAATATGGATAAATCATATCCATCCAAAACTCCCATGGTTATTCGAACTCTAGACATGGAGAAAGATGCATTTAGACCAAGGGACGAAAATGAAGAAGTACTAGGACCAGAGGTTCCATATCTCGAGTGTCATTGGAGCACTAATGTATCTTGCAAATCAAACTAGACTTGATATTGCATTTGCAGTAAATTTACTGGCTCGATATAGTGCTGCTCCAACTAAACGTCATTGGACGGGAGCTAAACATATCTTACGATATCTCAATGGCACCAAAGATTATTTTTCAGAAAAAACCAAGATCCAACTATAATTGGATACACTGATGCTGGCTATTTATCTGATCCTTATAATGGCCTATCCCAGACAGGCTTTGTATTCCTATATGGAGGAACAACTATATCATGGAAGTCATCTAAACAGACTCGTAACAACCTCCACAAATCATTGTGAAATTGCTGCACTATATGAAGCTTCACGAGAATGTGTATGGCTTCGTAGAATGATTAATCACATACAACAGTCAAGTGGAATTGGTCCCATTGAATCACCCACAATTATCTATGAAGATAATGCTGCTTGTATTACACAAATGGAAACATGTTATATTAAAAGCAATATAACTAAACATATTTCTCCCAAATTATTTTATCCTCATGAATTATAAAAGAATGGAGAAATAAAGATCTTGCAAATAAAGTCTTGTGATAATCTTGCAGATTTAGTCACTAAGTCCTTACAAGGTCCTATGTTTTAAAAATTTGTTCATGATATTGGTATGCGACAACTTAAAGACTTGCAAGTTTCAGGGGGAGATACTCTCTGAAAATAATCATTTTGTGTTAAATATTATATTGTACTCTTTTCCTAGTTATGAGTTTTATAAACTTTCTCATAAATAAGGTTTTTAATGAGGCAATATCAAATATAGACAACATGTCATATTTCCTATTTTCCTTATAAAAGGTTTTTAAAGGAAATATCAAAGACTTTTTCCTTCCTCATTTTTCCCACGTGGTTTTGGGAGGATATATTTATTATGGCCCACCATAATATTGTTCTAAACTAAATTATGGATTTTTCCTATAAAGGTTTTTCCATTTAAGTTTACAATGGACAATAATCTAAATATGTCATATCATTTCTCCTTATTTTTCCCATTGGGTTTTTAAGGAGTTTAATGACATATCAATAAAACATTATCACCTCATATTTTTCCTACAAGATTTTTGGAGGTTCTGAAGCTATTGATTGATCTCAAGACTGGATGCGATCAGGGGGAGTGTTAAGAAGCAATCCGTGGCCTCACAAGATGCACCAATAAGATTAGAGGATCTCATCCACAAGGATCAATGACATGTACTAATATTAGCCATAGAATCTAATCCTATGGATTACATTAATCTCTCTGTAACTATGGTTGTGAAACCAACATCGCCGGGAGGGATATCCTTTGGCGGCCGTGTTTCCGCGTCCCCCGAACGGACGTCTCCGACTCCCATGGCGTCTATTCATCCTGTATAAATCCCGAGACCATTCAATGAAAAGATAGTTCGATTCATTTTATTCCCTCGTTACTCTCGATCACCACTGCCTCTAAACACATCTCATTAATTTGTGACCTTACTGTCCACAGAAGAAATAATTAGTCTGACAAGAATTTGCTTAATTGGCTCCCGAGAAGTTACGCTGTAGTAAGTTCGAGCTGATTTTTTTTTTGAAACTATTTTTTTTTTTTTGAAACTAGAGTTGTGGTCGTTCAAAGGATGGAATAATCATTATTCAGTGACAAATATAGTTATGCTCCTCCACTTCACTAGCTATTGGTCTTCGTATATGTACCTCTAGGCTAGCAATGGTAGTTTGCACATGGCGATGAACATGATGCGCCAACCAATTACCATTTTTTCGTCCTCAATGATGGCTGCATCTTCTACTTGCATCTAGGGAACAGCACACCATTTGGGTCAATCCATGCTAGCGGCCTGTTGTATTCAATGTATGTGCGTGTAGCAAAAGTGCAGAGCAAATACTTTATTAGCAATATAAAATTCAAGGTGATTTGTTGAAATAATAAATCAAAAGTCAGACCAAACCACTGGTGCATTTTACTCTAATTTCAATATTTATCAAATCGAATAAAACATTTCTGTTTTATATGAAATGGAAATGGGGATACCCCGATTCGAAAAAAATCGAATAAAACATGATGCTCCCAATAAACCGAGATTTTGTGCTAATCAAAGCAAAACAAGAACATTTACTATATAAATCATGAAAATTAATTCGATCAGTTAGCTCACTCTGGTCAACTCCTCAAAAGAGTATATCATAGAACTTGGTATGTGCCCGTGGCGCCAGATTTAAATTTCACTCTACCAATATCTCAATGAACAATCCGGATGATACAATATTCCTTACCCTACTAAATATTTCAGAAGCAACATGCCTAGATTAATTCCATGCAACATGGCAACAGAAGTTTCGTGGATCTCTGCATCTCGTCTGAGCCCTAACTAATTAAAGAACATCGTCGCAACCGGCTGCTAATCTGCATCAACACATCAGTTGAATAATCTGGCGCCATATTAATAAGGAACAAGGTTTTTCCTCAGTTTAGCTGTTATTTTCTCTTCAAATTTGGTGATCTTTGAGAGTGGCTAGCTAGAATTTTGTAATAATAGTGAATGGTTAACTGCAAAACTTTTGTAAAGGCTAGATAAATTTCCTTTGCCTACAAAACCAAGATTCAATTTTTCTGTTGCCTGGCAGTAGCCACACTAGGCTCCGTTCTATCAATGAGTTGTGTGGTTGGTAAGATGTATGCAGGAAAAACTATGGATTTTTTTTTTTGTTTTAAACCTCATCTATATATGTTGTAGTCAGCAAACTGTTAACTTTACTGTTTCAGATCTATTGTGTTGTGCAAACGAACATAGGCCATAGTATAAAGAGAAAAGGATTATATAGCTGATCTGTCCATGGCATAAACATGTGTAATTTTCACATATCCTAATCTTAATAACTAGCTATATTGACAACAATCATTGACTGCTTTTCAAACATTGACAACGATCAGAGAAATTGACATGGGGAGCAAGAAAATGGAAATACATACTACATTGCTTTTGGGATATACTGATCTGAATAAATTTCTTGAGAAATAATTTCACCCCATAAAAAATTCAAATCAATGTTTCAGATTCTACTTGCAATACCACTAGAGCATTAATAGTTCTGTTTTATAATTTTATTCTTAAAAAACAATGACTCCAAGATCAACCTGATTCTAGGCACTTAACTGAAAATTTAGAGAAATCTATATGCATATGATGATTAATAAAGCTGTACATTTTTTTTAAACTCGGGGCATCCCATTTCCATTTAGATTAAACAGAAATACAACATTTTTAAGATGTTTCAGGAGAAGCAAAAGAGGGATAAAGGAGAAGGAGCTGGCCCTTTTTATCGGTACCAGTTAGAACATTATGCGCTTAACCTCCAGCGCAAGAGGAACAGAACAAAAAAGTAGCAGGAAGTTCTCGCAACAACAGGAGATTGGTAGATTTCTGAGCATCAGCCTCTCTTTTCTCCACCTCCTGTTTTGCATCCATGGCTTGGATAGCCATTTAGCTTCCTCCTCCCTAGGCCTTCTTGTCCTGGATTCCATCACTCCTTGCCGTCTTCGTCTTCTTGTTTGCCAGCAGCTTCATAGCAAGTTGTATCATCGTCTTCACCCCAGCTTCAAGTTCCTCCTTCTTCAGCTCCGGGTATAGCCCTGCCCAAAACCGAATTAAAGCTCCTGCATGGCATATGATTTCCAGGGGGGTTTTGATATAAATTTTGTTGAAACAAGCGTTGTTTTGGGCTTTCCAGACTGCCCAGCAGATTGCAGAAATGCCAATAAGGTGATATTCCTTCCCTTGAGGAAACCACCGATCAAACCACACCCAACTTTGCTCTAAGCTATTTGGGATTTCATTTGCACCAATGCATTTGGCAATACAAGCCCAAACTACTCTAGCAACAGAGCATGAAAAGAAAAGATGGTTAATGGATTCCTTCTCATCACGAAATAACAATCGGGGTTGCCCTTCCATTTCTTCTTAATGAGATTATCTTTCGTTAGGATCACACCTTTTTGAAGGAGCCACATAAAAAACTTGATTTTGGGAGGGATCTTCCCTTTCCAGATTGTTTTAAGATAGACCCCATCATCCCCCTCAGTTAGCTTTTCATAAACTGATTTAACAGTAAATTTCTATTTTTTGCCCCATTTCCAAGTGATTTTATCCACTTGGTCAGTTAGAGGGAAAACCCTTACTAGGTCCATAATCTGATCCCAGATATTCTGAAATTCCATAGGTAGGTATCTTCTAAAAGTGATGCTCACACTACCTGTTTTCACCTCCCAAACAGAAATGTGTTTCTGTTCACATAGGCAGTACAGGCTAGGAATAGCTATAGCTAAAGGCTTGTCAAAAAGCCAAGGATCTAACCAGAATCTCACACATTTTCCATTCTGAATCCCAATTGATCTACCCTTTAGATAGATTTCTTTGATTTTTAGAAGATCAGCCCACATAGGGGAGTCATTTAGTTTATGGGAGACACTATGGATTGAATCTTTATTCAAATATTTATATTTCACAATTGTTTGCCATAGCCCTTTTTCTTTTTCCAACTTCCACCACCATTTGCACAATAAGCTAACATTCGAAGTGTTAGGTCTTTAATGCCAACCCCCTTTCTTTTTGCTTTTACAAATGACAGGCCATCTCACTAAGTGATACTTTCTTTTTGTACCACCACCTTGCCGTAAAAAAGCTCTCCGGGTTTTATCCATATCCTTTATGATGGTTTTTGGAAGTAAGTAGACAGACATGTGATACATAGCTGAGTTATTTAAGCTAGTTTCAATCAATAGAGTTCTCCCTGCCATAGTCAGGGTTCCTCCTTTCCACACATCAAGCTTTTTGTGACACTTCTCGGCTAGGGGAGCCCAATCACATATATGCAATCTACTAGGGCTTATTGGGACCCCAAGGTACTTAACAGGGAAGCTACCAGTTTGACAACCAAAGAGTTCAGCATATAAAGAACACCAGTTTTCCTCATCATTTATCACCAGTATTTCACTTTTATCAAAGTTAATCTTTAAACCAGATAGCAACTCAAACATGTAAAGAAGAAACTTCATATTCCTAGCTCCCTCTAAATCATTTTTCATACAAAGGATGGTGTCATCTGCATATTGCAGAATGGCAACCCCACCAGGAATAATATGATCAATTAGGCTTGTGATCAGCTTGTTACCTTGAGCCTTAGTCACCATTCTAGTTAAACAGTCAGCAGCAAAATTAAATAGGATGGGTGATAGTGGATCACCTTGTCTTACCCCTTTACAGCTTTTGATATAAGGGCCGCAGCTATCATTTATTTTGATGCTTCTTCCTCCCCGTGACCACTTGTTTAATCCACAAGCACCACTTGTTGACTAAACCCCCTCATCTCAAGACAAGTAAACAACAACTCCCAATTTACTTTATCATACGCTTTCTCAAAGTCGATTTTGAACAAAATGCCAACCTGTTTTCTCCTTTTTGTTTCATGCAAAATTTCATGTAAGCACATGATTCCCGAGGTGATGTTCCTGCCTTTCATGAAGGCAGTTTGATTTTCATGTATAAGCTTTTCAGCAAAAGGTTCTATTCTAAGGGTAAGCACCTTAGTGATTAACTTGTACATGCAATTTAGGAGGCAAATCGGCCTATATTGCCGAATCCTAGAAGCTTCTTTTATCTTGGGAATTAAGGTGATAATTCCATAGTTAACCCTAGATATGTCGATCCTGTTTCGATGGAAATCATGGAAAAGATCCACTATGTCCCTTTTAACAATTCCCCAACAATGTTGAAAGAATTCTATTGGGATTTTATCGGTCCGGGGCTTTATTTTTTCCATTTGAAAAAGGGCGGCCTTAATTTCTTCCTCGGAAAAAGGTCTCAGAGATATGTTCATTATCTTCTTCATTCATTTGAGCACACCCCCCTCCCATAAGGAAGGATCAACATTAATGTCATGTCTAGCTTCAGGCCCAAATAAATTCCTATAGTATTCAGTGGCATGTTCCAAGAGCAACTCCTGCCCTTCTACAATCACACCCTCCTTCTCAAAGCTAATAATACTGGTTTTTCTTTTCCTTCCACTAGCATATCTATGGAAGTATTTAGTATTTAAATCTCCCTTCAGCAGCCAATTTTCATGGCTTCTGCTGTGCCAATATGATTCCTCCTTCAACAGGAGGTCCATATTTTCAGCAAGCAGGCTCACTTTTAGCTGAAAATCCAGGGGACATAAATCATCATTTTCTTCCTTTTGTTCCAGATCACCCAACAAATCCTGAATCTCCCTTCTCCTTTTTCTCAATTCACCTTGAAGATTAAAACCCCAGCCCTTGAAATATTGTTTGAAAAGCTTCAGCTTCTGCTGTATTTTATCTAATGGGGACCTTGCTCTACAAGGTTTCTCCCAAATTTTACCAACAGTGGGCAAAAAATCAGGGTTGTCAAACCAAGTTACATCAAATTTGAATTGTAAATAAGGTAATTTAGCAATCTGTCCACAAGACAAGATTAGAGGATTATGGTCAGACACATCCCTGGGAAGTTTGTTTACCTTCACTTGGGGATATATGTCCTCCCAATCACTGGTCATCAGCACCCTATCCAACTTCTCCAGAGTTGGTGGGCTCTGATTGTTTGACCAAGTGTACACCCCACCACTCATGATAATTTCTCTAAGGTTATAAAAGTCAATCAAAGCGTTGAACATAGCTGAGAACTTATTAAGGACTACATTTCTATTCTTTTCAAAGGAAAACTTTAATAAATTAAAGTCTCCACCTATTAGTAGTGGTTCATGGCTAGATTGACAGAAATCAGAAAGCTCAACAAGGAAATCATTTTTCCCCTCCTCCTGTGCTGCTCCATAGACAACTAAGAGATTCCACTTGAATCTATATTTTTTGTCCCACAAGCACATCATTAGCATAAATTCACCCTGCCTAAAAGAGCCAACATCATAATCTTCTAGCCTGACACCTACCAGTATCCCACCTGATTTCCCTTTAGATGGGGTGCTAAGCCAAAGATAGTCCAAATTTGGATCAAACTCCCTTGTCAAATTATCTTCAACATAATCACACATAGTTTCCTGCAAGCCTACAAACTGAAATCTATATTGCATAATAAGATTTTTGAGAAAGATAGGGGTACCTTTCTTTACGATACCCCTACAATTCCGAAAAATGCCTTGTATATTCATGTTTTTTGGGTCTGCCTCTTTTTAGGTAAGCTAGGATTTTCCGAGCTTTCCTGTTATTTTTATTACCAGGAGAAATCTTGAGGGCTTTTCGGCCTTCTCTTTTTTTCTTCCTGGACATGACAGTTTCATATCCATCAGAATCAGAAACTTCCTCATGAAGCCATTCTATTTGTGGTGGGCCATTTTCTTTTTCTATTGTGTCTTCAGAGTCAATTTCATTGATCTGAACATTGGATTTAGCATTTAACTGTTTTCTATACAAATTATCTCTAGCAACTTCAATATCTCTAAGCAAATCAAAAGAATTACTATTGCAATCAAGAACAACACCCATTTTCTTAGACATGACATTTAAATAGTGAACAGGCAAACTTGAGAAAGCATACTGGGACTGGTTTTCAGTGTTACCTTCCAGGTTCCTCTTCCTAGCCATTGCTTCATTCTTCTCTTGAGTTGTTGATAAAATGTCTTGGCTCAGTCTAGCACTCCTTCTCAGCATATGGTTCACCTCACCCAGCACAGCCTGTTCATTACCCAACCCAGCCTTCTCATCTCCCACTGCAGCAGCAATCTTGTCATTGGTCTCATTCTTGTTCTGGACAGTTTCAGATTCCTCCCTTTGCTGTATGTCAGTTGGTTCCATATGATCTACCTCCATCCCATCCACTTCTTTGATCCCCCCAGGAGTTGCATCCTCAGTATCTTCCACTTGCTCAATCTCAGTCACACTCCCCTGAGTTTGGACAATTTGATCATCGGATAAGAAGACCTCAGGAGACTGAAAGGTAGGTAGCTCCACCTTTTGTTGTTTTTGTGTCCCAAGTATTGCATCACCCCCAGTCATCTGCCCACCTGAGTCACTCACATGAGAAACAGGGGTTTTCTCATTAGTAGTGTCAGCCATTATCATCTGCTCAGTCTTATCTGTCACCAAGAGGTCCATTTTTCCCATACCATGGGGTTCTGGAAATATTTGAGTATAATTAACACTCATTTACTTGAGATCATCATTATCTTTAGCAGGGAAGTCTTGGTCAATTATCACTTGCCCAATAGTGTCCCCATCTTTTGAGCACCCCTGACCTTTGTCTCCATAGGCACCAATTTCTATGAGCTTCTCACTCATTGTGTCACTATCAGATTCAGAGTAGTCACAGTTTTCAGGGATGAAGACCCTGTCCAGCCTCTCTCCCTCCAAGTCCTGTTTTACATAGCTCTTCTGAGCATCACCCATCAGCTTAGCACTAGTGTTATTGATCCTGTGGGTCCTTGGTGGAGCAGATTGTGCCAGCTTCCGACTCTGACTTTGGCTGTCATAGCCATCACTCCATCTAGAGAATTTCCCGGGGTCTTTTTTTCATTTGCCACATCACCTTTCCTGTTATGTTCTTTTCCATTCTTAGCTTGTTTGGAGTATCATGATTGGGACCAACTTTAATCCCACTTTTGAGAGCTCTTGCACCTTCCTCAATTTCCACTTCTCTTTCATAGACAAACTCATACACCACCCTGCCCAAAGCAGATCTGGCAGTGCTGGGGCCTTTAGTAATGTCCATACAACTGATCTTCATTCTTAGATACTCAAAGCTGAATCCGGTGGATTCATCAATCTCAGTTGTCCTGCCTACCAGCCCCCTACTTTAGCAATGGTCCTGATTGATCTCTGGTCAGTGGGTATATTATGAACTCTGAACCAAGCCTGCTGCAACTGTCCAACCACCCCCAAGCTATTGTTCCATGGTGCCACATTCATTTGAGCCTCAGCACATTCCATAGGGAGAAACTTGAAGTGTTTGAATTGGGCAATCAACCTCGAGTCAGGAAACTTCATGGTGAACCTCCCATCAGTAACTGGCTTAGCTATCCACTGCCAATTTTCTTGACCCATCATATTTGTGAATTCAGCTTCAATCTGCCTAGCATTAGCCTGCCCCTCCACAATGGTAATCAGAGCTGTGCACTCTTTCTCCCTGGCAACCTTGGGCTCAATGTTTTCTTCAATATAGAAGAAACTCTGGTCTTCTAATTGTGCTGCACATAGCTCAGGGGCTTCATTCCATGGGACACATCTTCTACAAGTATAGGTGTTGTGAGTCCCCATCCCACAAAACTCACAGAACTGCCTTCTACAATCTTGAGTTGTATGATTATACAGGCCACAGTTCCCACATGGAGTTTTGCCTTTGTTGGTCTGATTACCACCAGCAGAATTTTGCCCCACTTCTGGTTTCACTTTCTTATCCCCCTCGCTTTCAGCATCTCTTTTCTTTCCCCAATTCTCATTAGTCTGTCTCTCATTAGTCATCTCCTGTGGCCCTCGAGCCCCCTCCCCAGATCTGGTATTATCTGCATTCTTGGCAGGGTTGGGGGGTCGGTACTCACCTCCATCAGTCGGGTGATCCAGCTCTCGAGCATTCCTTCGCTCCCAGACATTATTCCTGGCTTGAGTTCTTCCAGCTCCACGGCCAGCCCTTCCTGCCCCAAATCCACCTCGCCCAGCGCCAAATCCACCCCTGTCAAACCGCCTCCTCTCCTCTTCTTTATCTCTATCCATCACCCTCACCACTCTAGCAGGAGAAATCTTGAGCGCCGCAGCGTAGGATTTGGTGGGAGCCCCTTTCCAAAGGTGACTCACAAATCTTGCGAGGTTGAGGCAGTTCGCCCCAGCCCTAGGTTTAGTTGGGGATGAGATGTGGATTGGATCCGCCGTCACACTAGCAGGGAGGGGAGTTGGTGGCGTGAGGGGGGTGCTCTGACCTGTCACCAACATTCACCGCACAGTCACCCCCTCCTTCTGTGAGCCACGCGTCCACCCATCTGGGCAGCTGCCCATTATCCCAGGCACTATTCTCACCTTGGGTGGTGGGTTGAACCATCGGTCCACCTGCACTGGGTGTACCCCCTTTTTCCTGTTTGAAACTCTTGGCGCGTGTTCTTCCTTTTCTCCACTGCTTTCCCTGGTATTCCAGCAGAACTCAATAGGAAATTCTTTGAACAAGAGATTGCCACACTCAATTTTCCCAATCATCAACTCTTTCAATTCAGTATCAGCTCGCGAATCCTTTTTCATTGAATTCAGAGACACTTTGGATTTGCGTTTCCCCATCTTCCTACAGATACTCTCTGCAATCGTGGGGAACTCGTCAAAATCCTTAGCTCTCAATTGATTTTCTCTCCCAACGTTCCGCCCCTTCCATGGATTTTGCTTTCCATTGATACCAGATAACTCCCGCCCTGTGAAATCCCCAAACACAATTCTAGGGTTACAGGAATCAGAAATCGTAGGTACAGGGGACGAAAAATTGGCCGCAGGTCCGCCCTGATCTAGCTGTGGAGATCTCAACGACATCGGCGAAGGATTCCCGCTAGACCTCTCATGAACCCTAGAATCGTCGAACGAGATCGAGCCGGCCAGAGATGAGGTAGGGGAGGGATGGTCCCGTACCTTCTCCGTCGGCGACGAAGCTCGCCCCTGCCTCCAAAGCTCCGCGCGGAGGCGCAGGCACTCCGCCCGGTCATCCTCCCCGGCCGCCGACGAGCGGGATCCCTCCTCGCCGACGACGAGGGAGTCTGCCTCAAGGTCGCCCTCCGCGTCGCACGCGTCGCCCGCGTCGCCCGTGTCGCCCATCCAAATGAAAACTAAAAATGATAAAGCTGTACATAAAGTTGCAATTTACTACCATATTATTTCCGGAATTAGTTTAAACTGAAAAATGTTAACTTATTATGATGTCATGGTATACATACATGCATCTTGACATTTTCTATTCATGCCAAGCATTTTGTCTACAAAAAACTGATATAGTTTGCCTCACAAGAATTAGCCTCCCAAGAAACCATAACAACTGGTTTTAATTTGTGATTGATCAAGGATGGAATATCCTGACAAAATTGTTTAGTTTAAGAACTTACCGCAAAATTCCTAGTTGTTCAGATTTCTGGCAAATGTGATCCACATAAGATTCCATGTTAGAAAGCAAACTCACCGGTGTACTAATATATATAAGCTCAAGGTTGGTCAATGATATATAATAATATATACATAAATATATATATGATGGTTATGCTCCTCTGCTATAGCTATGGTCTTCGTATGTACCCCTAGGCTGCAACATGCACTGACTGGGATGATAAGTTCAAGCGAACAGGGTATGACGATGAAGACTCACAAGTCACAGCTAACTACCGGTGTTTGTCAGTGACGACTTTGGTATCCTCTGCATGAATACCTAGGGAACATTACACCATTTGATCATCAATCTCTGCTGCCAGTTGAGATTGATGACCGAATGGTGTAATGTTCCCTACGTATTCAAGTAGAGGGTACCAAAGCCGTCATTGACAAAAACCGGTTCCAAAAATATAGGTAGGGGACTCCCTTGCCAACAGCCAACTTCTTTCCAAAAAAAAAAATCTCTGCTGCCTGTTGGATTCAATGTATACGTATATTCATAGCTTAACAAATACTTTAGCAATGTCAAAATTGAAGGTGGTTTGATGAAAAAAGAAACAGAACATGACAGTTGTGGAACTAGTAAAGGGAAACCAACGTTTGATGCATGCCACATTAATCAATATATGCATGAAATGGTCTCTAAACACTTGTCATTCAGATGCATAATCCAATATTTAAAAGTTGGTAGACCTGAAACACAATCTCTTGCGAGTTTAAGGAGCCATTTAATTTTCAATTTTGGAGTAATTTACAAGCACAACAAGTAACAATTATGCATTTGTACTTCGAAGGACAAGCTACATATGCTTGCGCTAAGCAGTTTCATTCACTTCTTCAAAGTACTATAAGGCTTTTAGAAGTAGAAGAAAATTAAAGTTTGGAAACTGGTCCATAAAAAATAAAGAAAAAGTTTTTCAAGCAAAAACTCTAAACAGGACACGTACGTGTTGATCAACAGATGAACCTCAGCTTTATAGCTGTAGCTCCATGTACCTATATATGCATAAACAATATATTTGACCAAATAACATCTCTGGAGTAAAGAATGTGCAAAGCATCTCCACACATGCAAGGCCTGCTGATGCAAGTCAATCCTACCACCTATATTATCAAGCACTACTGGCACATTTATTCCTAAATCTCTCATTGGTCTTTTCCCATCTACACATTCAACTACCAGGAAAAACTCCAAAATGTATTTTTGTAGCAGTTATTTTCTATTTATAGAGGCAGGTGGTCCTTCCATATTTGTTAAATATAGACTCTGTTAATAGGTTGCAGAGTCAATCAGCCTAAATCGATTAGCAGAGGTGACCGTCTTAAAATGACCATATCTATAAATGATATTTATAGAGACAGATGCCTTATGAGACTCAGCTCTGTAAATGATATATATATTTTTTTAAGAAAAATAGCAAAACATTTTTAGAAAATCCTTGGACAAGGCCCCCTAATTAGGCACTCCAGGTCACAAATCACACAAATTTTTTCATGTGAGTACACTTGCATGCGCTTTCCTAGGATTCAAATTTCGAACCTATGACGCTATCCCATTATATGACTTAAAATTTTTATATTGAATATTTAGAATCCACCCCCCCCCCCCCCCCCCCCCCCCACCCCCCCTTCTCCCACTTAAACAATTTTAAACAGAAAACATTTCATCTGCAAAGTTTTAGATCCCACTAAGGACTAAAACAATGGTATATGGACATGTTCCCATGCATCTATAGTTGTTTAACTTTTAAAAAAAAACAATATTGAAATATAAGAATTTCAAAACAAATATTTTGGACTAACTACTACAATAATGATTTTTGCAGAGAGGTCATTCGATTTACATAGGTGGTGAAAACATGTTTTTGTATCTCCTAAAATACCTATAATTAACTTAAGAGATAGAAAACTCATTCGTGGAACCACCGCCTATGTAAATTGATTTACAGAGGTGGACCTAGCCTATTACAGAGGTGGACTTATATTATCCACATAATTACATTGAAGTAATGAAAAAGAAAGGACTCCATCAAGCAGCGATGGTCTTCTTTGGCTCCCACAGACGATCTTTTACTTTTAAGCTTGATTTTTAATTAAATGTGTCTGAGAACTGTGTGCCTTTTTGTGTTGGGAGCCTTGTAATAAGTTTAATCTAATTACCCTAGTGACTACTGAGGAAATGAAGCCTAATGCTATTTTTCATCCCAAAAGAAGCTAACTGATCATCAGCTCCTGGCAAGAGTAGATCACACAAACTTGGTGTGCCTGTGCTCAGAACTACGTTTGATTTTGACTCCAATATTTCAGAAGCAACATGCCTAGATTCCATGCAACATGCTTAACAAATATTTCTTGGATCTCTTCATCGTCTGAACCATAAATAAACATCGTCCCATCCGTACGGGCTGCTAATCTGCATCGTCCTAACTAGCTGATTAGTCTGGTGTCATGGTACTAGCTACTTATCCGTGGGAACCAGGTTTTTCTGTTGCACCAACACCACTGAGCTTCATTGTACCAACTGACTTGTGTAGTTGATAGGGTGCAAAATATGCTAGGAAAGAAATATGGAAAAATTCATTTTTGTTTTGGAACCTTATTGACACATGTTGTAGTCAACAAATTGTTAACGTTACTGTAACAAATATTGTGTTGTGAAAATATAAATACATCATAGGCAGCAATATGGTATAGATAAAAGTACTAGCAAAACTGTGATATAAACTTGTAGTAATTTCATCTCCTTATCTTTACTATACTTTTATACCTATGCTAATTTGAATCTTAGCAGGGATATGAGGAATGGACATAGGTATTTTGAAATATATGGATCTGAATAATTTTTTTTGAAAAATAATTTATCCTTAACTGTGTTTTCTAATGTATATATCTGTATTCTCTTCAAAACCTGAATCTATACCAAAATGTGGCACTTAATTGAAATTTTGGGAATTTTATTCGCATATATGATAATTAAAGCTTCATATATAGTTGCCCATTTATTACTAATATATTACTCGACAATAGGAAATCTGTCATCATTTACACTACGAAATGTAACTAATACTTTCATGGTATACGGACTTCATAGATGCATCTTCACGTTTCCTAATCACAAGCCATGCATTTGGACTAAAAAATTAAATAGTCTCACAATAATTTGCTTGGCTCCCGAGAAGTCACCGTACAAAAAATTCAAGTTGTCATTGATCAACCATGGAATATTCATCAACTGAAAGATTGTTTAATTGAAGCAGTTGCCAGCAAAAATTTGTATTTTTACACATCTCTGACAAATGATCCAGCTAAGATTCCATGTCGGGCAACGAACTTAATTATCAGTGAAATAAACGAATATGCATCGCAGTTTTGTCAATGGTAACATAGATATATATGCGATGGTTATGCTCCTCCACTTCGATAGCTATGGTCTTCATATATATGTGTACTACCTCTAGGCTGCTGCAACATACGCTGACTGGATGCATCATGCAGCCTTAGTGTGCACATGACGACGAAGATGGTCCAACCAACTGCCGGTTTTCTGTATTATATATGTGTCTTCTCTGGTTGCATCTTGGGAACAGTACACCACTTGGATTAATCCCTGCCTGTTGGATTCAATGTTTAATTGTAGCAGAACAAATACTTTACGTGATTTTTTACGGTGCTTGGGAGGAACCACCAGTTCCTCCCGTTTTGTTTGTTGCGTCGGGTGTTAATTGAAAAATTGTAATCAAGGGTAGTTTAGTACTTTTTCTAATGCACAGGTTTTCAACTCGTGAATCCAATTCCACGAATTGTTCTGTCCAAAACAAACTCCACGAATTGCTCCGTTCCCGTGCTGCGCGAGATTACGGCGCCTCCGCTCCTAGCTCGCCGCCAATCAAAGTCGGCACCGCCGCCGTCTCCCTGCTCGTCGGCGACTGCCGAGCAGAGGCACGCGATCTCCTTCCTTCCATCCTTCTCCACCCCACCCGAAGAGAAGTCCACGCCATTGCCCTGTGCCAGGCCACACACCACGGGCGCTGCGACCCCGCCGGCGCCAGCGTGTGCATCACGTTTCTCGTGGCCGCCGCTGCCGCCGCCGCGGACACGGACATGGCAAACGCCTCGGCGTCGCTCGCCAGAACTGACTAGTGCGTGCCGTGCCGCTGGTGCTACGCGCATTCGGGGCGGGTGTTCGACCAACAGGATCACCGCGCCATGGCACGGCCAGGCAGCAGCACCGTCGTGGCCACCGCCAACACGCTGCCGCCTCTGGTGCCTTGCAGCACTTCTCGTGCCTTGCCGTTGCAACCGCGACTGCGGGATGCCCTGGCCCTGATCCTGCGCATGGTCTCAGCCGCCGGCGAGCTACCACCCGATCGTGCCTGTGATTTGGGGCAGGGGCGGACGTACGTGCAAGCATCGGTGTCAGCTGAACCCGACGACTTCGTAAGAGCACGTGTACATGTATAAATTTTCACCACGCTTGACCCCGTTAAAAAAAAATGCTGACCCCGGTGACACTCGTGTGACTCGTTGGTCATCAGCCCACGGCAGTCAATAGCCCAGCAGCAGTCCAATTAAGTTCTCTAAAAGCCCAGCAGCGCACTGCCCACATGGCTATACGTATACAATTATAGTATTATACGAACATTCAGCCGCCGGCTTGCTAGTTGCCAAATCGATTCATCTCCCTCCGTACATCGTCATCCACTCATCCATCGATCAAACTTCCGCCGTTCCGCCGATCCCTTCCATCCGAGCCAAATCGATTCATCTCATCGACAACTGCGTGAACTCGACATCGCCCGTCGCTGCTGTCTCCTGATCGTCCTCGCAGACTGAGGCAGGCAGATCGCCTCTGCCCTCCAGCAAACATGGCGCGTAAGTAAATTAGAGATGAATCTACTTGCATTCCCTAATTGTATTCAACATCTATTTGCGCTTTAAAGTTTATTGATTGTTTGTAAATAATTTTATAGGCAATCAAATCACCATGGATCGTTTTGTGAAAAGGAAATTGACCCCGGCAAGTGATAATGACGGAGGCACCTCAGGAGATGTAACGGAGAATATTGAGGAAGGAACAGGAACTTCAATAAGAGATGCAAATGCAACAAATGCCAACAATATAGTTCAACGTCCCGTAAGGATCTCGCGACATGAGGTAAATTTTGACGAGCTTCCGTATGATCCGGCTGATAGAAGGAAAATTTCAGATTACATTGGCGAGAAGCTACAAAATGAGATAAGGAGGAAGTATTTGATTAGAGGCCCTTTTAGACCACCACCTGGTTTTAAATATCCTCAGAAAATCATAGCAGGTGTACCATGTCGATTTCAAGCTGAATGGTTCACAAAGTATGATTGGCTTGAGTATAGTGAGAAGGTGGATAAGTGTTTCTGTTTGTATTGCTATTTGTTCAGAGATAGCAATGAGGGCCAAGGTGGGAATGATGCATTTGCAAAAGATGGTTGGGATGGATTTAACAAATCGATTAGACTGCAAGATCATGTAGGCATCCGACCTAATAGTTTCCATAACACGGCAGTCAAAAGATGTAACAATTTGATGAAGCCTGATCGGTCCATTGCCAATGCTCTCAACAAGCAGAAAGATGTCACTAAACAGGAATATCTTAGGAGATTGAATACTGCTATTGATGCTACTCGATTCTTGTTGCATCAAGGTTTAGCTTTTCGAGGTCATGATGAATCAGAAGAGTCCAAAAATAAGGGAAATTACCGAGAGCTTGTGGACCTTTTGGAGAAGCAAAATAATAGAAACAAACAGCTTTTGAGGAATGCACAAATGGTGGCTCCACACATCCAAAGAGATCTAGCAAATTGTTTTGCCGAGGTAAGGAAAAAATTCCTTGTTTAGACATTCTATTATATCTCATACACTATATATGTTGATGAATTAATTGTGTCTATATTTTTTCAGACCATAGTGAAATCTATTGTTGAAGAAATAGGTGGCGATGTATTTTGTTTATTGGTAGATGAATCAGCCGATGTTTCGGTAAGGAGCAAATGGCAGTGGTTTTGAGGTATGTGGACAAGAGTGGGTCAATAAAAGAAAGACTTATTGGTCTAGTTCATGTGAGCGAGACCTCAGCTTCATGTCTCAAATCTAATATTGATAGTCTATTTGGTAAGTACGGATTGAGCATAAAACAAATCAGAGGCCAAGGTTATGATGGAGCAAGTAACATGAGAGGAGAGTTTAATGGATTGAGAGCTTTAATCTTGAGAGAAAATAGTTCTGCATATTATATCCATTGCTTTGCTCATCAATTGCAGTTAGTCATTGTTGCAGTAGCTAAAAAGAATGATGATTGATTTCTTTGACATGGTATCTCTATTGATTAATGTTGCTGGAGCCTCTTGCAAAAGGAAGGATATGATTTGAGAAAGTCAACAAGAGAGAGTTGCAAGAGAAATAGGAAGTGGACAGCTTATTACTGGAACAGGATTAAATCAAGAACAATCACTTGCTAGAGCCGGTGATACTCGTTGGTCATCTCATTATAAAACTTTGAAAAGGTTAAGCAGTCTGTTCACAGATGTTATTGAAGTGCTCCAATATGTTGAAAAAGAAGGTCCCACGGATGCCAAGAAACGTCAAGCTCGTGGCCTCATGGACTATCTCAAGGATTTTGACTTTGTATTTCACTTGCAGTTAATGTTGCTTGTATTGGGACATGCAAATTCTTTGGCATTGGCATTACAAAGGAAAGATAATGACATCTTAGAGGCTATGGCAGAGGTGCACTTAACAAAACAGAAGTTTCAGGAAATTCGGGATGATGGTTGGGATTCCTTACTGAAATCTGTGCTATCTTTTTGTGAGCAACATGGAATTCCAAAGTTGGACCTAGAACAAGAGTACATTGACAGGCACAAACCAAGGAAGAAGACAAACCGCACCAACTATGAGCACTATAGATATGATTGCTTGAACCCAGTTATTGACTTACAGCTTACAGAGTTTAATGACCGTTTCAGTGAGATAAATTCTCAACTGCTTATCAACATTGCTGCTTTTAGTCCAAAGAATTCTTTTGCTGCATTCAAAATTGAGAGTTCGATGGAATTGGCTAAGGCATATCCTGATGATTTTGATTCAAACGACCTAGATGATCTTATTATTGACCTTAATCTTTACATTGACAATGTGCGAGCTGACGCTAGATTTGCCCAAGTGGCCACTATTTCTGAGCTTGGTAAAATGATGGTGGATACAAGCAAACATCTTGCTTATCCTTTGGTATATCGGCTCCTCAAACTTGTGCTAGTTCTTCCTATTGCGACTGCAACGGTGGAAAGGATTTTCTCAGCAGTGAAAATAGTGAAGACGGACTTGCGAAACCGAATCGGCGATGGATTTATGAATGATTGTGTCGTTTCTTTCGTTGAGCAAGAGTTTCTTCATGCAATTCCAAATGATGATATCATAGTTCGTTTCCAGAATATGGCTGATCGTACTCGCAGGGTGAAACTATAAAAGGTAACCGCTATTGTAAATAGTTTTTTTTTGCAAAAATTATGTTATCGTTACATTTGCCCATGTATGAGTGCTTGCTATTTGCAATATATATACATATTTATGTACGGTGTTAGATTATTGTCAACTATAGTTGTCGGCTTATGGCTCTAAGTCTAGACCGACCCCGGCGACGATTTTTCCTAGATTCGCCACTGATTTGGGGATTTGATATACGCAACTCTTTATTTTTTTTTATTAGCGAAGCAGCTCCTTCTTTTGATTAAAGAGAAGCAGCTTCATGTTTTGATTATGAGAAGCAGCTCCTCGAACGTCTAAATACTATTATAACCTCCAAATTTAATTATAAACCAGTTCCGGGCCCACGTAGTTTTTAGTTCCGGTCCACGACGTAAGTTCCTGTCACATGGTTCCTTCTATTTTTAAACCATCGGATCTAGAGAAATGAATGGCTCATATTTTTTCCAAGCATAGTAAAAAATCTCATACTTTACTAGGAATGTTAAAACCCAAAGGTGATTTTTAGAAAGATTATGAAATCAAAAGTCAGAAATAACTATTATTCTTCCTTTGTCAAATGTGTGCAACAATGCAAGTAAGTTATAAACCTTCACTCAGAAAATAATGCTGTTCTAGCATAGTCGTAGCGAGTCAAATAACTTTAAGTTTGACCTAGTTTATATTAATATATATGGTATGTTCCTTACGAAACATAATTTCTTTCCTACCTCTTTGACATCATAAATATTGGTATGTCTTTTTTCAAACAGAGATAGTAATGATGTACCATGAGAAATGCCAAAACATAAAATAATAATGCTTGATGATACATCAATTTGATTACAATGATATTTAATCTTCAATGTAGAGGGCCATTTATTAAATCGACCCAGGCATATTCAAATACCTAAAGTTCATAAACCAGAATGACAATCAATCTCTTACAATTTTAAGGACCTGTTTTTTTTCTCGAATATGAAAGAGAGCTTCATATCATTGTATTATAGAAAGAAAGAGCCACCCCCTTACAATCACCACCACCTCACTCCGAGCCGAGCCATCATGCGGGGTCTCGAATAATACATGAAAAGGACTTACTCTCAAGAAACACGAGAGAAAGATGAGACTTAACCCCAAATTAAAAGAGCAAGGAAACAAACTAAGACAGCCTTAGCTTGTCTCCCTGACCTTGACCCAACGCTATTACTCTTAGACTTCGAGCTCCAGCAAGACTCAAGAATTACGTTCATGACACCGATTGATTAGGAAAAATGAGGGTACATGCGCTAGTTTTCAAACTCTTGGGTACATGGGATGGTTTTAAAATGAGGGTACATGCATCTTTTGTGTTCTCTCTTATCTTAAAATTGCTAAAATATAATATATTACAAGACAGAGGGAGTAACACACAAGTTTAGCATAGATGTGACGCAAGGAACTATGATCTTTCTACCTTTTTAGGGTAAGCATGAGCGCTTAGTTTGAGTTCTCTAATCTAATTAATATGTATGAAATAACAAAATTGAGTTTGGAAAGTGGTGCTTCAAAATAAATAAAGGGGTTTGCAAAACAAAAGGCTCCCCCAAACAGGACACGTGTTGATCAACAGATGAGCGAGCTAGCTCAGCTCTGTTGCTGTAGGCTCCATGTATCTAGACTCTGTGCATAAACATATTTGACCCAATGAATTTCTATTCTATTTATCTGGACTAAAGAATGTGTCCAACCGTGCAAGTCCTGCTGATGCAAGTCAACCCTACCACCTACCGAGCACTGGTGGCACGTTCTTCCCAAACTTCCCATTGGTCTTCCCCATCTACACATCCAGCTGTCTGGAAACAGAGACAACAGCTAGACACTACACTCATGCAGATGCACGCATGACGCATCAGTAGAGTACCAACCTGACATAGCGACCCCACCATTGCATGGTTTACACTAGACTAGATCCCATGATCAGTTGTAAGTACCCTGCCATTAAGACAGGCTTAACCACCAAATCACTACTAAAAGAGATGTAGCGTACTCTTAGCTAGCTAGTCTGACCAGATAATAGTCAACGAGGAGAGAGCGAGCTGAGACGGGACTCACAGCACAAAGCACATATAAAAGGAGCATGAGAGGATGATTGAGATGCACGCACAGATAGCCTGATCAGCGTCGTCTGCGACAATGGCGAGAGGTATCAACAAGATGATCGCTTCTTTCTGCGCAGTGCTCACACTCGTGCTGCTCCCGTTTGCGGCGGCCAGCGGTGGCGGTGGCAGCGGCTATGGCAATTTCAACTACAAGAAGGCGCTGCACAGCAGCCTCCTGTACTTTGAGGCGCAGCGGTCGGGCCACCTCCCCTACAACCAGCGCGTGAAGTGGCGCGGCCACTCGGGGCTCGCCGACGGGCTGCAGCAGGGCGTGGATCTGGTGGGCGGGTACTACGACGCCGGCGACAACGTCAAGTTCGGCCTGCCGATGGCGTTCACGGTCACCATGCTGTCGTGGAGCGCCATGGAGTTCAGGGACGATATCTCGGCGGCCGGCGAGTGGCGCCACGTGCTGGAGGCCATCAAGTGGGGCACCGACTACTTCATCAAGGCGCACACCGCGCCGGACGAGCTGTGGGCCGAGGTCGGCGACGGCGACACCGACCACTACTGCTGGCAGCGGCCCGAGGACATGACCACGTCGCGCCAGGCGTACAAGGTCGACCGCGACAACCCCGGCTCCGACCTCGTCGGCGAGACCGCCGCCGCCATGGCCGCCGCCTCCATCGTGTTCCGCCGCTCCAACCCGCACTACGCGCACCTCCTCCTCCACCACGCCGAGCAGCTGTTCGAGTTCGGGGACAAGTACAGGGGCAAGTACGACAGCAGCGTCAGTGAGGTGCGCCGCTACTACGCATCGGTCAGCGGGTACGGCGACGAGATGCTGTGGGCGGCGCTCTGGCTGCACCGCGCCACGGGAAGGGCGGAGTACCTCGACTACGCCGTGGCCATGGCCAACGAGTTCGGCGGCACGACCTGGGCCATAAACGAGTTCAGCTGGGACGTCAAATACGCCGGCCTCCAGATCCTCGCCGCAAAGGTACTATACGCACGGTGACCTTAATAACTTGTTGATCGCTGTCATTAGCTAGTTAGGGTACGCTTAACGTGATGACAATGCAACACATTAAATATCGTATCAAAATTCCCAGATAGCTAGCAACAGAAAGACGTGCCTGCTACTAGTATGTGTATATAGTTACGAATGGCACGTAGCAGACGCACTTGATCATATATATGTTCAACAAAAAAAGTCAGATCGACAAGGAATCTACCCTACGTGTGTACCATACGTTCTAATGTGTGCGATGTCTTGCGCATTTTCAGCTGCTACTAGATGGGAGTCACCGGCCGGAGCACCGCACGACGCTTGAGCAGTACAAGTCCAAGGCGGAGCACTACCTCTGCGCGTGCCTGGGCATCAACGGCGCCTCCGGCAACGTGAACCGCACGGCCGGCGGCATGCTCTTCGTCCGGCAGTGGAACAACATGCAGTACGTCACCAACGCCGCCTTCCTCCTCACTGTATACTCCCGCTACCTCACCGCCTCCGGAGCTTCCACGCTCCAGTGCCCCGACGGGCCGGTGCGCGCTGGCGAGCTGCAGGCGCTGGCGCGCGCCCAGGCGGACTACGTCCTGGGCGCCAACCCGGCCGGCGTGAGCTACATGGTCGGGCACGGCCGGCGGTTCCCGCGGCGGGTGCACCACCGGGGCGCGTCCATCGTGTCGCACCGCGCCGACGGCCGGTTCATCGGCTGCGTGCAGGGGTACGATCACTGGTTTCGCCGCGCGGGGTCCAACCCGAACGTGGTCGTCGGCGCCATCGTCGGCGGGCCGGACCACCGCGACAGGTTCAGCGACCGGCGTAACAACTACGAGCAGACGGAGGCGTGCACGTACAACACCGCGCCCATGGTCGGCGTCTTCGCTCATCTGCACAGTCAGGGCGGGTGGTTGTCGGAGAGGAAATGATCCAGGACGCGCGGACGGGCAGATGGGTCGTGTAATCATCTATTGTTATTAGCTAGGACACTTGATTATGGAGGAGGACGACGAATTGACGATCCTACTTCAGCATGCAAAGGCCGGCCGGCATCGATCGGAGCCCGCGCGTGTAGATTTGATTTGTTCTAATCTAGTCTTTAGTTGTGTGTATGATGTAAATTTTTGTCCCATAGAAAATGAGTTTTGTACTTCCCGTGGAAAATGTCAATCCGCTATTACCAAGAGGAAATTCTCCATTAAAAAATGTTCTCAATTCCTTACCTACCACTAGAAAAATTAATATCATACGATCCACTACTTAGTTTTTGGGCCCCTACGTGCCACTATAGTTAACTTTTATGAGAACAAAAGCTAACGGGAGTTTGAAATGTCTCTTTTGCCCTCATATAGCCCGGTCGTCATCCTTCTTCATCTTCCAGCCTTGTCCTGGGGTTCGGGAAGTTGCCACTAGCTGGCACACTGCGGCCGATGGGGGCCACTGGCTCTATCTGGGAGCATAAGGCGTCGTCCTTGCCTCCACTAGTGGAAGCGCCAGAGCCGGATCCACTGCTGTAATTAAGGGACGAGATGCAGGGTCGGGGTCAGCCGTCAGTGGTAGCAAGGGAGCACATAGCCACACATGGAGGACGCGTGGCATTTCGTCAGACACCTAGTGTGTGCGAAGTGGTGGAGCATGAAACCGAGACTCACACTGGGACCATGAGCACTTCCCGTGTGCCACCATGCGCCAACCAGGGTGGGTCCCGCACGCCGTCGTGACCACCACTCCATAGAGAGAGCAAAGATGATGGATGTCATCGTTGCGACCACACCGTGCAGGCCTCCTCGTCACCCGAAGTCATGGCTACTCATGCTAAGGTCTGGTGCCTTGACGAGGTGAACCACCATTGAACGGAAGCCCCCCATGCAGAGCATAGGCGTGTGGGTAGTGACGACTGGCGAGGCGAGCGAGCAGCAAAGGAGGGAGGCTTAGAGGACGCTGATGGCAACTGAGGTAGGAGGGCGGCACCAGTGAGGTGGCAAGATGAAGAAGACGGCTGACATATGGGGCCCACCAGTAAGAGGGGTGAAAAAGACATTTTCAAGCTCCTGTTAGTTGTCATTCCACAAGAGGTAACAGTAGTGGCACATGGGGGTCCAAAACGTTAGAGTGATGGCTCATATGACATTTTTAAATTTTCTAGTGGCAAAAAGGGAATTCAGAATTCTTTTAATGGCTCATAGGAAACTCTGTTGTGAAGAAGGTTTTAAAGTATAGGGTAAACTATTTAGTGATGGTCTCCTACAGGGTAAGGTCTCGTGAAACCAAGAAGAGTGAATCGGGGATCTATTTGGTTTGGAGCGAGAAAAAGATGTTTGGCTTGACAACAATCCCAAATATGAAATTTTAGAGGATTGGGATAAAGCTTGATGGATGCTTGGCCAAATTGTCTGGCACCAGGGCTCTAACCAAACAGTTCTTGAGTGCCAACACTACAAGGTTTTCGGTCAAATGCAATGCCGAAAAAGTGTAGCAAAAGACACAAAAATGGTAGCAATTGTACTTTGGCTACCATTTTTTTTTGGTTAAATGTCGTTGCACTTGTAAGGGTAGCAATAGCAGAATGCAACGGGTTACGTTTTAGTTGCGACACATAGCCCCTCTATTGCAACACTTTTGACGCTTTTGCAACACATGGTGAGTGTTGTAACAAAAGCAATTGCAACCACTATGGGTGTGGCAATAGTATCAATTGCAACGAACTAGGCGTTGCTAGCGATACGTATTGCGACACGTTGGTCGTGTAGCAAGATAATGCAATCGCAACGCAACACATGTGTTGCAATCGTGGTTATTGCTACGCGGAGAAATCATTGCAATAGAGGTTCTCTATTGCCACGTCACCTAAACGGTTGCTATAGGTGGCTTAGGTTATTGCAACGTCTATTTAGGTTGGTTGCTATAGAGAGGTCCTCTATTGCCACGTTTCTAAATGGTTACTATAGATGGCATAGGCTATTGCCACGTTACTTAGGTTGGTTGCTATAGATAGGTCATCTATTGCCACGTTACTAACTAGCTGGTTGCTATAGGTAGATTCCTCTATTGCCACCATCATCATTTTGTAGTTGCAAGAGATTGGTTCTCTATTGCCACGATTATCATACCTATTGCCACGATAAAATGTGGTTGTTATATGTGCCATCATTTATTGCAATGCCAGATTAATATATTAATAATTCAAGTTGCGACGCTTTGTTTGGTAGCTTAAATCAATAATCGCAGAACGACAAATACATAATGAATGAAGCATCGACATCCATTAAAATGAAATATAATTTGTTCATATAAAATCTTTAATGAAACACACCGAGTGTCAAACTAAATGAAAACACAAGTAGATAGCTTAACACATAATAATGTGTCAAGCACAGACAACTGTTTGAACTCATTCGAATCAAAAGACTAATGTCTACTGTAGCAGCAAAGGTTCCCTTGATATGTAAGTTGGCCATCGTCCCACCATTCACATGCTCCTTCTCAAAATCAAGATTCATCCTGAAAAATCATTGTCATGCATTAGTTAAACTGAGACCAGTGGTGGCAAATCTAATTGAACACTGAAGCAAAACATGAGCTGCAGTACTATCAACCATGAACTTTGAAGCGAAAATCAAATATAAACATACATGCAGCTACCTCCCAAGACATTTTATGAGCACATGAGCCAAACACATCCATATATATTTCTAATCGGCAAGAGAAACTAAGCCTGGACCAGATTTAGGAGCATAACAAAAGAATGGCTATGTACTTCTCCAAAAGAACTACATGTTCCTTTTTAATGCAAAGAGAGATAAAAGGTTTCACATAGTACCTGTGTATTCTTTTTGGACAATGCAGATCTTTTCCTAGCAGCAGATTCCTTCAGTTGCTTTGTTGTAGTAAAAACAACACCTGAATTCGCTGCCGAATTACTTCTTCTCATGCGCCCTCTAGTGAAACGTTCTTCAGTTGCGGAAGAAGGGGGTTGTTGTTCTAGCTGGCTGGTTTCTTGGGTAACCTGAAAATAAATGGTTGGTGGTAAAAATTACACCCCTTGACAAGAATATGACATGCATGTTACAATTAAACATTCTTCAATTATCATCAAACTACCTGCTGACTATGCATCATATGTTCTCCCTCTGTAGTTGTCACATTTTGTGTCCGGTTAATTGTTGCAGCAGCAGCAACATTTTCAGTTGGCTCCACAATTGTGCTAGCCTGTATTTCGAATTGGGTTCAAGATCATAATTTTCAGTTCAGTAAACTACACCCCTTGACAAGAATATGACATGCATGTTACAATTAACATTCTTCAATTATCATCAAACTACCTGTTGACTATGCATCATGTGCTCTTCCTCTGTAGTTGTTACATTTTGTGTCTTCTCAATTGTTACAGCAGCAGCAACATTTTCAGTTGGCTCCACTATTGTGCTAGCCTGCATTTTGAATTGGGTTCAAGATCATGATTTTCAGTTCAGTAAACTATGAGAACATATATGTTGTTAATATTACCTTTTGTACTAAAGCTTGTTGTTGGGCTGCTTGCAACATTGACATAGCTTGCCTAAGTGCTTCTCTATCAGCCTCCCTTTCCTTGTTCATCTGTTCAAGCTGACGCCTATATTCTTGCCTCTCTGCTTCCCTTTCAACTTCTTGAGCATCTAGTCTATCTTGCAGCTGTCCAAATGATTCAATGAGGGCTTCCTCTTGTTGGAGTTTGCGCTGGTAGTCCTCCGACAATAGCTCCTTTCTAGTTGGGTACCTTGCAAGGTAACCATTAGCATGCATCTTGTTTGATTTGATTTTTCTCGTTTCCTTGTAGGTCGATTGGAAAATCTGGTTCTGCTCCAAGTCTGAGACGACATTTGTGTCGCCCTTGACTCCGGCTCCATAATCTTCCCGCTTGCATTGTCCTAACAAAGTAAAGACATTTAGTTCATTAAAACTTTAATTCTAATTAAGCGAGGACAATTGCATCACTTAATAAGGGTTGTAAAAATTATTTAATACTCACATAGACTTCCCTAGATTCCTCGCTTGTCCATTGTCCATTTTGTTGGTGGGTCATCATAAAAAGCTCCATATCATTTGGCTCTTCACCAGTTAGTTGGTCCCTCTAATTAGGCAAGAATGTAAACAAATTAGCCATATTTCATAATCTAGGGAAATGTAGAAGCTTTTGGTATTATCGACATTGCTACTTCCATGTTCAGATATTCGGATGAACCTTACATTCTTGCTTCAAACGCTGAACCGGTGTTTTATGTCCCTATCGTGAACAAACCGGGATGGTCTACTGTTGTTTTGGTGAGACCAAGAAATTTGTTTTCCATGCCGAGACACGGGAAATGACGCCGATGCACTTGATGTGGGAATCCAAGAAATGAATGAATCGAGGCCAAGGTCGGGAATTCTTAAATTGGTCAAGACAAGATAGGGCAGGCACAACTGGTTCTGCCGCCATTATTAATCAAGTGCGTAGCGAAGCAATTCCTGAACCTGTTGATGACTATATTGGTGACGATGATTCTGACGATGATAACACCTACATTGATGATGGGGTTATTGCACCAGTCATGGAAGAAAATATAGAAGATGATTTCTTTGTTTGAAGACAATTTTTTTTGTGTGCACTGTTTGATGGGAAGGGTCACTTATCCTTCATACGCATTGTCTCACTTATTTTTTTTCTTTTGAACTGACGTTAAGTTTGAACCGTTGCATGGAACCTTAATGTTCATTATGCTAGTGAATACCTCTTGAGAGAAATGTTTTACATATTTTTCACTTATAAGTTGCAATCTGAAATCAAGATTTTCTTGGCGGATATACGAGAGGTTCATATGTCGTGAGTTATCCGAGGCCTCGATATTGTCTGTGTGTTATTGCACAAGTTAAAATAGCATAGAGTGCGTAATGATTTGTAGGTGAATTGTTTCCGATTGCTTGCAGTGCCCCAATGTTATGAGGTAACAATACGGAATGGACATCTATCTTCTCAGGTCTCACTTCGATAATTATGAGGAGTCATCCTGTGTACTGGCCACGTGTCCTGATTTTTAGAAAAAAAAAAGCCATGTGTTCTGATTTCGTCGATGTCTTGCTGGAGTAGTGGAGTCAAAAGCTGTATAAAGGTGAAACCATTATGTTGAGCCGCTCGCCTCCAAGAGTTCTCGTGACCTTGCCGCCGTCGTCCAAGCACGCCAGCAAGCACAGCACACGCGCAGCTCGGCTTCGGACATCTGCACAGCCATAGCACGCGCCATCGGCACAACACCATCGGCGCAACACCATCAGCACAACACCATCGGCTTGATCGGCACGGCGTCGCCGCACCACTCGCGGCCACCGTGGTCTCGCCGCGGACACCGCGCCCAAGGACACGCACCAGCACTTCCACGAAGCACAACCCTACTCAAGCCAACCAATGGACACATCCAGAAGAGCGCACCAGCACTTCCACGAAGCACAACCCTACTCAAGCCAACCAATGGACACATCCAGAAGAATAGCGTGGTGGTATGACTCTGCTTACTTCATCGAGAGGTCTGGGGTTCGACCCTTCGTGAAGTCATTGATTTTGTTGGTTTTTATTATTTTTCATAAAATCATTATTACTTATGTCAAATTCCAAGTACCCCAAGTCCCCAACAGATGACAACAACCCTTGCTTACCCTAGCGGTTTCCTTGTATGCATAATCACTAAAGGTGGTTGGCTCGATACCTAAATGCTTCACTTATTTTGCTAATTTCTTTTTCTTTTTTTAAAAAAATCATGGGAAAATATGTTAAATTATCCAAATAATCTAAGAATAACACAAGAACATGCTATCCTGGTGGTTTGTTCGCCCTATCTCCTTCGTGAGGTGCAGGGTTCGATCCTCTTAACTCTCGCCCTTTTTTATTTTGGATAAAATCGTAGAGAATAAATTATATTAATAATAATCATAAATAAATACGAAGAACACCACACTCGCCCTTTTTTATTTTGGATAAAATCATAGAGAATAAATTATATTAATAATAATCATAAATAAATACGAAGAACACCACACTCGCCCTTTTTTATTTTGGATAAAATCATAGAGAATAAATTATATTAATAATAATCATAAATAAATACGAAGAACACCACACTCGCCATGTATGGCCGTGATAAAGCCCAATCCAAATCAGCCTCACCTTCTAGTTCTCGTTGCAATTATCAAAGTATATTGCAACAAAAAATAAGCATTGCACTTGAACACAATTTTTGCTTCGACCCCGAGAGATCTCGTTGCAATAAAATTTAGCAATTGCAACAATATCAAAATATATTGCAACTGCCAAAAAGGTTGCAATCGACCCCCACTTTTGCTTCGCCTCCAAGAGTTCTCGTTGCATTAAGCATCTAGCATTTGCAACGCTTGTCAAAATTTATGCAACACAAAAAAACCGTAGCAATAGTCAAAATCAAATGCAACTAACGTAAATGTGGTTGCAGTACTACCGTACAATTGCAACCAAAATCAATTCTACTGCAACCATTTTTCACCATTGCAATATCGTCTACCAAATGCAACAGAGCTTTGCAACATCTTGAAAACCGTTGTATTAAAGGCATGTATCGCTACCATTTTTTAGAATGGTTGTAATACAACGATCTCTAGAAACCAAATTTTCTACGTTGCAATTCTTCGGCGTTGCATTAGACCGAAAAGCTTGTAGTGCAAATTTTAAATCTCATAGATCTTAGTTCAAATGTACACAAGAAAAAACTACAAATGATATGCACCTAATGTTTTCTAGTTTGCTCTAACTTACCCTCAACCCAAAAAAGTGTTTGCAACCTAGAGCCAACCCTATCAACTAACTTATAGCTAATCTAGCAAAGTAAAGGTCACATAAACAAAGTGAGCAAGGTAAAAAGGGGCAAACTCGAAGACGCAATCATATATATATCATGTGGCGGTATTGGTTGCTAAGCTTTAACCCTAACTCCATGTTGAAACTCCAACTTGACATGATCGTGACCACCCAAGTCATATTGAACGAGCATGTGTTGAACCCGTGATTATCATCTGCGATGCTTAATTTAATGTGTTTCTACTTCCTATGATGTGTATTCTATAATTTAATATAGACGTCGTATGTTGTTGTGTCTATGATTAACTATTATCATATATGTGACAAAAACTCATATATGTGACAATTATCTTGTCTTGATAACAAGAGCATCCTAGGCGAGTACACATCACCAGACGTGGTATATGTTGTGGTATATATACATGTTTCCATATTGACCTCCTAGGCATATATCGTTTGGCTAGGCAATCGATTCTAAGTCAAACGTCCAAAACTGGTCGTCTTGGAGCACTACCTAGCCCAGGCAATTTTGTCGCATCTCAATCCAACACAGGCCTATAATGTTGTCATTGGTCTCTCTCCTCACTTATATAGACTTTTTTGGGAGAATTAGTGATGAGGATTTAAACCATTCCTAAGGATACGCATGCTACAAGTGATTCTCCATTGATTAGTTCATTACAAAGGGAACTGAATACATGAACTTATGCACGTCATTCAAAAATAGGATGCTACTCATTTCTTGTGATATTTTGATATATGCTTAGGAAAATTGGAGAAGCACCTATGGACAAGGCAAGTCTGGTAGACCCCAAGATATAACTACAACTTGGGGCCATAGTAGTTAGCCCACGCACTAAAATAGCTATGGCTCTTTCATACGGAGTCCAATTGAGAATTTCTATGATGCATTAGAAGCCCAAGCATGTTAGCTTTGTTTTGACTCTAGTCATAGTTTCATATTCATAATGGAATTTTTGCTTTGTCAAAACAATGTGATGTGTCATAATTTGGTTCATATTGTGCTCTAAAGGGTGTGGGGGTCGGGGAGGTTGGGTGGTGAGGTGTAGGGGGTAAGGCATGAACCTAAGTTGTGGATATTGAGTTGCATGCAACAACCAGTTCAACACAAAAGTTGAAGCTGATGGGGAGAGGTGGACAATTTACTTATATTTCAACATTCCCCCCTCGTGTGGAGGCCCCTCAGGTCTCAGACGTGGAATAGGAGTGAGCAACAATTATTTTGTTTAATTGCTCAACCCTAAAGCTTAAGCTAGTGGGGAGAGGTGGGCAATTCAATTATATTCCAACAATGGACGCCCCCACCTCCCTCTGTCACCCATAAACCCTTGGACACCCCATTGGTATACTCTTTGGGTTATAGTGTTTTTGAATTTACTTGCAGAGATTTAGTCTTCTTGGTGAGGTCAATCATATCATGTGTGGTTGATAACTAAAGGAGTAGTGGTACAGTGATTGCAAGGGTTTTAAACTCCTCAGGTTGTTTTCGTCACCAGGTCCTATATATGTTGTCTACCAATTTGACCTATCTTTCACAAGATCAGGCCTAGTACACCTATTAGTCAATGAAATGTTTGAAGCCTAGTGATTTGTAATAGCATTGTATGAATGATCGAGAGAGTAACATGATGTATGCATGCAGAGTTCTATTCAAGTAATGCTAACCATCTACGTACACGGCACCGCTAATCCGCTGTGCTTAGTACCTAAGCTATATACAAAGTTTTAAGAGCAAGCTAGTGCTTCATAACCTATACATCTTCTACAAACATACAAGCCTCCTATAAAGTATTATAGGCAAGGCTGAAGAGAAAGCATTTGATGTTGTAGTTTGCCTATACACATTAGCCAAGGATCAAGAGAAATCATTTGATATTATTGTTTTGGTCTTCAATGTGGCTAACCTCCACGACATAATCCCTCATGAGCTTTGTATTGGCCTCATCAACCATCTGCAGACAATGGAAGACAAAAGAGCATAATTTTTTTTAGAAAAGAAAAGAGCATAAAAATGTCAGCACTAAATAGTGCTGCTTTTCTGAAATTCATACAGACTGTGACTTATCTCTTGGAGATAACTGAAAGGATTTTTCTGAGCAAACTAATTTATGGATACTAGTCATACTACACAGGTCACAACTGAGACACTTTAAAAAGTTCAGTACTTCGTAATTTATTAGCAAGTAGTGCACCGATATATATAGTAGATTTGGCAGAAGAGTAAGGTAACCTTGAATGATAACTTCTTCAAATTGTCCCACTCGAAATCATTCTTCACATAACCAGATCGGACCTGCAGTTGCATTATTAGTTCATCCCTTTGAAATCCAGATTGACGTTTAAAATATGGCATCATTTATACGCATGTGATTAATGCTCTGAGTACACACCTCTAGAATCCTCATGGCTGTTTGTTTCCAAGCCGAAACAGGAGATGAAAGTCACGAAACCACGTATCTCAGTAATTCCATAGAAGAACGATCAAGCAAACTAAAACAGAGTGTGTGGTTAGAAAAACTGGACTTACCTAGTCCCTTGAGTCTTGGAGACTCGCGCATTAGCTTTTTACAGAAAATTTCAGCATCATTCAGAGAGGTGCGGCTGATGAACTCCTTCAGCTCAAAGTAGGCTTCCCTATTGTAACTCTTTATCGATGATCCAAATAAAAAAAACGGAATAAATATATGATAACAATTTTGAGTCCCTTTGTCGACCAAGATAACATCAGGTCTCAAAGTTCAGAGCAATTCAGATATCGGCAGTAAAATTAGTGGGAGTGCGCTGGTTGAGTAGAAAGGCACAAAAGGCAAGAACGCAACCTCAAGCTGTGCGAGGACAACCGTGACGGCGATGTAGTTAAAGAAGTTCTGGAGGTTAATTGCCGCCTTGCGCTCCGGTGATCCCTCCCCAAAGCCTGAATCATCACAACCATGCACAGCCATAAGCATGGTGAGGCCAACATAGATACATAACGAGAATGATGTTTGGTTGCTAGCGACGTTTTGTCACACTGCACCGTATCACCGAGCCCGGCCAGCTGATGATGCACTACTTATGATGATGAACTATAAGTCGTTCCTTGAGAAGTTTGTTACAATTAATCCTACGAACAGTCGAACATACTTCGCAAACAAGGCTTCGGCTTCGCTTTACACGGTGCAGTGCTGCAGTGGAGTCACTTAACACAGTAGCCATGTCCAGGCACCAACGAGCGAGATACTTCTACGATGCAGTTGCGAGACGTATCGATAGCTAGAAGCAGCAGAGTAGATCGATGCAGATGGAGAGTCGAGAGGCTAACGTACGGTTACCTACCGGGAACGTACATCTTGCTGCACCTCGCCGGCGCCACAGAACTCGCGAGCCGGCGCCGCCGCTCCGTCGTCGTCGTCCTCCAGAACGACTGCACCTGCACGGGGAGGACGGCGACGCGCCCAACCCCGGCGCCGCCCTGGAGCGGAAGCACGACGGCACTGCTGCACTCCATGACCAAAAAGCGCACGCTCACTCTGCTCTTTCGTTGCAACGTGGACCTGCCAATAATAAAGTCAAAAAGGGCACCAGAGATATTTATCGGCGACTGGGCTCTGCGCCCGCCACACCACATCTCGCGGCTGTGCCAATGGATAAACCTGGGTGCCATAGTGCGCTCTGAGTATATGAGATGTTAACCTGATGTGCAAAAGGTATTTCGTCGGCTACTTTAAAGGCAGAGATATTTCTGTCTGTTATAAGCACAGCGGCAGCACCCCGGCCGGGGTTTTAAAATCAAGATGGTTTCAATAATTCAATTTCATCTCATTGTTCAGTTTTACTTATATAGGGGAAAAAACGACCTCTTTGGCTCTTGTTCGGTTCAATCATGTGTACCCGCACTTATATACGGGACCAACAAGGCAACCTGCCAGATCTGCGTCTTTCTTCTCTCTTTCCTCCTGTCTGTAGTTTCTGAACCAGTTCAGCATATGAGCAAGCGAGAGCACACAGGACAAGTTCTTGCAAGGGGGATCAATGGAGGGTGATCGACAGATGTTCTGCACAAACACATGCCATCCGAATTTATTGAATTTTGTTCGCTTACTCTCCACAGTCTTTCAACATCTTGACAGCATTATCAACAGCAAACACTATCATTTTCTTGACCTGCATCGCATAATAAGTAATTAGCTTTCAGTAACAACCCCTACAATAAAGTAAATTATTCAATTAAGAGTATATAGTTAAGGGATGCATGAAAACTAAATACTTGGAACAAAAAGAAAGGCTACTGCTCAACAAGCCATAAACATTTCTTTTATATTGCAGGCACCGTTGGTACTCCTATCTATTGATTTACTTTGGAAGTTAATAGCACTATTTTTTCAATGACAAGCAACGTGTCCCTGGATAACGAGGCGTGACACATTTGACTTTTTAGAGTTATCTATGCTTGCAATTTTAAGATTTTGCCTCTTGTCCGATTTGATATGCTTTTTCTTAGCAAATGGTGTATGCCCAATAAAAGGCATCTAATCTTTGAATCTCCATAAGAGCAGCTACAACATTAACTCAAACAAAATTTATCTAAAAAAAAATTAACTCAAACAAAAGGAGCAATGTTTCATTTTGGGAAATGTTCGTGGCTCAGTGAGCAATAAACATGGAACCCTGGGTAGGTAGCAATAGCTAAAGCAAATTTCACAATGGCTGTCTCCACGAAGTAGTGAGCTATGTCCCACCAAGTGTGTTGTACTTGAGATGGAGTGAAGGGAGAGAAGAGAGAGAGAAATTAGTTTTTACTTTTTATATGCACAACCATAAGTGTGTGTGGTGCACCTTAGGGTATTTTTTTAAGGTACAGCTCCACAATTTTCATTGCCTAGACAAGTGTTGGGTTTATTGCATAAGAATAACATTTGTGCATATTGTGGGTGCCCATAGTGTTTTTTCCCTTTCTGCCCATTCGTGACCCAACTCATGTCTAGCTTCATTATTGACATCTCTCAAATCCAGCTTCCTCTGAAATTGGGTTGGCATTAGGGGTGACAAACTTAGATCATTAGAGCTTTAAAATTGTCCCAAGATCTCATTATCCTTCCTATTTGTCCCTCTAATGAGCCCTTGAAGGTCATGTGCATGCCATGGCTAAAACTCCCCTTTGGAATAGCTCAACGCCATGCAAGTAGATGTATCATGTGAAACATGCAACTTTTTTCTACCAACGTAATATGAAGTGGAGAGGTTACAACAAACATATGCCTACCACTTATAGTGTTAGAGTGTGCAGAGAATCTGGCCTCTCACTATATACGTGAGCTTACACCCCTCAAACCTAGGTCCACCAAAGCCCAAAACAAACCAAGGCCTCATGTCTAACTCAACACGAAAGACTGGCTTCATAGAGTTAAGGGTGGCCCCACCTTATATGTTGTGTTTTTCCACCATCAATTTATGATGTGAAAAACCTAACAGATAGTACTAGGTGAGGGGACACTAGATCAGTCATCACTATGGATAGGAGAGGTCTTTCTACTTTCATGTAGCATCTTCATGCTACGATAGACGTCATACACTGGCTTTGTTTAGACAAAGGAAGCATAAGGTGATATGGAGCAACAAACTTATGCACATAAATATTTTTTAGTTCTCTTGTAATGGAACTAAGTTTGGTGTTTGTTTTCAGGTATGACACTACGGGTTCAGCGCTATGATGTGTAGTGTTTGGCTTTTTCTAGCCACTATTTGATTTGGAGACAAAACCTAGAGCTGTTCTAAGTATGTTAATGTGACATAACACAAGCAATAGATAACTTCATTTATCATGTGTGTGCATATATAGGAGGTGGCATGCTACACATACAATATACAAGCAAAGTAACAATTCATAGCATACAGAAACTAATTAACAGCAAAACTACAAATCATAACCAACTATGCACGTGTCCTTATCAAGGTGACAACAAACTCCAAGCATGTTGAGTATGTTGACTTCTAATGTCATCGGTGTGTTAGGCATAGGAGCATGGAATAGAGCATGTCTATGATGTGCATGCACGGAACGTCCTCCACCCCATTACAACCTAGGTGCACATACAAAGAATTGATGGAAAAGTTGGCAAAGTCTTGACATCAGTGCCAATGCATGTATTAATACAAAGAGTATACATAAATTGAAATTCAATGAGAACATAGTGTTCCCATATAGAAAAGGATTAAGTTTATAAAACTTAATGACTATGATGCATGAGAGGATGATTCCATAGAGTGGCAAGGATGTGTTGGCATACATGGCAAATGAGAAGATGTCAATTAGGAAAGACAAAGGTTTCCATGACTGTGGCATCTGATGATCATGCTATTGGTGCGAATATCCTTCATGGACAGATTAGAGGGATGAAACTAAATAAGTATATTATTATCATTTTGTTGAATAAAAACAATTTCATGGTACCAAAACTAATAATAACATTCACTAATACAAAACACCCTATAGATACCAGTTTGTAATCCATATTTGTCCTATTAAATTTTTATCCAATTAATAGTATGAAAAGTGCAATACTCATGAGTATTTAATTTATTAGGATGCTGTTTTTTCATCCAAACTAATAGCAAAATTATTGACCTTGCCACACTAATTGGTGATAGTGTGATTTCCATGATTGAAGTTGTTGGACCAACTCAAGATAATGAACATCCCATCTCTCTTTGTTGTTATATAGACGTAACCCTCAATGGATGGCCATATAAGTTATGTTTAGAACCATAGTAAAAAAATCTAGGATATTGGAGGATGCTGGTCCACAAATCTATGACAACAAGATATTGTTCATGTGCTAACATTTGTCATCACATCATCGCCTTATCCGATACCATGAAGGTGAGATACCTCAAGTGGTTAATATACATATATATCTTGTTGATCATGCAAATACACATGAGGCTAAATGCAACAAACAAATAAAAAATTATAGAGAATATATATGGTTACAAATCATAACTAACTTGTTTCTTAGTTTATCATAGTGAAGGAAGATTCTTGGTATCATTGGCGCACTGGATGGATGATTATTAGGGCATTGTTTGTTTCTCGAGTACAAATGGAGTGTGCATGGTGTTGCGCGACATAGATGTGCACCTACACTGACAAATTGGATTCAATGTCTTGTGGATGTTACTTTTCGTCTCGCCCCTCTGTACATTCATGTCATGGTGTCACCATTAGTAAAATAGTTGTGGTCCAATGCTTGTAATAAACTCTTTATTATAACATGACATCATGTTATTGTCGACGAAATATCGGCGGCAGTCTACCTAGGGTATGCCTAAGGTAGTAGATTGATCGGTAAGGCACGCTAGATGGCGAACAAGATGTAATCAAGAGGCACAAGACACCGTGTTTATACAGGTTCGGGCCACGATACGTGTAATACCCTACATCCTGTGCTCTTGATAGAGTTGTATATTGATATGGAGATGAGTTTTGAGTGGGTGTCCTGCTCGCCTTATATAGTGGGGGAGCAGGATTACAGGCCCGATATTTTCGGGATACAATCATACAAGTAAGGTAACAACCTCTAGTTGATCTAATCTCTAGGGATCGATATCTTCATCGCCGACCAGAATCAGCCCGCCCTTCCTTCCTTGTCCTCCAAGGTAGCCGACCAGAGTTGGGCCCTGGTCAGCTCTGTGCTCTTGGGCCAAGGAACCCGGTCCGAGCAGACACAAAGTCAGGTCATGCGGGTATAGGGGTTAATACCCCCACAGCTAGTCCCCGAGCATCATGTGTCTTGAGGCTTCTGAAGATTTGCATGCATCCGACCAGTAACTGGTCGGGCTCTTTGAGCTTCGCATGCCGCTTTTAGCGAAAGATGCATGTTGCTCTTTTTATGTGTAAAAGAAAAAATTTGTCAAACGTCCCATGACGTGGGCCCACAAATCAAAAGAAAAAGATTTTTCTTGATCGCATCGTAACCCAGACCACCGTGGAGTGCTGCATAAAATTTGCCCAAGTCACTGCAAAGTGACGTGGGCCCACGTAGTCCCCGAGCCTGATATAAGGTGTGAAACAAGTTGTATCAGGATCTAGAGTCTGGTGTACTGAATTCTTGACGGTGGCTATGCCGACCAGTTTGTGGTGCTGGAGATGAGAATGGGACTGTGATAGCCCTGCTAATCAGTCCCCAGCTATAAAATGGCGGCTTGGCCGACCAGTCTCCAGCGTTGTAGAATAGACTGTGTTAGCTCTGCTAACCATCTCTGAGTGATAAAATGGCGGCTGTGCCGACCAGTCCCCAGTAATGGAGAAAAGACTGTATTAGCTCTGCTAACCAGTCCTGGGTGAAAACATGGCGGCTTGACCGACCAGTGCTCATGACGAAAAAACAAGAGATCGACCACAACTGTGTTGTGTCTAGACACAGAGCTTTGCAATTGTCTAGTGAACATGGCTGATGTATACGAAAAGGTGTAGTAGGGAAAACCAACATTGTCGATTGAATGGAGGGTAGCTTTGCGTACCGACCAAACCCCAATTTGCCATGTGTCAAAAAAGCAAAACGGACCCAGTGCTAGCTCCATGCCTTTGGCATGGGGAACACGGTTATAACCGCAAGGTTCCAGTCCTTGGCTGCGCCGAAGGCTAACTAGATGGAAAATGATACACCTTTGATGTACCCTTGCGTAATACGCACCGAAGCGGGCCCGTGCTAAGCATCAGAGCCTCATAAAGGACCACAGCTGTGCCGTGTTCTGGTCGATGCTGTGCATCATTCCAAAAAGCATGGTAGTTTGTGCCGAGAAGTGAAGAAGAGGAAAATGACTTAGTCATTACTCTGACCGGAGCTTAGCTGGTCGGCCGAGCCCTCTATTACCATGTGTCCAGAAATACGCGTTGAACCATCTTAACTTTGTTAAGAGAGATGAAAAAGCTGTGCTTTTTGTACTCAGTCCCCAGCTTATTGCCAGTGGACTAGGTCAACAGAGGTCGGAGAAAATAGTGTGGCACGTGGAAAAAATCACACGTGGACAAAAGTTTAAAAGGCAAGAACTGGCTTTGTGCGCACGTGCGTCCACGTGCGCCGCAAAACGTTTGGATGGAACCGCCAAAAGTAGGGCGAGTCCACCGCTCGGTTCTTGCCAAAGAGGCGCTGCAGGCCAAATAAAGTACCGGGCATGGGGATAAAATATGAAGGCCCACCTGTGTCGGCCCATTTAGAAAATGACCCAGATAGAGTCAACCCTAGGTCCGTGCGGGGACCGCCGATTCGTATAAAAGGGGGAAGGCGGCCGCTGCCGCTCAGTCACCTCTTTTCATTTCCAGGTGGTTCCACTCCCTTTTTCTTCCTCTCACTCGAGCGCACCACTCGCTCCTCAAACCCTAACCTCCACTGCCGCCGCCGCACAGCCAATCCCGCCACCCCGCAACTTGCCGTCGCCCATCTAGCCGAGCCGGGGTCACAGGGTAGCGAGCCAGAGCGCGCACCGGAGAAGGGAGCGGAGGAAATCGGAGATGTCGGGCGGGTAGCTGCAGCTTTCGGAGGCGGCGAGGCGGAAGCGCATGGCGGAGCACTGGGTCCCGACGAAGGCGATGAGGGAGTCGCTGCTAAAGCTGGTGGAGCGGGGCCTGCTCCCACCGGAGGACAGCGGGATCTGGCGGGCGCCGCCGACAGGTGAGCGGTTTCCGCTTCCCCGTGATGATGAGATAGTGGTGCTCGAGGATTATTTCGTGCGGGGATTGGGATCGCCTGTGCATCCATTTGTTCGCCACTTGTGCCACCACTTTGAGATCTCTGTGCAACTTTGCATCCTAATTCAATCCCGACGTCGTCCGAGTTCATCGCCGTTTGTGAGGCGTTTCTTGGCATTCGGCCGAATTTCCATCTTTTCCGGCATTTCTATTATCCGAAGAAGAAAGGGGGAGGGAACCGGGGTCCCGGATAATTGGCGGGTGCTACATTGTCTTTGCGGGATGGGATGAAATCCCAATGGGTGACCATCCCGCATTCCACCTCGATGAAGAATTGGTACGCCAAGTGGTTCTATATGAGGCAAAATCCGGAGGAGGCCGGTGCCGAGCGACGTGGCGCTTATCCCGAAGCGAGATGTGAAATGGTCGGCCAAGCCGAACGTTACGGAGATGGAGCAGGTGAACGAGCTGCTACCACTCGTCAACAGGGAGCGCGTTCATGGCATGATGGTGGCCGTGATGTGGTGGCAGCGTGTCCTGCAGCCGTGCAAGGAGAGGCAGACCCTGATGTACGAGTATCAGGGCTTGACGGATCTGTCCCGCGAGGGGACGCATGTGGTCGATGCCACGAAGATGACTGCACGGGGAGCCGAATGCTTTCATGACTTCGACCCGGCGAAGATGGCGCCAAAGAAACCGCAGGTGCCATACTGCACTGCGTATCCGCCACCACCGGTATGTTGGCATGCTTGCCCGTCTTCATTTCTTGCGTTTGGCGTGCTTGTCTGATGACTGTAATCTGTTGCAGGGTCGTGATGCGTATATTGCCGATGTTCCGTCCGAGGAGTGGCCCCGCGGCGAGGTCCAGGGCTACAACCGCTCGTTGGAGGAGCGTCTCGCTCGTGTGGCGGCCCTGGATGATGAGCCGAGTGACGGGGATGGCGAGGAGGAGGCCACTCAGGGTTCTACGCCGCGGGCGCAACGAGCATTGCGGCGTGTGGCCGCTAAAGGGCCGAGTCCGGGCATCTCCGCCAAAGACGAAGACTCGACCAAGAGGAGAAGGAAGGCGCAAATTTCATCGTCGTCATCGGGAGGCTCAATGGATGATATTCCATTGAGCCAAGCTACAAGAAGGCGCGGACCGGTGAGTCGCCGGCCCGAAACGCCCCGCCCATGAGCCCGGATGTGTCGCTAGGAGCGATCGCACCGGATCTGCCAACCCCCGCGGGGCCGAGCCGCGAGCCCTCGCCGGCGCCGTACGATCGGAGGAGGCCCGTGCGGCCGGTGGTGGAGAAGACGAGGGGAACCAGGAGGCGCCTTTGGAGGAGCCTCCCATGGTCCCTGACGCCGCCCACGACGCCCCGGCGGAGACACCGAGTGCCGAGGTACGTGACACGACTCCGGCCACGGGCGTCATCGAAAACCCTGTGGCGACGACGGCCGAGCAAGTGGGCGAGGCGAAAGGCACCGCGCTGGCCACGGGTGATGGTGAGGACCCTGCTGCCACGACGGGTAACGCTGCTCCGACCTCAGGAGTCGAGGAAATCCCGACCGCGGTAGTGGCGGAGCAGGTGGCGGTGACTGTGGAGAAAATCGCAGGTGCGACCTCCCGTGATGGAGGGAGTAGCCGTGGTCGTCGGCGTGACCGCTTCCAGTCGACATTTTCTGTCATCGCGAGGTAATGATCAAATCATTGTGTTTTTTGCAAAGTGTGTGCCAGCATAACGACTGAAATGCCGCTTGAGATGCGCAGGGAAACCGAAGTGGTGGCTGAGCCGACCACCGTCCAGTCCGTCGGTGGTGATGGGGCAGTTGCTGGAGTTAGTGCACCGCGTGCCGAGCAGGGTACGCTGGTGACGTACACTCCGGCGCTTGGTCCGCCGCCGCGTTCTGAGGTCGCGGCGCAGGAGACTGGTCAGGGCTCAGGAGGTGGAGCCGTGGACATGACGGCGGAGGAGGACATTCCAGAGGACGCCATGCGCCAAATGGAGGGGACCGTGACCAAACTGCTTCGTCAAGTGCAGGTATGTTGGTGTACGGGGGGTCATTCTTCTTGTTGGCGATGAACAATTTTATGTAGCCTGACTGACAGTGCATTGGGCAGAGCGTTGGCCGGGCTGCCGATCGTCGGAAACGTGCCTTAGAGCAGCTTGAGGCCACGGCGGCGGAGAACACCCGTCTGCATGGCATGGTCGAGCACCTGAGGAGCTCAATGCGGGGGTTAAACGCGCAGCTGGCCGCCCGGACAGCCGAGCAGGAGGAGGTAGCCGAGCACATGAGACAGCTTCTACAGCAGAAGAAAGGTACGCGATGTCCTGGGTATGAGAGAAATAATAGAGGGTACTTGTGGTATCGCCATTTGCGTGATGACATGTCGTTGGGGCGCAGACGTGGAGGAGCGTGCCGAGCAGGCGGGGAAGACGATAGCGGAGATGCGCCGGCAAATGGAGGAGCAGGCCGCTCGTCATGCGGCCATCCAGCAGGATCTTGAAGGTATAGCTCGTCCCCCTTGGATTGGGTTGTCAGGAGGTATGAGTCTGTATCTCATATTGCTCGTGGTGTGCGGGCCGCCTTCGTGAGTCACGGAAGGTCCGGGGCTTGCGCGCGGATGCTCGGCGCGTTGGAGCGAAGTGGCGGAAATTGTTGGCGGTATTGCCCGGTGCTTAATGTGTTAGCCGAAGATGAGGCGGAAGCCATCACGCCGAGACCCCGCTGGGCACTATTGCTCGCTGCGAGCCGGGCGTCTTGGCCCCGTCTGCGGAGTTCTTCGGGGAAGGTGCGGAGCACGTGGGTTCCCACGTGCTTGCCGTGTGCGTTCCCACCGGTCCCTCGATCAACCTTGAGCTTCGGAAGGGATCGCGCCGAGCACCGGCGTGGACGCGGGCGAAGAGCTTAGGCGTGACTCCCTAGAGACGTCCAAGGCAATGGTTAAGAATATCCGCATAGTGCCTTGAATATTGTAATGTGCTTCATCGTGTCTTGCTCCGGAGGGCGGAAAAACTTGTTACGGTGTGACGTGTAACATGGTCACTTTTGCTACCTTGCGGCTATGGCCGCGTTATTATACTTGAACGCGTTTAGCTTCATTTCTTGATCGCGTCTTGAAGAGGTAGGAGTAAAAAGATCGCAAATGATGCCCGGAGACGCACTTTAAACAAGATGGAACAGTACAATCTTTATTCAATCGACTTGAATCGAGAAAATACAAGATAAGTACATGTAACTCTTAGCGCTAGGTGCTACGGGTAGAACTTCGGTAGGTGGTCAATATGCCATGAATTCGGGACATCTATCGGGGGGTCATCCAAGGTGCATAGCCGATATGAGGTCGGCCTTGTGACCGCCTTGATCATGAATGGCCCTTCCCAATGGGAGGCGAGCTTATGGATGCCGGCGAGGTTTTGTTTTCGTCGAAGAACCAGGTCGCCGACCACAAAGAAACGTTCTTTGACGTTACGGTTGTAGTATCGGCGCATGGAGGCCAAGTACTTGGCCGTGCGCGCACAAGTTTCGAGTCACTTTTCTTCAACGGAATCGACTTCTAGGGCTCGAGTGTCGTTGGAGACGTCTTCGTCATATTGGACGACACGTGGGAGCGAAGGCGATTTCGTCGGGGAGGACCGCCTCGGATCCAAACACCATGAAGTAAGGAGAGACGCCGCGTGTTGCGACTTGGCCGTGTGCGGAGTCCCAGTTACGACCGGGAGCTCTTTGAGCCATCAGCCGGGACGTTGTTCGTCTTCGTCATCCTTGTAGAGGCGTTTACGTAAGGCATCGACCTGTCCGTTGGCCCGTGGGTGGGCAACGGAAACGTATTTAACCTTGATACATTTGCTGTCGCAGAAGTCGAAGAAATCGCTTCTGGTGAATGTGGAGCCGAGGTCGGTGATGATGGAGTTTGGGACGCCAAATCGATGGATGACGTCGTTTAGCATATCGGCTGCCTTTTTGGCGGTAGCCTTGACCAACGGCATGTACTCGATCCATTTGGAGAACTTATCAATGAGTACGTAGACGTATCTAAATCCACTAGGAGCCTTCTTGAAAGGGCCGATCATATCAAGCCCCTAGCATGAGAAGGGCCATGAGGCCGTGATTGTCTGCAGCTGATGAGCTGGAACGTGTGTTTGCTTGGCGAAGAATTGGCAGTTGACGCAGTGCCGAACCAAGCTTGCTCGGCGTCGGCGGCGGTTGTTGAGGAAACCTGCACGAAAAGCCTTGCCGACCAGCGTTCTGGAAGCGGCGTGGTTGCCGCACTCACCGGAGTGTATTTTGTCGAGGAGTTTTATGCCATCGTCTTGCGTTATGCATTTTTGCAAAATTTCCTGCTTGGCATTTTTCCGCATGAGCTCGCCGTTCATGAGGATATAATGCTTGCTGCGTCGTACAATGCGTTCGCGCAAGATGGGATCGTCTGGCACGTCTTCGTTGGTGATGTAGCGGATGAAGTCCAGACGCCAGTCTGACTGGTCGGGCGAGGTCGGCGTGACGTCGGGCGGCCCGCTCTTGCGTGCCGACGCATGCTCGGCCATGGCGTCTTCGTCATCGTCGATATTCATCAAAGCGACGTGGTTGGCGGTCATGTTGCTTGGCGATTGAGGGCGCGGAGGGTTGAAGTCCGGCTTTGCTGGGAAGGAAATTTGTGCCTCTGAGGGCACCGACATGGATGGTTCGAGCAGGTCGTGGACGAACACACCGTGTGGGATGGCGGCTCTGGTGGAGCCAAGCTTTGATAACTTGTCAGCGGCGTCATTATTGTCGCGTACGACATGATGGAACTCGAGGCCATAGAATTTGTCCTCGAGCCGTCGTGCGGCGACATAGGCCTCCATTCGCTCGCTGGTGGTGTCCCACACCTTATTCACTTGGTTGACGACAAGGAGGGAGTCGCCGTAGACCATTAGGCGCTTGATACCGAGCTCGACGGCGAGGCGCAATCCATGAAGCGCGGCTTCGTACTCAGCGGCGTTGTTCGATGCCGGGAAATGGATGCGGAGGACGTAGCTGAGCTCGTCTCCCGAGGGGGCAGTAAAATGCACGCCAGCGCCCGCGCCATCGATTTTGAGCGAACCATCGAAGTACATTTCCCAGTACTTGTGATTGGACTCGTACCAAGGGGTGGTAAGGTCCGACCACTCGGCCAGAAAGTCGGCAAGGGCTTGTGACTTGATGGTGTTGCGGTTCTTGAACTTGACGGTGTACGCCATAAGTTCGAGCGCCCACTTGACGATCGACCACCGGCGTCCTTGTTGTACGGGATGTCGCCTAGCGGGAAGCTTGTGACCACCGTGATGCGAGATTGGAAATAACGTAGAAGTTTTTCGCTTGGTGATCAAAATTGCGTATAGCAATTTTTCAATGTGATGGTAGCGGTGTTTGGAATCGTTGAGCACTTCGCTAACGTAATAAACCGGGCGCTGGACCGGGTAAACGTGACCAGCTTCCGTTCGCTCGACCACCAGTACCGTGCTGACTACTCGGTCGGTGGCCGCGATGTAGAGGAGCATTTCTTCGCCATCTTTGGGCACCGTAAGCACCGGAGGGTTGGTTAGATAAGTCTTTAGTTCCGTAAAGGCGGTGTCTTCCTCTGCCGACCACTCGAATTTTTCTTTTGCTTTTAGCAATCGAAAGAAAGGCAGTCCTTTTTGCCCTAGTCGTGATATGAAACGACTTAGGGCCACCATGCACCCTGTTAACTTCTGGATGTCTTTGACACACTGAGGGGCTGCATGTTGAGGACGGCTTGTATTTTTTCGGGATTTGGGCGTATGCCGTCTTGGCTCACGACGTTGCCGAGCAGTATGCCTGAGGGTACGCCGAATATGCATTTGGTGGGGTTCAGTTTCCATTGGTATACATTTAGGGCGTCGAACGTTCGCTGGAGGTCGGCGACCAGGGAGTCGGACTGTGCGGTTTTTACCACCACATCGTCCACATACGCCTCAACAAGGCGATCTCTGATCTCTGATCCACAATCGTCGCGTCGATTCCGCTTGCGTCCATACCTATCGTCCTCGCGGCTACGGCTACGCTGCTCGCGGCGGCGGGAATCGCGCCGGTCGTCCTCACGGCTGCGGCTGCGCCGCTCGGAGCGCCGAGAGTCGCATCTGTCGTCGCGGTTTCCGCGGTCCCGCGCGCGGTGATCGCGATCGCGGTCGTCGTCGTCGTCACGGCGGGGTGGTCGGCGAGATGTACCGGCCTCTTTGCTGGATCGCAAGGCGTCGTCGACACGTGTCCATTCGCCGGCGATTTTCAGGGCTTCGCCCATCGTCTTCGGCTGAGTTCGGAGGAGTTCGATCTTGCACTTCTCATTGCGGGGTTGGGTGAGCCCTTTGATGAAGAGCTCGACGGCTTCTTGCTGTGTGATGTCCGTTACCGTCGTCCACATGTCATTGAAGCGGCGTATGTACTCGCGTAGAGGTTCGTTGGGGTAGTCGTGGATCTGGGCCAAGGCATACTTGGAGCCAGGCTGATGACACGTAGCCCTGAAGTGCTCGGACAGCATCTGGCGAAGCTGAGGCCAGCTATGAATCGAGCCCTCGCGTTGGCACATGAGCCAGTTGGTTGGAGAAGGGCCCAGGACTACTGGTAAGTAGTTTGCCATCACACTTTCGTCGCCTCCTGCTGCTCGGATTGCAGTCTCATACAGGAAGAGCCACTGGTCGGGATTCTTGCGACCATCGTAAGGCTGCACCTCACCGGCCTTGAAGTTCCACGGCCAATGCACCTCCCTGAGTCGGTCAGAATATGGCTTGGGGCCGGGGATCTCAAAGCGGCCCCCATCGTAGCGCCGATCATCGTCGTCGTAGCGATCCCTGCACCGGTGCTGGTCGACGTCATCATCACGGAAATCTCGGCGGCCACGCCTCTCCCGGGGTCGTCGTGGTGAGTCATCGCGGCGGCGTCTATCCGGCGATCGCCGGCGGCGGTCGCGGTTTACGGATCGTACGTCACGGCTGGATGAATCGGAACTGGAGTTGCTGGAGCGATTTGAAGAGTGCGCCGTCTGCTGCTTGGGTCTTGATTCGCGGATCTTTCCCCTAACTGCGGGCGGCAATTGCGTTGAGCGGACGCTGCCGGGACTTCTGGAGGTACCTCGGCCCGGCGCATGCGATTTACCTGTCCTTCGGCTGCCATCAGGTGGTCGATGATTTCTTGATCTGGCTTTGGGGTGTGAGGCATTGCCTCCAACTTGCTTTTCGCCACCGCGATATTGGCTGTCGGAGTTTTGTGAACCCGACGCTGTCCGACCAGATCAAATTCGTCGGCCAAGTTGTGGTTGACATGGCGAGCCTGATCGGCCTGTCGTTGCTCTTCGTCTCGTTCGCGATCGCGCCAAACAGCGCGATGCGCATTGCGTGCGATGCGGTCGCGGCATTGATCGGGAGTCTCATTGTCAGCGGACGGCTCGTCATTGCTGACCATGAATACGGTGTTGCCAAAGCCTGGAGGGCGTTCGAGGCCATCCTCTTCTCGGCTTGGCTCGGCGACCGACTGGTGAATCTCCTTATCTGGAGTGTTATTATCGGCGATCTTGTCGACGTCCATTGTCATTGGCGATACTTGCGTTGTCATGGAGCTCGGTGTCTCGGTGGGAGCGGGAGGCGCATAGCCAATTGCGTCGAGGAGTTGACCTGGAGATCCTGCCTCGAGGGCTGCCTTTACAGCAGAGGGGAGCGATGGGGTGCTTGATTCCTCCATGTCCGACGGCTGTGCTGCAGCGTCAGGCATCCCACCTGAGGTGATCATGTTGATGAAGTGGGGCGAGGTCGGTGGATGTCTGGTCCGACCAGCATGCTGAGGGACCAATGGAGGAAAGAGCTCCTCGTAGGACGCGGCGGCGTTCTTGAGCCCAAACATGAAAGGGCTACCTGATCTCTCTGATCTGTCGTCCAGCGCAGGGTGTGGCGGGCGGTTGAGCGTCGACCTCGGACGATCCGATCTAGATAGATCTGGATCTGACCGGGATCCCTGTGTGTTATAGCGTCTCCGCCGCTGTACAGGGATAAACCCGTCATCGACCCGGAGGTCGGCAAGTTGCTTGAGCGCGGATTCCGCGAGGGCGAGAGTTTCCGCCAATCCTTCTCCATGGCGATCAATCATCTCGATCAGATCTGAGTTATCGACCCGGCGTCTCTGGTAGCGCGGGATCGATGGGCGGACCATCGGCCTTAGCAGCCTCTCCGTGAGGTCGGAGTCTCGTCCTTGCGGTGGAGTTGCGTCCTAAGCGTCGAGTGCGGTCGCCTCGACGGCCCGGCGCTACCTTGGTTACGTCACGGGAGCCGAAAGAGCCGAAGGTGATCGGAGCGATGTCGTCGAGGTCCATGGAGGCGAGGAACAAAACCATCCTGTTCATCTTGAGATCTAAGCTTGCACCCCTACAGCGGGCGCCCACCGTCGACGAAATATCGGCGGTCTACCTAGGGTATGCCTAAGGTAGTAGATTGATCGGTAAGGCACGCTAGATGGCGAACAAGATGTAATCAAGAGGCACAAGACACCGTGTTTATACAGGTTCGGGCCACGATACGTGTAATACCCTACGTCCTGTGCTCTTGATAGAGTTTTATATTGATATGGAGATGAGTTTTGAGTGGGTGTCCTGCTCGCCTTATATAGTGGGGAGCGGATTACGGGCCCGATATTTTCGGGATACAATCATACAAGTAAGGTAACAACCTCTAGTTGATCTAATCTCTAGGGATCGATATCTTCATCGCCGACCAGAATCAGCCCGCCCTTCCTTCCTTGTCCTCCAAGGTAGCCGACCAGAGTTAGGCCCTGGTCAGCTCTGTGCTCTTGGGCCAAGGAACCCGGTCCGAGCAGACCCAAAGTCAGGTCATGCGGGTATAGGGGTTAATACCCCCACAGTTATGTTACTCGTAGTAGTACAAGGATACCCACAATGCGAGCACATTTTACATACTATGTGTGGGGCTCACACACTTGGCCTCCTACCCTCGCACATTGCCGAGAGGGAGGAGGATGAGGGTTTAGCACAAACGAAGAGCAAGTTGGCCCTAGCCAACCGAAGGTTCAGCATGGAAAGTAACATGCAAGAAATAAATGCGGAATTTGTCCAAAAAGATCCCCTTACACTGTACAACCCCTAATATTTATAGGCCATGCCAGGGGTCATGGACTTTTTACATCAAGGTTCATGCTGGTAGGTCAATGCCAGCATGCTCATACTTGGGGCTAATCCGTACACTTTGTTGGCAAACCTTAACCACCCCAAGAGGCTGCTCCCTCTCGCTGCCGGCCGGTTACATCATCTTTGGCACCATCCATCCTTATTAGCATGTCGACTATGAAATGGAGCTTTTCCTTCAGGTGAGGGTCGAGAGTTCCTCGAGTCTTGACATCCCTTTCATCCTGCACAAATAGTGGATCGGGGTCACATGTTAGGGTTAAGCCACGGTATCGCTAAGAGCAGGCCTTGTCGAATATCTGGTGAAGGTTCTCTCTTCTTTTTGCTCTTTGGATCCCACAGCCTCCTATATCTAGCAATGCAAAACGCCGAGGGTGATGGTATTCATAGCAAGGGCCGTGGGGCTAATTGGGGTCCCTGGCGAGGGTTCCTCCCCCAAACACTATGCTTGAGGAAGCATATGCACACATGACACTATGGTGTGTAGAAGCATACAAATGCATTTTCAATATGAACTCCTAACATAGTGTTGCATGCTTTCTATATGTCTGTGAGTATGTTGATGATATTGGTAGTCTGGAGAAGAACTAGCTAGCAAACAAGAGAGAATTCCTCATGCACCATTGAAAACATGCTTCCATCTGTGCCACTAGAAAATTCATACCCTTCCTATACCCTCTTTTGAGTTTTTTGTAGCTTTCTACATCACTTTTGACATGGAGTATTAATTATGTCCACATCTACATTAATTTATAACCAACTCCTCTCATCCTTCCTCGTCTCATTGCTAAATGGGGTTAATTGCAAGTGCTTGGGAGGTTGGTGTGGACTATATGGGAGCATTGGTGACTCTATCACTAGTATTGTTGAAAGAGATCGAAGCCATTACCTTGGAAAACACTAAGGAATGGTTTGGCATAAAGGCAATTGCTCCCAAGCAATACCCCTATTACCCTATTATTCCTCCTCCGAATTCAACACCAAAGGTGCAAGAAAGAGAGGAACACAATTCCAGGGAACGGGGAAGCACTACTGTGTTTGCAACTCTAAGGTGAGCCATTCCAACACATGGATAGTCTACTATCTTGACCGAGCATGTGGAGCATCTCCTACTCCTTCAACCCCATTGACTCAATGTGTACTCAACCTAAGGATAAAGCTCACCTCCCCATGGGTGGATCTAACTACCCCAATGCAATCAGGAGCTATAGAATGGCATCCTTTTCCTCAACAAGGAGGTTTCCTCTGCCACCATTGAGAGGACAATGCCATGGACTGCATTCGTAATAGCATGAAAAAAGGTAAGGTTCTATGGATATTTCATAGGACGAGGCCGAAGTTGATGAATCCATGTCATGTTGCTAGAAGTCGTTGAGGGTGGAAAGTGATCCCACATGCCATTGTCATGAATACATTTATGGAAAGAATCAAATAAATGTCATACAAGGGTGACACCTCTCCCTCTTATTTGTGTGTGCCACCAGTTCACTAACCAATGCCACCTATGACACAAGTGGGGTGACACCTCTCCCTCTTTTTTGTGTGTGCCAACAATTCACTAACAAGAGGAATGAATTAGGTAGCTTCAATATATTGTTATGTTTATCACCACTCATTCTAAGAAGAAGTTACTCCCTGAATAAAAATAGATGCCCTAAGTAAAGATGCTAGATTTTTTAGTTTAATGCTTTAGATATGGTTGGCCCTAGGTTGGGCGCATTTATTATTCCATTTAGTGATGATGTATATAAAACACAATGTCAATGTTAGGGTTGAGAATTTCCTAGTTTAGAGTTATTCCTTCGGCATTGTCGGAGATGAGATTTTAGTAGTTTGCCATTTTGTCAATCCCACTTGTAGATGACTTTGTTTGAACCCTCCTCTTTTAGGCATCGCACCATCCCTCATATTGGATTGAAGCACTTCCCATAGCCATGTAGCTCCTACTCTCACCGTCTCTGGGTGTAAGTGCTGCCAAAAAACCAATCAGCCACCACTTCTCAGAAACTCTCCCATAGGTCAGATCTCTAAGTGTTGCTTGGCTATTCTCCAAGCCCCAAAGGGCTGCTTATCACTTCTAATAAAGTCATCATCTCTAGCCACATCATGTTTGATAAATCCTCCATTCCTTTAACCGAATCAAACTCCAGCTCTTCATCAGTTTTGACTTGCTTTTTGAATTTGGCTCGGCTCCATTACCACATATTGACATTCCCTCTTTTATAGATAAGTTCTCCACCATGTCATGATTGATCCATTATTGATTCACTCTTGCGAGCTGTGGTTGTTGACTCAACCATGTATCCCACCTACGTCATTGACCACCATGGTAGAATTGGAACTCATCCACCTCTCCGCCCATGGTCGACAAGGACTCCCTTCTCCTCCATCACTTGATTGTGTTACAGCAGATATGCTAGAGCAAGACTTGGGGAGGGTAATGAGAGTAAGAAACAAGTGTGAGCGTGCAATCATGAAGGAGAGCCAACCTATGTTGCCAATAAACATTCTGAATGAAATTTAACACCTACCTTGCCTAGTTTATCACAAGGCGATGGAGCAAGAGTTCCAAGAAGGACCTCTAGTGATCACAAGTCCCCATAGTAAAGCAGCAACAAAAATTGTAACTCGGAAGTATTAAATTCTTGAATTCATAGCATAATTGTTTCACCACCTTTTATTCGGTAAATCAATCTTCCAAAAATAAATTAAGCAAATAAAGAAGGATCAAATGGATTCTTACCTCTAATATATCTTTCTTTGCCCTGTGTCCTTTAGGTAGCATGCGAAAGTCTTCAGTCAAGCGTATACATTCTCTAATATTCTCTGGTGAAACAAAGTCTAGAGCAATCTTCGTGCAGGACTGTAAAAATTTAGCAGCGGGCTGAAATCAACTTTTTTGGACTGAATACAGTTACAAAATTACTACCATGCATAATCCACAGTGGAGAATTTCTTGTGCAAAAATATTATGCTCAGAAGATATACCTGAAGATTGCGGACTTGATGAGGACAACCGGCAGGTATGAAAACAGCTTCCCCAAGCTTTTGTACTAGAGTCCAAGGCTCTACTCCTAAAAATAATATGAATTTTCAAATGGCATGATGTATTTTCAAGGATGCATAGCATTGTTTACAACTAATGCAACTCACCGAATTCCTCTTTGAGCTTCTTTATGTGCTCTCTTGTCAAATAAAATGTTGCATCATGCATCGGATTATACACCTACATTATATATGTATTGTTAGGGAAACAAAATATCATGCATTGATCTTAGTAAACATATATAGCAAGACTGACCCTTTTTACTTGGGAGCAATATGTATGGCGGAACTCCTTGGAGTGCTTAATGAGATATTCTTTTAATTTTGGGACATCTTCTCTTCTAAATATGTCCCAAAGAGAACCTTCCTCATCCTCCATATATTTAGGTGATGTTTTATTATCTGTTGTGTCACTGTCACCATCGTCATTTGCCAATTCCTTTTGACTCTGTGCCCTATGTTTTCTTTTGAGCTCCACAACTGCCTTTTCTTGCTCCTTATTAGAGGGGGGAACCTTTGTCGTATGCACAAGAACATTGACCTGCCATCGCATAGGAAAAACATGATTGGATATACAGGTAAAATGAGGTTGAAGCAATAAGTGTTTGGTATTGGTTCACTAATTCCCTAAGGGTAAATAGACTGCTGATCTAGCAGAGAAAAGAAAATTACTCATTAATGTGCTACCGGAAAAATCATTTGGATCATCTCACTTACAGCGTCAGTTAAGTCGCAGTGAAGCTTTGTGACAGAATCCCCTCTGCCAAGTTCTTGTGGGAAGCCATATGCTATATATGATTTGGGGCCAAGATCAACCTTTATTACCCCATCAGGAAGCAAAGTAGAGATGTTGAAAAAGCCAGACTTTGCATTCGTGTAAGGCTGAAAAGGCAATCCGTTTATATACTTGTCTCCATGAGCAGGTAAAAGATCCTCAAAATCTGCTGAAGGAGGCCAATCATTTAGCTTTAGCATCCTTGGCCACTGATTGGGAAGCCTCATGCCATTATAATACCCTCTGAAGAATTCATTTTTCTGTAGTTCAACCTATAAACATAAAAGAAATACTTATATATATGCTACCTTTCTATTATGCAGAAATATATCAATCAATCATTAAAACACGAAAGATTCATCGATGCAGTATAAAGCTAACCTCACAGAGAGCAAGGCAGTCTATGGCCTTAATATTCCTGAATTCTGAACGCCTCCTGTGATCGCCGTTTAAGTTTAATGCAGACCACAACTTTGGTGGCTCCCAGCTCAAGCCTGACATTTTCCGGAGCACACCCCGGGCCACCACGGCTTCTCCTCTCATCCAATGCTTCTGGAAGTGCTTCACATCATCATCCCCGGTGCCATCCGAAAGCGGGTAGTACAAGTGATTATCCAGTGAGTTCTCCCGATCGGATGCTACCTTTGTTGTGCTCAGGATTGTTGGACCGCCAGACCAATAGCATGAGCACACACTGTCATCAGCAATCTTAAACGAGGTAGGCAATGCAGCAGAGGCATTAACTTCAAGGTCAGCGAGCCAGTTCTCAGGAAACAACCTCTTCAACCTGAGCACGCGGCGGCCGCCACAGCCGCCAAGCTCTTTCGGAGGGCACCGGATGCGGCCGCCGGCGAGTTCGTGGGTGTCGGCCACCCACGCTCTGATCATAGACGTGATCATCTCGTCGTCTGGTGATGGGTCCCCTGACGGGTCTGGCTGTGCTGCAGCCGCAGCGTCGCCACCGTGCAGGTAGTCTGCACCGAGGTTCGGATACTCGTTGTCCTGGATTTTGAAGCAGGAACCCCATAGGTTTCCCTCGCGGAGCTCCCTGCAGCAGGCGATGCAGAGCTCGTAGTCGCAGCGTGGGCAGGTCCTGTGGAGGTCGTAGATCGACGTGTCGCAGTTGTCGCTGCCGTACAAGGTCATGCACGGTAATAATGTATGATCGGGTTACAAAACCATTTGAAATTTGAAATATCATTTATTATCTAAAAAAATTGAAATATCATTTACTGTGTCACTAATTGCATTTCTATGTTGTTGACCAGTGACCACATCCTCTAATTAATGACCCCATGATCCCATGATTCATCCTCTCCTTGTTATTTGTTAGGGTAATTTATTTGTTCACTTGTTAACTCATCATTTGAAGTCCTTACTCTTGTCAACTTTTTGAACACAAAACCTAGTTACTAACTATTTTTTCAGTAAAACACTACTACAATTTTTTTTCTTATGACATTGCGCTTTTGGGTTGTAACTTGCAATGGCTCCCTTGTGCAATGGCGGGTCTTGAGTGAGGATGGATGCGAGGTGGAGCGGTGGCGGAGAAAGGAGCCACATGCACTCCCTCCAATCAACATTGCAAGGGTTCCCGCCCACCACCAAGGGCGCGCAGGCTCCCTTGTCCCAGGTGACAGGCGGGCTCTCTGCCCCCATCTATTGTGCCTCTTTCTTCTCTTTCCTCTCACATATTAGCGACAAAATACCCCTCTTCAACTCTTATCTCTCCTCTCACATTCTCCATTCCAGTTCTAATGGTAGGAGAGGCGGAACAGTGGTGATGGTCGTGGTCGTGGTCGTGGTTGTGGAGAAGCTACATGCTAACACCACCCAGATCTGTGTGAGGGCTTCGAGACATCCTCAGTGGTACGTGGTGGTATTCGCAGTGGTGATCTCGATAGTGGCTTGATGGTGGCGGCAAGCTCGATGGGCTTTCACGTCACAAAAATAGTTTATTCATTTTTGTATTTGGTTGTCCTAGTCGATTTCCAACATTGATGATTTTCGTTTTCATTGCCGACTATCACCGCCAAATAGGAAAACCTACGGAACAGTGATAGGGCCTTATCAATCGCGACTGAGAAGAGCTGTCTCTGGTAGTAAAACACAAAGGAGGGCCCCGAGCCCCTTTTTTTTGTTACTAAAAACAGGAGGGGTGAGCGCCCGAAATCCCGAATTGTAATTAGCCCATGTTGCCCTAGGAATATACACGTACCAGGTCACCCTCTCCTTTTTGTTATAGGCTGCCGGCTGTATGCTCAGCTTGGACAATGAAACCCCTGCACAGAGTATATTGACAGGAGTTGAATCATTAGCTCGATCGATATATTCAAGTCACATATATATTAGGATTAGTAGATGAATAACGCTTTCGGAGATGTATATCTGCACCACCGTCGTACCGTACCTTTTATGTTGGCCTCCACCTCCTTCTCAGCTTGCTGCTCTTTGTTGAGCTCCGCTAGGCACGGCAGCAGGTAATGAAGCAAGTAGTAGCACGCGTTCTTGCTCTTAGCCACTTCGTCTGTCACCGACGACGACACGGCGGCGTTCCCCTCTGATGCGCCGGCGACGAGCATCACCTGCATATATAAGTGCAACGGGATTAGGAATGAATCTGGCATGCATCCTTCACTTTTTTTTTTTGAGGGGCATCCTTCACTTAGCTATTAAAAAGAACGTCGTACAAATCTAATTAGACTAGGGGCCCAATCTTCGACCTCAAATGGCCAAACCAAAAAAAGAAAGAAAAAACTATGTTGTCAGAAAAAGAGTGTGAGTTTGCTACCACCGGTGGTAGCTACCCACGGGGGTGTGGTAGCTATCCATATGCCTGGATGTACGACACGTGTTGTGAACTAGTGATCATGTGGTAGACGTAGGCACTTGAAAATGGCATGTAAAAGTGCAAAGGTAGATTGAAGGACAAGAGCTTTTTCCGTTTGTGACAAAGGCGAAGTGGACCATCTGGCGTATGTACTTCTTGCGTCAGTACTAGTGCTCTTTTTAACCTTTGTAATTGTGTTTTCACCGCGTAGTTGCAAATGGTCTATCGGCCCATTGTACAAGCATAAGGAGCTTTAATGGGCCTGCACGACGACAATTTGCTGTGGTGGTGGTACGAAATAACTGTAAGAACAAAAAAAATGACCCCCAAACGTTGATTGCAGTGGCAGTACCATGCATGGTACTGTTTGGGAAACAGACAAAACAAATGGCATGCATGCATGCTTTGTCGCCCAAAAGGAAACTAACTTCCTGGTCCGTTTTTTTTTTTTGAGCCAATCTTTTTTCTAGCTACGGTCCAGCTGATGATGAATGCTTTAGTGAATCTGACAAAGTAGTGTACAGCCTGTGTTCCTATCTCGTTTTTTTTTACCACGATGAATACTAAGAGAAAACAAAAACAATGCACTAATGTAAAAAATAGAGTTATTAGTGTTTTTGCGATTAGACTACGGTAAACTGAACATGTGACTGATCGCATCCTATGAGAAGACCTTTGATTAACCAGTATCATGATTTTACACACTTGTCGCAGATTGGAATAACTGAACCAAACAGATGATCCATGTGATGATTAGTGTGTGCGTTTCGGATGTGCCAATATGAGTCGTACGTACGTACAAAGTACTGCTATGGGTAAACGACGAGAACGGAGAAGCATGCATGCTTTTTCCGCCAGCATGGCATGTAATGTGTTGGTCGTCTGATCATTCAATACTTTTTTAGCCTTGTCTAAACTGTTGAATGCTGCAACTGACAAAAGTGTTTGTACTGATCATTCAATACCACTCACCCGATGAATGGATAGCCACTCTCGTCTTCCTCTCTGCCATGCAATGGTCCATGCCGACGATGGCTACTCGATTGACCGGACGGCGCCATGAAGATCCGGTATCGTCGTTTCACTACCTATCGGAACAGAGAGAGAGAGAGGGATACGCCGGCTCAAATAGCATACGCACAGGCCATTACTGTTGCCTGTAAGTGGAGGCGTCTAGCAATCTCAATCTACTAGCAACGAATGAACTACTCAAAAGCCGGGTGTTGCCATCCCAATCGCCACCACCGTCTGGTATTATTGTATACCAACGGTCCGGCTTTTTTTTTGTTAAAACAAAATGTCACGGGGTAGGTCTGGGGTAACTACAAAACACTGGTCGCCGCAGGTCTGCATGGGAGGAATATAGAATCGCCATCATTGCAATCCGGTTTTGTCAAACGAATATGCTATCAGAATAAAACCTTTCAGTTCCTCACATGTGCCGGATCGACTGCACACGAGAAATCATGGGGGAGAAACGCCATCCAGAGGGCAACGATTACCTAGGGGACCGTTGACAAAACAAAGAAAAAAATCGGGCTGGGCCGGAATGAAACTACATAAAGGACTTGCTAGTGGGTTGATGGCCCGGTGAGCAAAATTTACTGGGTGCAGGTTGAGTAAAAGTGCAAAAGTGTGCGTGGTATAGGAAATCTATATTGAGACAAAGAACAAAGTGCTTTGCTTGATTACATGTTCATTTACTAAAAAAGTATCAGTGGTCTAGCGTGGCTACCCACCCGGTGGGTAGCTACCACTGGTGGTAGGAGGATATTTCTAGTCAGAAAAAAACTAACCCTAAACTTGAAAAGGTCTGGCCCGAGCATTGCAAAAGAAAATGAATTGTAAGAAAATATTTTTAAATTAAGTAGAGGTAGAGAGAGAGATAGAGACAGAGATAGCAATAAAATTATATAGTTGTTAAAGAATTATTTTAAATATGGAGTTTAATAATAGGTAGAGCATAGCTAAAGATAAAGATATATACTAAAGAATGATTTTAAATAAAGGACAACTATAAAAGTTTGGGTAAAAATGACGCATGCCTACTTGGAGTTATTATTATTTAACAAAAGTGTGGTCTTTGCTCTATAGCTATAAGCAGCAGAAAAAAGCTCCATTTTTTGAAACGGCAACAGAAAAAGCTTGGTGAAAATTAAAGGCCAGTTGGCTGTTTGCTGGCCACATTCCAGTTCGGGACGCATGCAGAAGAAACAAACATCGTTGATCACTTTGGTGCTATACGCTCACTCAGCTCCTACTGAATAAGACACAGGAAGCCACGAGGGAAAACGGTTTTTCGGTTTCGCACCTACGTCGTCGCCGGTGCGCTCCGAGGACGCGCCGCCGCCCATCACCGGTGGCGCCGCCTTATCCACTTTCGCAGCCATGGATGGGAGCAGCTATATATGCGTCTAACAAGTAGAAGCCTAGTGCTTCGGTGAGAAGCGCGCGACTCCAGCTCGCTCTCGGGTCGGGCGAAAGAAACAAAGGCGAGAAGAAACAGAAGAGCAATTCCTCACCTTGGCGACGTCACCCCGCCGTCGTCGGAGCTCCGGTGGCCCATCGTCCACGGCAGCGGCACTACCCTCGACAGCCTTCTCCCCGGCGTGCGCGGCCAACCTCCTGGCCATGCCGCGCGTCACCCTCGCAGACGACGAGGAGGCGAGATCCGGCGCCGCCTGCCTATTCCGCTTCCTTCTTTCCTCGGTAGGCTGCTTGGCGTCCCGTGCCATAGCTAGCGCTACGACAGATAGGAAGGAGGAGAGTGATGGATCGGAGTGGAGCAGGCAGGGGACTAGGGAGGAGGAGCTCTCGAATTCCTTTTCCTTTTTAACTCGTCAGTCAGGTAGAACGGATACTTGGGCTGCTGGTCTGGGCCTGCGCGCTTGTGTGGAGGTGAACGGGCCCTCACTTGTCTTGGAGTGAAATAGTCGGAGGCGCCTCTAGAATTTTTGTTTCATTCGTCAGCAAAGAGACTTGAGCCGCTGATCTGGCCTGGTGCTGTCGAGTGTCGAGATGAACGGGGCCGTACGTCTTATTTTGGAGATCCCATATATTTTTTCGAAAGGAGCGGCAAAAGGAGCTCCCATATATGAAACTAACACAGCTCCCCTCATAAAATCCCCTAAAAAACTAACACAGCCAAGAAGCACTAGAGTGGATAACGAAACTCCCGCTAATTTTCTTCCCCACTTGTTCCCCTTGCTAAGGTTCAAATGGGCGGTCTGGAAAGGTGATTCCACCCCTAGCGTTGATCTCCCCAGCTCTTCCTCGCGCTCGGCAACCATTTCGGTGCCAGAGGTGGAGAGGAAGAGGAGCCGCGGGATTGATGGCCGGTTTACAAATCCATAGCCTTATTAGCTAGTTTAGGGTTAGGGTTCTTGGCTTCATCGATGATGATGCAAAGATTAGTAGCTCCAGACGGTGGTGATGCAAAGATTAGTAGCTCCAGACGGTGTTCGTAGGGTGGAGGCGGCATTGCGTCCATGGGATAACTTATTCCATGGACGCAATGGCGCCTCGAATAAGCTTCTCTTGCTCCTTTCCGCCTCGCTGGTGCGTGCTCCAATGCCAGCAAACAGTTGTAGAGTTGTGAGCTCGTCGCATATAGAGACCTGGCTGCTCCAGATCTCATCGGCTCTTCTTATCCCTCCCTCGTCTACGTCGACATTTGCACTGGTGTTGCTAGCTGCTTTTGCTACGAGGGCGGGTTGGCTTTTGTTTCCGACCTATTCTAGTGGTTTAGTTTCCCTTCGGGTTGTGTCATCATTCGTTGAGATGGCCGGTGGCCATCTTGTCAGCCATGCTCTTAGTGGGAACGAAAAAATTTCATGTTTCTTCGTCAGGATGGAGTTCACCTTCAAGTTGCAAATGCTCCTTTGGTGCGATGTGAGCACGTCCCATGACTAGTCCTACCACCACGGCGAAGACAACCGGGAGCATCTTGCAAGGACTAAGTTATAATTTTTCTTTCCTTCAAGGGTGTCTTTGTAAGAAAAAGAATGTAAACATTAAGATTTATTTGTGAAATATATACCCAGTTTCTTTAAACAACGGCAAGAAACATTATAGGAGAAGCATATAACCGATTTGTGTTTTCTCAAAAAAAAATAATATTCCATTTGTACAAATTGACCAACTTGACAATGTTGCACTGAGATGTTTTAGTGTACGGTCCACACATACTCGGGCCCTCTCTTGCGACTCACCCTAAGCATTGCCAGTTTGCCACCACTACCGCCACCACTTTTCGCCATCATTGGTGACCTCCCTTCCCCTCTAGCATCTCGACGAGGGCAGGGTGTGGAAATCGATTGTTTTCAATAAGTTCTCTAGTAGATCGAGCTCTTTGGGTTAGGATCTCTCCATGCCAAATTTTTGGGTACGAGAGATTTATCTCGTCCTATATATTTGGCGGTGGCGAGGGGGCACTTTTTTTTTGGTCTAACATTTCTTTAGATATGATTCGCCCAAGGTTGGACACCTTTATATGTTGCATTTATTGATAATGTTAGGAATGAACCTCGCATGCTTCATCGCGATTTGCTTTTCGGGAATACAGGGTTCCAAACTAGTTAAAGCGCTTCTGTAGTATTTATTATTGTAAGTGCAATCAAGCCACTTTGTGGGTTTTGGTGTTGATGATCACCTAATTAGGGAACTAATGAGATTTATCGAGTTGACAAGCAGAAAATGCAGAAGAATATTGGTGAATAGGTTGCATGTACCCCTCGGTTCATTAAGGATGGCTTGCCGGGCTCGGAGGTTTAATTTGTTTTACTTTCGAATCTTGAGTTTAGGAAAAGCCGTACTATTAAGGGGATGTGAGACTGAAATGTGAAGAGAGACTAGAGGAAATGATTAATTTGGAGACATTAATAAGAGGATTGAGGAAATTGATAAGAAAGCTGATGAAAGATTACTGTCTTTGGAAGAATGGGATGAGAGACTAAAATGTGAAGAGAGACTAGAGGAAATGATTAATTTGGAGAAGTTGCAGTGGAAACAGATGGCAGGAAAGAATTGGGCTTTGCAAGGAGATGCCAATACTAGTTTCTTTCATCTGTTTATGAATGGGAGAAGGTAAAAGAACTCAATTGTGGTGTTAGAATCTGATCAAGGAGAATTGAGAAGTCAAGAGGACATCTCTAATCACATAGTTAGCTACTATAAACAACTCTTTGGAGATGGTGGGGAGTATTCTGTGAAGTTGGGAGATAATTTCTGGCCAGCTAGTTATTGTTTGAATGAAGCAGAACAGATAGAGATAACAAAACCTTTTTCCATGGAGGAGATCAAGCTAACCATTATGGACATGAAAGAGAATTCTACTCCTGGTCCTAATGGTTATAGTGTTTCTTTTTTCAAAAAATGCTGGGAGATCATTAGAAAGGATCTAGGAGATATGTTCAATGACTTCTGGGCTAATTAGTTAGATATCAAGAGATTAAATTTTAGGGTGATCACTCTGGTTCCTAAGGTGAAAGAGGCTAGGTCTGTGAAGCAGTACAGGCCTATTTGTATACTCAATGTGGACTATAAGTGCTTTACCAAGGTATTAACCAACAGACTGGTCCCAATAACTCAAAACATAGTGGGGGAGAACCAAACTGGCTTCATCAAAGGGAGAAATATTCTGGAAGGGGTGGTACTATTACATGAAGTCTTACATGAGCTCTAGAAAAGCAAGGCAAAAGGGCTTATCCTGAAGATTGACTTTGAGAAGGCATATGACAGGGTGAGATGGGATTTTCTGGAGGATGTGATGAAAGGTAGAGGATTCCCCACAAAGTGGATTTCCTGGGTAATGAGCACTGTCAAAGATGGGAGGGTCTGCATCAATGTTAATGGGGAAAGAAGTTCATACTTTAGGACCTACAGAGGTTTGAGGCAGGGGGATCCCTTGTCCCCTTTGCTATTCAATCTAGTTGCTGATACCTTGGGAGTCTTACTTCAGAAAGGTATTGAGAATGGGCACCTTAAGGGAGTTTTGACTAATCTAATCCAGGGGGGTGTCACATATCCAATATGCTGATGATACTATCATCATGATTGAACCTGAGGAGAAATACATCAGGAACTTGAAGCTCATTTTATACTGTTTTGAGTGGCTCTCAGGTTTGAAAATCAATTTTCACAAAAGTGAGGTGTATGTCTTTGGGGTACCTCAGGAAGAAAGAGAGAAAATGGCAAATATGATGAATTGTGCTCTAGGTTCCTTTCCTATGACTTACCTGGGTATTCCTGTGAGTTTTAAACACCTGAATATGGAAGTGTTTAGACCCCTGGCACAAAAGATCAGAAAGAGGCTAGATCCTTGGAGGGGGAACACATGACTTCTGGGGGAGGCAGATTTTGACTAATACCTGTTTAGGGAGTATTCCTTTATACCGCATGGGTTTTTATCTACTGAAAGATGGGATACATAAGGAATTTGACTCCATAAGAGCCAAGTTCTTCTGGCAAGGAGCAGAGGACAAGTTTAGATACCATATGGCTGGCTGGGAGATCATTAACAGGCCAAAAGATCAGGGAGGCTTGGGCATAATCAATACCAAGTTAATGAATGAATGTTTGATCACTAAATGGGTGTGGAAAATATTCCAGGAACCTGAAAGCTTGTGGTTCAGAATCATCAAAGCAAAATACCTGGATGATAATGGCTTCTTTGGATCTGATGGAGCAGGGGTTCCCAGTTTTGGAAGGGTTTGCATAGTGTTAAACACCTTATAGATTGGGGCTCGACATTTCAAGTTGGTAATGGAGACCACTGTAGATTCTGGGAGGATTGTTGGGTGAAACCTGTTCCTCTAAAGATATACTATGGGAATTTATACAAGCTGGTGAGGAATCCCTTAGCCTATGTCAGTGACTGTAGGGAAGAGGGGAGTGGTATGTAGATTTCAAAAGATCTTTGAATGTTCAAGAATATGGAGAATGGTTGGGTTTATTAGATGACTTGAAATACATAGCTCTGACAGACAATAAAGCTGATAAAATGATTTGGGAGTTGGAAAGCAAGAAGGCTTTTACTACTAGATCCCTTTATAGATTCTTATCAGATAGAGGGACTACTTGCAGGGTAGCTAAATATATCTGGAAAAGCAAAATCCCTTTGAAAATCAAGGTTTTTTTGTGGCAAGTAATAAATGACAATTTACAATCTGCCCAAAACCTGGTGAAAAGGAACTGGAAAGGGGAGATAGATTGCTGCTTGTGTGGGTTAACTGAATCAGTTGACCATATCTTTTTTTAATGTCCTATGGCTAAATTTGTCTGGAGTTTTGTGATGGGAGTGTTTAACCTCAATTCTTATCCTAACTCTTTGGATGATTTCTGCCAGACTTGGCTTAGGGGAGAGATTAATCTTTCAAACAAAATGGCCATCTTCATTCTTGCAGGAATCACTTGGGCTCTCTGGTTATCCAGAAACAAGATGGCGATATCCAAAGTTGTAACGAGAGCAACTACTGACGTTATCTATCATGCTATATCGCATATGCAGACCTGGAGCGTGGCGCTTAAAGAGAAGGATGAAAGTAACTTCCAGAAACTGAAGACGGTGGCCCTGGACGGTCTGAAGAACTTCCAACCAACAAAAGTGCAATTGTCTTCGGTTGTTGAAATGTAATCAGGAATGCGTGTACTAGTCTTCTTTTAGCTATTACTTTCGTTTGGGAGAGGGAGAGGTTGAGACTTGTATTTGTGCGCTGGTATCCCCAGCTTTTCTTTCCTTGTACTGGCTTTCAATAAAAGTCGAGGGTTCTCTCTTTTAAAAAAAAGCCAACCGCATCGTGCCTTCGTTAATGTGAAAAGAGCAAGAGAAAAAGATTCAGGGAAAAGAGCGAGAGGATCGCATTCTTGGCTCTCCAGAAGAGCAACTGCAAGCAAAGACAAATTAAGCACGCACGTAAAGCCCAAGATCCATGAAGCACGTACGACAAGTATAATTCAGCGAGGGCATCTTGTCGTCTTTTTTTGACGAAGGGGCATCTTGTGGCCTTGCTTTGGACTTGGAGCAAAGCGCACATATATACATGCATGTCACATCCGGTATATCTAGGATGTTATTAGTTAGTTTTCAACAAACAGACAAGGATGGGCTGCGATGACATCTACTCGACCAACTCGACAACGTACAAGTTTTGCCACAGCGGCTATTCACAGGAATGGTTTGTGGTGGAGTACAACCGAGGCGGGGACTCGGGGGCCGCCGTCTTCCTCGCGGTCCTGACAGCGGCGGTCATGTTCGTGCTCGGCATCATCCTCGTCGGCCTCAGCCTCCTGGGCCGCCTCTCCGGCCGCGCCGCCCTCAACCCAACCGTCCGCGTCTTCCTCTTTGCGTCCTTCTCCCTCTTCCTCCCCCTCATGTCTTACATGTTCTCCCAAGCCAAGGAAGAGGCCGCTAAGGTGCAGAAGCAAGACAGCAGCCTAAGTGCCGGAAATCCTGCGGAACGACCGGAACTTCCGTTCCGTGCCCAGGTCATCCTTGTCTGGATGCTCAGCGTGGAGCTCCTGCGCAAGAAGCTGGATGCCATCCTCACTGCCATGAGCTCGTCCCCGCTGCGCACAGTCCACCACCAGCAGACGCTCTGGGATGCCATCGACCAGATCGTCCGCATCGCGTGGATCGGCTACCTCATCTACTCATATGTGCACGGGATCCTGGAGCCGGGGTTCATCATCCTCTGGGTGCTCACTCTCATCAAGGCGGCCCAGAGAGTCGCCGCCGTGGAGCTTGCCAAGCGTTCTTTCGCCGTTGGCAAGAACGCACACCTTGTCGTGGGTTACGTCGCTCAGATGGCGGAGAAGGAAGATGGAATCAGAAGCGAGCAGCAGACCGGCACAGTGCTTCTGAGCAAGTGCTGGTACCCAGTCATGGGGGAGGAGAGGCTCAAGAGGCAAGCAGGTCCCGAAGGATACCGAGTGAAGCTACAAGAGTCGGACGACAAGGAAGACCTCATCACCGTCGGTGACATTTGGGAGCTGGCGGAAGGTGGTGATGGCAAGCCGGCCGACCGCCTGCTAACCGATCACCCATGACTCAAGGATCTCTGCCTCGCCTTCGCGCTCTTTAAGCTGCTACGCGCAAGGTTCCAGAACTTTCAAGTGAAGGGGCAAGTGGTGGTGAAGAACCGCGACCTCTTCTTCCGTGGCCTCAGCAATAACAATGGTGGCGAAGCCAAGGATAGAGATGGCGACAGCAGCAGCAGCAAGCGCCTTGCCGAGAGGGCCTTTCACGTGATTGAGCTGGAGCTCAATTTCGTAACGGATTACTACCACTCAGTGGTTCCCGTGGTGCTTTGCAGCCCATGGTTTCTTGTTGGCAACTACTTTTTCGTGTTCCTCATTGTGGTGAACTCCCTATTTCCTCATTGTGGCAACCTGCTACCCGTCATCGGCTGCCTCGCCCAAGACATCGCCACGCTATCTCGCCGGGCTTCGTCCACTTCGAGTGCCTCGGCCACAAGGTGCTCCAGACCACCATCGACTTGTTCTAGTCCTTCAACATCCTGGTGAGCCTCCTGCTCTTCCTTTTTTTTTTTTTTTTTGAATCTTCCTCCTGCTCTTCCTCACATTCCTTGTCATGGAGGCATGGGAGTTCATGGTGTACGTGCTCTCCGACTGGCTCCTGGTGTCCCTGCTGTGCGAGTACGCACGTAGGCCCATGTGGCAGTCCTCTCGGTGGGTGTGCAGAGCCTTCCGCGCGCTGGTATGGGTGAAACGAGCCGGCCGGCCGCGCAAGGGCATGCGGTTCAACCAGGCGTGCATTCCTCGACCTCCGCCGGCACACGCCATGGGTGATCGCCTCCAAGCTGCTGCAGCACCGGTTCCTCGGGATGCCGTCGGTGCCCGTGCCGAGGGAGGTGAAGCACGCGGTGTTCGCCTCCCTAACGGCAAAGGCCGGCGGTGGCGAACCCCTCAGCAATGGGGTGGCCGTGCTGCACCGCCGTGGCTACCAGCACCTTCTGTGGGCTTGCGACAGCAGGAGTGTCACCGAGGTCATCCTCGTCTGGCACATCGCGACCTGCCTCTTCGAGATGAAGAACTCAGCTCCGGAGGCGGCGGCTGCAGGGAGGAGCACGGAGGAGACGGTTGCGGCGACACTGTCCAGATACTGCGCCTACCTGGTGACCTGTGCGCCTGAGCTCCTCCCGGAGGACCTGGAGGGGTCCAAGCACGTCTACAAGGCCGCGACCCGCGACCTCCATGACGCCCTACGCATGAAGGGCTGCAGAAGGAGCGCATCGGAGGAGGGTAGGCTGGAGCGGGTGATGGGCATGGCTGCCCATCACCCCGACGCGGCAGCGACCATGGGCGCTGAGCTGGGGAGGCAGCTGCTGGAGGAGTGTGGCTTCGGAGGTGCCATTGCCAATGTGGCGCGCGGGTGGCAGCTGCTAGCGGAGCTGTGGACCGAGCTGCTCGTGTACATCGCGCCCTCCGATAACATAGAGGGCCATGCGGAGGCGTTGGCGCAGGGTGGCGAGTTCATCACTCTGCTATGGGCTCTGGCCACGCACACCGGCATCAACCGCTAGTTCTTTTGGTTCGCGTAGTCCGGCCAGAAGAGGTATTTGAGGTTCCATATCAACTACAACGACATCGACATGCATGCAGCAGCGAGGATGTGTGGAGGTGGCCATGCCAGTGGGGTGGTGTATATGAATATTTATGTTCACACATACTTATACTATTCAATTAGCCTGTGTATTCTTAATTTTTTATGTCTATTAATTACAGTTGTGTTTGTGAAATTTTAGATGATACCCTGCGCATTATTGCGGGAATTGTATAGTGTTCTAAAGGGGAAGAGGATTTATGGTGTGCTTGAGACTTTATATGTAGCATCCATCGTGATAGCGTAGAGAGTAGCAGCAGGATTGAGGGGAAATTTCATATAAACTATGGATAATAATGTGAAATAAAATGAGCAAATAATATCATCTTATTGGTTCTTGTTTTTTTATAAAATCATTGTACAAAATTTCATCCTAGTTTAATTACAAAAGAAAAGCGGTTATGTTCATAAATTCAGCACACGTGGCATTGACATCACAAAATTGTGTGTACTGATAGACAGGACAATAAATTGTAAGAGCTTTTGAGATACTAACTATTGAGAAATTGTGAATGTCTATGTTGCCAGCACTAAAATACTGAACTTGGTGCAATGATAAATTCTTATAGCATCTTCAGTAAGTAATTTGTTCTAATGTTCTTCTCTGCAGGGAAACACCCATTGTCCAGTATATGCAAAGGGAAACCCCATTGTCCAGTGTATATGTCGATCCGGTGTGCTGCTCTTGGTGGCAACAAAAAATTGTGATGCTCCTTCCTTATTATGGAGGTCAGCTTCGAGTGGGTTCTCTCCATCTCCTTAATTTGGTGCGATGTTTGTAATTTTCCTTTGCTTCAAATGTCGCCCCACCTCCTACCATCGTTGGAGCCCCTCCTTTCCCCATCACCATCTCGCCGGAGACCAGGATAGGCATCTAATGTTTTTAATAAGTTTTCTAGTAGATGGATGGAATCGTCCTTAAGGTTAAGATCTCTCCATGCCAAATTTTTGGGTATTGGAGATTTATCTCCTCTTCGGCGACAACGAGGGGAGTGGGTGGAATCATTTTCTCTATGGTGACTCTGTTGAAGATGAGGATAATAACTAGTGTCAGAAAATTTTTTTTAAGATGAGGGCCACAACTACACCTTTAGTAGCATAGGAAGCAGCGAGATTATAGTAGATATCTGAGAAAAAAATAGTATCTGTTGGTGCAATGCCTGGATCGTGTAGACGCTGATCCTACAGGACTAATGTGAGTAGTAGAAAATACAAAAACCTACATTTTCTATTCGCGATCAGTAATTTATAAACCTATATATGGTCACCTTGTTTCAGTAATAATAGTCTAGTTAATCAATCTTGTGCCTTCACTCACCGATCGTTACCATACCATGTTCTTCTGAAGACTCACAATGTGCTCCTTGGAACCCCTAATGGGGCACATGGGCCAAGAAGACGAGCTCCATGGAACCCCCTAATCAAACACCATTTGGTGGAGGCGGAGGTGGCCCTCGACTTGGTAAGCGGCGTCCTCCAGAGGTTGCTCCAGCAGACGAATTGGTCGATCCAGCTTCGAATGCAGACTTCCATTCGTCGCCGGAGTATCCACCATTCCTCGGGCTACTCTCTGCATGACATGATTGGAGATGGAGTGCATGAATAAGTATAGCAAATACATGCTGTACAGGATTGGCATATCATGATGTTGCAGAGCACAATCTTAGATAAAAGGCACATTGCTCCTTGCATGCAGGTATATGTGGTTAGCATGGTAGCTCGCATCATGCATTTATTTATATGGAAGGATGTAACAGTGAGGTCAGCAGCGACATTACTGTTAAGGTGCCGATGCCTTTTAAGGCCAATAGCACTTGCGTAGGGCAAGGACGAAATGTGGAACACAAGCGGTGGTTATTAGGGAACTAGGAGAATTCCCCGCGCGTTGCCGCGGGTATGAAGAAAGAATATAAATAGGTTAGAATGTTAATCGCTCAGAATTAGAACATGTATAAATTTACATGCATTGTCGTGGGAATTAGCAAGGATTATCTTAGTTGTAATATATTAATGAACCACAAAAGGTTTATAGGTTTTCGTCTTTTTTCTCTTTACTTAATTTAATATTAGTTCCTAGGGCTGTTTATTGTCTTGGGTACTCTTTTTTTTTATGATGTGGGGTCTATTTTTTGCTAACTGAAATTGCATACAGGGAGGCCTCCGTTTGCACGTATTTTATACTTACATATAATCGGAGGCCTGCTCAATTTATGAGAAATGTTGTGTTCCTATTGGACCGGAGCCAGCGAACCAAGGGAGGCAGCGGTGTCAGTGTGCAACACATGCATGCAAATGAATTGGTAACTGAAATTAGAAGCGGAATTAGATTGCTTTGCTGACGTGGCGCAAGGAGGAGTCAAAGAAATAGCTTAGTGGGGGTTGTTTATATAAGAGGTATAGATAACGAGTAAGACACAGCAATGTTTTGAGGCCAGCACTAAAAGTTGATCATAACATAACAGTTGCAGAATATGTATAGAAAATGTAGCTACAATATATTTATTGATCAACAGCATTACTTGGAGCAATTTTCATGGAACCAGGCAGCAGCCCCAAATGTACGTTAATTCAGATAAAAGGAATAGACTTACCTGGTCCAGCCGAATCCGTCGACAAAGTAGCGCTGGCTGACCGATTGTCATGGATGCTGAGCAGGCGAGTGACCTTGGAAAGAAGGGATGATTGCAACTTGAACTTTTCACGCTTGCGCTTCGCATTATGGTCCTCCTGGATTAACTCTTCAATTTTCGCTGCGTCTTGCGTGCTAACCACAGAAAGGAGCTATGAGTGTGTTAATTAAATTTTCTAGTTAATAAATAATTCAAAATTTAATGAATATATTGATTACAATATCTGTATCATCATCCAACAGTCATATATTAGAGAAAATTCAGAATATTGGACATTGTATCGTCATGCTCTTGTGCTTAGTTAAGTAGCTCTAATAAATCAACTGGTACTGGCAGGTATTACATAATTGATATCATATATGCAGAGCAAAACCATAGAAGTTCAAACAAAGTAGAGATACAATGAACAGAACCTCAGCAACTGGCACCTACGAGGCTGAAACATCAAAACCTGAATCAAGATCTTAACAAGTAGTAGAAGTTTTCATTTTCATGAAAAACAAGCAATGTGTACCTCTAAATAAACTTTGAACCTTAAAAAGATGAAATCAATAGCATGGTGCTCAAATCACAAAAGGAAAAAAAAGTAAAAAGTTTTTTCCTCAAAATAACATATTGACAATTGAATACCCAAAGTACTCGGAATTAATTTGATAGGACCAACCTTATGGAAGTATACAACTGATTAAGCATATCTTCTTTCGCTTTCTCTACTTGGCAGAGAACCACAGCCTGCTCAACTAGAATAGTAAGACATTGAATGGCATGAAAAAGAAATTAGGAAATCCTAAAAAAGATTGTGGTCTTAACTTGGGGACATTTGCTGCAAGACTGCTGAGGACTGCTTCCACATATCCACGAACCTCCTGGGATATCCATCTAAGTTCTTCTTCAGGGTTCACAGGTTTCTTGAGTGTTGTTTCCTGGAAGGATAGTATGTACATGAATAGAAAATATTTTTACAAGAATGAGGACAAAATGCCACATAATCATCCTTTTCTGCCGTAGTGGAAGGCTTCTAAAAGTCCAGGTAGCAGGCTGTTCTCGGAAATGAAAGAGCAGAATAAAATGCAAGCATTATAAATTCCACTGACAAAACAAAAATGTAAGGTCTTGCGACATACTAGGGAACCATCTGAATTGTTTTGCTTCATTGGTCCACCACCTTCTGAAGGATTTTGTTTCTTTGCAGCAAGCCCTTTTGGGTCAACAATGCTTTTAATCTTGGTGACCCATTCAGTTTTATCACTCATACTTTCAGCCTTCAGTATAACAGCGCTATGAGCTGCCATGGTAATTAATAAAATTTAAGCGGGCACTTGGAAAGAAACATCAAAGGTGTAACTAATTAGAAACTATAACTAGGAAACGTGTAATGAATTAAAAAATAGATGCAAAAGTACCTTTCAACACATTTTTATATGCAATCTTGTGAGTAATCTTGAACATAAGACTAGAATCTTTTCCAGTATCTAGCATATTTGCCTTTTTAGAATCCTTAGAACTTCTTGGAGGATCTTCATCATCTAAAATCTCTTCAAGATTACAATCCTACAAGTTGCAAACAAAAAATAATGTAGAGTTCAAAAACTAGTGAATCTTAGCCAGTCAATCTGACCACATCCGCCTCTTGTTGGCATCCCATTTGGAACAACCCAGTTCACCTAAAATTTAAACTCTAATCATATGTGCCAATATAGTTATAATTGCATCTACATGTCAAATTGGCAAAAAGGAAATAGGAAACCTTTCTTCAAATTAATAAAGAATAATTAAGCCTGTTGCTTTACCAAGACCTGAAACTGGCCGAACTCTGATCATCTATTCAAAACAGTACCCTTATCTGATTACTCTACTGGCAACTGATTTAGTATGGGATTTCAATAAGATGCAAAGCCCAAGCATGTTTGGTTCGTGGTCTCTCCTAGGCAGCTACAAGGCATTCGATCCTGGCCCCACAGTTGACCAAAATCGGATGCCTGGGAACACTGCTTGGGCCAGGCAGCTCCGGCAAAGAGGGAACCAAACAGAGCCAGTTATCAGAGATAAAAGCTGAACATATTTCAACATAAATCTTAATGCCCAAATATAGAAGAATCATAACTCCCCTTTGAATAAAAAAGAAGAATCACAACCGAAAATCACTGAAAACCTTTTACTACCTCCAAATTAATGACACCCCGAAAATGTCTCTCCTCTTGTTTCTTTGTGTATCCAAGCTGGGCACAAAAGAAATTTTTAGAGCCACCATAAAATGGAAAAAGGAATGGATATTTTAATGCTGATAGAACCAACCTTTCCGTTTTTCTCATTTAGAACAAACCATCGCTTGCTCCAGTCATTTTTTGCTTTTGCACGTTTTTTGAACAAAAAACCTTTAGCAGAGAAAACATGCACTCACTATGTAATTAATCCAAGGGAAAGTTTGAAAACACAAAACAGTTCTGCGTATGGATAGCTCTTCCATCTATTTTACTAATTATTATCTTTACCTAATAGGATTAATGATGATAAATATAAAACAACTGTAATAGGGCCATACCAGCAATAATTTCTCCTGCAGGACCTAAAACTTGTAAATTTGATGCCTGTTTCATCTCTCCTTGCTGTGAATTTTTTTGTGGGGTTGTATCCTAAAATGGAAACAACCATTTTCGCAGTTATTAACATGATGTTTTTGGATACTGTAACTGTTTAACTATCCATAGACAAGAAATTAGGAAAACATAAAGTAGGCACAATGTACAGTTCAGAGTAGCATACTCTGCTTTTGTCTGGATCCTGGCCCTTCCTTGTTGTGCGATTCTTCAGCTCGTCCTCTTGGCGTTGCCTTTCCATCCTAGATTTTACATCTTGATAATTAGACAGAAAAATGAAATGATACACCGTTATACGGTTTGTACTAATCCTCTATACTAATTGAATTCCAGAATCCAGTTACAAAAATATAGACCATTGAAAATAGTTGCGTTCTAAGTTGAAAGGGGATAGGTATGAAATAAATATAAAATAAAGGAGGAAAGCAACAAGTTCTTTACATACAATTTTTTTAACATTTTACATAGCAAAATCACCTCACGTACCTTCTCTGCACTAAGCGAATAAAATGTTGGGGAGGTACAAATGCTCTCTCCATGTCAACTAGTGCAATGACCATCTTTCTTGCCTCATTCTTGAAACCATCTAGAGCAGCAGATGCTATTGCAGTTACCTTGTTGGCAAAATAAATAAAAAGGGTTACTGACTAACTAATAAAAACCTTTGGCTCTTCAACAACTTAAGGATTTTACCTCTCGTTTAAATGGAGGGTATCTACCAAGTCCTGGAGTTGCATTTGCTGCAGCTGATACTATGTCTAGCAATACACGGTGAACCTGATAACAATAATTCCAAGGAAAAGTAGTAGGCAAAACAAACATTACTAGAATAACAAAGTGATGGCTACTCTCCTTAGCTCGAAGTGTAGTAAGGACTTCCAAAGTAACCGGTGGTGATGATCTGCTCACTGGTTGAGCATGAAAAGGCTCAAACTCAGGATAAATCTCATGAGGAAGTCAACATGCATTGCCAATCACGTTGGGCACACTATGAGCGATAGAAGGTGGAGCCACTAGAGCAAGGTGGAGGATCCATGTCGTCAATTTGATGCCACAGACAAGTGAACTACAGACAAAAGGCATCCATAGTGGAATCACCTTGCTGGAGGCTAGCAAGTTGCCTCAACAAGTAGTAATAAATGGCCTCACCACCTTGTCGGTAATTTTCCTCGAGGTATATACAAATCATTTGTGAGGTAGGAAGTTTGATGAGCTTCATGGAAATGTAATTTCTCACTCAAGAGCAACCTAATAGGCCTCCTAAGTTTCTCTAGCATCAATAGCAAGAGCATCATAATGCTTTCTGGCAGCCTTGTCTCCATATCGACCATGGATGGAGGCAGCATTGCCGAGGACATCGGCAGGACGAGCACTGGTGGATACCCGTGACATGTCCCAACTAGCATAAATGTATAGGATGACTTACATGTGCCATTCTTGATTGTTAGTCTCGTCCAACTTGATGATGGATGATGGGTGTGAGGTTTGTTTCGTTTTGTAAACTCTTGTTGCTCTGTTTTTAATATCTGTTCTAAAAAAAATAGAGGGAGCAGAGGAGCTACGTACCATACTCAGGGAAGCCGGGAATAATAGCTCAATTTAGTACTCTTGAGATGATTTGGGACGACCCATGACATTGATGACGGAGAAGGAAGCAGCAAAGGCTGTTTTTGCTGCAAGGGAGGCAGGTACTATGATTGGAAGGGGTGTGATATGGGTGTGTGGAGCCAGGGATTGCACCTTATGCAGGTGGGGTGGTGTGCAACTCAGGCGAGCGGGTGGGGCAGTGCATGAGAGAACCGAGCGGAAGGTTGCAATCCCAGAGGAGGAGGGCATTGAGACAATAGCATAGTTGGAGAAGTGGGTTTAGGGTGTGTGGAAGAAGGGAAAAGAGATAAAGATCGGACGTGGTGGATATGAGATTCTGTAGTGTGCCAGCAACAACTAATGCGGTAAAAGAATGATCTAAAAACCTAGGCTCTGATTAGAGTAAAGCATCTAATCTATTCCAAGGGCACAATGGGCAAATATACAAATGTGTACACAGAAACCCCTATACTATGGCTAATTACATGTGACTATACATTTAACATTTGCAAGGCACATGTAGATGAAGCGTTTAAGAGGTCTACATAATTACTCGATTGCAGTGACTACTAGTTCATGGCAGAAGAAGGCTAAAGAAACTCGAATATTACCTCATCCACAAGGAGTATTGATGGTTCCTTTGCTAACTCTAGAAGCCCTTTTATGAGAAACCTTAAGCCCTTTTCGGGTGATATCAGGTAGGGTTGATAACCATCAGCCTCCAAAACAACCTAACATAAAGAAAAATAATGTTATAACCATAAGTTTGACAAGTTCAAGTAGAGTTGGCTTTAATTATGTTTTATGTACAACTAATTACCTTTTTGACATTTTTCATATCAAAATGCTTGTCCAGAGGTAGTTGTTTGATCCTAGTTGGAAATTTCCCCTCAAAACTTGCAACAACTTTCCAACCCGCACCCTGCATAACATTAAAGTTTCAAGGACTATTACATTTTAACAGATCTTGAAAAAGAGAATATCATAAAGGGGGAAGTTAACACCTTCAAAGGCATATTGGTATTTATGGTATGAATAGTACTGCAACTAGGATGAGCTTTTACACATTAAAGATAGAATATAAAACATCAATCTCACTAACGAAGTCTACAAATTAAGTTTGTGCGCTCATTCCATATTCATTAAGGCCATCCTCTCATTCCTCATTCCATATACTTATATTGAAGTGCCTCTTTCGCTTAAGAAACCAACCAAGGCGTCTTTGTGTTCACTTATTGACAAGATTGCAAACTATTTTCTGAGTTGGAAGGATTCACTTATGAACCAGGTCGGTAGACTAATCATGGTTAAAGAAGTCCTCACTTCAGCTCCTCTTACCTTATGATTGCAATTTATCTACCTTTTCAAATGTGCCAATAAATAAATTGACAAGGTAAGGAGTTTTCTCTGGAAAGGGCGCAAGAAGGATAATGGAGGCAATTGTTTAGCAGCATGGCCAAAACTTAGCCGACCAATTGAATATGGTGTCCTAAGGATTCATGACATTTAGACACTTGAGTGGACACTTCAGTTGCATTGGCTATGGTTGGAAAAAATCTGATCTATCCTGTGTTGGTGTGGACCTCTCATATAACTATGTATGCTACAGTTCTTGATACAAAAGTTAGGGATGGCATGTCAACCAAGTTTTGTACAGACTGGTAGCTACACAGTATAAATCATAGCCACAAGTTGCTCCTAATCTTACTGCTTGGTGCCAAAACGAGGGCCAAGCAAATTATTTGTGCATGAAGCGCTTCCTAATCCACAAATGCATTTTGGAATTTCGAGAAGCATTAACAATTCTTGTTTTGATTGAATGTCCAAACCTTTGGGAAATTTAGAGGAAGTCTATTTAAATCTTGAGGTACTGGATCAACACAAGTAGATATTTACAGGGACAGACACATATTCTTGTAAATCAGCATACATTGCCTTTTTTTGTTTCAATCAAAAAGATTCAATACTAGAAAAAGGTTACGAAAATGTTGATCTCCCTTATGTTGCAAAGTCTTCCTTTGGCTTTATATTTATAGATGATGGACAGCTGAGAGATTAGTGCGGAGAGGACTTCCACATCCTGTGCAGTGCCATAGTGTCAGTAGGCGCAAGAAACTTTCAACATGTCTTAGTTTCTTGTGACTTAACTCAGGAAACAAGGTTTTTCGTTCTCCAAAATGTTGTCCCCCAAGCAGTTCTGTCCCCAAAGTGATTCATCTCGCACTAGTTGGTGTGGTGTGTAGCTCTCAAGAGGAAGATAGGACTCAAAAAAGATTTCAACTCTTTGATCCATTTAGTTATTTGGGAATTTTGGTTCCCAGATCCCCAGAAAGTGCAGCGGTCGGTGCTTCATGAACATTCGTTGTGGTGTGCAGTTGGTGAAAGTCATCCTCAGATTCTCTTGCTTCCCGAGTCCGTTTATTTTTAACCTTGGGGATTGGTCGTTCTTTTTCCTTGTTATATGGTGTGATTTTTGTATCTTTAAGGCAGTTACGGCCTATATCCTAACACCCTTTTTTCTTCTTTAATGAAGTGATCCACAGCTCTCCCTCTTGTTTAATAAAGAAAAAGAAAAGGTGCAACATAATTTTTTTAGAAACTGAAAAAAGATGAAATAAGTGGCACATAAAACTTCTAAAAATCCTTAATCTCCTTTACTTTTGATGAAAGTAAAAGCTCAGATCATGAATATATCTAAGAGATATATAGGCCAGCAGGAGCATGATGGTTTCAGACTGGCCAGTTTATGATGATAGAAATACTGAATATATATATAACAGCACAAATGAACTAATGCTCAAACTTTCTAATATCCTTTACTTTTGAAGAAAGTAAAACTCAGACTATGAATAAATCCAAGAGATATAGGCCAGCAGGGACTGCATTAGATTTACTAACCTCACCCCCAGCAATATGTTCAAGAAACTTATCCTCAAATTCTCGGCAAAGTCCTAAAGCAATTGCCTTGGTTCCATCAGAACTTTGGTCCATATGTTCTCCAAGCTTTCCTAATTCCTCTTGGACAATTTGAGACTTCCCTTGAAGACTGAAGTGATATGAAAGAGTAATAAAATTATCATTGACTCTAGCATACCACTACACAAGTTGACCAAAAAGAGCAGCATAAGTTTTTACCCATTTAGGAGATTTGGCAGCCTAGCTGTTATCCTTATTTTTATCTGCTTAGCAAGTGAATCAACTAAAGCTATTCTCCCAAGCTTACTTTGGGGAGCTCCGCCAAGAATAGATATAAGGGTTTTAACTTCTGCTTGCCAATAAGCTTCCGGTGAGGTTTCAGAACCTGCTTCAGAATGAGCAGAGGCAGTAGGAATAGAATGCCCAATTGTAGCTACCCATTGAATGTCCGCTGCAGTTCTTGGACCTTGGTTTACAAGCAAGGCCTGAACAGCACCCAGGGCTTTTTGTTCTCCAGAAGCTTGATCAATTTTACTTAAGACACCAATGGTTCTAGTACCTAGTAAACAAACACATTAATATGCTTTCATACAACATTACAAGTAAACTCAAATGCTATGTCAAGAAAGTGTAATGAAAAAGGAGTCCTATTTTTGTGCAATTTGTTATACACACCTTCTGAATCCAATTCTCTAGCAATCCTTAGAGCTCGAGAAGATGCCACGTCAGGTGCTTGAAGAGCTGGAATGATAACTAGCAAAATTGCATCATTGCGTGCAGCATAGTTGCTAATCTGGAGATGTGATTTCAAGTTGTAAACCATGTATATGGAGAAAAGAGAGTACCACTTGGTTAGTTTTGCAGTTTTGATAATAATTCTTGACTATATCGAAATAGTAGTATTTCTAAACCTAACCACACCGTTGCATATGCAATATGCTAGTTGCTCAAAAAGCTAAACAAACAATCAAATAGAGGACTACATAATACTCACCATCGATTCATCTGTGCTCCGTTGATCAACACCCGGTACGTCAATTAGTTTTAATGGAGGGGCTGAAAGAGAAGCATTAATGAGAAGTGATTACACAAAGTAAAATGTTTATCGGAACATGAAATTTGTATTATTTTATTTTTAAAGCATGAGCCCAAGCCTATTTTCAAAATTTGGACAATCTTATTAACAAAAGCATCTATCTTTTGATATCAAATGTACTTTTGATATGGATCAGAATAGAAAGGGTTTGGCATCGGTTGCACTGAGTTACCCTAATTATTCAAAACTAAAAACTTAAATGATTTTTTACAAACAATGAAAAATTTGTTTGTTTTAATGGTAACCATTTGAAGAGCACTCTGGCATTAAAGTGCACTAGTATAATTCAAAACATGTAGTGGAGCCTTAAAAGATGATATTTCTATAGGACAAAACCATGCAAGAGGCATCTTCATTTTGGATATTTTTGGCCAACATTAATGGAAGGCTTTCTAGGAAGTGGTTGCAAGTGCTTAGTCCTCAATTTTTCAAATCTATTTTTAAATCTATTATTATCTTGTACATACATATTTTTCTTCAAGATACGATGTAAAGGTAAAAATATATCATCCACCTTGACACTAAGCTTTATTATTGTCAGAGCTTCCTACTGTACCTTCATTTCAGCGAAACAAATGATATCTATTGGAGAAGAAGAAGGATGGAAAGAAAGAAAGATAGATGTTACAATGGCTGTTGGACTGACGCAGAACGGAATATGGCTGCATAAAGCAAACGAAAAGAGTGTGGCCCAATAGAAATAGATGCAGCTCAAAGGAAATAACAGTTCACCAATCAATCGAATGAAACAGTGAAGTTGCTTATATTCAAATTAAAAGATAAAAAATTAGTGTATAACCATTTCTGAACAATACTCGATTAGATGTTTACTGTGTATGTAGCAAAAAAAAAAAAGGTAAGCATAATGGAATAGCAAACCAACCTGTGCTAGTGCACAATTTCACAGTGATCTCATCCGACCGCCCCTTGCCGGAAGCCTTGCTCAGCCTGTCCTGCAACGAGTGCCTGAGGGAACCTGTACCATCCATAGTCGTCATTCAGACATAGTCACGGCACAAACACACATGCTGGCACGCGCACCAAATCCATCCCCTGATTTCACAGTCCAAGAATTTTGTAGCCACGTTGGAATAAGGTCGTTCACCAAGACTCCAAGAGAACTCACTCGCGTTAATCTGCTGTGACTTGCTATCGATCTGCAGAACGATGGCCTTGCTGCTGAGTGATGCGTCCCGCTGCAGCTCGACGCAGATTGGGGCTCTTGTCGCCCCATTCTCCCCAGTAGGCTGCAATCACAGTCGTCATTTGCACAAATCGTAAGTGTAGGCAGCAGTAGAAGCACCTAGATAAATAAGTGTATTGGGTAAATTATGAGTATCTGCTACACCATTCAATGCAACGAAGGTGGAACTACATTGTATTACTAAATAAACAAAATCACATGAAAAATTGGGCGTCTAGAGGGCTTAGAGGCCACAGAACACAGGCCCGGATATAACAAATTAGCAATCCAATCCTTTGGCCACTAAACTCGAATGAAAAAAAAATCATAAAAGTGTGTATTTGCAGAATTAGACAGAGTGTACGCCGAACAAGATATATATGGAACGCAGAAAATTGTGCAAAACAAATTGGGGGGGAAACTGTACTCACGAGCACGGGATGTCCGATCAGGCCATTGAGCACCGCCGATTTTCCCGCGCCCTGCGCAAATTAAACACAAGCGCGGAAACACGCCATCAAGCCCCAGCAGGAGCGCCAAGACGACCGGATTGCATTCGGGACGGATCGAGTGTATACGCACGACGTTGCCGATGGCGACGACGTTGAGGAAGGACGACCCGCGGGGCTTCGGGCGATCGTCGGCGGAGGGGTCGTCGTCCGCGAGCAGCGCCGTGCCCTGCAGGGTCATGTCGGCGAGCTCCGCCAGCTCCTCCATCGTATCCATCGTTACGGTCCACCACCGTTCTGGCACTGGGAGCCGTTACCGGCCAGCGACACGGCGAGTCGGCGCTGCGCGGACCAACGGACGACGCTGTGGCGCGCGGCGAGGCGGCGATGGGATTCAGGCGGCTGATCGGCGATCGCGACTGTCTCGCCGTCGACGGAGGCGGTTATTATTCTACCACTATAGGGTGGGATTCAAAATGGTGCGCTGCTGCGGTGGATCGGCTTCTTCGTGCGTGGTGGGGTGGGTCCCCATCGGCCTCTGGGCATGGGGGAGGACACGTACGTGTGTGGTGTGAGTGGTGACGCTGGCCGGGTCAGCAGCTGCGCGCGCACGTCTCGCCTGTCCAGTGGAAAATCGAGCCGCATGCCAAAGCAGTGATCGAGCTCGTTTCGTGTCGTCTTCGACGCTCAGACCATGCATGCATGCATACTTTAGGAGGTGTTTAGAGCGAAAATTGCTAGCCTGAATTTGCTCTATTATTAAAAAAAATCAATACGATGAGAAGGTTTTTTAAAACAATTTCACTTAGTCAATGTGTGTTATATTTAATTTGCTTATTTTTCTCTTGTTTTAAACACTCCGTTGATGTTTTCCAGCTACTACACATGGCAACAGATCATATGCAAATCACAATCTTCGTGAAAACTAGTACGTACAAACTATGACAAAAAAGTTGTCTAAATTCACTAAAAAAATCATACATGTAGATAATATGATATGATGATATATTTTGTCAAAAACTCAACTTTATTTGTGTGAGATACAAAAATAACTCAGAAATTTGTTATTTTAGCCTTGTGCTCCTCACAATCACTACTGACCGCGCCCGGAGGACACTGCCATCAGCCGAGTCGATCGATCACCCGCAGCTAGCTCAAGCGACTCCTGATCTCTAGTGGTCGTAGCAGCGGGTAGGGCTTTTTGTCTAGTGGGCACGATCGTGTTCCGAGCACGCCCGCGAGATATGTGCGCTGCGATGAAGGCCGGATCGAAGATGAGAGCACACCATGTCTTGGACACGCAGCGCAACTGGCACAGCGTCTTCACCGGCAGCCTGGCTAGCACGTTGAAGATGATGTCTTTCGGCAGCGGCAGGGAGAAGAACAAGATGACGGCGCCATGGCCTTTGTCATCGTCGTTGGGATTACTTTCTAGGTTCACGTCGACTTCTCTCTTATCGTGCTTGTGCACGGAAAAAGGGAGACACGAACGCAGCAGTCGTCGGAGAGCCCCAGGTTTGCCCATGCCTAGCAAGTAGCAACAAACAAGAGGCAAATTGGCGCTGCGTCCCGGCGGCTTGGCAATGCCCAATGCTATATGTATACTATACTACTACACCCATATCGGAGTCGTACTCATATCCGAATCATATGACAGTTCAATCTTCGTATTGTGCACGGATTCGACTTCCTGCTACGCTTCGTATTGTACACGGACTCAGAGGATGGAAGCTTCTGCAAGAAATTAAGCTGAAGAAACTTTTAGAATCTGAATATCTGATATAGAGACAAATTGAGATAATGATGCAAGGATCTCCCGAACTCCCCAGCAGTTCCTTTTCTACCAAACTGTGCCACGTGAAACAGAATTCTCTGGACGACCGCACCTTGTCCGAGCTTTTTCCCGAGCTCGGGCCTCCCCAAACAGCGCTCGATTGCAGTATAGGCCGTGTCTGCAACACAGGTCAGCGCAATCAAGGACATGATCAAGCGCCAGGCTGAATTGTGGATTCTAGCCAGGGCGAAGAACCTGGGGCGTTTAGTTCAACAAGTAATAGAGTAATCTTGATCTAGGTGGGGATGTGCGTGAATTCAAATTGTAAACCGCCCCGCCATATTTGTAACAAACTCTCCTTCTCTTAATGAAAAAACACGTAAGTTTTTGCGTGATTGAGAAAAAAAAGAGTTAGTTTCTAACTTTAATCTAGCTCTAAACTAACGTACTCTAGCCAAAGAGATGTTTGGATATATAAGGGCTAGATTGATAATAAATATATTTTTTAATATAAGATCTTTAAATATAATATTAATCATGAGATAAATGTTTGTTAAAATTTTTATTGAAACATATCTATGTGGGGTCTTGATTTAAAGAGTTTATTGTAAGAAATATTACGATGCAATCAGATTTTAATGAGGACACACATGATTTAGGAGATATGACCTTTTTTACTTCTAAAAACATGTGATACACAATGATGTCATCAGTTTCGAGTGGGCCAATCAGAACTAACATAAATAATCACCTTTGGTGGGGATAGTTTTTGGTTGGGTTAGATGTAACTAACCCCAATCTAACTCTCTTGTTCGAATACTTTAGGGTTGGTTGGATCTAAAAAGGGCCATAGTACTCCGACTCAAAAGCCGCGGGTGATGGCTCGAGCACCCTCATAAGGGCGTCCAATAAAAGAACCGCTAGGACTCGACAGCATGCCTCTGACCGATTCAACTAAAACTAAAAAGGACTTGAGCGTTTCTACCCCTGTTTGTGATTTTGCCCTAAAAAAGTTGTGATTTTACCCCTATAATTTAAAAATGAAGAAAAATTTTACCCCGTTTGTTAAGTCCCTCTAATGATGTTAACTTTTGGACAAAAGGATGACTTTGTCCATGCGTTTTTACCCATGTTTTATTATGTTATATTTTACCCTTATTTTCGGACAACAAGCTCTCAATTTTTTTGCTCAAATTATTTTCATAAAATTCAGCAACATTTTAGTTAACAATCCACATAAACACAATTTGATATCACACGGATGCGTAAATTATCACATCTCAGCAGTAGGAGAGGGACAAAAAGGTATCCTTATCTTTTTGTGTAGGTGTTTTTTCTTTCTTTCTTTCTTCTTCATTTAATCAATCTATCTCGACGTTGTTACACTCCGTGGGTAACAGGAGCTTCGTCGAGAAAAACGAGGGTAGAATCGAGAAAGTTAAAAGAGAAGGGGCAAAATCAGCGTTGGACTCTTGGTACACTAAAATCCCAAACTAAAACTGTAGAGGACAAACCACACGATGTTTCGGGGATTTTCTAGCATAATATGAGGACTTATTTGCAGCGTTGTACATGATGACAGATTCTTCGGTCTAAATATTTTAGTGAAGAATAACAATCCATTGAAGTAATAAAAGCCTTACAAAACTCGCCGTTTAAAACACATGTCAATCAAGATACAAAAAACACATGTATTTGTCAACATGACAAAAGATGAAAGCATCTCACGTGTAACATGTACAAACACACTATGTAGTTTCTTAGGTCCTGTCTTGGTCTCAAAAAAAAAAATGCAACTATTATTTAAATTTTGTAAAAACACACATAATTAGACAACGGGTAGACTTTCGCAAAATCCTGTCAAATGCACATTAGGCCCGCGGAGTACTATCCATCGCAGGCTTGTAGCCAATGGGCTGAGGTGGAATGGAAATTGAACGGGCCCAATTAATCGTCCTCCAAGGCCCCAACTCATCCAAACTCCTCTCGCCCAACGCCGCCGCCGCCGGCGGTCCAACGGCCGGGCGGCTACCTCATCTTCCTCGGCAGCCGGAAATGAGGGCACCATGCCAAAACTTCGTCCACAGAAGTGCAGCTGTTCCACCGCGACCAACTGCGGTCCAGCCACGCTCGATTCGCTCGGAAGGCGGTCAGAAAGAGGAGGCACGCTTTTCTGCGTGGGTATCCGCGCCTTCTTCAGACTTCAGATGCGTTCTCTTCTCTCCTTCGTGGATTTTTAGTTATCTGATGTTAGGAAGTTGGACCTCGGCTTTCGGATCGCTAATACGGAGGGGGTAGGAGGTCGTCCTTGTCCCGTCCGTCCGAACTTTGATTCGAACTTCACTGCCTTGGATGACACGTTTGCAGATCGGTGGCAGTGAACTGCTACATGGGAAATGCATTAGTTGTGCAAGTGGGGCACGATTAGGGATTGCTAAACCCCTCTGTGGTCAATGTGCAACATAAGCTCGGATTCTGATAGTTTGTCGAAATTGTTCCTCTTGAAAAACTAGGTCGCAGCAGTAGATCATGTGTGTTGTGCACTTGTGCTTGATGGCAGCGAAAACTATAGCTGCTGGGAAATTCTTCTTTCTAGCGTCGCTGAACAGGAGAATTTCTCCATTTCACATTTTTGGAGGATGACAAATATGTGGTGCAACCTCGTGCTCACATTTTTGGAGGACATGTTTTGCTCCAAAATCCTGTAATTTCCTCGAAACAATCTGCCCACTTAAACATGTCTTCTCAAGACTTGCTATGCTTTCGTTGTGTACGAATCGATCTCATGTAACATACATTTGGTTCATATTTCCTAAAGCTTTATTTCGGGCAATACTAGTTAGACAAGGACGTGTGTGCTGCGGCCTTTTGTTTTTCATACTTTCTCGGGGATTGTAGAGCTTACCTGTGGAAGATCCTTTGGTACCATTTTAAATGCACATGTTAATTTGCACAAAACCTTTATACCTTTTTTTTTTGTTGAAAAATGCAACGATATCTATTTTTTCCTAGAGCACTACAGCAATACCATTCAGATGCTATTGTTTTATTTTTATACTTCTACTCTTGCAGCCTAGCAGTCTGGATGCAACTCACATTGCAATGTCTCACAGAAGCGTGGAACTTACTTCTAGCTCCTGAGTTGATGATGAAACAGAAGACAGTACACGTATTATATGAAACTGGGCAAAGTAGGTGAGTGATTATCACTGAAATCTCATGTCTATATGTGAATCCTTTCAGTTATCAGATCACAGAAATGTTTTTTTCTTTCTCTCACTATCTTATCCAAACCCAGTATCAGTTGATACCCACATATGAGCATTTTCATCCTTGTAGTGTTCCCAGATCTTGCATTTGAAACCACAAGTCATTAGACTATAATGTTTGTAGCGAGTATGATAACTTCCAGTAATCCAGTATACGTATTAAACCTAGCATTTCACAAGAGTATATGATTTGATAAATACCAATTATTGATAGTTGAAATCTCTATTTTCAAGGGCAGCCTATTTTTCCTCAGGAAAGGCACATTTCTGTTTCTTTTTTTTGTGATAGGGTACGCCGGTACACAATTATTGTACAAGCATCTTAGTTGCTGCTTCTGCCTTGGGACTTGGCTCCACATATCATTTTCTTTTGGGTTTCATCTTCATAAGACTGGCGGTGCCTGGGTCAATGCTGGCTCCTCAGGCCTATCGCAATGTCCTTACCCAGGCTTGCGGCCAACTACATTGAGAAAGCATAGGCAGAGTTATAGTACCGGAAATTGTGATCAATAAAATGACTATAACAGTTGGATTCACTTCTACTTTCACTCTGAGTTTTGATATGTTGAAACTAAAATTAATTTGAACTTATCTTAAAGCACTGTTTAATTATGTTGATAGATCTGACTTCTTTAAAACAACAAGTAAAACCTATTTAAGAAGTACTTGCCAGGTAATGAAATTCTTGTTTGTGCCTGTCTCTGTTTTCAAGTCGTCGCCTAGGCGACGCCGTCGCCTAGGCGTCCAGGCGCTGCCCCATCGCCTTGCAAAATGGGCACCTAGGCGGGCAAGGCGGGTGCCTAGGCGTCCAGGCGCTGCGCAAATTTTTCAGACGCCTAGCCAAGGATAGCCTACCAGATAGTGAATCTATAGTAGCCAGTGTTGAATATACAAAATTCGACGTTTGAGACAGAAGCCTAATTCTATCATAAAAACTTATCATGACCCATGAGGAAGGCTTATCATTGGCATGGTTCTCATATGACCTTTTTCTGGTCATGCATGAAACATAAGTAGATGTAAATACTTACTCCGACTCATGCCTTATGGAGTGGATTCTCAGTGGCACGTCATTGACTCATGGGGAATTCATCAAATGATCTTCAGCAGTGCAGTAACTAATAAAGAATTAAAAGTGAGCATATAAGTCTTACATATATGACACAGTAGAGATTGCTACTGATCAGGAAACTGCATGCAGATTATAAACTAAATCTTGTTACCTTGTTGAACCCGCATCATAAAGCTCTGTTTTCACTTGTGGAAATCCTTCTTTATAATAGCATATGACCTTGATGTGGCATATGCTTTTATAGTTTTCATTTCCTTTCTTTATTTTGAGAAGGAAGGATTCTGGCATGTCGAATAGATGGAGCTCTTTAAGTTCATTTAGATTCTCAATTCCCTGAGGGACTGATGTTAGCCTGCAGCAGTTCCTTATAATAAGTTTGCAGAGGTTCCTCAGGGATCTTTGCACATTCATTTGAACCAAGCTATTCAATTGATCAAGATCTAGTATCTTCAGGTTTGGAAATCCATCCTGCTGGAAGTTTAACTCTTCTGCGTCTAGTGCTTTGATCAAGGCAAGTTCTGCAAGGTTAGGCAGTTTCTGAAGCTCGTTGAATAAATTATCACCTAAGCATGATCCTACTAATCGTAGTCTCACAAGGGTTTGAAGAGATGGAAAGAAATTAGCAGTTACATCTAATCTTCCCCTTAAGTACAGTCTCTCAAGTTTTGGTGGTATTCTCACTAAGCTTTGAAGGTTGATAGGCTCATTATCTAATGATGTTAATGAAATGGAGCAAAGTTGGCTCATCGCTGAAACTGCTGTGCATAAATCAGGTCCATCATCACTTTTGAGCTTGACAATCCCCAACCTCTTCAGCTTTGTTAATCTGTGAAGTTCTTTAATTGTTCTCCTGTCTTTGTTTGCTTCAATGATTGAGAAAGTTTTCAGCTCTTTCAGATCACCAATTCCTTTTGGCACTTTCACACCATAGATAATGTCTGGCTGTCGATCAGGTTTTTTCTCCATGTCATATCGGTAGGCAAGAAGATGCTGAAGCTGTCTTATTTTCAGTATTTCCTTGGGTAATTCTGATACTAGGGTACCTTTTAGGATTAAAGTTTGTAGGTATATCAGATTCCCCACAGATGATGGAAGCTTGTTTATCTTGGTATTACCCAAGTTGAGATATCTCAAATGAGCCAGCTTGCTAATTTCTTTTGGGAATACTTGAATTGTTTCATCCATAAGACTCAGTATTTTTAGTAATCTTGTGCTGGATATGAGCTTTGGTGTGTGAGATGTTCTGCTTAAAATAAACAGAGAAAGAACATTGTGCAAATACACATTCCTTGGAAATTCTTTTACTGTGGCTTGAACTGACAGACGTCGAATCTGTTCAGATGAGTTGTTTAGACTCTCCACTGTTGTACAGAAGTTCTCTTCCTCTGCCTTTTTCCGAAGCTCGTCATGCATGAGCCCATTAAGCTTGTAACTCTTTGGTCTTCCGTACTGATAATGCTCTGCAACCTGAACAATGTGACGTTCAATTAGAGTATTGAGGTATTCTGTGGCAATTTCCTCTGCCGTCCTTCTTCCCTGGACCTGTATAAAACCTTCAGCTATCCACAGTCGGACTAGTGTGTTGTGTGTGACTGTAGAACCTTTTGGGAATATGCTAAAGTACATTAAGCACTTCTTTATGTTTGTCTGTGCCATATCAGACAAGTCATTGATGCTCCTTTCTAATATTTCTGTGTAACCATGTACTTCCAACTCGTCAATGGTACTGCTCCATTGGCTTTGTGGAATTTGGGAAAGGAGTCCACCTAGTAAATCTATGGCCAAAGGTAATCCAGCACATAGGCCAATAATTCTTTCACGAAGGTTATCAACTTCCAGTTCCAGACGGAATTCTGTAGCTGAAATTGCTTTCTTGCAGAATAGTGTCCAAACTTCTGGTGAGGATAGTTGTTCAACCTCTACTCTGCATGCATTGTTGCAGGCTCCAACAACATCTAGATTTCTTGATGTGACTATGATTCTTCCAAAGTTATGACAATTTGTGTCAGGAAGTGCAAGATCTAAAATAGCTTTGAGCTGTGCTCTTGTTGATATGTGATCCAGAACAATAACATACCTCCGCCCCTCTTTTTCCAGAAAGCGCTATAACAGATCCAAGCATGTCATTGTCCATTTGGTCAATCGCCCTTGGAGTCTTCAAGTTTGCTTCACTGTACAATCTTCTGATTATGCATTTCAAAAGGTCACTTGTTTCAAATGAAGCTTCTATTGTCACCCATGCATGGCAGTTGAAATGTCCTCTCACAGTGCTGTTTTCATAGATATAACGGACAAGAGTAGTCTTCCCAGCTCCATGCATTCCAACAACAATGGCCACCTGTCTTTGATTCTCTCCTGTCATCAAATATTTGAACAGAAAGGCTAATGGCTTCTCCATTCCTACAAAATCAGCTCCGGTGAGGATAGATGCAACATGGCTGTTTTGTAGTCTTGCCTTCCCTGCAGGACCATCATCTTTATTCACGAATAATTTCATGATATCTAGCAATCGACTAATCTGTAGCCGGAGCCTGGCCATCTTCTTAGCTGTTTTCCATAGCGAAGGAGTGTGCCATATGTTATGGCCATATTTAAGACAAAAGCTGAGGAGGCTGGTTGGATGGTCATACCTTGAAAGATGTTTTGCATTATCAAGAATTGCTTCAATTTCAGTATGTAAGTCCTCTGCTTGTTCTCTTGCTTTCCTGAGCAAGTGACTGCTGCTTGTGCAGTTGTATGTATCCCATTTCGCTGCTTCCAGAAGTGCTGCTTCCCTTTTCATTTCTGCGGTAGCTGTATGTTTACCTCGCACTAGTTCAATCCAGTATGCCACACTATCAAGTGTGGGCTTTGCTAAGCCTGAAGCCAATCCCTTCACAGCCACTTCTTCCATATCACTATCTTTGAAGCTCAAGCTTATGAGATGGTGTCACTCTATTCTCTAATTTCAAAGTGTTGCAGGAAGTGCTGCTGAGTGTTGCAGGAAGTGCTGCTGTATTGTCTTCTGGCTTTTATCAAGTGTCAAGAGGATTATCATTCTAACTCATATGTGTGGCTGGGTTTGTTTGTTTCTATAGTGAGCCTCTACGATCAGTTCATGGTAAAAGAATTTGTTGGTCAAATATAGGAAGAGGTGCTTCTATCCTCTTCCCTAAAAAGGGCTAAAAACAAGAGGAAAGAAAGAAGTGTGGGACTTCTATTAATTTAGCTTGTTAATCCTCTCATTTGAAGGAAAGTTCAGAAGACACTATCAGTAATGAATTGGTTGATTTGTTTATTTTTTTGGCACCCAATGTAGTGATGTAACTAACCCTTACTGAATGCCAGATGTTTGGTTAGACAATCTAATGTAAGTGATGTACCTGCCCCTTATTGAATGCCAGAAGTTCTCTTAATTACGTCTCTAGGTCTAGGATGGTTGTACTTGAACTGAAAGCTTAACTACTTATTTTTGAAATCGTCAAAATGGTAGCTAATACATCCTTGCTTATGTATGCTTTTGAAGAAGTCGTATTGTCATTAAATTTCTTCACCAAGTTGATGTGCATTTATAAATTTATAAGATTGGTAATAGTAGTGTATTGTGCAATTTGATGTAAAGCTGATAGTTGCAGAAGAGCTTACCTGTAGTTTTTGCTTGTTTAACTACGGGATGGTAATCATTTGTCAGAAACATTCAAACTCTATAGCAATTGGCTATTGAATGTTTCAACCATAGCTGGCCTGTCCTTTCTTAAACTTAGATGCTGCGTGACATAATTGAGTACTGTATATGTTAGTCCAATTTCATGAACAGACCCCTAGATATTTGAGATTTTACAAATTTAGGTAATATCTTTTTTAACATAGGAGAGCTGCTTATTATCATTTCAATAAGAAGAGAGAAGAAGTTATACAAGGGAGAGAGAAAGGAGTAGGAACTCATAGCACCTCAATCCAGAGAAACACACAGTCACACACAAAGACCACCCATTTACTTACAGTAAGAAACAGCCTGTGACAGGAAATAGAAATGAGAAGAGAAAACATAGATCAAAGGATCACCTGACCCCGTGAATCGACCTAACGAGCAATTCTTGAAGTCCTAGTGTCCTACTGCCCAAGCTGAGCACCCAAAATGGCTTCATTGATCACTGTGTGCATGACAACCTGAACCTCTAATCTTACCCTTATTTGATCAGTAAAAAAATCAGGATGTTATTGGCATCTTTCAAGAACTCTGATATTACTCTTATTTTGACCTGTAAAAAATCAGCATGCGATTAGCATCTTTGAAGAACTGTGACTGATATTACCTTTTTTTACCATAAAACATAGGGTTGCTTGGATAGAATTATAGCATAGATACAATTTCACAAGGTTGTCGTAGTTGAGGTCTTGATTACTAGGTTGCTGTACTTAAAGGTTGTAGCTCCTAATTCCCATTATTATCCTTAAAAAAGATACGCAGCTCTCCTATTGCATTATTTCCTTCAAGTGTAGACCATGTTTCAACATCTGCAGAGCCAGTGTTCCAAAATAAGTTATCTATTTTATTGTCGTTGTGAAAAAATAAAATAAAATTAAAGAAACTAGACCGATCTATGAGGTACTAGGCAGCGATAGACACCCAAATTTTCCTCACCGGAACTTGAACTTAGATGGTTTTGGTTTATATCCACACCCTAAAAAAATAGCTTCATGATTAATAAGAAGCCAATTTTGTGCATAGGCTTTGATATTTTTATTTATCTCTTTCAACTATTTAAAGGTTTTTGTACACAACTTTTAGGACTGAACACAAAAAACAGCTTCCTTCTTTGATTTATAATATGAATTTGTAGATGTATTATGTTTATGTCAATAAATATAGTAAGTATATTTTCTCATTTGAGTTTATTTGATTGTAATAGTTATCCTTGCCATTTAGCGAGTCTCGTCAAGAATGTAGGCTTGCAGTGTTGTGGGGGTGTAGGAGGCGATAGGGAAGACAAGGCCTGCTAAGTAATTGTCTGATCATAGGGGGTTGTTGTGAGTTGTGACAATAGGTGGGGGATGGTGGCAGTTAGCAACCATTACCATGTAATCGGGGTGGTAGGTGTGACTGGCAGTGACGGTAGGTGGGCTGGAAGAAGCAAATAACTTGGTTGATTGGTTGAAGATCAAATTAGAGGCATGTTAGTCATTGAGGCAGATGGCTGGGAGGGTCAACAGGGAAGAAGGCTGATGGGGAGGACAACCAATACAGGAGAGTTTCTTCTTTTTTCTAAGTTTATTAACCGTCTACTTGCCATTGTAATAGAATCCAAGTCCATATCCTCAAGCATGGTCCACCTCTGTAAACTGTAATCTTGCATCACTGCTACAGTGCTACCTCTGACTTCAGGGCAATAATGCCTCTAAAGAAATATTTCGTCTCTTCTTGCATTCTTCTAGTTCCGTAGGTGACAGTGCTCATATATTAGTACCAACTTGGCTTGAGTATTTTAGCACACGTAGGCTGGCTTGTGATGCAACCTTCACTCCATGACACCTGCTGCCTATAATTGTTTTGCATGCATATATCATAAGCCAAGTTGCCTGGCACATACAAAGCTGAGAAGCATATAGCACCCGTACCTTGATTATGTTCTTTTCTCATGACCACAAACTCTATTAACCTCCTTTCTGTCTTCCACACAGCTCTGCCTTCTCGTGGTCTTCTTACTGTAGCAGGAGCGGCCAAGTTGATCCACCAGGAGGAACATGACCAAAGCCTGGCCTTCTCCGAACCATGTACTTCCTGAGACTAACTACCCTATTACTTTCGCGTAGTTTCTTATTATCATGCCTTGAAGTGTTGTAAACTTGAATTGGGCAACTTCAAGCTTCATCTGGAGGGCAGAAAATTTTGCTTCAAGCTTCATCTTGAATTGGGATGTGTACATATGCAGTACTTTAAAAATTATGGATGACGATTTGTGCCAGACCTTCTTGTGTCTATAAACAGAAACTGTCTGTCCTTAAAGAACGCCAACAGAAAAAAAAAAGAGAGAGAAAATTCTGTTTTTATTGAGGTTGAGAATGATATGATGCACGGCTTATTTTCTTTCTTAAACGATACTCCCTCCGTTCCAAATTGTAGTTCACGACTTTTTTGGTTCATCCATTTTGCTATGTAGCTAGATTATTTATTTAGGTACATAGCAAAATGGATGAACCAAAAAAGTCAAAGTGAACTACAATTTGGAACGGAGGAAGTATGATAAACAGCTCAGTGTATTTGAGTAAAAAAATGATGCACTGTTGCACTTTGTTTTTGCATAATATTACAAAATGAAAGAAATGAAATACTGAAACCAGGGACCTTGTGCATAAGTTCTATTTATGCCTGTTTAGGACACGTTCTATAAAAAAAAGTTGTCAAGGTGACTGTGGTTATTGCTAGCAAGTTCTATATAGTACATAGTATGGATGGCAAATGAGTGACATGACCAACTTCTCCTGAATTCATGTTTGGAAGGGTGGGATCGCTATGCATTTTGGACAAGAGAACTCAAATTCCAACCATGGCCCAATTTTTTTATCTGCATGAATTTTCTATTGTTGGATTAATTTTTTTATGATGGATTCAATTGTTTGTCCTGCAGCTTGCTTCAACCTCAGCATCTTCCTGATGAACAACTTCCATTAGTGTTTGCTTCCTTGTAGCAATGTAACTTCTCCAGCACCAATCGGCATACAGTTAATCGACTGGTACTATTTTCCCTCAACCCGATTTACGTTTTTCATATGCTTCTCTTGGCTTCCTTACCTATTGTCTGGTGTGCTGTGGAGCAGGAGGTACCACACTGGAGATGGAGGAGCACTCACCTCGGCAGAGGCTGATCGCCTTGCTCTCCAGCAAGCAAGACATGCTCCGCAGGATGCCATGGGGGAGCAGGGACAGGATCATGGAGCCTTTCCAGTCGGTGAGCGCAGAGCTCAGCGACCCAGGCATCATGAACGGTGCTGGGGACGTCATCAAAAAATGGGTGACAGAGATTAGCCGCGACGTGGAGGACATGTTGGAAGAGACCAGCTCCAGCTCCGGCAGCAGCAGTATCTTCTCCATGATAGCACCCACAATCAACATCTTTTTTGCTCGCCGCCGGATGGCCAAGCAAGTCAAGCATATCAACTCCCGCATTGACACCATGAAGCTAAGGTTGTCGCTCCTCGCCAACCTGGATGACAGGGAGTCCCCGGCAAATGCCACGCGGTACCGGATGGATGACCGGCAGCTGGACCCTCTCTCCTTGGAGGTCGATGCACTGGGCGTTGACTCGTGCCAGGAGAAGATAAAGCTGTGGCTATTGGGTGCTGTGCCAGGGCTCACGGTGGTTTCCGTCGTGGGCACAGCTGGCGTTGGCAAGACTACCCTCGTGAGGAGTGTCTACAATGAGCCCCAGGTGAGGGGCCGGTTTGGCTGTCATGCATGGGTCACTGTTGGTGCAGCTTCTTCAGCTGCTGTTCTCAAACGAATAATGCTGCAAGTCTTTCTGGAGAGGCCAGAGATGCCTGCCAACCCTGACTCCATGGAAGAGATGCAGCTGGCCGACACGGTGGGCCGCTACTTGAGTAACAAGCCGTACCTGGTTGTCCTGGACGACTTGTGGAGCTCTGACGTCTGGGATTACCTGAGCGTCGCGCTCCCGAACAATGGTCTCGGGAGCCGGATCATGGTGTCCTCGCGTGTGCCTGACATTGGGAGCCAGTGCCGGTGGGCGTCGGTTGTGCAAGTCCTCAAACACAGCCCACTAGACCGTGATGACTCTCTGCGGCTCTTCCGTCACAGAGCTTTATGGTCGACCCACCCTCCGGAGCTGGAGGAGATATCCAAGGAGATCGTCCGTGAGTGCCATGGCCTGCCCCTCCTGCTGGTGGCCATGGGCGGACTGATGTCCACCAAGGAACAGGCCGCGCCTGCGTGGAAGGCTGTTCTTGAAGACCTGCACAGGACGAAGGACCTTCAGCTCACCCTTCCCTTTGTCCTATGGTTTGCATACAAAGACCTGCCGAGCCGTCTCAAGGCATGCTTCCTCTACTTCGTCCTGTTCCCCAGAACATACTGTGTCAAGCGCACTGCACTAATCCGGCTGTGGATCGCGGAGGGCTTTGTCCAGAAGGAAGTTGGCAAGACGCTGGAGGACTCCGCAGAAGAGTATCTCAGGGAGCTCATCAACAGGAACCTTGTCCAGGTGACAGACTACTATGACTACGGCAAGGTCAAGAGCTGCAGTGTCCATGACATGTTCCGTGAGGTCATCATCCATAAGTCGGAAGAGGAGAACTTCGGTGTCTCAGTCACCAGAGATATTGATAGGATTGGTGCGAATGTGCGCCGTATTTCGATGATAGATGCCAAAGAGGACTTCCTCAGCGATGTCAAGGCAAGCAATGTCCGCACACTCTTCATGTTAGGCACAAGCTCAGCAGCCACGTCATCCTTTCTTTTATCCATCTCTGGTTACAAGATGCTGAGGGTCTTGGACCTTGAGGGGGCACCTGTTGATCGCTTGCCTGAAGAGTTGCCTGATGGTCTCTACCTGCGATACTTGAGCCTAAGAAACACTAGGATCAGTAAGCTGCCCAAGTCAGTGAAGAAGCTAACTCAACTGCAGACTCTGGACCTGAAAGGAACATATGTCTCAGAGCTTCCGCCAGGGATCTCCAGGCTGCAGAACATCCGTCATCTTCTTGCATACCGGTACTATATTGGACAGCATCCACCATACTACTATGCACTCGGTGTCACACTGCCTCAGGGCATAGGACAGCTAAGGGAGCTGCAGAAGCTGACCTACGTGGAAGCAACACAAGAAAATGGCATGCTAGTACAGCTCGGCAACCTGACACAGCTCAAGAGGTTGGGGATTGTCAAGCTTAGAGAGGGTGACGGCCCACTCCTTTGCTCCTCCGTCTCCCAGATGACTGAGCTACTGTCCTTGTCAGCATCTTCGATCTCCTTGGATGAGCCCCTGGATCTCCACTCACTTAATCCTGCTCCTCAGAGACTTGAACGTCTCTACTTGAGGGGCCAATTGTTGAAGCTACCAGGCTGGATCTTCTCCCTCCGCAATCTTGTGAGGATCCGGCTCCGGCGATCCAAGTTGAGCGAAGACTCAGTCAAGGAGCTCCAGTCTCTCCCTGTGATTGAACTTGCACTGATTCAGGCATATGATGGGGAGTCCCTGCACTTCAGTGAAGGTTTCAGTAGGCTTCAGATACTAGAAATTGACCACTTGACCAATCTTGAACACATAAGCTTCAGGGAAGCAATGCCCAAGATACAAAAGATGTCCATCAGGTCTTGTGAGAAGCTAAAGGCCATACCCGACGGCATCGAAGGCCTCAAACATCTCAAAGAGATTCACTTATTTGCCATGCCGGAGGCTATGGTGTCAAGCTTGAAGGAGGGAGGGGCAGACAAGCACAAAGTTGAACACATACCAGTCATTCGAATCTACAATGAGCACCGGGATATTTCTTCCATAATTCTCTGAGGGCTTTCGTGTTCAGACATCAGAAATGTCAGTAGACATGCAGGTAATGTCTCTGACCATGATGAAGAAACATGTAAAATGCAATGTTTTTCCCCCTCAGCCCCTTAATTTCCTTAACATCGCAGGATTCGGTATTCATTAGGCTTTCTCCCGGATGATGTTCAGATATCTGTCAGGAACAGAAGGCCGTCACCTAGCTATTAGCATATTAGCTACTACTATAAGGCATACATATGTAATAAATTTAGCGTTGAGCACGTACATCTGGATGCCCAGTTAAGGCTTTAGAGTTTAGATATGAGGTTCATGTGTCCATAGGTGTGCGAAATCTTTGCTAGCTTGTATTACTGAAAAGTTGTTCAGTTCTTTGTTTGTGTTTCTGGTACCTTGTGAGGTTATGTAAGTTTGTGATGTCCCTTTTTTCCTCGAAAACGTTTTAGAGCTGTGTATCTTTGTATTAAGAGAGTAGAAGGATTGAAAAGATGTTGAATTGACGATGCCTGAAATCATTTTACTTTTGTTTTTTGTAACTCTTGATTCACAGGTGATGGTGCCATCACCTGCTGGGTCTTTATGCTTGTTGACAGAACCACTGGATAATGGTTGAATACGAGGGAACTGCTTCCATTTGGAAAATTGGAAGTATTTTAGAACATTTGCCAAGATTTAAACTAAGCCCCCCTTTGGAACTTTTACTTTTCTGTAAAATTGAATTGATGCTCTCTCTCTCTCTCTCTCTCTCTCTCTCTCTCTCTGTGTGTGTGTGTGTGTGTGTGTGTGTTTTTTTACTTGATTCGGTGATTCCTGTGAATGAAAAGTTCCAGAAGGGGCACTAAGTAGCAAGGTGGCGCAACCGAAGTGTGTATAGGTAAAGGAGATAGCCATTTTTGGAGCACTTCTGACGTCTCATGTTCAGACTGTTGCATTACACATTTACACAAACTGACAGGTATTTTGAACATACTGAAGGCCTGATGTGCGGCCGCTTCACACTAATTTTGGAACGATTGTCAAATCATTTTCACAAGCAATCACTCTACAGTCTACAGCATTCAAGGCTAAGCACACTGTTGCCAGTAGGCGGTAGCTGAATAGCTGAATTAGCATCAGAACGAACAACCACCTACAACATACTCTGCACGTAGGACGACGCCTTACCTGCAAGTGAATCCACTGCATGAATAGCATACAGCGTGGTCTATTTACACTTGATTCTCCAACCGACGCCAACCTCGCTGCCGACAAATGCTTAGATATGGTACGGCGGCGATCAGCAGCGCGATGGCCGGTTGTAGGTGGGCGGCGCCGAGGGGCAATTCTCGTTCATGTTGGCGTAGGGCTCAATCGTGTTGTACTCCGGCAGGTCCATCTTGTACTCCCCGAGGATCTGGCAGAACGGGAGCCTGTCCGCCGCCGCGTTGCACCAGCCGGGCAGCCTCGTCTGGTTGTCCTCGAAGATCTTGAGCATGTATGCGTCCCGGATCTAAAACCAAAGATTTTATTTGTCACTTGAACCGGATGCAGCACAACATTTCAGAAATGAAAGGTGAACTGAAAACATTTCCTGTCGGTCAGCAGAAGCACTTACGGTGAACTCAGTGACCTGGATTGAGCCTGTGAAGGGCGCGAAAACTCCGGCCGCCTTGTACATTGACAGAATGAAGGCAACGCACGTTGTTGATTTGCCATCGCTGTATTCCCAATCATCTCGTTCAGGTATGGTGAGCAGCTGGTTGAAAGACAAGCCCCGTCTCTCGGTCTCTGTAATGATACCATGGAGGTCCAGTTTCTGCATCCAAGCATAGATACTATGTTTTCTCAGCCAATTTATTGAGCATTAGTAACTTTAAGTACTTCCATCATAGAAATAGCAAATAAAAAGGGACGAAAATAAGCTAAACTACTTGCTTCACAGAAGCAATACTAGTCAGGACAAGCCCATTTCTCGCCAGAATAACCGTAGATCAATAGCAAGTGAACAGCCTAGCCATCAGGTTTACAGTAAAGCTGCAACAGAATAATGCATACCAAGCTGGACTGCAGAAATAAATAGAACTGAACTCCACATGAATAACTACATGTTAGAAACAAACTGTAGAATCGCCAAAAAATCCCCATCAGATCAACTGATCAAGTGTGATGTGCTATGACATCGATATGTACCTCAGTCCCAAGTCGTTTATTAAGGGCTTCATTCCACATGTTAGAAGCATAGTGTGGCTGCAATCTGGTCCACATGGACATAATAGCCATTACCTGCGATTAATAAATATGATGAACTGAACAGTGCAGCACAACAGTAATATGAACAGATGAAATACTATGTGCACAAAACATATGCCTAGGATAAAATATGTTAGCTAATTTTTTTTTAAAAAATAGTTAAACTTATTCTAGGGTCAAAATGGAACTTAGTCTTAGTATTTATGTTGAAACTTAAGACCTTGACCTCAACCATGAATGAGTTTAGCACTTGTACAGTTTTATAATATCAGAATCTGATACTTGTTTAGAGCACCACATCATACCATTACATTGTTAATTTCTTATCGCTTCAAACTTATTTAGAAACCCATGTATATGCAATATTTATCTTTATTCAGTCTTATATATACTTTGATAGGAAGTTTTTCAATGTCAGCAAATGCTTAGTAATCTACAGTGGTGTCAGCAAATGGCTTGTCTGCTTGTGAGTTTCAGGTAAATTTAGAATGCTCATATTATAGTATCAACTTTCAATTCAAGTTTATAAAGTGGGTATGGTTCGTAAAAGGAATTCCTGTTGTACTTTAGGGTAATAATAATGTTGGTAATGCACTTCTAATGTGTATCCATCTCAAAAACATGAGAATTTGAACTACCAACATGAATAAAATTATGGACATGGCAGAAGGAAAACCTATGGTACAAAAGGAAATTTGAAAGTAAGGAACCCAAACGTGAGTTTTAACAAAGATAAAGCAGTACCAGGTTAGCATCAAGAGGAGGTGGATAATTATCTGACATTGTATCAATCCAACTAAATATCATGTTATGATAACCATAGGGTTTTCCATACATGCTTCGCGCAAAATCCCATGCAGCACTCTCATTGAATCTGGCCCGTACATCAGGGTGCAATGGCAGAAGTGCTATCTGAGGATTTGAATCATCTTTAAGTGCCATTCCCCACCATTCATCCCATGGAGTCATACTAATGATTTCATCACCCTGCCATCATTGCCAGATATCATTAGAAAATAACAAGTACTAATATGATGAAATGCTTATAAATTTTAAGCCCATAGAGAAATTACCTTTTTATTTTCATAGCCTGATTCTGCAACCCAGAGGGTGCCATTCTCATCCTTCAAGCAAACTGCAGTGTGCCCAGCGAATGCCCCGGTCACCCATTTCTCCAATGTCTGAAATCCACCCCATCGCCCTCGGATTTTTGAAAGGGCCAAAAAGTCACCCGAATGTACATCTTCTCTCCTTATATTCGCAGACCAGGGCTCAGAACGTTTCTGAAATGAAGTTCCCATATGCTTGTGAAGAAATGCCAAGTTGGCATCCTGTCCCCAGCCGGTGTTTGAAAACAAAGGTATGACATCAACCAAGGATAACAATGTCCCAAGCATTCCAGATGGCATGAGAAAAATGGCAATCCCATGCTGCTTTACCTGGTGCACATATTGAGTATTAGGATTACTGGGAAATACTGAACGATATTGCTGAAAGTAAAGAGAACTCAACCTTCAAAAGAAACGTACATATTCCATTTCTGCTGCTTCCTCCCACGCTTTAATCTCAAAGGTGTGGTTTTCATTCGACCTCATGTAGTAATCCCAGGCTATCCTGTATGGCGTTGCAAACACATACAGATCCATGCATGTCCAGCTCTGAGGCGAAGCAGTCTACATTGTTCCAAAAAGAACCATTTGGTAAGATAAAAATTGTCATAGAGCATGATAATAATTATAAGTCATTTTAGGTTTGTACTAATTCAAATTGTCATATAGCATTTGACCTCATACACGAACCATGCTGTCAGGGTACCAAGGTGGGCTAATATAGGGGACATAGGCAATATGGGCTTGGTTGTGCCAATGACAGGCATGTATTATTCAGAAACTGGAACACCACTCTATCTTCCTCTTATGGGTACGGTTCTTCTTGCTCTGAAGCTTCCCCTAATGTATCTTTGATGATCCTGATCTAATCCCTCATGCTTGCTACCTATCTCGAATCCACATTCTTCTCAAGATTGTAATCTGTATGAGCCTCATATATGTTACACTGGTGGTCTGCTTATGAACTAGGGGGGTGGGCTGTTGGGTTGTTGACACTACAGGACAGAGTGACACGGACGTGCAGACTGGCGATTTGGCATTTCTGTTGTTTCGTTTGCCACCGACCGGGCACCAATAATGTACAATAATCAGCGGCCATCCCCATTCTATTTCTATCCGTGTTCCAGACATGTGTGTTATTCTGTCTTCTTGTAGTACTATCAAATTCAGGCACCCATAATTCGTTTGTCTCTCTTACAGTCCCAGTCAAAGTTCACTCGGATCACACAATTAGCTAGCCAATGTGTCTGTTTTGTTATCAATCAAGAAGGCAGAATTCAGCCAAATATATATGGGATTTAGAGCCAGGAATACGGTGTAATCTGAAGAACTAAACCACCCAGAGCTGAAATAGTGAAATGTCACTAGTTGCTACTGTACTGGTAATGAGCTTGCGGATTCATGGGCAATGTGGGTGTGAGGGATCGAGCAACCCTCACCTTGAGGCGGATGACGGCGCCACCGAGGCCGGAGCCGGTGTTGTTGAGTCCCCCAGCGCCGGCTGTCCCATTGCCGCCGGGAGCGCCGGACCCGGAGCCGGGGGTGAGGCTGAGCACGGCCTGATTCTCCGCGAAGCATGCGCCGCGCCAGGCGGCCGCGGGCCCGCCGGGCGCCACGGCGGCGACGAACGACGGGAGCAGGTCGACGGCGCTGTGCGCCGTGGCGCCCATGAGCTGCCACGCCAGCCGCCGCGGCAGCAGCGGCAGCACGTCCCTCGCCCTGAACGGCGCCGCCGCCGCCGCCCCGCCGATTAGGCAGACATGGAGCAGCGCGAGGACGAGGAGACTGCACCGCGGCAGAGCGGCCATCATCGGCATTGGGCAGGCCGAGCTGGCCGTCCGTGTGCTGCCTGCCGCGCCCGTGAGCTTTTGTTCGCTTCGCTTGCTTGGCTTCTTGCTCCGTGTGGCTCCGGCTCGAGGCCCGTGACGCCGTACCAGGGATCGGTGGCGCCCGCGTCGAGACGAAATACGAATGCAGAACGCTTGGTTCGCGCGCCGCGCCGAACGGGATCGCACTGTATGCAAGACTCTGTCACAGAGTCCAAGACTATTTATTACATCTTATTTATGGTATTTCGCTGATGTGGCAGCATATTTATTGAAAAAAGAGGGAGAAAAACAAGACTCCAAGTCTTATTTAGACTTCAAGTCCACAATGTTCGAGGTAATAGATAAGTTTAGACTCTATGATAGAGTCTGCACTGGGACTGCCCTTAAAGAGCCGCCGCCAGCCACCGCCGTGCGTGCCACGTAGGACGGCACAGGCGGCGCGCCGGCGCGGCAGAGCGGAGCAGGTCTTGCGTGCAGGTGCAGACAAACCGGCACCGGGCACGGGCCACCGGCGGTAAGTGGCCTAGCTGGGCTCTATTTGAAGCGGGCGGGCAGCCGCCGGCCGAGAGCTGGAAAGGATTATTCCGGTGACCCGTGCTTTCGCTGCACCTCTTGCACGATCACGAGGCTGCCGCTGATGACGCCTTTGAGTTGGAAGTTTGGAACGTAACGGTTGCACTCAGAGGCTTGGCGGCCAACCAGCTGACACGGTCGGGAGTCGGGAGCACGAGAAGTGAAGTGTGTCACACAAAGCATCGCCGGCGGCCAAGGTCTTGCTTTCTGCGACGCGCCGCGGCGCCACCTCACCGTCCAGCGGCAGATATGCTTATCTCAGTTGTCCTTCCTGACATGGAGCAGATTCCAGCCGCAGATGCTTTCCTCGTTGTCCTTCCTGACATGGAGCACCTCTGTGCGGAGACGGCGTGTGGGGATTAGGTTCCAATGGAATTTGGTTGACGTGGCATTCCTGACACAACTTCGGGCTTTTTTTTCGCCATGTAGCAATGCCACATCAGAAAAAAAAGCCTGTGTGACAAGTATGGACATACGATGTACTCCCTCCATTCCAAATTATAAGGCATTCTAAGATTCTTAGAGAGTCAAAGTTCTTGAAGTTTGACCAAAGTTATAGAAAAAACCATAATAACTTATGACATCAATTAGGTATGCAATGAAAATATAAGTAATGAAGAATATAATGGTACTTAGTTGACATCACAATTATTATTATTTTTTCATCTAAATTTGGTCAAACTTGAAAAATTTTGACTCTCTAAGATTCTTGGAATGCCTTATAATTTGGAATGGAGTGAGTACAACTTAACAAGTTTAGAGGGTCAAAAATGCATTTTCAAAGTTCACGAGACTATGTGTATCACTTAACGAGTTTAGGAGGGCTACACATGCATTTTTAAAGTTCAGAGATCTATATAACCCATGCTTACAAGTTTAAGCGGCCCTGATGCATTTAACTCTATAATCAATTCAACCTTGGTGGAAGCCTTTGATGCATTTAACTCTATAGTTAATTCAACCTTAGTGGAAGTTGTTTAAAAAAAACATGGAAGCAACACATACTCACAATTGTATTTAACATTTGGGAAATTTTGCTAGAGGACACCCAAAAACATGTAATTGGCTAACACACCGCAACGATGAAAATTTGCTCAGTACCATTACAAATTTATAGTTTTTTTCGCTATAACGCATCGCACCGATTATTTTATTTACATCACAGGTTTCAAGAGAGAGGTGTGATAAACGACTTCTTTGGCCTCGTCTTCCACCTTTGGTTCTTCACTAAGTTTTATGATTCCGATGAGAGGAGGCCATGCCGATGGAAGGGGAGTTGTTGTGGAGCATCCCCATCACTGGGCGCACCCTCTTGTGCCCGTGGCTTGCCCTGGCATGGCCGGAGGAGGCTGGGCCACGAGCGCCGACGGCGAGTGGCCCAATGACGGAGGTGTTACAGCTGCCATTTTGGCCCAGAAAGAGGCGGTGGAGGCATAACAAGACAAAGAAGGAGGTAGCACCGTCAGCTTGGGCTGAGGGGGTGCGGCGCAAGGCGAGGAAGGAGTTAGGGCGGTACTCAGCCTGCCGGTGGCCAAGGCTAGCAGAGACGAAGGAGCAGGGGCGACGTGGCCTCCCTAGCCGCCGCGTGATTGGGGGCGACGCGACCTCCCTAGCCGATGCGGCTTGGGGTAGTGTGGTCTCCCTGGCCGGCAGCTAGGGGCGGTGACCACCCAAGCAGGCGCAGCTAGGGGCACGCAGCCAGCCAGTGCATCTGCATGGTGAGGCCAACCATGGATGACTGTTCCATGGATGAAGAAACTCAATTTACAGTTAGACCCCTCCTTTCTTTCTATTTATTTTGTTGTTCATTGAGTCTATCATGTCATCCCAATAACCCCCCATGAATCTTTATATATTTCAACTTGGAGAGTACGACGCGCGTTGCTGCGGCGGTTCTAGATAATTTAAGAAGATATTGGATTTATATATTTATAGTTATATAAATTAAACTATCTTAAATTAATTTTGATGAATAGTTTGACACATTGATGAATAGTTTGACACATTGATGTGGACAACTAAATGAATAAATATTACATGAAGAGATAGTTATAATAATTACATGTGTTAGTTGGCTTTAATTACAAGTTCTAGTGGATTTTTGATGTCGATAGCTTGAATGTCAAGAGAATTCACTAATAGGGTTTGTTTATATAAGAAATATAGATAACCCCATTTGAGGGTAAATAAGTCATTTCTTTCGCATTCTTTTAGTTGAAATATGAGAAATGAACAAAATAATAGGGGAAATGTGTGTCGCAACAATTTGTAGTGGTAGTTTTGCAAATACTCATCGTTGCAGTGTGTCAGCCAATTATTTGTTTTTACAGTGTCCTTCGGAATTTTTCCTCAATATTTTGTTCCCCTCTCTCACACCCGCCATATCGCTGCATATTTTTTTATATATGCTCGTGGTTCATCAATAAGATCTGATCAAGAACTCAAAATTAAAGTAGCTGCATTATTTGAGTGAGGATAAATAATTAAGGACTGACTAGTGTATATTATACGTACGTAGTTTCGTAAAAAGGTGTACTACATACGTAATCTTTGTTAGATGAGGCAAATTATTAATGGAAGATCGATGACGACTTACGCTTGTATATATCTGCAAACGGCGAAAAACGCTACGGGAATGAATCCCGTGCTTCAATTGCCGCGATTAAAACGTAAGTACGTACTCTAATTCATATTTTTCTGTCGTCACCGATACAAGCTAGCTTAGACTTGCCACTGGTGGAGCATTCGAGGCAAGTCGATATGATCGATCCAACTGTCAGTCTTTCCGGTAGTGATAGTTTTTGGAGCAACCAGTTAATCACAGCTAGTGCAAATTTGTCCACCTCTTCGTCATGTGATATTTTTATATATTGCCTGCAAACTTTCATCATGAAGATCACTCGATTCTCTACTGCCATTTGCTCGCTACCACATTAAACTACTCACTAGCTGTATAGTAATGGTTTCAGCGAGGACTCTCTCAACATCCGCTACCATTATCCTACTCGCCATAATGGTCATCGGTACGTAGCACTCGGTTCATCCTAAATTATAGATCATTTTAGTTTTTTTAGATATATTGAAAAAATCATAAATACCTACCAATAGCTTAGGTGTGTGGCAAGCAAGTGATTTGACTATCTTTTCCTTTATGGGTCAAATCAACAACCTTCTTGGCTGGTTGGCCGGCTTTTTCATGCTTGCAGAGATGTCATCAGCTGGGGCAGACCATGCCCGTTGCAGCCACTTGAGACTATCCACAATGTTGAGTTGCTCCAAAATAATTTTCTCTGACACCAAGCATCGGGGCCTCGTATGCTTTGCAAACCACAGTGTGGGCACCGTGGCTTCCCCGTGATTGTGGACCCCGTGCAGAAAAAATCCTCTCCCCTCTTCTTCGATCTCTCCGTCGGTGTCCCTTCCCTTCGCGTCGGTGTCGCTCCTCCCCCGCCTGCCTCCCATGGAGCTACCCGTGCGCTGCCGGCTTTGGCTCCCCTCCGCCTCTGCCTCCGCCTCTTCCCTGTGCGGCGCCTAGGAGCCTCGGTGGCACGGCCCCCTCAGCGGTGGCGGCCTCCCTCCCTCCCTCCCTCGGCGTGGCGGCGGAGCTCTTTGTCGCGGCGCCGGAGGGCCTCGCGCCCATGCTCAGAGAGATGTAGCCGGGCTCGCCCAGCCCTTCGCGACCTCCCTTCCTCCCTTCCTTCTATAGGGCGAAGACGAGCACACGCTCGGCCTCCCAACGATAGTGCGAATGGGGGGCTTGGTGACCGGCCATCCCGATGGCGGAGCGAGGGGAGCTCGGTGCCCGCCCGTCCTGGTGGCGGTGCGAGGGGCTTCTCATCGGCTCACCTAGCCCCGCCGCGAGGACAAGCCCGCTAGCAGTAGTGGGAGGGGCCTCGGCTCATGTTGCATGACAGGCGAGGCGAGAAGAATTTGGGAGAGGGAGAGAGAGAAAAAAAAAAGAAGTATCGGTGCTTGTTGGTGATCCGGTGCCAAAAAATTTTCTCAACTGGGCACCGCCCACAGTGGTGGGCACCGGTGCTTGGGTCTTCTCTCTCCTTCCCAGGCAGCGGTAAAACTCACATTGTGGACCGTCTGTGTGGCACATTTTCTAGGGTGTGCTTCTTTGACAATGATTGCTATAATGAGTGCGCCATCTATGAGAACCCAACACGCAACATTTGGCGGTGCATGTGGCGATTTCCCCAGTAAATGCTACTGTGAGACGCCATGCCTGCCTTGAGATTGGTGTTGCCTCATCGTCCTATCCAACAATGATACAATTCGACAATCTTTGCCTCCCACTATATAAACACTACTTGTACTACTATATAATACTGTTAGCTTGTTTGTGTTGCCAAAACAAAGTTGTTGGACCCTTGGATCTAAAATATATATTTTGTTGGTTGAGATGCTGAATTAAGGAGTAGTCATCCAAAGAACCCGCATGTCGCCACGGGCGTCAACAAACAATGGAATTAATTTGGAAGGTCATGGAAGTACCAATATACCTATGATTTGTCTCCAAGATTTATTACATGTTGTGTATGATAATGTACGGCTGCCCTTTTTTTCCTGTTCGTGTATACAACTGTGTTTGACAACTGCTCCTTAGTGCGAACATCTAAATACTGTCAGTACAACAGGCTCTAGCTATCTCTCCATTCAGATCCGCAGATCAACTGCTTTGGATGCAGTTTAACTGTATTTTTTTAAAGAGTGGAATGCAGAATGCTTTGGTTCGCACCGTGCCGAACTGTATTTTTTTTTAAAGAGCCGCCGACGTACATGTTGCATAGGATGGCGCAGGTGGCGCGCCGGCGCGGTAGAGCTGAGCAGGTCTCGGGTGCAGGTGCGGACCGATTGCACAGAAGGTAGAAATAAAAAAAAACTTAATAAGTAGAAAAATATGCATGAAATAGGCACTAGTGCAAATACAAAAAACTATTTTTCAATATACAAACACCCAAGCTTTTTTGTTATCGCCTCCTCCCGTATCCATCGCCTTGGGCTTCTCCAAGATTCCAACACCACCACCATAGTCCCCCTCCTTCCCATATGAGTATGGCGGTCTCGTTGATGGTGAGGAAGTGCTAGGACACTTGTCATCTAGTCCAGTCATAATATTCAGCGATGCGCGTGCTCCTCCATTGCCCATAACTCGATCAAACCGCCATAGATCAAGAGTTGAGATAATTTGACATGTGTCTTCCCTGATGGAAGGTGGTGAAGCTCCCTTGTGCCCACCAAGCTGTCGGGCAACCCCGCCCCAATGGAGTGTGGGACCTCCCTCTTGCTTCTAGAGAATGTCCCAACATGTCACGGAGGATGATCTCTTTTCACACGTCAGTTGCTTCGTTGTGGGTTCATGAATCCATGTGCTTTGATTTTTCACCCTTGAATGAAAACATGAGTATGATCCAAGGGTGTAGAATGACTGTGGGATGCTTCTCATGGATCTTGCCACCTTGGCATGACATGGTGGGCCCATACGGGCATCGGGCGACCTCTTCTACGGTGGGCCCAAGGGGTCGAATTTCTCTGGATTATAGTAACCTGCATACAAATACCTGAGTACAAGTGGAATTTGGTAGTGATAAAAATATATTCATGTCATGTTATTTTTCATTGGAAACCGAGGTTATTGACGGTGTTGTGAGTGCACATTTTGCATCGTTAATAAGATCCCCCAAGCTTAACTTTGACTTGTCCCGAGTAAACAATCAAACTTATCCTCGGTGGATCAAGAGTTGCTACTATGCTTCGCATTCCCTTGGGTGGAAAAATTAGCGGTATGAAAACTCACCCATGTTACCTTAGTCCTTCTTGGGGCATATGGAATTTTCTTGGGTGGTTGAGAGACAAAATGGTTTTGACTTGGGCACCATTTTTCTCATCCCACACAAGTTTCATATCGTAGTTTTCAAAAGGAAAACTTAATGTTCCTCATATGGTGCTCTCATGTTGCTCAAATGGTGTATGATTCCTTACCAAGGCACATTTTTTAGGTTGCCTTCTTTTCCACCATGCTTCTATGAGGCTTATGTGGAGCTTTGGGTAGGGATGTAAGATGTAGCATACTTACCACGCATATATTTTAATGTCAAATCTCAGATCAAGAAGAGAAGTGTTATACTTCTAGATCAAGATGTGTATCTGTATGCAACATGATAAAGGGAAAATGTAATTGTCGGTGTTTTTGAAACCCACCGACTAGTAATTCTTCGTGTTTGCGTGTTAGAGGCTTTGGATGCTGAGCTAAGGTGGGCACAAATGGAATAATTGGTTCGGACAGAATGTCCCTATGTCCAGTTACGGGGGCTAGTGTGGTACTCGCTCTTGTATTCAGTTTGCAAAAGGGAGCTACGAACAACGGGGTCGAGAGAGATCCGATGAGAAGCTCAAGTCTCTCTGTGTGTGAGAGAGGACGATGGTCGAGGTGGTGCTTCCTTGGTAGTGACCTCCTCCTAGCGTCACAGTGCTGAGCAGGTCTGGGTGTAGGTGCAGAAAAACTGGTGTCGGGTAGGGGCTGGCGCGGAAGAGCTCAGTATGTCTGGGTATAGGTGTGGACAAACCGGCATCGGGCACGGGACCACCGTTGGGCTGGGCTCTATTTGAAAGCGGGCAGGCAGCCGCCGCCGAGAGGTGGAAAGGATTGGGTGACCCGTGCTTTTGCTGCATTTCTTGCATATGATCACGAGGATGATGGCTGGTGATGCATTTTTTGAGTTGGACGTTTGAAATGTAATGATTGTACTCAGAGGCTTGGCAACTAACCAACTGACATGGTTGGGACTCGGGGGCATGAGAATTGAGTGTCACGCAAAGCATCGCAGTGACCAAGGTCTTGCATGCCACAGCCCACCTTTTTTTTGAAATCGCGCTTGGCGCGTGCTTCATTAAAGGAAATAGAATAGTTTGTTACATCCGCCGATCACACTGAGGTACCTAGTAGTCGATGGCAAGCACACTAACAATTGTCACCGGCTTTAACAGTGCTGCTAATTGGGTGTACTAACTAATGAAACTATTGTGCGGCATCAATGAGCTAGTTGATGTTGTAATCCTCAGTTCGCGAACAGGGGCGCTACGTAGCTGAAGCCCGCGCCAACCCATTCACCTCCCTTCTCCTGGACCTTGCTAAACACTTGGTCCGTTGAGCTGGAGACCCTGTTGGCGGTCCATAACTCAATTCTAACCCCGCCAACTTTAGCCTAGGCAACACTAAATCTCACCTAGAATAGGGCTCTACTCTAACTATTTCCACAGTGTGGCGCAGAATTCTTGTTTTGCAGGTCAACACTGAAATACACCTAAAAAGAGCCAAGAACTGGAGAAAAACTATGATGTGAGAAGGTGGCCCACTTACCAGATAATTCGGGTCTCAAACATAGTCTAAAATGCCAAGCATGAACCCAAGAAGTGGAAGCCCAAAACTCGGTCCAACTCCATCTTGGGCTGCAGGAGTGGGGTTGAGTATTTTGGCCATAACTCCCTCATCCGGACTCCGATTTACGCAATCCATCAGGCTACGGAAAGCTGACGATGAGGCCCACATGCCTGCAAAAGATGGGCCCCAGCTGAGCTTCACAGGGCATGCACGCGCCTCCTGGGCTGGCTCCCGGGCCCATCTTTGGTCGGTTGGCCCGTGACAATGTGTGGAGGTCGGTTTCGGTGGTGCTTCTATGAATGGAAGGTGCGAAACCGCCCTAGGAGGTCGGCTTTGAACCTACCATGTGAGGATGACACTTTTCCAAAGAGCCCCCTCCTCTCCACCTATAAAAGGAGGCTCCCTCCTCCTCATTCAACACACCATTCCATGGATCAAGAGCTACTACACTTAGATAATAAAGAGCCATACTCCATGGGCTTAGGCCCTAGCTAGCTAGTAGAGCTTGGTAGTGGAGAGATGTGAGGGAAGAGCTGGACTTGTCGGTCTCTCCCCCAACCTTGTACCTCAACGAACACCAGTGCTACACTTCGTCGGGTTTTCCCGCTATGTGAGTGTTCGTGTTTTCTTTGGTAATAAGTCTTTCGGTATTTATTCTTCATTTATACTTGTTTGCGGGTTCGTCGACCGTCCTCGTGGCGGTTGCTCTAGTAGAGGACTCCTGATAGAGACGGATGTTCCTGTACGACGCTAGAGTAGTAGCTAATAGCATAGACGTGGTGTCTAGGCTGGCGGCTACCTTCGTTTGCCTCGTAGTCCACGGTTGAGGTGGTAGGCGGCAGGTGGTGATAGCCCTGTCCATCCCTTGTAATCCCCCACGTCTGACTACGGCGTAGAGCCACAGGCCGGCATCACCTGGCAGACCAGGTGCGATCCGGTGCCCGAAGTGAGCAAGTGTAGGTGCAGTTTATCTACTTTTAGACCCAAAAGCCATAGAATCATTCTCTCCCTCCTACCAACTCTACCCTTGGGTTGTCCTTGGACGTATTAGCTAGGAGAAATACCTCCGTTCCCTGTGGAAAATACGATACCCTGATTACTTCCGGGTGAAAGCTACAACGGTACTTTCCGTACGCTTGCGGAATCTTTTCTGCACACGTTAAGAAATACCAACAAGCTTTCTAGTGCCGTTGCCGGGGATAGACTTTTTATCTATCTTTGGTGATTGCGCTAAGAAGCATTAACATACCCCATCAAAAGTTCATCGGTTGCGCTCTTTTCGGGTGACCGGGAGAGTAGCGGCACTAAAGAATTGAAGCCACGGCGTATTTTCTGGTACCGCGAGGTGGAGTGCAGCCACCAATCGGTGAGCCTTCAGTCTTGAGTCGGGCAAAGTTGGTCGCCACCGACCATCGCCAGTGTTCGTTGCCAAAGCTTCGCGTAAAGACACAGTCGGCGAGTAGGTGGTCCACCGTCTCGGGCTCTTGAGAACACAACGTGCACTCATGGCTTGGTTGGAGGCCATATCAGTGGCGTCTGCCGGCCATCCATAGCCTCCCATGTAGAGCTAACTAGAAGAAGAGCTTGACCTTGGGTGGTGCAGCCGTCGCCCAGAGCTCGCTGCTGCCTGAGCTTCATCCTTCCCAAGAAGAAGGAGCGATAGGCCGAGGAGCAAGTGTAGGTGCAGTTTATCTACTTTGACCCAAAAGCCATAGAATCCTTCTCTCTCTCCTACCAACTCTACCCTTGGGTTGTCCTTGGACGTATTAGCTAGGAGAAATACCTCCGTTCCCTGTGGAAAATACGATACCCTGATTACTTCCGGGTGAAAGCTACAACGGTACTTTCCGTACGCTTGCGGAATCTTTTCTGCACACGTTAAGAAATACCAACAAGCTTTCTAGTGCCGTTGCCGGGGATAGACTTTTTATCTATCTTTGGTGATTGCGCTAAGAAACATTAACATACCCCATCAAAAGTTCGTCGGTTGCGCTCTTTTCAGGTGACCAGGAGAGTAGCAGCACTAAAGAATTGAAGCCACAGCGTATTTTCTCTGGTACCGCGAGGTGGAGTGCAGCCACCAATCGGTGAGCCTTCAGTCTTGAGTCGGGCAAAGTTGGTCGCCACCGACCATCGCCAGTGTTCGTTGCCAAAGCTTCGCGTAAAGACACAGTCGGCGAGTAGGTGGTCCACCGTCTCGGGCTCCTGAGAACACAACGTGCACTCATGGCTTGGTTGGAGGCCATATCAGTGGCGTCTGCCGGCCATCCATAGCCTCCCATGTAGAGCTAACTAGAAGAAGAGCTTGACCTTGGGTGGTGCAGCCGTCGCCCAGAGCTCGCTGCTGCCTGAGCTTCATCCTTCCCAAGAAGAAGGAGCGATAGGCCGAGGAGCAAGTGTAGGTGCGCTTTATCTACTTTGACCCAAAAGCCATAGAATCCTTCTCTCTCTCCTACCAACTCTACCCTTGTGTTGTCCTTGGACGTATTAGCTAGGAGAAATACCTCCGTTCCCTGTGGAAAATACGATACCCTGATTACTTCCGGGTGAAAGCTACAACGGTACTTTCCGTACGCTTGCGAAATCTCTTCTGCACATGTTAAGAAATACCAACAAGCTTTCTGGTGCCATTGCCGGGGATAGACTTTTTATCTATCTTTGGTGATTGCGCTAAGAAACGTCAACAAGCTTTCTGGCGCTGTTGCCGGGGAACGGTTGCTGTTTTCTTCGAACCTAGTTCGTCCTTGTATCTATTTTTTTTTAAAAAAAATATTGTTTTATAATTTATTCTTTTTACAAAACAAAATATTCCTTTTACCTGTTCCACCATGAAGCTAAAACCAATTCAAAATCCTTCTACTTCAAAGGGGGAGTTCTTTGAGCCAAAATCTTTTTCAAAACCAAAAGTTTCATCTGGCTGTGAACTCCATCCTAGTTTAAAAGCATTGGTTCGAGCACAACCTTTCTCAGGGCTTGATCACGAAAACCCTTTTAGCCATCTGCAAGATTTCGAGGAAATTTGTTCATGCCTAATCATTCCTGGCATGACATAAGAAACTCTTAAGTGGAAATTGTTACCTTTCTCCCTTATGGGAGAGGCAAAACAATGGTACACTAATGCCGTAGAAAGTGTGAGTGGAGACTAGGATGAACTTAAAGACAAGTTTTATCTTTCATTCTTCCCCATGTCTCACATCACTTCTCTACCAAGGGTAATCCTTGACTTCGAGCAAAACGAGAAGGAATCCATAGGTGCAGCCTGGACCAGGTTCACAACATTAGTACATGTTGACCCAGTCTTGTCTTTGCCCGAAAGCATGCAATTGCATCTCTTTTGTTTGGGTTTAGACATAGATGCCGCCCTATGCCTTGACACAGCCGCCGGAGGGTCGTTTTTACATAAAACTACGACGGAACAGAGTAAAATCCTTAATCACTTCCTAGAGAAGCATGCTTCTTCTGTCGTAAAGGCTAAACCTCTCCAAAAGAAGGGCATGTCAAGTTTTGAGGAGCCCTCATCAGCCGAATCCTTACCCTTGCCATCCTTAGATTCGACTAGTGAGCCCTCACCTGAGCCACGAACACTGAAGGAAGGGATGATTTATCCTTCATAGTTCGCTATCAATTTCGAGGATTATGGCAGAACCTCGAACATGTCCTGGCACAAAAATTCTACATTTCATTCTAAGGAAGCCTCCCCTCACGAAAAACCATCAAAGGAATGGTTGATGGAAGTGAAACGTTCTTCTGAAGCAATTCAGATTCTTTCACCATCCAAAACCATACTTTGTTCGTTAAAAGGGACTTCCATGAAAGCCCTACACAACCCCACAGTTGGGACAAATATCATGTCACAATTCCTTGTGGAAACCCTGCTGGGAAATTTCCCGCTAGTCCCGAATGATAAACTCTTCATAGGTCCATCAGGACTCATCTTTGAGTGTTGTGGGATCGCTAGGGCCGTGCTAATCGCAATTCATGAAGAGCTCGTGGTTCATCAATCAGATCTGATCAAGAACTCAAAATTGAAGTACCTGCATTATTTGAGGATAAATAATTTAGGACTGTAGGCTAGTGTATTACGTACGTAGTTTCGTAAAAAGTGTACTACATACGTAATCTTTGTTGGATAAGGCAAATTATTAATGGAAGACCGATGACGACTTATGCTTGTATATATCTGCATTCCCGATTAGAATGTACGTACGTATGCACACTCTATATTCCCTGTCGTTGCCGATACAAGCTAGCTTAGACTTGCTCTATCTGGTGGAGCATTCTAGGCAAGTCCGGTATGATCGATCTAGCTGTCAGTCTTTCTGGTAGTGATAGTTTTTGTAGCAACCAATTAATCACAGCTAATGCAAATTTGTCCACCTCTTCATCATGTGATATTTCTATATATTGCCTGCCAACTTTTATCATGAAGATCACTCGACGTCTACTACCAGTTGCTTTACCACATTACTCTGCTCACTAGCAGTATAGTAATGGTACCTTATTCACGGAGAACTCTCTCAGGAGCCGCTACCATTGTCCTACTCGCTATCATGGTCACCGGTATGTAGTACTCGGTTCCTCCTAAATTGTTGATCGCTTTAGTTTTTCTAGATATACTGAAAAATTCAAAATACCAGTTTGGGTGTGTGGCAAAGCCAAGTGGTTTGACTATCTTTTCCTTTTTCGGCCAAATCAACGACCTTCTTTGGCTGGCTGGCCAGCTTTTTTATGTCTACAGAGATGTCATCGGTTGGGGCAGGCCGTACGTGCCCGTTGCGGCCACCTCAGCGGCACATTTTCTGGGGTGTGCTTCCTTGATATTGATTGCTATAATGAGTGCACCATCTATGAGAACCCAGCACTCAATATTGGCGGCGCGTGTGACGACTTCCCCGGTAAATGCTACTGTGAGACGCCATGCTCGCCTTGAGATTGGTGTTGCCTCCATCATCCGATCCAACAATGATACGGCACGACTATCCCTACCGCCCATACATAAAACTATATAACACTACTTTGTACTACTATATAATACTAGCTTGATTGTGTTGCCAAAAAGAGTTACTGGACTTGTGGATCTAATAAATTTCTTTTTTTTATGAGATACTCAATTGATACTCATCCAAAACAACCCACCGCCGCAGACGACAACAAACAATAGAGTGTAATTTCGAAGGTAATGGAAGTACCAATATACTTATGATTTGTCTCCAAAACTTATCACCAGCTGTGTATGACAATGTATGGCTGCCCTTTTGTTTGTTTTCATGTTCGTGTATGCAGCTGCGTTTGACAACTGCTCCTTACTGTGTATTTGGTTGTGGGATCAGTGGATTGGAGTCACTCCAACCCGCATTTTGGGGATGGCTCCAACCCTTACTTTGTTTGATTGCTGGAAGAATGAGATGGGTCGGATCTATCCCATTTTCTGTTTGGATAGATGCATTCAAATAGAACCTGGATATGGATACCTTTGCACTGAAATGGTGCGGTTACCCTCCTGTGGGACCACCTATCATTCTCTAATTTCTATTTTTTTTCTCACCTTATCTTCTTCCTCAGTTCTCCCATTCCCAGAGCACACCGACTCCACAACCTTGCCGGCGGGCGGCGCTCCTCCCTCGCCACCAGCACCCACGCCGGCGGGCCATGAGCGCGTGGCGGCGTGGGCCACAGGCGCGCAGCGTGGGGGTGCTAGGCGGCGCGGGCGCGCAGGGGAGGCGGCGGCGGCGCGCCGGTGCTCCTCTTCCTCTCCCATTCCCACCTCCCAGACCCCACGGCCACGGCGTCCCGACAGCCATGGCGCACCGCCCAGCGCCGACGACCCAGCTCCCCGCGCCGGCGACCCGCCTCCCCTCGACAATGGCGAAATCCAACTGTAGCTCCCTCCGCACGGCCGGATCGAGCAGACTCCTCGGGCACGGCTCCTCGAGTGGCCGGCGGTGGGCGGGGCCGGCGCGGAGGAACGGCGCGACGGCGGGGCGGCGGACCTGGCGCGGCGCTGTGGGAGATCGGGCACGGACCTGCGGCGTGGTGAGGGAGGTGCGGGCGGCAGTGGTGAGGGAGAAAGAGAGTGAAAGGATAGGGTGAGGCAGGTGCGGGAGGTGAATGCACGCGTGGGGCCCATCCAACCCGGTTGGAGCGGCTCCGTCCGTCGAATTTTGACGGATGGAGTGAACCCGCATAACTGAGAAAGATTACTCCGGGGTCGAACCCACGCCAACCACAACCCCTATCCAAATAGCCAAAGACGGGTCGAACCCGGACGGGTTGGACCCGTCCCTCCAACCAAACACACAGTTAGCGTGAATAGCCAAACATTGTCAGTACAACAGGCTCTAGCTATCTCTCTATCCATTCAGATCCGCAGATCAGCTGCTTCGGATACAGCTGAACTGTACTTTTTGAAGAGCCGAATGCAGAATGCTTTGGTTCGCACCGTGCCGTGCCGAAGCGTATTTTTTAAAGAGACACGGGCGTACGTGTTGCGTAGGACGGCGCCGGCGCGGTAGAGATGAGCAGGTCTCGGGTGCAGGTGCGGACAAACTGGCTCGGGCATGGGCCACCGCCGAGAGCTGGAAAGGTGCTTTTGCTGCACTTGTTCCACGATCACGAGGCTGATGACGCCTTTGAGTGTTGGAACGTAACGGTTGCACAGTTGCACTAGCTTGGCGGCAACCAACTGATACGGTTGGGACTCGGTCTGGAGCATAAGAATTGTGTTCTGTATCACTCCGATTGATTATCACAACTAGCACTATACTGGCTTCATGGCTTCATTATCGGTTCTTAAACTATCCTGCGTTCTTATTTAGGTCTTGATACTCTCAAAATACGTTCTTATTGCACACTCAGTGTTCCACATGGGTGGTTTAGTTCAACATTGACGATTTTGAGCGCCAAAAATGTACTTTTAGAGGATCAAGATCGGGATGATAAATGGTGGACAAGTTAAAGGACTACCGACAAAGTTTACTCTCCAAATTATATCGAGACCGATTGCACAGAAGGCAGAAATAAAAAACATAAGTAGAAAATTATGCATGACATAGGCAATGGTGCAAATACAGAAAACTATTTTTAAATATACAAACACCCAAGCTTGTTTTTTTGTCGCCTCCTCCCATATCCATCGCCCTTGGGCTTCTCAAACATTCCAACACCACCCTAAAAAACCTACTTTCTTACGATTACGGGGTTTTCGAAGATGAAATTTCATCCTGTAATCGCAGTATTTCTCCCTTTTTTTCTACCCTAGGCTTTGCAACATTTCAAAATCGGGAAATTGCAACAGGAGCAGGTGCTATTAGAGAACAATTAGCAGATTTAGATTTGCGAATTATTGTAGAGAATTCTTTGGTTGAATGGAAGGAATTGAAGACGAGGGGTATAGTGGAGATGAATGGGAAGATAGAAAAAGACGAATAAGAAAAGTTTTTTTGATTAGACGCATGCAATTGGCGAAACATTTTATTCAAACAAATGTAGAACCAGAATGGATGGTTTTGTGCTTATTACCGGTTCTTCCTCCCGAATTGAGACCCATTGTTTATAGATCTGGGGATAAAGTAGTGACTTCAGATATTAATGAACTTTATAAGAGAGTTACAAAGTCCCTCTCCTTCCCATGAGTATGACGGTCTCGTTGATTGGTGGGGAAGTGCTAGGACACTTGTCATCTAGTCTAGTCATAATATTCAGCGATGCATGTGCTCCTCCATTGACCATAACTAGATGACACCCCGCGGGTTGCTGCGGAAATTGTGAAAATTATGTTATGTCTCATATGAGGAGAGTTATTTGTTGAGAAGAATTGGTACTGTGGTGATGTGAAAATTGCGAAGAAGAGCGGTAGGGTTAGAATTGGTACTAATGTGGATATTTATAAGCCATATAGATATTGATAAACTTAATAGAGAGACTACCTTTCAGAGGAGCACTCTACAAATTTATGATTTAAAAATTGTGTATATAAAACATTGTGTCCATGTGGAAACGGGGTAAGCAGGGTCCATGTGGAGCACACTCAACCGTATATGCAACATACCTAAAAAAGGCAAAAAGGAAAGGTTACCTGAGGCACGATCGCACGGACGCGCGGATGGCTTCTTCCTCCACTTGTTTTATCTCCGGCGTAACCGCTTCGATCGTATCCGTCGCCTCTGTAATCTGTACCAACTACTCCCGCACTGCTCTGTTCCCATTGATCCACTCCACGATCCAGAGCGCGACGGTGGAGAGGAGATCGCGACAGTCGTAGACTCGTAGTCGCGGGCTTGTGCGCTTGTTGTGGTCGGAGAGTGTCAAGCGGACCACGTGGACGTAAATGAAGTCTTCGTCGGAGGGGTAGTGTGCTGGGCGGTGTCCGGGATGGACGGCGAGCGTTAGACGGCGGTATGCCCGTACGTGGCCTTGAACTTCTGAGCGTTGGCCTCCGCTGCGTGCCTGCATCCTCTCCCGCCCACAGCCACGTCGTCCCCTGAGGCCCCCTGCGCCCTGCCGCCGTCCCAGGGATCGTAGCGGTCCTCATGGTCGATCGATCAACTTGCATTGGCATCGTATGATGCAGCCCAGGAGCCAGGGAAAATTGGGTGCGATCTTTATAGGGTAAGATTGGATCGTCGGTTTCGGATCAGGACGTGGAAGTGCAGGGGTCGTAGTGGGAAAGCCTTCGAAGCAGTGGTGCAGAAGGTGTAAACATTACTATAATTGTGCGTTAGGGAACTGAAGTTGTAACTCCTAGATTTTCCATTCGGAGGTGAAGGGAGGCACGGGAGGGAAGTGCTGATGACGTGGCTTCATAGATTTGTAGATAAATTTGTTTGTGGGGGTGTCCTACTTAGGCATAGAGGATTGGATCAAAACGCCATAGGTCAAGGGCTGAGATAATTTGACATGTGCCTTCCATATTGGAAGGTGGTGGAGCTCCCTTGGGCCCACCTAGCCGTCCGGTGACCCGCCCCTATGGAGTGTGGGCCCTCCCTCTTGCTTCTAGAGCATGTCCCCACATGTCAAGGAGGTTGACCACTTTTCAAACGTTGGTTCCTTCGTCATTGTGGGTCCATGAATTCATAGGCTTTGATTTTCACCCTTGAATGAAAACACAAGTATGACCCAATGGTGTAAAATGACTTTGGAATGCTTCTCATGGATCCTGCCACCTTGTCATGACATGATGGGCCCATAGAGGCATCAGGCGACCCACTCTATCGTGGGCCCATAGGCTCAGATTTCTCTAGATTATAGTAACCTACATACAAATACCTAAAGTACAAGTGGATATGGTAGTGATAAAAATATGTTCATGTTATGTTATTATTCATTGGAAACCGAGGTTATTGACGGTGTTGTGAGTGTACATTTTGCATCGTTAACAAGATCCCCCAAGCTTAAGTTTTTCTCGTCCCGAGTAAACAACCAAACTTAGCATCATTGGATCAAGAGTTTGCTATTATGTTTCACATTCTCTTGAATGGAAAAATTAGCGGTATGAAAACTCACCCATGTTACCTTAGTCCTTCATGGGTCATATGGAATTGCCTTGGGTGGTTGAGAGACAAAATGGTTTTGAGTTGAGCACCATTTTTCTCATCCCACACATGTTTCATATCGTAGTTTTCAAAAGGAAAACTTAAGTTGCTCATATGGTGTATGATTCCTTACCAAGGCACATTTTTTAAGTTGCATTCTTTTTCACCCTACTTCTATGAGGCTTATGTGGAGCTTGGGTAGGGATGTAACTTACCTTGCATATTCTCGGATCACGAGGAGAAGTGTTATACTCTTAGATCAAGATGTGCATGTGTATGCAACATGGTAAAGGGAAAATGTAATCATCAGTGTTTTTGAAACCGGCCGACTAGTAATTCTTCGTGTTGGCGCGTTATAACATCCCAAAATTTGTGCTTTGGATTGTTATTAGAAAACATTGAATAAAATAAAGGATTTATTGATTTTCCTAAAAATTAACCAAGATTTATTCTTTTTCTATCAATATAAAATGAGAAAAATATGGTTTTATGAATCTTTTATAAAGTTAATCAAAGTGTGTTTGATTGGTGTGTCTTGCTTTGTTGTGCTTGTGTGTGAAAAAGAATTTATAAAATTCGAGCAAGCCACGACGTCGACCTCCTTGTTCTTGATAATAAAATCCTTCCAAATCTCTATTTCAAATCAGTTTAAGATTTGATATTGAAAAGTGATTGGAAAATGTATTTATATCGCCAAAGAAGTATTTAAATAAAAGTCACAAAAAGTTTCCCAAAGTTTTGGATTCAAAATTTGCTTTGAGAAGTGACTTGAAAAGAGGTTGGAAAATCCCTTTAAGAAAAAGAAAAGCCTTTTTCTTTTCTTCCTTTTTCCTCTAGCTAATCTGGCCTACCTCCTCTTTCCGACCTGCTCGAAGCCCAGCGGCCGGCCTGCCTAGCCCTCCCCCCACCTTGGGCCAAGCCCAGCCACTGCTCACCTTCGCTGGCCCAGCAGCGACGCCACGGCCCGCTAGCCGGCCTGCAACCGCGGCCCGCTCCTCTCCCCGCTCCACCCCAGTGCGCAAGTGGGCCGAGGCCCAGTAGTCGGCCCAAGGGAGCAGCCAGCAGCGCCAGCTGCCAGGCCCGCGCTGCGCCCTCGCCCCTGTGCCACTGCCACGCGGGCCCTGCCAGCGGCCCCACCCGTCAATGGCCTCCTCCGCCTCCCATCGCTCCCGCATCACGCGAATGCGTTCGCCGCCGCCCGATGCGCGCAAGCGCGCCTCCCAAGATCGGCCGCCGTCTATAAAAGGGGCTTTGCCCTGCGCGCCGTGCCCCTTTGGAACCCTAGACGACCATCCGCCACCCGGTGCCCCGTGCCCTAGCCCCAGCGGCCGCCGCCGCCATAGCTGCCACCTCTGAGCTCGCCCTCGCGCCATCGATCTCTGCCTCCGTCGACTTCCCATCGAAGGGGTCCACTACCCGAGCTTCGCATGAAGGTGAGGATCACGCCGGTGCCTTCTGCGCCCTCCCTCTCCGTCTTTAGCGCCCCCGCGACCTAGCCGAAGTTGCGCCGCCGCCACCGCTCCGCCTAGTCGCGGCGTCCAGCGTCCCCGGCACTGCTCCGCCTTCTACACCTCGCGCATCGCATGCGCGAGCGCACGCGCGTCGCGTAGGTGCCCCCGGATTGCGTTCCCGTGCCGCGTAGCCACTCCCAACCGAGCACGCCGCCGGCGGCCATGCCGCCGCCGCGTGCCAGCCCTGCCTCCGGCCGTCCCTCGCCGCCTTGGCCCGTGCAGCCGAGTTCACGAGGCCGCGCCAGGGCTCCCCATGCCAACCGCGTCTCGAGCCGACCGCCGGAGCGCCGTTCCGGCAAAGTCCGGCGACACTCCGGCGAGTGCGCCGCCGTCCCGGCCGCGCTCTGACGACCCAGCCCCACCGGACTCCCACCGGCCGTTGGATCTGAGTCAGGCGGCTCAGATCTTTCGTTAACTGCCCGGTCAACCGCGGGGTCAACCGGACCTGACAGCTGCCGACGTGGCAGTAACGCGGCTACCACGTGTCACCCACGGCAGTGCCATGCAGGCATTGACCAGTAGTCTTGGCTGTTTCACAGAAAGGCCCCTGTAGTTTCCGTTAATTATGGTTCAGTCCAGAGCAGTTGAAAAAGTAATTAGATATGAGCCCTGCATTTAACAGTTTAGACCCTAGCCTTGTTTAGGCCATAACTCATTCGTTATAGCTCCGTTTTAGGCGATCTTGGACTTTATGGAATCATCTCGACGCAAGCTACGCTTTAGCAGTGACCATAGTCCTGTTTGATGCTTTTGAAAATGCAACTTTAGTGTGAGCTAGTTTAGTGACCTAGTGATGCTCTTTTCAAAATGCAATTAGCCTAGAGCAACCTCGTCAGTTGTCCCCTTTCTAAAATAGCTCCTTGGTTAGTCATTCTTGTGCTCTCAAGATCATAGCTTTGAGACCTATCATTTAGTCCGCCCTTTCTTTAGCTTTTCTTTTGTGTATTGCCTGTTCTCAGTGTTGTCTGTTTGTGTTGCTTGTTTGTTACGAGCAGACGAACAACAGTCGACAAGTGCTGAAGATCAGGAGGTGAGAATTGACAAGTGCAGCTGGAGTTGGAAACCAGAAGAGAGAAGCTAAAGTCTTCTAAATAGCTATACTTTGGATTTAAGGCAAGTGCAAGCACTCTTTGGTCATAATCATATTGAACCTATGAACTTTCATATTAATTGCATGCATGTGTTTAATACACCAAACTTAAGGACGTACTAGCCACTACTATCCATGTATCACCCATGGGTGTTTATAGATAGGATATAGGTCTGCTAGTGCTCCGCTTACCTACTCATTAATGTTATACTATTAAAATGCTGCTTCTTAAGTAAAACTGTTGGTATTGGCTGTGGCCATGTTTGGAGGTGGTTGATACGGGAGGCATCGTTTGTCGGTGGAGCAAGAGGGATGCGGATGCTAGTGTGGTACTCATGGCGAGGAGGGCATCCATGTCTGCTCTCCTTAAGGACCGCTTCCTAGACGGTTCAATTGGGACAATTCGTACGCCTCCAGGCTATATGGCTCTAGCTTGGCAAAGTATCGGGAACCATCATAGGTAGGTTGGTAACTTGTCGACGGGTGCCATAGCCATGGTGAGAAGGGTGATGCCAAGTTTGAAACATGAGGGTTCAGGATGATCCGTAGCGGAGCGGCATGTGTGAGTATGTCTCTCATGTGCTTGGGACATTGCTGATTGGTCTACCACTACCTATGACCCGTGAACCGCCTCGTAGTGAGACCCTGCTCATTCACCTTGGAAGTGTTTTGAGGAGTCGCGACCTCAAGCAAATGGGAATCATGACCTGGAGGGAAAGTGTATACCTCTGCGCAGAGTTTGGATCAAATCGATATGTCGTCCGTGCTCACGGTTACGAGCAGCCCAGCGCCCTCTGGATTAGCAATTGGATCTCATGGATCGATGGAGAAGTTTATGGAGGTTGCTACCTTGGGTTTTATCAGGATTGCCATCCTGTGTTCTCTGAGATAGCGATCTCATTTGTATGATGATAATGTTATGATCTACGTAATGATGATGTTAATCAACTCTTAATTCTACTTGAACCTTAATTAAGGGTTGGGCTTTTATACCAAGTCGATTAGTAATAGGTTGCTAATTAAAATATACCTGTTACTAAAAGTGCTACCACAGTTTACCCTTTTGAGCTTTACCTTGTTCATGCCATGCATATCATTATACTTTCCATCTGTACTTGTTGAGTTTGACATAGACTCAGCTTGCTATAGTCTACTAGCAAGGTGCTGGTGGACATTGAGATGTCTTGGCATACGGAGTCCCCCAGTCAACTATCCTTGAGAAGAATGGAGCTCTGAAGAGAAGATGTAACCGACATTCCACGATACTCTGATGTTTTGTAAGTGTAATTATATATATGTTCCACTATATATAAACATTGTTTATCTGATATTTATCGTTCTAGTTATATGTGTGGACTTCCTGGGCACACATATGACGGCCTCTGGTATTCTTTGTAAACCGGGGTGTTATACGCATTATAGGCTTTGGATGGTGAGGTAAGGTGGGACAAAGGGAATAATTGGTTTGGACAGAATGTCCCTATGTGCAGTCGTGGGGGCTGGTGTGCTATTCGCTCTTGTATTTAATTTGCAAAAGGGAGCTATGAACAATGGGGGTCGAGAGAGATCCGATGAGGAGCTCAAGTCTGTGTGTGTGAGTAATAGAGTGTCCGTGGCGACGAACTTGCAGTGTTCAGCCAATGCTTGTCTTGGAGAATTCCAAGGCCTCCCTTTTATAGTCCAAGGGAGAGGCCTCGGGGTACAGGTTACTGCCATGGACGATGGTCGAGGTCGTTCTTCCTTGGCTGTGACGCCTCCTCCTGGCGCGACAGTCACTACCGGATCCAGAGGCTTTGCCGGTGGCTTGGCGAAGAGTTTGCCGATGGCAAAGTCACCTTGCCATCGGCAAACCGGGCATCGGTAAAAATTTTTTTGCCGATGGCAACTGGCCATGCCATCGGCAAACCGTTCGCCGATGGCCGCGACCGCCATTGGCGAACACGCCACGTCAGCCGCCCCGCCATTAGGCTGACGGCGTGTTTGTCGATGGCTGACGCCACGTGGTCATCGGCAAAAAAATTACTTTTTCGATGGCCATGGCCGTCGGCGCAACTTTTTATTTTCTTTTGAAAATGTTTTTAGGAAATTCTTTGCCGATGGCCACGGCCATCGGCAAAGTTATGGTCGGTTGCCGATGGCCATGGCCGTCGGCAAACCCGGGCTTCGGGAAATTTTCCCCGGGTTTGCCGATGGGGAAATTTTTTTTTCCTTTTTTTTCTATTTTCTTTCATTTAGACCACATTTAATCACAAACATCACACATATCCAACATTCATCACATATATTCGCAATAATACACCATTTCAACCATAATATAGCATCAATTCCGTATAGCATGTCCGGAATCATCCATACAAGTCCAAATGGCTCCATACAAGTCCAAATTCATCCATACAAGTCCAAAGTTATCCATACAAGGCCAACATCGGCAAAACATGTCCGACGTGCCACAACAAGGTCCAAAAGCTAGAAGAGAAGGTACCTAGCTCATGGTGCCTTCCCCGGGGGTCCCAGAGCCCCCAGCACCATCCTCCCACGGAGACCAACTCGGCTACGGGGCCGCACCATACTGCCAGTGGTCGAGCTGCTGCTACGGAGGGCACGGAGTACCCCGGCTGCAGAGGGAACTGAGATGGCCTGGGCTGCCCTTGCGGCGGCCACGAGTACCCCTGCGTCGGTGGAGGACCCCAGACGAACGGCTGCGTGGGGAGGCTCTGGTAAGGAGTCCAGCCGTGCTGTGGAGAAGGACCCCGTGGAGAAGCACCCGCTGGAGGGCTAGCACCTGGAGTTGGGTTCGAACCCGCCGATTGTGCCTGCACAAAGACCAAGTGATGGAATTAGTACCTGCAGATTGGCATCACAAGCTAAAGCAATAGGCAATGTACTCACCGGACGAGGTACAACAAAAGGCATTGGAGGTATTGGTGGTGGAGCGAAGACAGAGGCTGGAGGCTCACTCATTCCCTGGGCACGCATGTGTAGGGACATCTGCGACAACGCCTGCTGGTAGTGCTGCGCAACTGCGGCCGCGTGCTCCTGATAGGCAATCGCCATCTGCTTCGGTTGGCTAGCACCTCCCGGACCGTGGACCGCAATATTACACCAAAGATGGTTGATTGTATTTGAAGGCAAGGTACATTATTTGTGAAACAGATCGAACGATGAATGAAAATCCACTTACCCGAAGACCCGCGATCACCGCGCGCCGCTTTCCGCCGAGGCGCTATGGGGACCCACGGTGCGCCCCTTCGCTGGTCTTCTTTGCGGATCTCGGTCAGCGTCGGGATAGAGGACGGCTCAATGGCACTGTGGGCCATATAGAACCGGCCGTGCTGCTTCCCTCCTCCCAACCTCATCACGAGCTGCCGATCCAGGGGCTCGGCGGTGACGTCGTAGTCGTCGCCATGGAGCTCTCGAGCTGCGGCAGCGTACTTGGTGAGCTTCTCATACACGACCGGGCTGGTGTACTTCTCGGGCCCGTCCGAAGAGCTATACGTGGTGGAGGCCGCTTTCGCAAGGGCCCACCCCATGTACTCGTTGATGGGCTGGTTGTCGTGCGCCTCCCTCTGCGAGGAAAATAGAAAACATGATTACAAGTAGAGATATAAGAAATCCAGCGCTATAAGAAATGGTTGAACACAAGCATACCCATGTTTCCATGAACTCTGGGAGGTTCTGGCTCCCCTGGTGGTGTGAGACCCCTGACCTCGCCATCTCTGCCAAGCGTTTCCCTCGACGTGCTCTGTGCTGCACGTACGCCTCCGGCGTTTGCCACCCTCTGACAATCTCACGCCAGCAGTCGGCGTACTTGCTGCACCAGCCCGGAGGTGTCTGCATGACATTCAAGTATTAGATCTTCCAGATAATGAGTTGAATGTGTCACATAAGGAATCACAACGGATGTTTTCCTACTTATTTACCTGCATGTACTGCTCCTCGGTGAGGTCGGTCTCCGGTTCACATATCATCTTCCTGGCCTGGACCTTATCCACGTTCATCCCCCTGAAGTTGGCGTAGTAGGAGATGACGGCCTAGGTGTGCACCTCATAGAACATGTCCTTGAGCCGCAACTCGCACACCTTGTCCTGCTACCGGTCCGCCCGCACGGGGTCCTGCCCCTCCGCCAACCTATAGTACAACTACACACAGGCATCAAGCATCATTCCATTGTTTGAGAAAAGTCCAACAAATGCGTAGTATTGAGATATGCGTTGCGGTTGAAAGACTCACCAGAACTCCCTCTTGATCTTGTCAGCGAGGACTTCCCCACGTTCGTCCCTGACGTGGAAGTAGTATGCCCATTTGTCGGGCACGATCGTCTTCCCTCGATGGCGACCAAGCCAGGGAAGTTATTTTTAATCACTCGCCCCTGGATGCTAGTGACATGGGGCGAACACTTCCTGGCCGTCACCTTTGCCCAGCCACTGCACATAAACAACAATTGTTAGTATGCAGTTTTAATTCGAAAATGACATATGAACAAGTACAGAAATCAACAATGGATACTTACTTCCTAGCGATCACGATCTACGGGCGGTCGTCAGGGCGCGGCACATGCTCAGGGAGCTTAGCGGGCCCGCGCTGGAAGGGCTTCTTCGAGGTGGCTGTGGAAGTCGAGGTGCCTGCAGTCTCCTCGCCCCTGTCATCCTCCTCGTCATCGTCGCCGCCACCGCCACCGCCGCCGTCCTCCTCGTCGTCGTCATCGTCGCCATCGCCGCCGCCGCCGTCACAAACAGCCTCATCCTCAAACAGCCTCATCCTGGGAGCCCTCCGCCTACTCCCACCCCTGCTGGTCGACGGCTCCACCTCAAGCTCCTCGTCATCCTCCTCCTCATGGTGGTCGCCCGCCACGTGCTCCTCGTGGTGGCCCCAACGGTGCTGCACGGGTCCCCCCAACCGTGCCTCCCTTGGTAGGTGCAAAATCATATGCTACATGGACAGGAAGAAGCCCGGTGGAAATATCATCTCCAACTTGCAGAGCAACTTAGGTGCAGCCTCCTCCAGTTCAAGACAAACATCCCTAGACAACTCCTTGGAACAAAGATGGTGGAAGAAAAAGCTCAACTCTACCAAGACGTGCCACACTGGCTCGGGGAGGTATCCCCAGGTCATCGCAGGAAGGATCCGCTCAATCCAGATGTGGAAGTCATGACTCTTCATCCCTAAGACTTTTCCAGTCAGCAAGTTCACTCCCCTGCCCAGATTCGCCGCATACCCATCAGGGAACCTTAGCTTCTTCAACCACTCCAGTGCTTCCTTCCTATCCGGCCTTTTCAGGATGTAATCGGCCGGGCCCTTCTTCCATCTCTTGCCTGGCGCAGGGGTCTTCATCACTAGATTTGGTCTATCGCAAATCATTTCAATGTCTAGTCTAGCCTTAACATTGTCCTTTGACTTCTTGCCAATGTCCAGGAGTGTTGCCCAAAGTGCCTCGGCGATATTCTTTTCTGTGTGCATTACATCGATGTTGTGTGGAAGAAGAGGTGCTTGTAGTAGGGGAGCCTAGTCAAGCCCGATATATGAGTCCACATGTGGTCGGTACCATATCCTTTGAAACCACCATTCACTTCATCAATTTCGAGAGCCTCTATCTATGCAAGGATGTCAGCTGGGCTCTTTTCCTTAAGGATGGGGCCGGTGACTTCAACACCTTTCGTAAAGTGCTTTTTATCTCGTCTCAGTTCATGGTCCTCCTTTAGGAATTGACGATGTTTGTCGAAAGAAGAATACTTGCCACCCTTGGCCAGCCAGGTGAACATCACATCTGCCTTGCATGTTGGGCAAGGGAACTTCCCGTGAACACACCACGCGCTGAATAAGCCATACGCCAGGAAGTCATGCATTGAGTACTGGTACCACACATGCATCGTGAAGTTCGTCTTTGTAGCTCGGTCATACGTCAGCACCCCCTCATCCCAAGCTTTTTGCAATTCATCCCACACTGGCTGCATGAACACACCTGTTGCCCGGGTGTCCAGGTATTATCAGCGTCAAGAACACGTTCTCGGGGTCGAACATGACGCCGGGGGGAAGATTCAGGGGGATCACAAACACGGGCCAACAAGTGTACGGGGCCGCCATCATTCCAAACGGGTTGAACTCATCTGCTGCCAGCGCTACGCTACATTTCGAGCCTCCTGGGCCTTGACAGGATTCATGGCATCGAAGTGCTTCCATGCATCACCATCTGCCGGGTGCTGCATCTTGTCACTGTATCTTTTGCCATTCTTGTGCCACGTCATTTGTTTCGCAGACTCCTCTGTCATGTACTGCCGTTGCAGCCTCGGTAGTACAGGAAGGTGTCGTATGACCATCTCGGGGATCTTAGACTGTTTCTTAATGCCATCACTGCCTTCTACCTCCACGTACCTAGAGGCTTTGCACTCCGGACAGTGTGTTGCTGTCTCGTGGTCTCCCCAGAACAGGACACACCCGTTCTTCCAAGCTTGGATCGGTGATAAGGCATCTTGAGTGCACGAAGGAGCCTCTGTGACTCGGTCACGTTTTTCGGCAGGCAGTGAAGCTCCAGAAGCAGCCCGCCAACAGTTGCCAACACGAGACCAAAACCTTCTCGACTGATGCCCAGTGACGACTTTGTTGAAACTAGATACGCACACGAAAGAATCAAAGAGAAATAATCCGCAAGCGCACGGATATCGGTGAGCACTTCACCCGGGAGATAAGTCCTGAGTATCGTATTTGTTTTTATCCGCTAGGAGAAAACGTGCAATAGACTAACCCGAACTTTACTTCTACCCCTGGGCTGCTAGTCAAGTGAGAATTAAGCGATATAGAGAGAACTCCTTCGTCGTCTTCTTCTAACCTATGGCAAGCTTTGAGACTACTTGTTCTAAGGGGGTACCCGAGGAAAAGACACGCAAAGGATGCTAAACCGGGCACAAAGGACCTACCTTACCTACCAACGGGAAGTGGATTACAAAGGTAATAAAGGGATTGTCACTTCCCTCACTACTACCACGGTTCCGGCCGAATAGGGAGCATCTACAAGTGAACCTAGCCTAAGCACCACGCTTATGCTAAAGAACGATTACTCTATTCCCAACGCGAAGCGAATAAAGTAAACTTGTAAACCAAAGAACAATAATAACAATGAACTTACTAGTATTAGAAGTTGAATTGCCGAATGATTCTCCGAAACCAAGCCTCGGGTTAGGAGACTTGATCCCGCAGTACACTGGAGAGGAGACACCGACAGTCCAGGCTTCCTCCAAATCTACCTCCACTCTATACTCTCTCAATCTCTCTTGATACTAATACCCTATAGAGATAGATCCATTCGAGGGACCCTTCTCTATCTAACTCTCTCTCTCTGGATTGAAGTCTTGAATGAATTGGAGAATGAATTAGGGTTTTACCCAGGGGCCAAGGGCTCTGCTTATATAGCCCCCTAGGATTAACCACAGCCCTCGGATCAAACCGACCTAAATGGACGATAATTATTGCTCTTCAAAGTCGGTGGAGGCAGGATCCGCGAGACTCCACCTGATTGGTGGAGCTGGGGAGTCGGCCGACTCCCCCCCTTGGGCGGCCGACTTTGGCCGATGCCAGGTGGGCCCCAGGTTTCAGGTGTCGCCTTCTGGAGTCTTCTAGATTATACTTTTTCACCCGTTCGGTCTTTCTCTCTATGTAAACCCGACATGTGGGCCATCTTGGGTAGTTTTCGGTTGTCACCCCGAAATAGATATTCACCAAAACTCGTGGAATTACGTCGGTGGTAACCCTATATCTATCAAGTATTTATGAATAGGTCCATTTGCATGCTAAGTTGACGGTTGATTTTATGAGTTAACGACCGTCAACAAACTCCCCCACACTTGTCTTTTACTCGTCTCGAGGAAAAGGATAGATTACTTTAAGCATAGCCTCAAACCAAGACATCAACATTAGATTATCCCTGATCATACCTGCACTGCGGGATTCAAAGTGTCTACCATTGAACTTTGGGGAGTTGAAAGATGGAACAGCGCGAAGTAGAGATCCTTCTTCTATTAATCCTGTCACTCGGAGTTTTTATAATATTTTTGCAAAGAAAACTTAGCTTACCCTTCTCCATCATGTAGCACACTCGAATCACTCTTTATATGTGGTATTTGTGGATCTCACCATTAAGTATAGAGCACTCAAATCTCTCAATGTATGTAGTATTTATGGAACTCACTTGAGGCATGTGAAGGGTATGCCTCCTATTCTACTAAGGCTTATGTGGAGTTTAAGGTATTTCAAGGAATAGCATTTTTACTTGTGTATATTGATTAGTCAAAAACGGGAACCAAGGAGAGGGGGACCTTACTCTAGATCAAGTGTGTGCAAGTGTGTGGAATATTTGGTGGCTAAATTTATGATAATGATGCTCCTTCCCTCTCTTGCACATTCTTCTCTTGAACACTGCTTTGCTTTGATCTTCTCTTGAATGATGAATTGATCTTCTTCTGATTAACTCTTTGAGCTTCCTTCTCTTGGGATCAGAATACTTTGGAGCTCATGGGCTATCTCTCTCTTCCTTTCTTTTTTTTCTCTTTTTTTTAATAACAACTGTTTTTGCATAGCCCATGTCTCAATCTTGGATACAATAACTTTCTTGAACATGATGATGACGATGATGACGATAATCTTCTAGATGATGATAACAATCCTTGGAGCATATAGAAGTCCTAAAAAGTGTATGTATCCTCTCCCAGTGTAGGAGATGGATAAATGGCGAAAAGCATGTTTTTGCGTACTCCCAGTGTAGGAGCAGCAGATATATATGTGGGTGTAAGTGCACTTGATCATATGAGTAAGAGACCCTTCTCTAAGGCTCTAATACCGCCAAGACTATTCTCAACACAAATAAGAAGCTTATGTGCTGGTCTTTCAGAATTTTGTCGACGAGGCTCTATAGGTATTTATTACCACAGAGGAGAAGTATAGCTAACATTTTAAGATATTCGAAAAGAAATTCTCCAAGCAACTAGACATCAAGAAATCAGGTTCTCATGGTCCATGCTATCTCACTGTCCTCAACAACTTAAGAAAAATGGGGTCCCTATAAATAACGTTCCCAACAGTAACAGGGATTCCCAGGAATTATCATGGTGTGAGTCTATCTTGGGGTCATGATTAAAATAATCTACCTTCTCAATATATATAGCATGTGATTTAAATCAAGGTGTTCCCCAAACGAATCGGAAAAAAGTGATCGGTATAAAATTTGGAACGTAGGGAAGCAAACCTGACCGTGGACGAAAACTGGAGCCAAATGGGCTCACCCCAGGGGCGGCCGACTCTATATATGGGGCGGCCGACTCTGGCAGGTGGCCTCTCGGGGTCCGCTTCATCGTGCGTGATCTTTACGTCGTATATTCTCAAATATTTTTAGTGGTTCACTGATATCCGTTAGTTTCATCGTCGGTTACCTCCCCCACACTAGATTCCTGTTATCTTCATTCACAACAAGGTGGAGACAAAAGAGGCAACACATATGCAATAATAAATATAACTAAAAACTTTATTTTATCTTCATTAAGGCCTGGATTACAAGTATTGAAAAGAACTAAGATCGAACTAAACTTTAACTAAGCACTCTTGCAAACTAAAACTTTAAACCGAGCAATCTAAATCACACTAGGCCTTTCCGATGCTAAGATAAATCTCATCTAATCAACTCGCTTCTCGGAGCGTCTAACTTTTTCTCTAGCTTATCCGTCCTCTTCTCTAGCGCACGAAGTCTATCTATGAGAGTGACAATGCTACTCGCTCGACACGCCGGCGCTTTTGCGGAGATGCAATAATGTCGCGCCCGAGTTTCTAGCTCTGTCTCTAAGTCTGCAACAGTCTTGCGACGCTTCCTTGGAGCTTCTGAGGCGGCGAGAGCTGCTTTCGGGGCTTCCTTCGGAGGGACGAACTTCACTTTGCTCGGGTGAGCACGGACTCCCTCAAAATACGAGCGCTCTCCAATACTATACTTAGCACAGACGATCTCCCCTTGCTTATTGGTCTTCACTCCCATAAGCATCTCATTGTGCTTAGGAGGGAGGATCCTGGTGCCTTCTGGGAGCTTCACAATAGGACCCTTTGGTGGAGGTCCATCTAGGAGCAAAGGCTTGGGTGCAGCGATGAATGGTTGGGCGAAGTAGCTATGGTTGTGAGTTTGAGGTTTTGGGGGGATAGATGCTAGAGGTTTTGGTTCAGCAAGAACGATGGCCTTGGACTTTGGCTCCTCCTTTGGGATGGTGTTGAGATCAATCTCGAAGCGGATCAATCTCCTATCTAAGTTTTCTAGCTCTGGCTTCACCATTGCTGTGTAGCAAGCTTGATGCTAGGAGGAGGAGGCTTTAGATGGAATGAGGTTGGCCTAAGGCTGAGCTTCTTTATATAGAGAGGATGGAGAGGCATCTAAAGGGCATCTAAAGGGAATCTCCGAAGGAATAACGCGTCAACGTGATCTCAAAAACCCTAATCGGTAAAAATTCCTGAAAGAGGAGTATGGAAGGATCACGAATGCAAAAGCTGGCGGCGAATGGTGGAGTCCCAGGGTTGGCCGACTCCCCCTTTGGGGCGGCCGACTCTGGCAGGTGGGCTCCCCTGCCGGGGTTTTTCGCAACCTAAATAGCGTATTTTTGTCATTCGGAAAAATACCCTGGACCCCAAAACACGAAAAGTAAAAAGGTCGGGCCCAACTACCTAATTGAGAAAGAAATTTAATTCATCTATTTCACCTATTTCTTCAATGGGCTCTAAAAATATTTTAAGACGTTGACCATTTACCTTGAATATCGTACCTTCGTTGTTGCGAAGCGTAACGGCTCCATGTGATGATGAGCTTACAACTTCGAACGGTCCTTCCCATTTGCTTCGAAGCTTTCCTTGCCCGAAGAGTTTGACCCTGGAATTAAAAAGTAATACCTTGTCTCCGGGTGTGAACTCCTTGATCTTGATTCTCTTGTCGTGCCATCTTTTCACTCTCTCTTTATATATCTTAGCGTTGTGATAGGTTTTCTCTCTCCATTCTTCTAATTCAGAGATTTGCATCCTCCTCTTCTCTACTGCTGCTTCTAGATCCATATTCCATTTCTTGATGGCCCAGTGAGTTTTGAATTCCAGCTCTACTGGCAAGTGGCAGGTCTTTCCATAGACCAGTTGATATGGTGACATCCCAATGGGTGTCTTGTATGCTGTTCGATATACCCATAGTGCATCAGGAAGCTTGTCCTTCCATGCAGTTCCCATTTCATTCACTGTCTTCTTAGAAGAATATTCTTGATTTGCTTGTTTGATGTCTCGCTTGGCCACTTGTCTCGAGGGTGATACGGAGTAGCAACATTATGACGTACCCGTGCTTCAATAAGTATTGCTCGAAACGCTTGTCGATGAAATGTGATCCTCCATCACTTATGACTATCCTTGGGACTCCAAATCTTGGGAATATTATTTCTTCGAACATCTTCTTGGAGCTAAAATTATCTGCCTTTTTACATGGCAGAGCTTCGACCCATTTGGATACGTAGTCCACTGCTACTAGGATGTATTCACATTTCTTCGACGGTGGAAATGGTCCCATAAAGTCAATTCCCCAGACGTCAAAGAGCTCGATCTGAAGATTGTTGATAAGTGGCATGGCGTCTCTTGAATTAATGTTGCCATGTTTTTGACAAGGACCGCATCTCCGAATGAAATCTTTTGTGTCTTCATACATTGTTGGCCAGAAAAATCCACATTGCCAAATCTTCGCATGTGTACGGAACACCCCATAATGGCCCCCATATGGTGATGAGTGGCATCTTTCAATAATTTTGATTCCTTCTTCGCTTGGCACACATCTTCCGAGCAGGCCATCGAGCACACTCGGAAGAGGTAAGGCTCATCCCATATGTGAGTACGACTCTCCCGGATAAGTTTCCTTTTGTTGCCTCCCGGTGGTACATAACCTCGTAACCATAAAATTAACAATATCTCGCATACCGGGGGTCGATCTGTTGATTCCGTAGAGCATGTCATCCCGGAGTGCGTCATCGATGGGTAGTTCCTGTGGTTTCTCAAACTGCATTCTAGACAAGTGATCGGCAACAGAGTTTTCTACTCCCTTTTTATCTTTTATTTCTAAGTCAAATTCTTGGAGTAATAAAATCCATCTTATCAAACGAGGTTTAGCATCTTTCTTAGTGAGCAAATATTTCAAAGCAAAGCATGATCGTGTAAACAATCACTTTGGCACCCACTAAGTAGGATCTAAATTTATCAATAGCAAAGACAACAGCTAGAAGCTCTTTTTCAGTGGTAGCATAATTAAGCTAAGGTCCTGTCAAAGTTTTGCTAGCGTAGGCTATTGCATAATGCTTCTTATCCTTAGTCTGTCCTAACACTGCTCCTACAGCGTAGTCACTTGCGTCGCACATAATTTCAAAAGGTAGAGTCCAATCAGGGGGTTGAATGATTGGAGCGGAGATAAGAGCTTTCTTAAGGATCTCAAATGATTGTAAGCAGGCATCATCAAAATCAAAAGGAACATCCTTAGCTAATAAGCGGGTAAGAGGTCTAGCAATGAATGAAAAATCTTTTATGAATCTACGATAAAAACCAGCATGGCCAAGGAAACTTCTAATTCCCTTTACATTGATAGGAGGAGGTAGTTGCTCAATCACTTCTATTTTGGCTCTATCTACCTTGATGCCTCTTTCAGACACTAAGTGTCCTAGCACTATTCCTTCTCTAACCATGAAATGACACTTTTCCCAATTAAGGACTAAGTGTTTTTCCTCACACCTTTGCAAAACTCGATCTATGTTTTCAAGGCATTCATCAAAAGTTTTTCCATAAACAGAAAAGTCATCCATAAAAACTTCCATAATCTTTTCAATCATATCAGAAAATATAGACATCATACATCTTTGAAAAGAAGCTGGAGCATTACATAACCCAAAAGACATCCTACGGTAAGCAAAGGTTCCATAAGGGCATGTAAAGGTCGTTTTGTTTTGATCATTAGGATGGATAGGGATTTGATGATATCCAGAATATCCATCAAGGAAGCAAAAGTAAGAATGGTTGGCTAATCGCTCTAGCATCTCATCAATGAAAGGCAAAGGAAAGTGATCCTTTCTTGTTGCCTTATTAAGCTTTCTATAATCTATGCACATTCGCCATCCTATGACGGTTCTTTGAGGGATTAACTCATTCTTCTCATTTTGGACAACAGTCATGCCTCCCTTTTTAGGCACAACTTGAACAGGGCTGACCCACTCACTGTGTGGCATGGGGTAAATAATCCTAGCGTGTATCAGTTTTAAAACTTTTTTCTTAACAACTTCCTTCATCACATTATTGAGTCTACGTTGGGGTTCTCTAGATGGTGGAACATCGGGATCTGTGGGAATGCAATGGGTACAAAGGGCAGGACTAATTCCTTTGAGGTCTTGGAGTGAGTAGCCAAAAGCTTTTTGATGTTTTTCTAGGATGGCCATTAAGCGAAAAGTTTGCTCCTGAGTGAGAGTATCACTTATGATGACGGGAGACTCGGATCATTTCCTAGAAAGGCATATCTAAGACCGGCCGGTAAGGGTTTGAACTCAATAGGAGGTCTAGGTGGTAAAGTAAACTCGTCATCTAAAGGTTCAATCTCGGAAGGGTCGACTTCTTCTTCTATGAAGAATCTAGCTTCGTCTTCTAATTCTTGTTTAACTAGAAACTCTAGAGAGGCTGCTCTAAATTCCTCCAATGGATCATAATGTGGATAAGGCTCGGTCATAGCATTTAAAGAGTGTGAAATGGACATTGCAAACTGAAGTTTCTTGCCTAAACAAATGTTAAGTTTCCCAGTTTGTCCTTCATAAAGAAGTCTTCTAAATGGTTGTCCTATCAACAGGTGGAAATCCCCTATGTCAAAGACATAAAAGCTTAAGTGGACAGGGGTTCCTTCTACCCGGAGTGGTAGGACATGTAGGATTACTAAACAAGGAAAAATTTGTCTTGAAAGATTTCTTATGAACTTCACTGTTGGGGTTAATGTCATGTCTCTCTGCAAATATTTTGCTAGTGTGGTAGACATGATATTTATACCCACAACTGGATTATAGAGAGCGTCTATGCAATCTTTGTTAATCATGCAATGAATGGGAAGAGAAGATGAATTTAAACGAATTATTTCAGAGGAAAGCTCTGACTCTCCTAAGGTCTTTCCTGTTGGAATATCCTCATCAATATTGCATGGCTTGATTGGGTGATATTTGCCTTGTGGCTTCTTCACTTTGTGATAGTTGAAGATGTTTCCAAAATCGGAAAACAGATCAGGTTCAATATCTAGCATAAAATCAGGAAGTGGAATGTCTTCCTTGTCTTGCTCAAGACATGGGTTAGGCTGAAGTGGATGGTGTATCGGCAAAGGTTTGTCTTCGGCTACTTGAGGTTCTACTTCTAGGAGGTAGTCTAATTCACTGGATAGGATTTGGTCTAGGGTTGATCTTGCTTTCTCGTGAGAGATATGCAAGAATGATCCTCCCGAAGTTATGTCGAGCAATTTTCTACTGTCTCTACTCGGACCTTTATAAAAGTGTTGTAAAAGAATGGGATCTGGTAGACTAAGGTCCGGGCGATGCTAAAAGTGTAGTAAAACGATTCCGGATGAGGCCAAAGATTCTTCGGGTTCTTGCTTAATAGTCGAACCTTGACTCTAAGGTCGACGATTTGGGAGATGGGATAGAAATCTAGGCAAAAGTTGGAGCGTAAGGATCCCCAATCCCCTTGTTGCTTACCTACAGACTTTATCATACCATTGTCTAGCTTTTCCCTTTAATGAGAAAGGAAATAGCTTCCAACGGAGGGTTTTGTCGGACATGCCCTCTATGCGAAGACAGTCACATGTTTGCTCAAAGTCTCTAATGTGAAGGTAAGGGTTTTCGTCTCCTTCTCCTGAAAAGGATAGGCTTTGGACCAATGCAATCAACCGCAGACTCAGCCTATAGCTAGGTGTTTGGATAGGTTGTGATGACTCATGTGGCACTAGGCTGGTCTCCGTGGGTGCAGAAAATTGAAAGATAGGAATGGAATTTGAATTATCCATACGGATAGAAAAAGGTAAAATGTACGGAAAAGTAAAGTGAAAGAAAAAAGATAAAAGTATAGGTACAAGGTAGAGCAAGATTTAGGTTATCTAAGCAGACCGTCTTTCTCCCCGGCAACGGCGCCAAAAATGCTTGTTGACACTAGCTACGCACACGAAAGAATCAAAGAGAAATAATCCGCAAGCGCACGGATATCGGTGAGCACTTCACCCGGGAAATAAGTCCTGAGTATCGTATTTGTTTTTATCCGCTAGGAGAAAACGTGCAATAGACTAACCCGATCTTTACTTCTACCCCTGGGCTGCTAGTCAAGTGAGAATTAAGCGATATAGAGAGTACTCCTTCGTCGTCTTCTTCTAACCTATGGCAAGCTTTGAGACTACTTGTTCTAAGGGGGTACCTGAGGAAAAGACGCCGCAAAGGATGCTAAACCGGGCACAAAGGACCTACCTTACCTACCAACGGGAAGTGGATTACAAAGGTAATAAAGGGATTGTCACTTCCCTCACTACTACCACGGTTCCGGCCGAATAGGGAGCATCTACAAGTGAACCTAGCCTAAGCACCACGCTTATGCTAAAGAACGATTACTCTATTCCCAACGCGAAGCGAATAAAGTAAACTTGTAAACCAAAGAACAATAATAACAATGAACTTACTAGTATTAGAAGTTGAATTGTCGAATGATTCTGAAACTAAGCCTCGGGTTAGGAGACTTGATCCCACAGGTACACTGGAGAGGAGACACCAACAGGCCGGGCTTCCTCCAAATCTACCTCCACTCTATACTCTCTCAATCTCTCTTGATACTAATACCCGATAGAGATAGATCCATTCGAGGGACCCTTCTCTATCTAACTCTCTCTCTGGATTGAAGTCTTGAATGAATTGGAGAATGAATTAGGGTTTTACCCGGGGGCAAAGGGCTCTGCTTATATAGCCCCCAAGGATTAACCACAGCCCTCGGATCAAACCGACCTAAATGGACGATAATTATTGCTCTTCAAAGTCGGTGGAGGCAGGATCCGCGAGACTCCACCTGATTGGTGGAGCTGGGGAGTCGGCCGACTCCCCCCCTTGGGCGGCCGACTCTGGCCGATGCCAGGTGGGCCCCAGGTTTCAGGTGTCGCCTTCTGGAGTCTTCTAGATTATACTTTTTCGCCCGTTCGGTCTTTCTCTCTATGTAAACCCGACATGTGGGCCATCTTGGGTAGTTTTCAGTTGTCACCCTGCAGAAATAGATATTCACCAAAACTCGTGGAATTCTATTAGTGGTAACCCTATATCTATCAAGTATTTTGAATAGGTCCATTTGCATGCTAAGTTGACGGTTGATTTTATGAGTTAACGACCGTCAACAGACTTCAACCCTATTAGGCGTGAAATGGCATCCGGTTTAGAAATGCGGGTCCTCTCATGAAGGGGCTCCTTTGCCGCCTCCATCATGGTGTAGTACGCCTTTGTGGTCTCCTCTGGATCTTCTTCCTCCACCTCCATTCCTTGAATGGCTTCAACGTCTTCCAGCAAGTCTGCCATTCCGGCATCTGCATCAAACCCCTCGAGGTCCGGTCTCACCACCGCCTCCGTAACGCGTTGGGGTTCCCCATGGAGGATCCAGTGGGTATAGTTTGGAACATATCCGTTCGCCCAAATATCATTCCTCATCTGTTGTTGCTCTTTCCTTGTCTGGTTCTAACACTTGCTACAGGGACAAAACACTCGAATCGCCCGTTTAGAAGCTGGGCCAAATGCCTTCTCTAGGAAGTCCCCGGTCCCCTTAACCCATTCATTGGTCTTGTCTTTGAATCCCGTGTACATCCACTCACGGTCAGCCATCCTCTGTCATGCGCCAACGTAAGCGAGTAATAGGACCAACATCTGCATCTACAAGGCGTTGCTACCATCTACTAGGTGAAGGATAGGCCCTAATCCCACCCGAGGATGCGTAGATGAGGTTAGCTTCCATGCTCCGCTCCCGTCCGAGACGAAATTTTGGTAGCACCTCCCCGCTGTTCTCCCGATACACGTCCCGACAGGGAGAGTGTGTATCCGGAGAACAACGGGGAGGGGCTGCCGAAACTCCGACTCGGACGGGGGCGAAACATGGAAGCTAACCCATCTACGCATCCTCGGGCTGTCCAAAAAACGTGGATAATCCGAAAGAGAAACCGTCGTAGATATGCACTGATCCGCATACCAACGACCGCGAATCCCTTTTGGACGGGAGACGCCTAACTCGGTTACGCAATGTACTTACAACAACTATAAGGAACAGAGGAGATTTATACCTAGGGTGGCGGCGCAGAGGCGGGTAGGTGCATGAAGACGGTCAAGGTCCCCTCCGACAAGTCCTGCTCTGCAAATCAATAAAGATATCAATATTTGTTGAAAATTTCGGCAGAACCTCCTATACGGGGATGTTCCAAAACCTGCAAGAAAACCGCCGGCTCGAAGGCCAGCGTCCACATTTGCGGCACGATGGCCCACACAACCACAAACCCGGCACAAAGGCCGTCAACATAGAAACGGCGCGATGGCCGACAACCCTAGAGCTTTACCTTCTCCTCCGGCGACGCGCGGGGACGAACGTGGACGAACGACGTGCACGAACGGCGTCGACAACGTGGACGGAAGGTGGACGAAAGAAGCGGACCTTCTCCTCCTCCTCCTCCTCCTCTCTTCTCCTTCTTCTTCTTCTTCCTCCCTTCTCCTTCTTCTTCTTCTTCTTCCTCCCTTCTCCTTCTCCTTCTTCTTCCTCCTCTTTCTCCCTTCTTCTTCTTCCTCCTTTCCTGCTGCCTTCTCTTCCTCCTCCTCCCTTCTTTCTTTTTCTTCTTCTTCCTCCTCTTTCTCACTTCTTCTTCCTCTCTTCCTCCCTTCTCCTTTCTCTTCGCCTCTCTGCAGGGACAACCGGCGGCGGCTCCCGAGGTGGAGGCGGCCCTCCGGTGGCGACGGAATAGGTGGCTCCGCCGGCCAAGGTGGCGGCGGGCCTCGGGCGGGTGGGCCGGCGCCGCTCGGGTAGGCGGCCCCGCTCGGGAACGCGCCTGGGCTGGCGGCCGACGACGGAGCACCGGACCTGCGGAGCGGATAAGGCGCGGCGGAGCGGCGGCAGCGTAGTGGAGGAGCTGCGGCGGCGCGGAGGAGCGGCGGATCTGCGGCGGCGCGAAGGAGCGGTGGTGGTTCGGCGGCGCGGGGGTGGTCCGGCGGAGCTGCGGTGGCGCGGCGGAGCTGTGGTGGCGGCGGGAATGGGGGCTGCGGCGGCGGGTCGCGTCGGGTCGGGCGGGATGGGAATGACTTAAGGTTGGGTTGGCTGGGCCTCAGCCTTCTACTTTGTTTTTATTTTATTAAAAAAAACATGTTTGCCGATGGCACCGTTCCACGTGGCGGCCTCGTATGGCCGGGGCCACCGGCTTTGCCGATGGCCCGGCCATCGGCAAAGTTTGAATTTTTTTTTGCCGGTGGCCCCGGCCATCGGCAAAGTTTGAATTTTTTTTTTTGCCCCAATTTTTTTCTGTTGGCTTCCTATACCACATACAACCCACCTTCAAAAGTTGGGACAATTTTGAGTTTTGTAGCTATATTTCGTTAATTTTTTTGGTTTCTTTGAATTTTTCCCGCAACTCTAAATTTGAACTGCAGGTACATGAAATAATGCAAACTTTTGATTCAAAAAATGATATTCATGATTCTCGGAGTATGTTGAAGCCGTATCCAGGACCTCGCATGAAATTACGACCCTGTTGGCCTCGTAACATGGGGAGTGACGTGCGCAGAAACTGTTTTTAAATTATATAAAATCCAAACGAAGTCCGAAATTGACGAAACTTGGCCAATTGTGTTGTCATGGCATGTGTAGTGTGTGGTAAAAATTTCAAAAAAAGTCTCGAGCAAGTTGTGACGTCGGATGGTCGAAACCCAGACATCTCCACATGTGATCACATGTGGAGATGTGTGGGTTTTGACCATCCGACGTCACAACTTGCTCGAAACTTTTTAAAATTTTTTCCACACACTACACATGCCATGACAACACAACTGGTTAAGTTTCGTCAATTTCGGACTTTGGTTGGATTTTATATAATTTAAAAACACTTTCCCGGCACGTCACTCCCCATGTTATGAGGCCAACAGGGTCGTAATTTCATGCGAGGTCCCGGATACGGCCTCAACATACTCCGAGCATCATGAATATCATTTTTCGAATCAAAAGTTTGCACTATTTCATGTACCTGCAGTTCAAATTTAGAGTTGCGGGAAAAATTCAAAGAAACCAAAAAAATTAACGAAATATAACTACAAAACTCAAAATTGTCCCAACTTTTGAAGGTGGGTTGTATGTGGTGTAGGAAGACTCCAGAAAAAAATTGGGAAGGAAAAAACAAAAAAAAATATTTTTTGCCGATGGCCTTGCAAAGCCATCGGCAAAGCCTCTTTGCCGATGGCCGGCCATCGGCAAAGAAGGTGGGCCTGGGCGCTCCACTGGCAGCCACGTGGCAGAACTTTGCTGGTGGCCGCGGCCATCGGCAAATTACTCTGTTTGCCGATGGCCTAACGGCTAAGACATCGGCAAAACAGACGGCGTCGGCCGCCGTCCGCTCCTGGCAAACTTTGCCGATGGTGGGACTATGCCGATGGCTTGGCCATCAGCAAAATCTTGCTCTGCCGTTTGCTTGTGTTTGTCGATGGCCCGGCCATCGGCAAACAAGGGTTTGCCGATGGCATTTGTTCGCCGATGGCCCGGCCATCGGCAAAAAGGTATTTGCTGATGGCTTTACTTTGCCATCGGCAAACCGGCTTTGTTGCCGATGGCATATTCCTTGGCCATCGGCAAACTCGTGGGCCGTCGGCAACAAGTCTGTCTCCGGTAGTGAGTGCTGAGAAGGTCAGGGTGTAGGTGTAGACACTGACGTTGGGCAGGGGCTGGCGCGACAGAGCTGAGCATGTCTGGGTGCAGGCATGGACAAACTGGCACCCGGCACGGGCCACCTTTGGGAAGTGGGCTGGGCTCTATTTGAAAGCGGGCAGGCAGCCGCCGGCCGAGAAATGGAAAGGATTCTGTGACCCGTGCTTTTGCTGCATTTCTTGCATGATCACGAGGATGATGGGTGGTGATGCCTTTTTGAGTTTGAAGTTTGGAATGTAACGGTTGTACTCAGAGGCTTTGTAACCAACAAACTAGCATGGTTGGGACTCGGGAGCATGAGAATTGAGTGTCACGCAAAGCATCGCCAGTGACCAAGGTCTTGCATGCCACGACACCAGCTTTTTTTTTTTTTTTTTTTTTTTTTTTTTTTTTTTTTTTTTTTTTTTTTTTTTTTTTTTTTTGAAATCGCGCTCGGCACGTGCTTCAGTAAGGGAAATAGGATAGTTTGTTATATCCACTGATCACATTGGTGAGGTACCTAGTAGTCGGCGGCTGGCACACTAACAATTGTCACTAGCTTTAACGGTGCTACTAATTAGGTGTACTAACTAGTGAAACTGTTGTGACACGACGATGAACTAGGCAGATGAAGCCCGTGCCAACCCATTCATCTCTCTCCTCGTGGACCTCGCTAAACACTTGGTCCGTTGAGCTGGAGACCCCATCAAAAGTTTGCTAGTTGCGCTCTTTCCAGGTGCCCCAGGACAGTAGCAACACTAAAGAATCGAAGTCGTGGCGTATCGTCCTCAGTACCGCGAGGCGGGACTGCAGCCACCAATCGGTGAGCCTTGAATCTTGAGTCGGGTATAGTTGGTGGCTGCCGACCATCGCCAACGTCTGCTGCCAAAGCTGTAGTGTAAACAAGCAGTCAGCGAGCACGTGTTCCACCGTCTTGGGCTCTTGAGAACACAACGCACACTCATCGCTTGGCTCGAGTCCATGTCGGTGGCGTCTGTCGGCCGTCCATATATAGCCGGATAACCTCCCATGTAGAGCTAACCTGAAGAAGAGTTTGACCTTGGGTGGTGCAGCCATCACCCAGAGCTCGTTGCTGCCTGGCAGCTCCATCCTTCTTGGGAAGAAGGCGCGATAGGCCGAGAAGCTGGAGTATGATCCATCAGAAGTGGGTGCCCAAACAATCTTGTCAACAATGTTCAGCTGCAGCTGGAGTACTTACGACGTCGGCCATGAACCGAACGATACACGAGCGGGGCGAAGAGGTAGATAGGACCCTCCGGCAGCCAGTCATCGGTCCAGAACCTTGTCGTTCAGTCCAGAACCTTGTCGTGCAACCGTCCCCGACGATGAACGTGATTGCTGCATTAAACATGCGTTCGACGGGCTTCTCCGGCATTGAAGGAAGACGCAAGCAGGAAGAGTCTAGGTGCGTGCGACACAACCGCTACCACCTAAAGCGGAGAGCATATACCAGAGGATCCTGAGGTCAGTTTGCCCCAAACCGCCGAGGTCTCAAGGCGAGCACACGACCGGCCACACCACTTTACACTTCCCCCGGCCACAGACTTGGTGCCCGCCCATAAGAACGTATGGCGGCTCTTGTCAATGGTGGCGATGGCCCAAGGGGAGAGGGCGCAGCATATAGCCCTGTGCACTGAGATTGCCGATAGAGTGGTCTTCGTTAGTGTGGACCGCCCTGCCATGGTGAGCAGCCTGGCCTTCCTTGTTGGGATGCGCACCATGACCGCGTCGATCACCGGTTGCTCATCCTGGCGCCATAACTTGGAGGGCGACAGGGGCACCCCCAAGTACCTGGTCAGTAACGCCACAACGCCACCTCACCCTTCAGCCACCCATGGTTCCCTCGTTGTCCTTCATGACATCGAGCACCTCTGTGCGGAGGCGGCTCCCGTGCCGCCATCGACGATTGGGTTTCAGTGGAATTTGGTGCATATCTTTTCACCATGTAACAATGTCACGTCAGCAAAAAAAATGACCGTATGATAAATATGGACCTATGGTGTACCACTTATCAAGTTAGGAGGTTGGAAATGCATTTCAAAGTTGAGCGTCTATGTGTAACAATTAACGAGTTTTTCTTAGGAAAACAATTAACGAGTTTAGGGGCTATAAATGCATTTTTAAAGTTCAAGGTCCTATATGACACACACTTACAAGTTTGAAGGCGCTTGTTCCATTTAACATTATAGTAAATTCAACCACTGTATTTAATATTTTATTCATTTCTCTCAGACCCGCGCGCATCATATCGCTACATATTCCATATATGGCAGTGGTTCATCAATCAAATCAATTTGATCAACAACTCAAAATTAATATAGCTGCATTATTTGAGGATAAATAATTCATGACTCGACTAGCGTATTACGTACATGGTTTGGTAAAAACGTGTACCACATACGTAATCTCTGTTGGATGGAGCAAATTATTAATGGAAGACTGATGACGACTTACGCATGTGGCCAAAAACGGTACGGGAATGAATCCCCTGCTTCAATTCCCGATTAGAATGCACGCACGTAGTCTATATCCCCTGTCGTCATCGGTACAAACTAACTTAAACTTCTCTCTCTGGCGGAGCATATATTCTAGACAAGTCCGGTACGATAGATCCACCCGTCTGTCTGGTAGCGATAGTTTTTGAGCAACCAATTAATTACAGCTAATGCAAATTTGTCCACCTCTTGGTCACGTGATGTTTCTATATATTGCCTGCCAAATTCCTTCATGGAGATCACTCGATCATCTACTACCATCTGCTCGCTACCACATTACTCTGCTTGGTAGCAATAATAATGGCATCTTATTCACGGAGAACTCTTTCAGCAGCCGTTATTATTGTCCTACTTGCCATCATGACCACCGGTAAGTAGTACTCGGTCCATCCTAATTTGTAGACCGCTTTAGTTTTCCTAGGTATCATGAAAAGGCCAAAATATCAATAGCTTGGGATATATGTGTGGCAAGCCAAGTGGTTTGACTATATTTTTCTATCGGACAACAAATCAACGACCTTCTTGGTCGGTTGGCCGACTTTTTCATGCTTGCAGAGATCACGTTGGTTGAGGCAGGCCGTGGCCGTTGTAGCCACCTGAGCGCCACATTTTCTGGGGTATGCTTCTTTGACGTTGATTGCTATACGACGTGTATCAACGAGGTCCCAATAGACAATATTAGCGGCGCATGTGACGGCTTCCCCGCTAAATGCTACTGTGAGACGACATGCCCACCTTGAGATTGGTGTTGCCTCCATCGTCCAATCCAATGATGATATGATACGATGATCCTTGTCGCCTCTACATATAACTATATAAACACTACTTGTACGACTATATAATATTATTAGCTTGCTTGTGTTGCCAAAAAAGTTGTTGGACTTGTGAATCCAATATTATTAGCTTGCTTGTGTTTCAAAAAAAAAAAGTTCTTAGAAGGTGTCAATCATAAATCCCATAATCATTTTAATGGCAGGATCAATTATCTCAATGATTAACGCCAGATCAATGTGATATATATATGATACATTGCTGCGAGTCCATAGGGACCGGATCCTTTTGGCAGCATGCACGGCAGCGTCGTCGTCGTAGCCCGGCCTTTCATACCTCTATTGTATTTGTTCCCTGATTATAATGACATCACTGCCCTACACTACACCAAGTCCATCGAGCGATCTCCTGCTATGTCCGCACCGGCCTCTGAAGAAGGATCCGATTTACAAGATTTCCCCCATCCAAATGTTCCCGCACAAGCATCTATGTCGACAACTCCAATTGCGGTGAGGCATCCGTGATTAGTGCAATCGTGTTTAATTTTTTTCTCAACCGTACAGTGGGAAGTTGGTAACTCTTTTTTTTATGAAGACCACCTTCCAAATATTAATTATTTTACTCTTAACGCTTTTTACTCCAATTTTAAACGGCAATAATAGAAATAAAACTTTTGTCTGCAGTGTAGTAGTAATCGTTTGAATTCAAACATGATACAAAAAAAGTCACAAATCTGCCAACCAAACATATTTATTTTCCATTCGTACACACAACACTCCATCAAAATATTTACACGCCATGTGTGCTCCCAAATCTCAAAATTCACGACTCGAAGCTCATCTTTGTTTATAGAAAGAAAAATCAACAAGTAATATGAAGAATACGCTGCATCTGGAGGCCAACATGGTGCTGCCATCATGCCGCATCCGCCTAAAAATAGAAACGGCCGCTGTCGATGAACGCGTGGCGCCTCGCATGAGAGGAGTGCGAAGCCACAACTGCGAAGCCACAACAACCGCGACCACCATGCACGGATCCAGTACGGGAGCGACGGTTGCCCATAGCCGAAATCCATGCGCTCCAGGGGCAGCCGCTGCCGGGCCATGCCGCGACATGAAGCAGCGCGCTGCCTGGTGAAGTGCGGGAAGGGGCATCCACCGGTGAGGTGCGGGAGGCCGACGCCGGCATGCGAACAGGGGAGGAGCTGTTCGACGCGCAGCCCCGTCGAGGTCGTTGCAGATGAAGGAGCGCTGCCTCCGCGAGAAGGCCACCACGGCCACGGGGATGAGGCCGCGGTCATGGAGGGCGCCACCACCGGCGCCGTCCATGCCTGCTGGAGAAGACCACGCAACAGGAAGGGGAGCCATGGAAAGGATTTGCTGACCCGCGAGAGCTGGAAAGGATTTGCTGACCCGCGAGAGCTGGAAAGGATTTGCTGACCCGTGCTTTTGCTGCATTTCTTGCATGATCTCAAGGCTGATGATTGGTGACGCCCTTTTTTGAGTTGGAAGTTTGGAGTGTAACGGTTGAACTCAGAGGCATGGGGACCAACCAACTGACACGGTTGGGACTCGGAAGCACGAGAATTGAAGTGTCACGCAAAGTAGCGCCAGCGACCAAGGTCTTGCGTTCTGTAACACACCATGGCGCCACCTCACCCTTCAGCTGCCGATGGTTCCCTCACTGTCCTTCCTAACATCGAACACCTCTGTGTGGAGGCGGCTCTCGCGCTGCCGATTGGGTTTCAGTGATTTTTTTTTTTACTGGAAAAGAGGGGCTGAGGCCCCTACAGAGATTTATTAAAAAAAACAGAGGTTCAAAAAGGTACACAAAAAAGAATGATATTCAATTGTGCTTTCAATTCATCAGCTATATCCAGGAGCTCTGCATTTAGGGGTATTTCGATTTGAATGATATTCCAACACATTCTTGCAAAAGATTTGGTGCATATGTTTTCACCATGTAACAATGTCACGTTAGCAAAAAAATGCTTGCATGACAAGTGTGGACCTATGGTGTACTACTTAATAAGTTTAGGAGGTCGAAAATGTATTTTCAAAGTTTAGGCTCTTTGTGTAACACTTAACCGAGTTTAGGAGATCATAAGTGCATTTTCAAAGTTCAGTAACCTATATGATACTATAACAGGCGATGCACAGGGGGCCATGTGGCAGCCTGAGCGGTGCCTGAGGGGGAGGGGGCCGGCGGCGGCGGCGCCTGGCGGCGACGACGGCGCGGCAGCGGCGTAGGGGAGGGCGGCGGTGCGGTGCGGGTGAGGGGGAGGGGGCGGCGGCCGGAGGCAGGGAGTAGGGAGAGATAAATGGGAATTACCCCTATCTATTATTGAGTTGATCTGATTACATATAGGGACTATTTATAGCCTAATGGACCTAGCTTGCATCCTAAGCTATTCTATAGAATTCTTGTGGATATTCTCTTTTTTTATTTTACATCCCCTAATTATAAAAAATACTTTATTTATGGATTGCTGACGTGGCGGCAGATGACGGTGCGGAGCCCGGCGCATGCGCGCAGGGGGGGCTGTGGTGGTATAAACCCTATATACCCGTATAGACAGTTCCAAGACTGCTCGGCAAGATAGTCCAGACCAGACAGAGTCCGGCCTATTACCAACCAGGCTGGTGGGCTGGACGACAAGACGAAGCCGTGGTCCGCAACCGACCAGGAGGTGGATCGCGCACAAGGATACTTGGCCTGCAAGTAGTCTTAGTCGGTTAGGTTAGATGGAGTCCTCCGAGGACACGACGTGATGTAACCGACCTCTTTACGTGTACCCTTGGCCGCTCGGCTATATAAAGCGGCCAAGGAGCCCCCTAGAACGCAACTATCTATTCTCTGACATCCTAGATCTAGAGAGCTTAGCAGCTCATTGTATTCAGCACTTGATAATACAGCATAACACGAGAAGCAGGACGTAGGGTATTACGCTTCCGAGCGGCCTGAACCTGGGTAAACCCTGTCTCCTTGGTTCGTTTTATTTCTCGACGTCCAGATCACGGATCTTAACGTGCCCTTGCCAAAGTTCTACTATCGTGGGGCGTCCCGTGGTAGACTGTCGGTTAGCATAATCGACAGTGGCGCGCCAGGTAGGGGGTGGCGTTTTTTATCTCAAGGCGATCCAGTTGGTATCCTTCCCCGCTTCTATGAACCTCGAGGCCAGCTGCGCCTTCACCTTCGGATCGGTCACCTGGACCACCGATATGTCGGCGTCCCTCGCCTTCACGGGAGCAACCGGGCCGGTCTCGGCACCGCCCGCAGGGTAGACGGTCTCAGCACCGCCCATCGCGCAGACGGTCCCAGCACCGTCTGCAATTCAGCCGACCCCAGCGCCGCCTGTAACAGAACCGACCAACTAATATAATTACTGTTCACTAATCAAGCCACCGTGGCAGCTTAAGTAGTAAACCGCAATTATACCAGCCCGGTAGTCCGCGAAATCCTGAAAGATCTCGAACTTTCTCAGAGTCACACCCGGATCACAAAGTTCGGCAGTTCCCATTCACTTAAGTTACTTTTACAAACTTTATAAAGACACCAATGGTTATAAATAATACATTTTACAACTCAGCATTTTCAAATAAACAGCGGAAAAGAATATTTTTGCAAACACACTCACACCTATGTAATTAAATTATAGAGCCAGCTCAGGGTCGACTCCTTCAAATGCATGAGGATAAGATATAAGAGTTGACTTGCCCAAAGTCTATTCCTCCCGTAGTGGGATATAAGTCCACCGTGTCACCACCGTGGTAATCTTCAACCTACAACAAACAACATTGGAAATTGCACCCTGAGTACGTTGTACTCAGCAAGACTTACCCGACTAAAAGAAAATAAAGACTCTTTGGTGGATGCCAGGCTTTATAGTGGGGTAGCTGACTCCTTATTTGCCAAAAAGATGAGCTTATTAATAATCATTTAGTGACAAAAGGACACTCTAGCTTATCCAATTAAGTTGGATCCTGCCATTACTACATTAGCACCTGCAGCTACTCACATTTTAGGTAGAAGCAATCAACATTAAGTAACCGCATTGATTGAGTAATCATTAAACCAACATGAGTGAACATAACCAACTCGCACAAGAGATATTATTTGCGACCGTGCCGCTGTCTCGATCAAGTATTCACTGTCCAGGAATGATGGCGATTATAATCGATTACTACTCAGCTGAGGGGGTATTCCTCACACAAACCACACGACTCCCGCCGGAGTCGATTCAATCACCATGATCTACTCGGGAAAAGACGCGGGATCAACATACCACCACCATGACCAAGGAAACTCCCGGCAGCCAACAGGTAAGCGTGCCCATCAAATGACATCGCCCCATCTTAAGGACTCACCAACCGGGCCCTTGTTACACCCACCCCCGTCGCCAGCATGGATACATGGCAGTTGAAACCCAGCCCAAGTAGATTCTTGGCTTCGCAGTTGGGCACCCAGGCCCTTCCAGCTATCTGTGAGGCGGCATTCAACATAATCGAGGACGTACAAAGCCATATTTCTTTAAGAGGTGATTTAGAAGGCCACATGGTTATGTTCATATCCAACATATCACAGTCCTCAATCCAAAACGGGTAGTAACCACCTATCATCGCGGAAGATGGTCGATCATCCGGCTTCTACCGATTAATAGAGCAGGCCTAAGCATGTAGTCGATCCTGTACGTAAAAGTAGGATAGTTCTGGTGGCAAGGTAGTCCTGATGCAACTACGGTTCCAATCAACGCCTATAACTTAATGCAGCATAAAGAATAAAAGGACGCAAGGTAAAACATTTGCAAACCGTAGGAGGGATGCTCCGGGGCTTGCCTTAGTTAGATGATCAGGTTGAAGCTCCAGGTACACGTCTACTCCACGTCGGGTTCCTGGTTCTTGATCACTTCGCGTGCGGATCCCTGTTCGCGACTTGTCCTTCTGGATCCTCAACTTCCCGACGAATGTTCTATACGTGATCCTGGAATGATGCGTATGCATATGCATGAGTGCGTGTTCATCGGTATATGCATGATCATGAATGATCAGGGATGATAGATGTTCATAGTCGAATAACCTACTTAATCTGCTACACTTATCACTAGCAAACAAGCCAGTAAAGCCAAAGACTTAGACCTAGGCATAACCACCCCTACTCAAACATCAAGACACACACTAAGTAACAACCAATCTTACATAGCCTAATCACCATGAGTCACCATTGTTATGCTCTACACATAACATCACACAATCATGCACTACTACCAATTATCGACCTACAACTGGCAGTTCAGTAATAAAATCATAATTGGAGTTCTATAAACCCTATGAACATGAATGAGGACAATCTGGAAAGCTTAACAAATTTCCCATCAATAATCTCAAGACACCAAGACATGATTCCTAACTTATCTGATCCTAAACAGACAACACTAGAACTGGTTCTGGCCAAATAGCATTTAAACAGCCTTTCTAACCAAGTTGCAAGAGCCATAGCTCCTAAACTAATCATCCAATGACCATCAAATTTCAACAGTAGACTCATATGCTAATTACAAACCAATCATATAGAGACAAGTTTCCCAGAATACCAACCTATCATTAGGTTAGGCATGGTATCTTGGAATTGACTCTAAATTAACCACCTATAGGTTGAACAGCAACCCATATCTAGACACATCATAAAATCCTATAAAAATTACAGTAGATAACACATGGTAATGCCAGTGCATCATCCAAGTTTCACCCCAATTGGATGATCCTCCTGGCATACACAAAAAAGACATGGCAGCAGCAAACCAAGGACATATAAATACTTTGCACTACCAACTTGCTTCTATCTTGAATCTAAGCACATGCAGAGCTACATTAGGGCATATAATAAGCCTACAAAAAGTATCAAACCTAAACTAGGCTTCTATAACTCATTTATGAATTATCTTTGACATAGGCAACAATTGACACTTGAACTACATCTCCATATTTTTACACATCAAGGATCCATGATATATTTATCATGGATAGAGCATGACAATACTAGGCTAACACAACAAGAACCACATTTTTTAGAACATCCTATGATTTACTATGCATTTCTAAAGATTAATAGCATTTCAAGAATTAAATCTAAACTCAACATAAAAGCATCACAAACAGGGCATCTCATATTTTCTATGCATAGGGCATCTAATAAGATAAATCTAGGAACTTGAATCATCGAATTTGGACAATCCTAGCTCCCTCTATGAATTTCTAAAGCTTAAAATGGATTTCTGGAAATTATTTTCTTTAATCAGAATAGGACAAGCACTTTGCATCCGGGACCCTGTACTTGTACTAAATTAACTAAGTGCGTATCCGAGAACCATTGTGTCTGCCCCTTTTGCAGCAAGAACCTCACCCCTCGTCGAATTCTCGGATGAGGTCCCTCGCGGCAGGGTAGAGGAGAGGAGGTCACCGGCTCGCGGCTTCCGGCTGACCGGCGGTGCGCTGGCGGCGTTGAGGAGGCGGCGGCGCACCGCGAGGCTCGCGCGCATGCGCTGGTGCCCTCAGGAGCTACCGCAGCCGGCTGGGCTCCCCTGGCCACGCAGGCCGGGCGCCGGCGGCGGGATTCGCCGTGGCGGCGCTGCTACTGGCCGGCGGAGGCCTCGGGAGAAGCGCGCGAGGGCGGGGCGATGCAGGCGGAGCAGCTGCGCGCGAGGATGGAGGAAGAAAAGAGTGGAGGTGGAGCGAGTTCCGCGGCGGCGCTCGACTTCCGCGGCGAGGACGGCGCTGGGTTTTGGCGGCGCGGCGCTCGGGAAGAGAAGGTGCGGCGAGGCAAAGCGGCAGGAGGCGGGCTAGCTAGCAACGCTGGCTGTCTGGGCGGCGGCGCTTGCGCTGCCCATTGCCGCAGCGGCAGTGGCGGAGCTCGGAGCGGCCATGGCGATGGCGGAAGCGGCGCGGCTTCGGCAAGAAGGAAACCGAGAGGAGGGAGGGAAGAGCGGAGAAGAAGAATGGGGAGTGAGGGAGAGAGAGAGCTGTCCCCCTCGGACAGGAGGTCGGCAGATGGTCAGGGGCGCTAGCGCCTCAGCGCCACGTGGCCATCGGGCGCCGGCAGGAGCGCCACGCGCCCAGGGCACGCGTCGCCCTTTGCGGCATTCAGCCGAGGAGGTGGTGGGTAGCGGAGTGGGCTCGGTGGAGGGCGTTTTTGGGCCGCTTCTGGGCCGATTTTGGTCATGGGCCCAAAACAAAGTTCGAAGCCCATACGTAGCTGGTCATTTTCTGTTTAGGCACTTTGGTCATTTGACCTATGGTTTAGGAGATAATTAAGTCCCAACATGGCAATGCCAACACTCTAACGACGGTCGATCTAGGCTCGGGTTTTCTTGCAATTGGATGGCCAATTTTTGGCATGCTGTGCCCCAATGGGTTAGCTATGTTTTTCATATTTGGGCTAACTAAAGTTGTTTCATGGAATTTGGAGAACGCAGCATGCCAATCGACCGACGTCATTAAACCTAGCAACTTCGTCACTCGTTTTGAGCACCTTCTAGGCATTTTCATGAAAAAGTCAAAACATAAAGTTTTCTCGAAATACTCTACTCTTCGAACTTTATTAAAGGTCCGACTCGAGATAAGCAACGTAGCTACCACTTCCAGTTCAAGCCAACAATCACATTTATAGACTAAGTCAAACAGAGTGCAGACAAACATCAAGCAATCATGTCAAGATGATGATTAGATGCTAATGATATGATTATGCTCATGATTTGCAAATGAATGATTAACATCCAGGAAGTTACAGCTCTAACCCCCTTAAAAGAAATCTCGTCCCGAGATTTGGTGGAAGTAGATTAGTTTTTTTTCGAAAACCGATAACTCTCATAGCGATAGCTCATGCTTTACCACTGTCGTCACGTTTATCCAGAAACTTCTCATTACTGGTCACAGCCAAGTGACTCCGTTCCAGGTTACATAATCTCAATACCTAAGATCCAATTCATCTTCGAGTATAACTTTCCGGCTCCAACATGGTGTCCCCAGGACACAATACTGTTTCATCCAGGACACTCTTGTTTTGCTCGAGTTATGGCGTTGGAGACTTGACAAGGTCACAATCAACTCACGAGGCATACCATACACTGGTAACCTCGGGAAAATCCAATTTACCACACCAACTGTTCCTCTCCTTGCAACTTACAGAACATATGGTCCAGATGGCGGTGTCGATGCTTCATGGGCAGGTGATGTCGAATAGATGAGGTAATTTGGGTTCAGCTCTATCTCATTGGTTAACTTATGCTCACTCCCAGGGAGCATCTTCAATCATGATTTGCAACTGACATGCCTTCTTTTAAGGTAATGCTACCATTACTATGTCAATCTTAAGTATGAAGATGACAAGGGATAGTATGATAAGCATTCTCATAGATCCTGAGACAACATCCCATTAGAGTAGATTATCATGTAGCATGACCAAGCAACTACCCAATAGGAAATTGCCGAGGGGTACTTGAGAGGAAATCTGCTATTCGCATCATCAAATACATCGAAAGGTGCTTCAAAAATCCATAGGGTTTACCACTAAGAAGCTAAGCGTAGATTCCGCAAAACAGAAACCACGTGACTCACCTCCTAGGTGGCAACATATGACTTTGTCCACACAGGTTCAATGTTGGCACAGCCCTTCATAGGAACACTGGCTAATAAAATGCCAATATGAATTATTTTGATCGAGAATACTCAACTTTTACATGTAGAAATCAAAATTCCTAGGTCATGGATACCCGAATCTTCTCATGTAGAAGTCAGAGTTCTTAGGTCAAGAACTCCTTGACTCATCAAAACCCACAAAATTCCTTATTCCATTTAGCAGTTTTGACAAGCTAAGTAAATCCTATAGCAAGCATCTTCAGGTAGCATCTTCTTGCATACAATACATATTCTCGGATTAGGGATTCACCACTCTGGGTATACCAAAAGTATCCTTCCAACCATACTCGTGACAAGCCTTATCCAAAAGGGTTCCCATATTGAGCCAACATGCACGTCCCAACAATGCTTGAACGACACGTAAGGTCCATAATTTATGAACCCAAGGTTACCAAATTACTCATGCCATGCATACCCAATGCATGACAGATTCGTGCGTACTGACTACCTGATCCTCATTCAGGCGCAAATCCACTAGTACTTCAAACATCCAATTATGTGTAGAGACTTCATCTTATCCCCAGGACACATTGGCTTCTTGTAGATGGACGGTTGACAGTTGAGTACCACAAAATGGATGGCCAAGGATGTGGCATTTGTCCGATTATCTCAATAAAGGCCCTTACTCGATGAGTTTTCTCCTTTGATTCCCATATGGCAAGAGTACCTTATAGGACATTAAAAAGGTCTAACCCCCTTAAAAAGGATTCCAACTTCATGATAAGGGGTTCCATGGAGTATGGACTCATTCCGCCGATCGGCAAAATCTTATATCCATTTAAATCCACACCGACGGCTCCATTACTCTGACACTTGTGTTGGCAAGAGTGACTCCACTGTGAGCAAAGGAACAACTAGACACCATCAAAAACTCAACAAATAGTACTCGTACTTCGCTCTCAAAAGCTCTCAGCTTGGACACATGATTGTTCATCCCAAAACACCTCTCAAACACGCATCAAAACACATCGTATACTCTACACAAACTTTAGAGGAGCACACATTCTACAAGGGATAAGGTGACTCTAGGGGAAACACTTGGTAGTCTATCGGCCTACCATCTCTCGTAGTCAAGACAAGGTTAATGTTAGTGACCTATCCTTCAAAAATCATATTATGACACACTTCAGGGAAAGACTTCATAGCCAACGTTATCAGAGAATGATCAATGAATACCAAAGATAATCCAGGTAGGGTCACGAAAAATTACATCGAGGTAATCCGTGTAATAGGTCGAGGTTAACAACCACGAGGTTCGCGAGTGCCAAATAGCTCAACCATGTGTCGGCCGCCACTGGGAGCTCTCAGTTGCGTCGCGACACCGTAGACACCATCACAGATATTACGCATCGAGATGCAACTTTACATGACGGAGAGCATTCTCGCACGAATAGGCATTGCGTGCAAGACATGAAGTGAACGACCGGCAAGGATGGTCGTACTGTTAGAGAATAACAAGGAAAAACAAGGAATGATACATGGCACACCGTCTTCATGGTTACATCTCCTACTTGTCGAAATGATCTCCCAATACAAGGCTTATTGAGAAAGCTAGCTGCCAATCCAAGGATTAGCAAACCAATAGGTCTAATGCCCAAGGATCAGCGAGAAAGCAACTAAACGCTTTGGGCATGGAGTTAAGCTATCATTACAACTTTCTATTCGCACGAGCCATATCGATAAGACTATTTTATCAACAATCTACTATCGCGGTCTAAGCACGTGCACAAGCATCTAAACAATCATTCGAGGAAAACGTGCGAGGCCACATTCTAACTTTGGATAAGATGGGAGGAAAGATCACCCCTTGATCATGACATTATCAGGCTTCTGACAATGCAACTATGTGTTGGTGGATTATTTTGGAAAGATACACCATACAACATTCAAAAAATGTTGTAGGACGAAGACATGGCCGAAACATTACACTGGTGTAGCTAAGGTAACATGCTACGATTGGTAATCACAATGCTGTCGTGTCCCCTAGCAATCCAACTATGCACCGGCCGGTCACATGGTGGTGCTAGGTTTCATTCACGGCACTGCGAACTTCAATCGAGACTACATCACCGAATCCACGACCAATGGTATGTTTCGCCAGGGGATAGAACACATATACTACAGGACATCTTGTACCGACAGCTTTGGGCACAAGACAAGGTAAAAAGAATCGTCATCGATTTAAAATTCGAGGATACCAAGGAGTATGTATGGAACAAACATGGCATAAACTACACACTAAGGTCATGTTGTTCCCACAGGTATGATGGATAGCAAGATTCGCTTAAAACTGGTCTAGGTATGTGACAGCAAGGAACCAACGTCGACATGCCATCATGGATGGATAACAAGGGAAGCGAATTCACAAGGACGGGAGTTTGAACATTTTTTTAAACCACAACAACGTTCTAGACCAAACCTATAAGCTCCGCATGATACTCGTTCATAGTGGCTAGTCTAGATCAAATCCATCAGCCAACACATCACATCAAGCAATTCTACCGTTCAACATATCATGGCAACCACAACGCATGGATGCATGGCATAACATAAAGGTCCATAAAAAGGAAACAAGAAACTCTACTAGCAAGCAGCACTTAGACTACTCCTCAGGTTGCTGGTCCATGTTCTCCACATAACATGTATCTTCAACTTCGTCATTCTCCATGTCCGGCATTGCAGAGGTATTGCCACCAATTCCTCTTTTGTTATGGAGCCCTCATAAGCGAAGATGACCCCAGGTACTCTCTTAGTCGTCCTGAGAGGAATATGGTGAAAGTGAACATAAACATGTTGAACTTCTTCTTAATCAGCCTTTCTAGGAGGATTGAGTTGAAGCTAATTGTAGACCCTCTACGGATCTCCTTGTAAAGCTCCATTCGTGACGTCCAACACAATCACCCGATTTCCCAGGCGATATTTCTCGTTCCGAAACTCACTCCAATGTTGCACAACTGTACCAAGGACTGTTGCTGCTGACCAAGTAGGGCAAGCAAATCCGAAACTGACTTTGCGCCAAAAGCTTCATGCATGGCAACATTCTTTCGTTGCGTAGCCCGTTCCTTGGAAAGCGTTATTTACGCAAGTAACATAGTCACCCTCTTTACTTTCTCTTCGTATCCCTTCATCACCGACTGCTGCTTAGCGGTGACATAATCAGACTCATGATTAAGAGGTTTCCAATGCACTCTCAAAACAAGAGTAGCTCTTTATCATGGCAAGCATTGCACTGCTAGCAATACCATTGCTAATCTCAGCCTCATCCGTACCACCAACAAGTGCAGTCTCACCAATCTAGCGCCACACAACATGGTATGGGTCACCCTTGGAAAACACACTCACAGTGGCACGAGCAACTCCATCGGGACATCTCTTAAGCAATTCCCTCAGGGCTCCATAAGCAACTATATTCGCACCTTTCTGAGGGTTCCTGCCTCGAGCGATAAAGCGGCGGCCACACCAAAGTGACCCACCCTCGCTCTTGGCAGAAATCACAACCTTGACAGGGAGTAAACTTAGACGTTGACCTTCCATCTCTTGACTCCACTGGTAGCGAGGCTTCTTTACCCGTGATATAACCCACAGAGTGCAGAACTCACCATAAAAGAGACGGCATTTCCAAATTCCGTCAGAAACTGCTTGATTCCATATGGCTCACAAGTGGCAAGCTGATGTTGTAGAGCTTCTGCTTTGGTTGACTTGGATTTGATGTGCTTCAATCATGCCTCTTGTACAGCCGAATTACAACTCTCATGTGACGAAGGTTATATTGGTCAATTTTTATCGAAAGAGAAGCATTCACTTATGGGGAAAGAAATAGTGTTACACCCATGAAATGATCATGTGACATGATGCATGCGCGTTCTGTACGCCCTCACAAACCTAGAAAATAATAGATTCTAGCGGTTTTAAGCGGTGGCATATATACGGCTCTCATATAGCGGAAACTAGTCGAACTATACGAACTTGTGTGGTTAGTGTACATGCAGAAGATTCCATATCAGCCCAAAATCCCATATGAATGCAAGCGACGTAAAAACTCGGCACCTTAGGAATAAGGTCAAAGCTCTGAATACAAACAACTCCTATTCAACACCCTTCTCCACACAGGAATATCCCCGATATCCCTGTATGTAGGTGCACGCTAACCAATCATCGTCAGAAGACGACATCCCACACATGGGACACTTTCATATGAACATGTGTAGGACATGTAAATAATCCAGTGCCATATAAGCAGTCCCCTGGATCGGCAGTGTATCCGATCATGCTCTCACAACTCACACTTACCTCGGCGTTGAACCGACTTACCAGAGCGTAGAGGAGTATGAAACCAAACATAACCATTCAAGTGAATGGCCCCCATACATATCCGTCGTGTATGAGTGCGACAAAAGAAAATATGATGCAATACCCAAAGTTAGCCTCTTAGATAGCCACCTAGTAGTCCTTAACTGGGCATATAGGACACGACCACTGGCACACTTTAGTTTTGAACTCATAGTTTTTCAAACACTTATATATATCTATAAGTTGGCAAATAGTTTTGTAAAACAAATCCTTTTGTTTTTAAACACTCAAGTGAACAGTAAGTGCTGAACCATGGAGCTGATACCATCTCATAATGTAACCGACCAACTAATATAATTACCGTTCACTAATCAAGCCACCGTGGCAGATTAAGTAGTAAACCGCAATTATACCAGCCCGGTAGTCCGCAAAATCCCGAAAGATCTCGAACTTTCTCAGAGTCACACCCGGATCACAAAGTTCGACAGTTCCCATTCACTTAAGTTACTTTTATAAACTTTATAAATACACCAATGGTTATAAATAATACATTTTACAACTCAGCATTTTCAAATAAACAGCGGAAGAGAATATTTTTTGCAAACACACTCACACCTATGTAATTAAATTATAGTGCCAGCTCAGGGTCGACTCCTTCAAAAGCATGAGGATAAGATATAGGAGTTGACTTGCCCAAAGTCTATTCCTCCCGTAGTGGGATATAAGTCCACCGTGTCACCACCGTGGTAATCTTCAACCTACAACAAACAACATTGGGAATTGCACCCTGAGTACGTTGTACTCAGCAAGACTTACCCAACTAAAAGAAAATAAAGACTCTTTGGTGGATGCCAGGCTTTATAGTGGGGTAGCTGACTCCTTATTTGCCAAAAAGATGAGCTTATTAATAATCATTTAGTGACAAAAGGACTCTCTAGCTTATCCAATTAAGTTGGATCCTGCCATTACTACATTAGCACCTGCAGCTACTCACATTTTAGGTAGAAGCAATCAACATTAAGTAACCGCATTGATTGAGTAATCATTAAACCAACATGAGTGAACATAACCAACTCGCACAAGAGATATTATTTGCGACCGTGCCGCTGTCTCGATCAAGTATTCACTGTCCAGGAATGATGGCGATTATAATCGATTACTACTCAGCTGAGGGGGTATTCCTCACACAAACCACACGACTCCCGCCGGAGTCGATTCGATCACCATGATCTACTCGGAAAAAGACACGGGATCAACATACCACCACCATGACCAAGGGAACTCCCGGCAGCCAACAGGTAAGCGTGCCCATCAAATGACACCGCCCCATCTTAAGGACTCACCAACCGGGCCCTTGTTACACCCACCCCCATCGCCAGTATGGATACATGGCAGTTGAAACCCGGCCCAAGTAGATTCTTGGCTTCGCGGTTGGGCACCCAGGCCCTTCCAGCTATCTGTGAGGTGGCATTCAACATGATCGAGGACGTACAAAGCCATATTTCTTTAAGAGATGATTTAGAAGGCCACATGGTTATGTTCATATCCAACATATCACAGTCCTCAATCCAAAAGGGGTAGTAACCACCTATCATCGCGGAAGATGGTCAATCATCCGGCTTCTACCGATTAATAGAGCAGGCCTAAACTTGTAGTCGATCCTGTACATAAAAGTAGGATAGTTCTGATGGCAAGGTAGTCCTGATGCAACTACGGTTCCAATCAATGCCTATAACTTAATGCAGCATAAAGAATAAAAGGACGCAAGGTAAAACATTTGCAAACCGTAGGAGGAATGCTCCGGGGCTTGGATGATCAGGTTGAAGCTCCAGGTACACGTCTACTCCACGTCGGGTTCCTGGTTCTTGATCACTTCGCGTGCGGATCCCTGTTCGCGACTTGTCCTTCTGGATCCTCAACTTCCCGACGAATGTTCTATACGTGATCCTGGAATGATGCGTATGCATATGCATGAGTGCGTGTTCATCGGTATATGCATGATCATGAATGATCAGGGATGATAGATGTTCATAGTCGAATAACCTACTTAATCTGCTACACTTATCACTAGCAAACAAGCCAGTAAAGCCAAAGACTTAGACCTAGGCATAACCACCCCTACTCAAACATCAAGACACACACTAAGTAACAACCAATCATACATAGCCTAATCACCATGAGTCACCATTGTTATGCTCTACACATAACATCACACAATCATGCACTACTACCAACTAGTGTAATGCCCGTGCTAACGCTACGGCTTCATCTCAAGAACACACATGAAACAACCAAACTATATTTTTTTTTCATAGATCAACTTTCATACAATTGTATATGACCATGATACAACATTGTGGTATATTTTTTTTATCATTCTATTATATACACGAAAAGTCTGCCAACAGGTGCATATGGGGCATTAATCCAATATACAAGGGTAACTTCTTTAGTACATGAGCATTGTCCTGCTGTATGACTGCGCTCTTTAGCCACAAAATCATATCCATCTCTAGAAGAATGTGTCTACATGACGCCTACATATTTTGACAAAAATATGTTAATAGAACATAAGATTTGCATCTTCATTACCAACACCTGCCAATATTGGTACGTTGCAAATTACACAAGATCAATTCTCGCAAACATAGAAATATCCAATCATAGGATTCCATTGCAGCCAGCTGCCCAGACAGCAAGAACCCAAAATGAATCTTCTTGAAACCAAAATGAAATAGATAACAGGTCCATGTTTGTCCAGTTCCAGGGCTCCAAATAAATAGAGAAAATGCAGTAACCAATACACATGAAAAACAGTTTAACCAATACCCTGCAGTAAGCTTACCTCTAGTTCCATCAAGTCATAATGTGCGGCCTCTTTCAGCTCCCCAAAGAAAACTTTAGCATGTGATCCCTCTCCTATTATAGTGGAGAAAATACAACAGAGTCTAGATTTATAAACAAAAGCCATGTTTTAAATAGCGAGCTAAGGTCAAGGTGTTTAGCGTTTTATAAACCATAATTAGCGGACTTTAGCGGCAAAATTGTGCATGAATGCAAATAGCGGCACAATTTTTTTCAAGCTATTTCGGGCTATAGCGGCAAAAATAGCGGGCTATTTTTTTCATGCACAAAAGAGAACTGAACTAAGAAAGATTTTTTACAAATTACTTGCTGAAATTTGCTCAAATATCATGCCATGGTTGATCCCATTTATAGCATAAGCAAAAAAGAGAAATCCATTTTCTAGATCTAACATTTAAAGTTAAATCAAGAACTGGAAGTAGATTATACCTTTTTCAACTCTCACCATGAATGAGGGAATGTTGACAAGCTGCTTCCAAAATCTGCAGAAATAGGCTTAAGTCACATTGAGGTGTAATTGCTGCCAAAAATACGCAATTGAACAAAAAGTTTAAAACATCAGCTAATTGCTGGACTACAACTATACTAATAAAATTGATCAATTCACTTACCCTTTACTTTTCCCCTTATGTGATGTACCTGAATTGCTATTGCATCCATCCTAGTGCGATGCTGCAATGCTGATGGGTCAGATAAGATATCAGAGTTTCAGACTTTCAGAGATAGGTCACTCATTCACTCGTCACTCATCAGCTGCCTCACGGCTCAGTGGTTCAGGCACTCACGGTCAGACGCATGGGCTCGATGGTGGAAGCAGGAACCAAGAAAAGGATGGAAGTCAGACAGTAGCCAGGCGGCCCTGGCAGTCGAGCATCGGAGTGTACCGACCACCAGTCATGTTCTCCCCCCTTGTCATATTCAGACAAGAGACGGTTCTTGAGACTAAAGAAAACAAAGACTATAAATCAGCCTTGCAAGCATGTTTGGGATGGCAAGTTGATAGTACAAGGTCTGATTTGGTTGCGAAGTCCATGCTTTAAATATTTAGATAAACTCTCCTCAAATGGCTATCACAAGGAAAAAAGAGAAAACACATCATGCATGTTGCCTGGTGAACAGTCATATGGTTCCATTTCCATGGTAATCATTTCTCGACTCAGGAAGAGAATATAAGCATTGATTTCGAAGACGAAAAAAAAACCACAACCCAAGTCCTTACCATAATTCCAAACTTCCGCAGGCTGGAACCTGAAACCACTTGCACCATCGAGTACTTCTTGACAATGGAAAATTCCAAGTGCTGGTGAATGTTTGTTTGTGACAATGAACATTCTTTTCCACCAGATTATCACTTCCATGGCCACCTCCTCTACATTGCAAAATAAAAATACGCTTTCTTTCCAACTTACAAGAATAAATCAACTGTGTTCCCTAAAGAATTATATGTGCAAATAATGACCAAATGTGTTCCCTAAATATATCACGCTCAAATCCACTCATAAAATTATTACCAAAAAAATCAATTAAAAAATAAACATTTTGATATGCTATATCCTCTTAATAATAGAGATGATAAGCATTGGGAGAAACACATCATGGCTTCCTAGAAAACATTGATTCCTGAACGAGGTCTGTTTACGTTCCTAGAAAACAGAATGCGAAATCATCCTCTAAAACAGAATGCGAAATCATCCTCTGATCAACAAACAAAGCAAGAAAGACAAGTTCAGAAGCACAAACCCAGTGGGGAGCTCATCGTCGTAGGAGAGGAGCATCTTGACCCTGTTGCTGCCTTCCTTGTCCAGTCCAACGCCCATCTCTGCACGCCACCTCCGCTGCCAACAACTCACGAACCCCTGGAGCAGGCCCCAAATAAGATGCAGTTGCTTTTCTACTCACAGACCAAGACGCACAAATCGAATCACGCCGGTGACAACAGGAACGCCGTCGGCGCCGCAGCCGTGGATCCGAGCAAGCAAATGGTGCGCGGGCTAGGACCATTCTTACGAATCGAGCGACGGGCGCGGTGTCTGGTTAAGCACTTCCGCTCCCTTCGCCCAAACCCTAGGTGCGGACGTTCCTGCGCGTTCAGCCGACGCCTCCTCTCCCGCCCACGCCGTCGGTGGGCGGATCAGGCCGGCGGCCTTGCCTGGTGGTCGGCGCCCAGCCTGCCGTGGTGGCCGGCGCGCTGGTCTCCTGCCCTATGCCAGTGGCGCGATGGACGACCTCCATGGCGGCGGTGGCTCCTTGTTCTTGCGCCCACCGATGTACCAGTTCGTGTCGTCCTCGCCAGCGGCGCGGCGGACGGACTTGTGTGTGGAGGTGGCCCGGTGCGTGATCGTGGAGAGTAGATGAACAGCGCCGCGGAGATCCCGGCAGCAGGCGCGTGCGTGGAGGTAGTCCGCCGTGGTGATCCTGGAAAATTTGAATTTTGAAGGAGGGCGTATGTAGGCTGATTTGTTACCTTCGGTGGAAACAGAAAAATCACGGTGTTTCTTTTTTTCATCGAGGTCGGGATTCGATCCCGTGGAGCGTCGTTCCAAGTAGGGATGTTGCGGGAGAAGTTTTTGTCTGCCTTGTGGGTCCGGTGTAAGGGACAGGCTTCTTACGCCTTTACAAGATTTCAATTATAGTATAGATTATCGACCTACAACTGGCAGTTCAGTAATAAAATCATAACTGGAGTTCTATAAACCCTATGAACATGAATGAGGACAATCTGGAAAGCTTAACAAATTTCACATCAATAATATCAAGACACCAAGACATGATTCCTAACTTATCTGATCCTAAACATGCTTCGGGAAGTAATGAAGTGCAAGCAATACATGAAGTGCAAACAGAAAACTATGCCTTTTGCAATCTGTTTCCTGGATGTCTAAACATGTAATCTGGGAGTTGGCTCTGGTTGTCAATTGCTCGCGGTCGTCTGTCGATGGTACTATGTGACTGTAGGCAGCTGAGTGGTTTTTTGGTTTTGTCCCTTGGATCCTTAGCTGATCTTATGCTTGCTTCTTGTTAAACTCTTCAAACGGTATTTCCGTTGTAATACAATGGGAATGGGGAATTGCCCTCGTGTCAAAAAAAAAAAATATATAAATGAGATCACTAGTTTTAACATAGAATATTTTCTTTTTGATGGCAAACGTTGTCACTCGCTCATTCGGTAACAATTTTTTATACGTACAAGGCTAAATCTATATATCTATTCTATATCTTCTCCTCCTCCTCCTCCTCCTCCTCCATATACTTAATTGACAAAATTTCAGCCTGTCTTTTTATCCGTTCCTGAAATTTCTGTCCGCTCACAAAGAGTCCCTAAAAGGAAACTTCAGTTCTCCCGGCCATCTCTCCCGTTAGGGGACGGTAATATTTTCTTTTTCTGCCCTTCTGTCCTGCGGATATAATTAGTATAGAACTCTAAGACATAAATTACTTAAGTTAATAATAATAAATTATTTAAAGAGGCAATATTTCAGTAGCTTTGTTGTTTCTTTTTATTATGAAATTTAATATCTACACGATTTGCAGTTCTAAAAAAAACATTGTACGTTAATTCAATCCAACATGGACACGCCCAAAAAATCATGTATACTAAATAATAAAGGTCACCAACAATATGAAAAGTGAGCACAAAATCAACACCACTAAGTATGATGACTGACGGCCATGACTCGGGACGATGGGGATAGGGCAGCATGGGCGACGATGCTTTGGCGATGCGGGCGGGAGGACGACGATAACGCGAGTTGAGACCGGCATAGACGAGGCTAACGCAAAGGTGTAGGGAGGCGCCGAAGCACGACAACAACGTTGGGCGGGAAAAGGCGGCGCTTCCAACATGAAAGCTCATCTTCGCAGCCAGCGTCCCCACGCCGACGCGCTCGCCCCCGAGGCCAGGGGAGGCCAAGTTGGTGAGGAGGCCACCAAGGATGGAGCGTCAGTGTTGGTGAAGGTCGCGATGGTCGCCATCTCACGAGGCAAAAAGAATGGACATCGTCGCTGGCCTCAGCGCCGATGTTGAGGATAAGGGCATCCGGCAGAGCCTCCTAGGCAAAGCTACGCGGTCCAGTGGCATGAGCGCGCCAACTAGAAGGCCAGTTGATGTCGAAGGCTCATGTATGCTTCTCCCAATGTAGTTGGCTACCTGGCTGTTGTGTGTGAGAAGTAAAAAAAGGAGATTGAGTTGACCTTAGGGTTTCATCCTCTTTTATACCAGCTCTAGATGATTCGTGGTCGGTGAATCCTGATCAACAGCTCACGTTACTTAGGCTTTAGGGATCTTGGGCTGTTATCGGGCCTCAAGGGGAGCCGCACGGACGCCAGCAGGCAGTGCACATGGCTATGCTGCGCAGTTGCGCTTTTAAAACTAAAATTAGGTGGGGGACCCTCTCCCATCCCGTCGAGTTCTCAAAAAAAAAAACTAAAATTAGGGTGCTGCTCGCGCTAGGACGTCCTAGCATAGGACGGCCCAAGCTAGCAGCGGCCCACTAAATTAATTAAACTGTGCCTCAAAACAGGAACGGCCCTCCTGCCCTCTCTAGGCCTTCGTGACCCAACGCGCGCTCTTCTCCGTCCAGCACGGCTCCGCCCACCTGCCCGCCGCCTGCCACAGCAACCGCCTCCAACAAAAACCGGCACCCCTACTGAAACAAAAACAAAAATGAGCAAAAAAGGAACAAATGGAACAACAGCAAAAAAGATGCTGCAACATAACCGCCCCCCACGATGAAACACACCCTAATGGACAGATGAAACACACATGAAAGCATCAACTAAAACACATTAGGAATGACTTTTTTAAGCATCCACACCAGAAATTATTGATGAACCCACATGAAACATATTGATGCAACAATGAAAGACAACCAGCTGAAACACATCATAATGAACGGATGAAACAACATGAAACATATAAATGCAACAAAAAAGAAAAGAAAACACAAGCTGAAACACACCAGATAAAACTGATGAACCAACATGAAATATATTGATGCAACAATGAAAAACAACCAGCTAAAACACAAAAAAAAAAGAAAAAACTGAAAAAGAAACAACGTGAAACATATTGATGAAACGACGATAAGACAGCAACTGAAACACGACAGAGTGAACTGCTGCAACAAGCTAATAAAAACCTATGCAACATCTAGGGGAGAGCAAATGCAAACAAAACACCAGAGGAGGAGGAGGGGGGGGGGAGAGGGGGACGCCTACCTCGGCCAGATTCACCGCCGCCCACCCGCTGCTCCGCCTGGCTTGGTTGAGGCCCCGCTGCCGGGCCACAACCATGGCCGCAACAGCCCTAGAGGAGGCCGGATCCGGCCGAATCCACCGACATCCCCGCTGGATCCGGTGCGCCGCCTTGGAAGCACGTGAGCAGGAGATGAGCAGAGGTATGAAGGAAGGAAGAGAGAGAGAGAGGAGGATGAGACTGGATCCGAGCGGATCCACCACCGCACCCGCCGGATCCGACGAATCCGAGGCTGCCATCGCCGGATCAGGCGGATTTCGCAGCCGTCACCGCCCGATGCAGCACTGTCGCCATGGCCGGGACGTGCATGCAAAGGACGGCGCGAGGAAATGGAGAGGGGGGAGCACGTGCAGGGGACCACGGGCGCGCGGGAGGCGGAGCTCGGTGAAGCCCCGGAGCGACACATGCAGAGACAGTGCGCGGCGGCGCATGCGCGACGCTGGCTACGGAGGAGCAAGACATGCGAGAGAGACCGATGGAGTGGATGGGAGAAAATGAAGGGGACCCATTGACGGAGAGAACCAGGAAGTGTGCGGGCCCACGTCTATCACCGCGCGGTCCCTCCAAGGTTCGGTGACGCGCGTCCTATTCAGAGGCGGAGTGGGCGACGGGTCGGTCCATTGGGCCGAAGCCACGTTGTCCGATGGTTAGGACGTAAGTAGTATAGCATTACCGCTAAAATTATGTTTTTCATTTTCCAAAATTTAGGAAAAGTAGCTTGCATGAGGAAAGTAACTTTTTGCAATTTTAGTTGTTATATTAAAATGTTGCACATAACATATATACATATTGAATTGAATAATTTGGCATTCACCCGTAGCAACGCACGAGCACATTTACTGGTAATAATAAAAAGACAATTTTTTTGTGGAAAATCTTTTATCCAACTAAGAGATTAACTAGGTTACCGTTTAAATTCTCCCGTTTTCATGTCCAAGTCCTTTTTCTTTTCATGGATAATAACAAAGAAATAAGCAATTTCGCTCAAAAAAAGAAATAAGCAAGACCGTATATACCAATCTAGAACATAACTCTTGGACGGAAACTAATCAAAGATCTTGAATTATATATAGAGTTACACCTTTTCTGGTTAAATAAAATAAGCTACATCCATGCATCAATGCATAAACTTTTTTGTTTCAAAAAAAAAAAAAAAAAGAAATGTGATGGAGTCGGAAATGTGGGTGAGGCTGTTCTGCGGTGTACGAGTCGAGAGATCCGTTGCCTAGGGCAAATCGCCGTCATCCGATGCGCCGGCTCTTGCACGAATACATGGCGTTGCAGTATGTACCAGGATCATTTAAGAATGTAATTACAGTATACCTCGAATGCCGCCGACACGACGGTCCGTTTTTTTCACACAGTAGCCACACCGCGTGCGGCTTTGACATCAGTCGCCATTGTCACCTCTACGTGATGGGTTCGTGCTTTTAGTAGGAGCACGGTAAACAACGATCTCTGCTTGTGCAATAATCCACTGACCAGAAGGGCAAGTTCCTTCCCACCGCCGAATTGGGCGTGGTGTCTAACTTAACGATGATTACCCATCTGATGGTGGCACGGCAGTCAGTGGGAGTATGAATGCTCACCGTGGAGACGGCACACGACCTCAGGGTGGCATGACCCCTACCGGGTCTTCTCCTCTATGTCGCTCGGCAAAGTTGAATAGGACCTGGTCATCTGCAGTGGTGCCGTATACTGGCCTGATCACCATGGGGAGACTACGCTGGTGCTCGTTTCATTGTGGACATGTGCACCCAACAGACTTGGAGGTGGTGTTTCGTAAGTCGGGATCTTAGGAAAAGTGTCGTATGGGACGGTGCCGCACTTTAGTCATTTTTGTTAATTTTACTTCCCTGATCAAGTAACTCTCCATCTTTTCTTATATAGATAGAAAAAGATAAATAATACCGAGCTGAGCGGAAGGAAAAAGTGACGAAAAAATTATGCCAAAAATTTTGATTTTTTATTATTAGGTATATAAACATAGACATAGACATAGACATAGACATAGACATAGACATAGACATAGAGTATGAGTCTATCAGGGCATATTGACTATGCCATGACATGGTCCTAACACGTGACACCCAATTAGTGAATATCATTATTGGTTCTTGAATTCCTATTTAGGTCTTGACTTGATAATATTCTCAAAATGCACTTGTATATCACCTAAACTCGATAATAATATCACGTTAGTACTTGAATTTAAACGAGAACACATGATGCAAGGACCGTTAATTTACTCAAAATGCACTCAGCGTTCCATACATGGGTGGTTTAGCCCAAATGTTCAAGATTTTGAGTGAAAAAAAAAAAAAACATGTTGAGAGTCCAAGATCTGGATGATAAACGCAGGACAAGGGAACGTGGCAGTGTGAGTTTTTATCCTCTGGAGGTAAATCAGTACTCTTGGAATCCTGCCTATCCAGCATACCCATGTACACCATGGGTGTGTACTACCTATATGAAGGAAATTTCCAGGATATTGACACAATAAGGTTGAGATTTTACTGGCAGGGGACAAGCGAAAAAGGAAAATACCATATGGTGAAGTGGGAAGCTTTGGCCAGACCAAAAGAGTATGGAGGGTTGGGGTTCACTGACATAAGAGCCATGAACACTTGCCTCGTGATGAAAAGGATTGACAAACTAGAGAGAGGTGACAAGTCTTTATTGCACTCTATTGAGAAATAACTGCTTAGGTGACAAAAGCATATACCAAGTTAAAAGCAGATCAGGGTCACAATTTTGGAGATCCTTGCTTGACCTTAGATGTGAGTATCAGAGAGGGAGAGTTATGCAAGTTCAGAGTGGATGTCAAACTAGTTTTTAGCATGATGTGTGGCTGGTGGGGGGGGGGGGGGGGGGCGAGAGCTCCCTTAGAGATAGGTTTTCACATATTATACCAAATTGCCACAAAGCAAGACGCTAGTGTAGCAGAGGTATGGGCTGGGGGGAGATGGGTGATTCACTTTAGAAGACAATTGATAGGAGATCTGAGAAATGAGTGGCAGGAGCTATATATTAAGTTTGTTAGAGAATGTAGATATTTCATAAGGGAGAGATAAAACTACTTGGATTCTTGAACAATTAGGAAAATATTCAACAAAATCTTTATATAGAGTTCTAATTATAGGGGGTGTTAGAGATACTCAAATGATGTGTATATGGAAAAGCAATATCCCTTTAAAAGTAAAAATTTTTCTATGGATGGCCACACATGACAGGATCCAATCTGGGGTGCAGCTGAAACAGAAAAAATGGGATGTTGAACCAAAATGTTTGATTTGTGGAAATCTAGAAATAGCCGATCACATTCTGTTTCAGTGCCCCCCAGCTGTGGTCATTCCTAAGAGTTAACCTCGGGTGGTCACAATCCCCGATTACTTGTTCAGATTTTGTACATGAATTTACTCGAGATTGTAGAGGTATAACCAAGAAGGTGCGCTTTCATATTTGTGCAGGAGCTATGTGGACGTTGTGTAAAATCAGAAATGACGCGGTATTCAACAAGAAGGTTATTTCTTCTCCTCCAGTGGCGGTCTACAAAACGCTAACTCTTCTCAAATCCTGGACTCCGTTGCTCAAGGCGAAGATGAAGCCAAAGATGGATGAATCGATTTCGTTGCTGACGGCAAAGGTGGCGCGCACATTGAGTGAAGAAAAGAAGAAGAACCAGAAAAGCTTGCAAGACCAAGTTTGCCAATAGAGCAAAATTAATTTCTATTTACTGCTTTTGGCAAAACTGTAATAACTAAAAGTCTCATTGCTATGCTACTCCTAGACTTGGTCCACGTTAGTGGTTATGGCGTAGAGCTTTTGGATAGGAGTCTTCGATTAGAGCTATATAGTTGCATTGTGAGTTCGTTTTAGATGTTCTGAGATATGGCGCTTTGATGTACAACTCGAAACCCCAGTGATACTCCGATCTGGGCCTTCGTTAAGCTTATAATAAAGCCGGGTGAATGACTTTGATCTAAAATAAACGCAGGAGAAGTTTAAGGACTATCAATAAAATTTACTCTCTAAATTATATTAAGAACGGAGGACAAGCACCTCCGAAGGACTGAGCCGGCAAATCTTTAAGTTCACGAAGTCACCATGGCCACCTCGCTATCGGCAAGCACGTCGCCTACCACTTAATGCATGATGCCGGTAAATTCTAGAAAATCCCATGAAAAGGTGTGAGTACCAAGATTTGAACCCTGGGGGGTAGCGTCCCACTGGACAGTCCCATCGTCGCCTCCTCCCATATCCATTGCCCTTGGGCTTCTCCAAGATTCCAACACCACCACGGCACAACCATAGTCCCCTCCTTCCCATATGAGTACGATGGCTTCGTTTATGGTGAGGAAGTGCTAGGACACTTGTCATCTAGTCTAGTCATAATATTCAGCGATGCGTATGCTCCTTGATTGCCCATAATTGGATCAAATCGCCATAGATCAAGGGCTAAGATAATTTGACATGTGTGTTCCATGTTGGAAGGTGGTGGAACTCCCTTGGGCCCACCTAGCTTTCGGGCGACCCCACCCCTATGGAGTGTGGGCTCTCCCACTTGCTTCTAGAGAATGTCCCCACATGTCATGGAGGTTGATCACTTCTCACACATCGGTTGCTTCGTTGTGGGTCCATGAATCCATATGCTTTGATTTTTCACCCTTGAATGAAAATACAAGTATCATCCAAGGGTGTAGAATGACTTTGGGATGCTTCTCATGGGATCCTACCACCTTGGCATGAAATGATGGGCCCATAGGGGCATCGAGCGACCCCCTCTACAGTGGGCCCATAGGCTCAAATTTCTCCAGATTATAGTAACCTGCATACAAATACCTAAAGTACAAGTGGAATTTGGTAGTGATAAAAATATGTTCATGTCATGTTATTCTTCCTTTGGAACTGAGGTTATTGATAGTGTTGTGAGTGTACATGTTGCACCAATAACAAGATCCCCCAAGCTTAACTTTTTCTCGTCCTGAGTAAACAACCAAACTTAGCCTTGGTGGATCAAGAGCTGCTACTATGCTTCACATTCCCTTCAATGAAGAAAATTAGTGGTATGAAAACTCACCCAGGCATATGGAATTGTCTTGGGTAGTTGAGAGACAAAATGGTTTTGACTTGAGCACCATTTTTCCCATCCCGCACATGTTTCATATTGTAGTTTTCGAAAGGAAAACTTAATATTCCTCATATGGTGCTCTCATGTTGCTCAAATGGTGTATGATGCCTTACCAAGGCACATTTTTTAGGTTGCCTTCTTTTTCACCATAATTCTATGGGGCTTATGTGGAGCTTGGGTAGGGATGTAAGATGTTGCATACTTCCTCACATGTTGCTCTTAGATCAAAATGTGCATGTGTATGCAACATTGTAAAGGGAAAATGTAATAGTCAGTGTTTTTGAAACCCGCCGACTAGTAACTCTTCGTGTTTGCACATTAGAGGCTTTTGATGGTGAGCTAAGGTGGGCACAAAGGGATTATATTGGTTTGGGTAGAACGTCTCTTTGTCCAGTCACGGGGGCTGGTGTGCTACCCGCTCTTGTATTTAGTTTGCAAAAGGGAGCTACAAACAATATGGGGTCGAGAGAGATCCGGTGAGGAGCTCAAGTTTGAGCGTGTGAGTAATAGAGTGTCTATGGCGATCAACTTGTGGTGTTTAGCCAACGCTTATCTCGGAGAATTCCAAGGTCACCCTTTTATAATCCCAAGGGAGAGGCCTTGCGGTACAGGTTACTGCCATGGGCGATGGTCGAGGTGGTGCTTCCTTGGCAATGATGCCTCCTCCTGGCGTGGCAGAGCTGAGCAAGTCTAGGTGCGGACAAACTGGCGCTGGGCATGGACTGACGCAGCAGAGCTAAGCATGTGTGGGTGCAGGTGCGGACAAACCGGCGTCGGGCATGGGCCACTGGCGGGAAGTAGGTTGGGCTCTATTTGAAAGCGAGCGGGCAGCCACCACCCGAGAGCTAGATAGGATTCGGTGACCCGTGCTTTAGCTACATTTCTTGCATGATCACGATAAGAGGCTGATGGCTAGTGACGCCTATTTTTAGTTGGAAGTTTGGAATGTAATAGTTGTACTCAGAGGCTTGACAACCAACCAAATGACACGGTTGGGACTCCGGAACATGAGAATTGAATTGCCACGCAAAGCATCGCTAGCGACCAAGGTCTTGCGTTTTGCGACCTGCCACGGTGCCACCTCACCCTTTAGCCGCCATGGTTCCCTCGTTGTCCTTCTTGACATCGAGTACCTCTGTGCAGAGGTAGCTCCTGCACCGCCGCTGATGATTGGGTTTTAGTGGAATTTGGTGCATATGTTTTTGAAGGACCGAAAAGGCGACCAGAGGGGTGAATGGGAGCTTTGAAATTTCTTTCGAAACATTGAGCCTTTGTCCTAGATTCACACCCCAAGAGCCAAACAACACGACGTGGTGATCACGACGCTGAAGAAGGGTGGATATTCCCTAGGAACAAAGCGGATCACTACAAAACAGAAACTACAAAAATCGAGATCATCAACTTCTATTGAAGAGAAGCAAGGTCTCAAACCTCCATAGTTCAAGCCAACGAAGTACAACATAGACATGATTTGCACGCCAATAGAAACCTAACGCGGCAAACAGTGTAGGAAACAAAGTCTAAGTGGTCAAAAGGTGACCAAAACAGCCCAGGGGCTAGCCCAGTGAGCTTGGTTGGCTCTCGGGTCGTCCTGGTCGGGTCAGTCGGCTTAGCCGACTTAGTGAGCCAGCCTGGCCAGGTCGGCTGGCTATCTGGCTCGAGCCGGCTCAGGCGAGTGGCCTAGGCGGCCTAGCCAGGTGGAGACGGCCTAGCCAGTTTGAGGAGTTAGCTGGCGTGGCCGATTTGCTCAGGCTGGTCTGAAAAATTCCCAGATCTGATGGATCTTCTCCAAATCAACTCCAACTGCATCCAAATTTCACATGGATGTTCCTAAAGAAATTAGGGAGCTATCTCTAAGAGATCATCGCCCAATTTTGAGAGAATAAAAAGAAATGGAAAATGGGAAGAAAAAATCATTCTTGAGGTGACCTAGAACAAGAGATGCATGGATCTTTGATCTCATGAGAAATCGGCCAATTTCCTTCGGTGAAAACCTTCCACTCACGTCATAGATCAATCCAGAACAAAAAGAACGGATCAAAACGCAATCGCGGAGTTCTCAAAGAGGGAAAAGAACAACTCGGGATGAATAATTCAATCACCACATGAACATAAAGAAATATTTACTCCTAGAGGAAACAGAGAGGACTAGGGTCCTCTCTTCCCTTGATCTTGGTTTAAGCACGAATTCTATGAATCCATGGACCTCTCTCACCAAGAACACTAGAGGGGGAAACCTAGAAAGGAAGAAAGAGAAAACTGGAATGCAAAAAGGTGAAGGTAAAGGGGAACCCCTCATGCTTATTTATCGGGCATATTACACATTACCTTTTTGCCCTTAGATGCATAGAGACCAAACCACTTAACCAGGGGCATTATGGTCACGTCCAATCTTCTCTTGATCCGATGGCCACCGTGCCTCCTCACCAATAGCCTCGCTTCCACTCAATCTCCCCGATGCCGCAACGTGTCGTCCATCCGCATCGGGGCCTCCGCCCGGGTTTTGAGGTGCAAACCCGCGAAACCCGTCGCCGATGATTTTGAGGCGAAACCACCAAACCATCAGTGATGGTTTTGAGGCAAAACCACCTAACCGCCGTGAGTAGCGTAGCCCATACGTATCTCATGCCGTATACACTTGTGCTTGTCGATGTCCCAAGTTTTAGCCACCGCGGCTGGCCACCCGACCTCCAGGTCCCTCGGTCCAAGCCTCAAGTCCACCCTTCACTACAGCCGGTCCATCGGCACGGCATGTCCTCCTTGGCCTTCACCATACCATCATCCACCGCATCCGAACTCTACACCTGCACAACACAAGTCAAGAGACATCATTGTTCGACACTATCACCCACACACACCAATGAATTGGCATGTTAACAATCGTTATCACAAAAACCACTATACAATGGCTATGGAAAAGCCATGTTCGTAGTTTTTGCCATGTAATAACAATATCATGTCAGCGAAAAATGCCCACACAACCAGTATGGACCTATGGTATACCACCTAACAAGATTTGGAGGTCGGAAATGCATTTTCAAAATTTAGGGCCTATGTATAACACTTAACGAGTTTAGGGGGGGTATAAATGCATTTTCAAAGTTCAAGGGTCTATATCATTCTTACAAGTTTAAAGGCCCTTGTTCCATTCAACATTTTAGTCAATTCAACTATGGTGCTGGTGGAAGCAACACATACTCACCGTTGTATTTGATATTTTATTCATCTCTCTCAGACCCGCATCATATCGCTGCAAATCTATAACTCTTATATAAACAAACCCCACTATCTAATTATCTTGACATGCAACACGTCCACATCAGCAGCCCACTATCAATCCCACTATGTGTCCACCTCATCAATCCATTATTATTTGCTACTAGCAATTTATTTTGACATGCAAGGTGTATATCAGTAGTTTACTATTGTAAAATTTTTTATTCTTTCTTTATATCCGCGGCAACGCGCGGGGAATTCTCCTAGTTTTTTATATGTGAACGTCGTTCATCAATCAAATCTGATCAAGAACTCAAAATTAAAGTAGCTGTATTTTTTGTGGATAAATAATTCAGGACTCGACTAGTGTATTACATACATTGTTTTGGAAAAAAGTGTACTACATACGTAATCTCATAGATGAGATTCGACTGATGACGACTTATCCCTTGTATATATCTGCATGCAGCGGAAAAACGCTACGGTAATGAATCCGTGCTTCAATTCCCGATTAGAATGCACGTACGTATATTCCCTGTCGTCACCGTCTCACCGATACAAGCTAGCTTAAACTTGCTCTCTCTGGTGGAGCATTCTAGGCAAGTCCGATACCATCTATAATTCGATCCACCCGTCCGTTTTTGAGCACCAATTAATTATACAGCTAATGCAAATTTGTCCGCCTCTTCGCCACCTGATGTTTCTATATATTGCCTGCCAAATTCCTTCATGAACATCACTCGATCATATACTACCATCTGCTCACTACCACATTACTCTGCTCGCTAGCAATAGTAATGGCATCTTATTCATGGAGGACTCTCTCAACAGCCGTTATCATTGTCCTACTCGCCATCATGATCACCGGTATGTAGTACTCGGTCTATCCTAAATTGTAGACCGCTTTAATTTTTCTAGATATCTTAAAAAAACCAAAATATCAATAGCTTGGGACATGTATGTGGCAAACCAAGTGGTTTGACTATATTTTTTATCGGGAAAATCAACAACCTTCTTGGTCGGCTCTGGCCGGCTTTTTCATGCTTGCAGAGATGTCGCTGGTTGGGGCAGGCCGTGGCCCTTGTAGCCACCTGAGCGCCACATTTTCTGGGGTCTGCTTCTTTAACGTTGATTGCTATACAGCATGCATGAACGAGGACGAAATAAACAATATTAACGGCGCATGTGACGATTTTCCCGCTAAATGCAACTGTGAGACGGAATGTCCACCTTAAGATTGGTGTTGCCTCCATCGTTCAATCCAACGATGATATGATATGATGATCCTTACTGCCTCTACATATAACTATATAAACACTACTTGTACTACTATATAATACTGTTAGTTTGCTTGTGTTGTCAAAAAAAAGTTGTTAGACTTGGATCCATTATTTTCTCGAGATGCTGAATTGAGTAGTTCCAAAGAAGTCATATGTCGCAGGCGTCAACAAACAATAAAGTTTAATTTTGAATGTCATGGAAGTACCAATTATGTATCACAATGTAAGGCTTCCCTTTGTTTCCATGTTCGTGTATACAGCTGTGTTGACAACTGCTCCTTAGTGCGAACAGCCGAACACTGTCAGTACAACAGTCTCTAGCTGCTTCAGTGCGTCGAGCTTGTGGGCTCCGACGGCTTCATTTTTTACAAAAGGAAAAAAATGTATTAATATTCTTGCTCTGTATTGATCGATACGTATAGTCAAATTCTAACAAATACCAAAACTAGCAAAACATAAATTCAAGATATCCGAGTAGATGCAAAACTAGCCGGGTCAGTGCCTTGTCTGTTCAGACTTCTATGTTTTGCTTGGGTGTGTAGCATGTTCTTATACACTTGTTTTATCTTGCGTTGCGGTATGAGAACTCGAAGTCCATGTAGGGTATAGCTACTTCTGTTTGTACTATTTTTATTTTTCTAAATTATGCCATTTTGATCACATAATTTTAGCTACTTCGGTTACAGTTAAAATTCTCCCGTTTTCATGTCCAAGTTCCTTTTTAAAATTACACAATACAACACAGAAGCTCATAACACGCATACACACTCATCGCTATGAAACTGAGGAGCCGGCAGATTTGAAGATTCATGAAATCACCACTAGCACCTCGTTGTCAGTGGGAACATCGCTTACTACTTAACGCATAACATCGGTAACTCCTGAGAAAAACTTTTCATAGATAATAACAAAAGAAATAAGTAGCATTTTGCTAAAAAAAAGAAATAAGCGAGACCGTATATACCAGTCTAGAACATAACTCTTGGACGGAAACTAATCGAAGATCTTGAATTATATATAGTTGAATTATATATAGAGTTGTACACCTTTTTCGGTTAAATAAAACACATTTTCTATATCCGAGTCGCCTGAGTTTTTGGGAAAATGTGTACAACTATCATGAGTAATAACTTGCAAACAGCACAAGATCTTTATGGTAAGATGTTTTATTCCTAGTTCATTAATTTGCCAGAAACTTTCACAACCGATTGTAGAAAAAACAGTAGTGAATTCCATATCCATACCTGGGCTGTTGAGGAGGACGGGGTCAATCACCTCGGTATGCTCGAGTGTGCGTGCCCGGATGGAGAGGTATTTCTGGTACTCTTGTTGATTAAACCACAGATCGTTCTCTGAATCTTGTGCTCTCATCGGTTACCACGAGTGCACCATGGTGTTGGCATTCGCTTGGTGTAGTTTACTCTTCTGGGTCGTGTTCATCATTTGATGAGTCCTTCCAAGAGAAATGGACAGAACCTACTGTAAAGTTTAGGTGAACGAGATGACCCTTTGGGGCTCTCGGTTGCGCGTTATATAGGGTAGGAACAGCCCCTACCGTGGCATGTACAACAAGTTAGGGTTTACAATCTTGTGTTACAAGTTTACTTCCTACACAAGCAACTATCCTATCCTAGGCAGGTTATCCTATGACGAGATATCAACTCGTTTAACACCCACTCTCAATCTCAGCCACTAATAAGGCCGAGATTGCTTCTGAACTGTTGGAGCTTCAACACTGGCAATGGTTTAGTAAAACCATCTGCTAACTGATCCTTGGATGCAATGAACCGAATGTCCAATAACCTTTGAGCAACCCTTTCTCTCACAAAATGAAAATCGATCTCAATATGTTTTGTTCGCGCATGGAACACAGGATTAGCAGAAAGGTACTTAGCTCCAAGATTATCACACCATAACCGAGCAGCCCTTTGATGAGGAATGCGAAGTTCAGTCAACAATTTCTGAACCCACATCATCTCAGCGGTTGCATTAGCCAGCGCTTTGTACTCAGCCTCTGTTGATGATCTTGAGACTGTAGCCTGCTTGCGTGCTGTCCAAGAGATAAGATTCTCACCAAAATACACAGCAAAACCTCCAGTCGAACGTCGATCATCAACATCCCCAGCCCAATCCGCGTCTGAGAATGCACTGATTATCATCGATCTTGACTTTCTGATTCGTAACCCATAGTTACTTGTACCTCGAACATACCTTAAAATTCTTTTTGCAGCACTGAGATGCGTAGTAGAAGGAGCATGCAGATACTGACAAACTTTATTAACCGCATAGCTAGTGTCTGGTCTGGTTAGTGTAAGATACTGAAGAGCGCCAACTAGGCTTCTGTATCTTGTGGAATCTGCTTCACCAAGCTTGGTTCCATCACTCACACTTAGCTTCTGTGTACTAGGCAGCGGAGTGTCAACTGGTTTACACTTGTCCATCCCAGACCGAATCAAGACATCTTTAGCATACTTGCCTTGTGACAACACTAGTCCATCGGAGTTTCTCTTCACTTCAATTCCCAGGAAATAATGAAGATCCCCCAAATCTTTCAGAGCAAAGTCACCTTGCAAATCCGAGAGCAATGCCTTTGTGGCTTCTAGAGAAGAACTAGCAACAATTATGTCATCCACATATACCAGAACAAATAATGTATGACCACCCTTGCTGTAATAGAAGAGAGAAGTGTGAGCTCTTGACGGTTTAAAACCTAGTGAAATTAGTTTCCCACACAACCGGGCATACCAAGCTCTAGGGGCTTGTTTCAAGCCATATAGAGCTTTCTCCAATTTGCATACATAATCTGGATGACTTTTGTTTGCATAACCTGGAGGCTGATCCATATAAACTTCTTCATCTAAGACACCATGCAAGAAAGCATTTTGTACATCTAGCTGCCTTAGTGACCAACCATTAGATACTGCTATTGACAATATAAGCCGAATGGTAGCTGCTTTAACAACAGGGCTAAAAGTCTCTTCATAATCAATGCCATACCTTTGCTTAAACCCCTTAGCAACAAGTCGTGCTTTGTATCTATCAATCGATCCATCAGCCTTTCGTTTAACTTTATAAACCCACTTACATCCAATGATGTTTTTGCCTCTTGGTCTAGGTACCAGCTTCCCGGTGTGGTTTCTGATCAAATGCTTCATGCTCGGATTTCATAGCTTCAACCCATCTAGGATCACTTAACGCTTCTTTAACTGTTGTAGGTTCCTCTGCAACAGAACGTGACAGCATGCCCCATTTAATAGTACCGTCAGTGTAAACTTTAGGTTTTACAATACCTCTTTGTCCCCTTGTGATAGGTCTTGCAATCTCAGACGCAGGCGGGTGTACATCGGCCGAATCCGCACCGGATCCGGAGACAGCCACAGCTGATCCCACCGTATCAGCCTGGGGTGCAGCGCCGGTGGCTGGCGTGTCCCCCGCTGGATCAGATGCGGGTGGCGCTGGCGTGTGGGCTGGTACGGACGAAGACGAGCCCGGCGCAGAAGATCCCAAGACCGCTGCCCCGCTGCTGCCGTCGGGCCCGACGCCGATCCCGAAGGGGATGCGCCTGCGGACACAGCGCCTGTGTCAGCCAGATCAACATCGATCCAGCTGCTGCCTCCTCCAGGGGGGGCACATACGATGACGATGATCCAAGGCGGCGTGTGACCTGAAAAACACTTCATTTTGTTCCAAATTTTTTTCTGGAGCTTCACCATCTGCACAGCTAGACTGAGAATTAGTGACATCAGAGGAAACCAAGTCATGATCATAGTCATTAGCATCTCCCATGGAAATATCGGGATTATGAAGATGTGAAGGCAAAAGAAGAAGCTCAGCGTGGAGTCTAGCTCCGGCATTGGGATGGAGAGATGAAAAAGGAAACACTGATTCATCAAAGACAATGTCTCGTGAGATGTACACACGTCCATCCTTTGGATCAAGGCATTTGTAACCTTTATGAAGACTACTGAAGCCAAGAAAGACACATTGCTTGGATCTGAATTCTAACTTCTTGGTGTTAAAAGGTCGAAGGTTCGGCCAACACGCACATCCAAACACTCTAAGATCTAAATAATCTGCATCTTCACCAAACAGGCGCAAAAAAGGGGTGTCATGATTGATAGTTTTGGAGGGTAGTCTGTTTATAAGATAAACAGCATGGAGAAAAGCTTCTCCCCAAAATTTCAGTGGCATGGATGCTTGAGATAGGAGAGTAAGGCCAACTTCAACTATGTGTCTATGTTTGCGTTCAGCCGAACCATTTTGTTGATGTGCGTGAGGACACGATACTCGGTGTTTTATCCCAATGCGTTGGAAGAAAGAGTTTAATGACTGATACTCTCCTCCCCAATCAGTTTGAACTGATAAAATTTTTCTATCGAATTGTCTTTCAACAAGATTCTGAAAATCACAAAAACTTGGAAGACTTCAGATTTATGACGCAAGAGATAAATCCACACAAATTTGCTGTGATCATCTATAAACTTACATAATAGTTTTGCCGTCCAACAGATGTTGGTGCCGGCCCCCACACATCGGAAAAAACAAGATCAAATGGTCTTTCTGAAACACTCGAAGACTTAGCATAAGGCAATTGATGAGCTTTGCCTTGTTAGCATGCATTACATACACGACCCTTATTCATATCTCTAACAAAGGAAATTTTGTGGCGACTAAGCACACGTTGCACTACAGGAGATGACGCATGACCTAGCCTATTATGCCACAAAGATGTCGTCGGCCTAGCAACACCGAGGACCTGTTTATTTGACGAAGACTTATTCGAAGATGATCGCAGCGGGTAGAGGCCATCCTTACACCTGCCTCTGAGGAGTGTTCTCCTCGTCTCCTCCTCCTTTACCGCGAAGTGACATGGATGGAATTCAACAAACACATTGTTATCTTGAGTGAAACGATGAACAGATAATAGATTCTTTCTTATTTTAGGAACATGAAGGATATTGTTCAATCGAAGTTTGGTGGAAGGAGAGCATAATGTACTATGACCAATGTGCATGATTTCCATACCTGAGCCGTTGGCAGCGTGCAGTTGCTCGCCACCATTGTATTTGTCGCGGAAGGTCAGGCGCTCGAGATCACCCGTGATGTGATCGGTGGCACCAGTGTCCATATACCAATTGGTATCGACACCGTATGATGACGTAGTTGCTGTAGAGGCGGACTTCTGAGGAGGACAACTGAAGTTGGAGTCGAACCTCTTGAAGCACCGATGCGCCGGGTGTCCTTCTTTGCCACAGATCTGGCAAAACACACCCGGCTGGAACGAGCTGCGACCGCCACCGCCGCGGCCAAAACCGCCATGGCCGCCACGGTTTCCTCCGTTGCGGCCTCCGCCGCCACGCCCTCCTTTGGGCGAATTACCGCCGTTGCGGTTTCCTTTGGTGGCCAGATTGGCCGAAGATTGGCCACCACTGTTTCTCATCTCCAGCCGCTGCTCATGAGCAACCAGCTGGGTGAAGAGCTCGGTGGTGGAGATGGGCTCCACACGCGCCGCTACGGCTGACACGATCGAATCAAAGTCTTGATCCAGACCGGACAGCACATAGGACACGAACTCCTCGTCTTCAAGTCTGCGGCCTGCCGCCGCCATCTCATCTGCCAAACCCTTGATCTTGGTAAAGAATTCACTGATAGTAGAGGTACCTTTCGTGGCAGATGTCAAGGCCATGCGCGTTGAGATGATCTTCGCGCGAGACTGGGACGCAAAGAGTCCCTCGATCTTGGCCCATGCGCCCTTCGCCGTCGCCTCTGTGTTGACGTGGCCGAGAATCACTTTAGAGAGATTGGTGAGTAGATAGCTTAGGACCGTCTGGTCCTTTGCTATCCAGGAACCGTGTTCCGGATTGACGACTGGCACCTCATCTTCATCGTTGGGCTTCTTCTTGGGAAGGAAGCGAGATGGAGGTTCGGCCGTGGCCTCCAACCAGTCGGCGAGTTGAGCCCCGCGCAGCTGAAAGGCCCTTGTTTGGTTTTGATAATTGAGTGACAACTTTAGGTGGACTAACATGTGTGATGGTTGAGATACACAGGAGTTAGTTCACAGGTACATGTGTGTGAGCAACATATGCCATGGTGGAGATGGCTTGGAGATGTTGTGAGGCTCAACACATGAGTTGATAAAGGAGCTCATTGCAAATGAGACATGACATGGAGTCATGTGACCAAGAGGTGAAGATCAAGATGAGGCTTGGCTTGATGGACCGATTGCAAGTGTGAAGGGCAAGTTGAGGCTGCGAAGCGAAGGACCATGCGATGGTGAAGCTTGGGCAAGACTTGGCGCCGATGGACCGACGCAACGGTGAAGAGCAAGTGAGGTCAAGATCGATGGACCAAGAGTGTCACATGATGATATGAAGTGGATCATATCGTTTGATGATCGTGTCGGTGCATGTTGTTGCATTGGCACAATGGAGGAAGACGGTGGACATGGAAATGCGCAAGGCAAATGTATAACCTAGGGCATTTCATTTCACCGGTCTAAGGTTGAGTAGAGAAGTACTTGACCGGATTTAGGATAGATGGCCGTACTATCAAGAGGGGTAATCTTGTTTGCATATCGGTCATCTAGTGCCACTTGAGCGATCTAACATTGCGATGTGCTAGGATCGAGTGGCGTGGTGAGTTGAAGAGAAAATCCTTTGAAAATGATTGTGAAAATGCTAACACACAAGCACATGGAGTTGTACACTTGGTGGTGTTGGCACATTTACAAAGGTGGCGAATGTTCGCTATGTGGTTTGTAGGGTTGAGTTGGGCTTGGGTCCCTCTCTCCTCCCGCCGAGCTTGCGAGGCGGGGATTCGGCGCTTTCGGGAAAATTGGAGGCATATTTTCCATTGCGCCGGATGCAAATTGTTGTTGGAAACATGCTATCTATGGTGATCAAGTTGGTATACTTGTGGGATAGCATGGTGGAGAAGATCGCGTTTTCGATGGGCTGTAAATCATGGATTTACAAGCGCGGACGCTTGGCGGTCGGACGGCCGCGGCCAGCGGGCGGACGCGTCCGCGCGTGGAAGGTTGGCGTGGGCGGGCGCTCGCTCGGCGCTATTTTGAGCGCCGGACGCCGAGGAAGCGCGTCCGCGCCGCACGCCGGACTCGGACCGGAAACCGTGCCGAGTGCCGCGTGAGCACGTTCGCCCGAACGCGCGGGACGCGGCGGCGGACTCGGGCGAGTCAGCGTTTGGCGTCCGGCGGTTCTCTGTGCGCGCGGGCGGTCTTGGTGGATGCCCTGGCCGGACGCGTCCGCGGTGGTCACCAGCGCGTCCGGCCGCGGGTTTCGAAAGATCGTGAGGTAGCCGTTGGGGATCAACGGTCGACTTCGAACGGTTGGTACACGTGGCGTGACGAGGAGCGCCGGACGCGGCTTGGAGCGTCCGGCGGTGGAAGCCGGACGCGTCCGGCGCTCGTGTTTCAGTTGCCCGAGGTGGCAACGGCTAGTTTCAGCCCTTGGGGCTATATATACGTGGTTTGGCCGGGCGTGGCCGGTTCTTGGCACGCCCGGCTATGTTGCCTTGTGTGGTGGTGCTTGGAAGCCCTCTAACTCACATATGCTTGGTAGTGACCATCCGAGAGTGTGAGAAGAGCGATTCTAGTGCGAGTGCTTTGTGAGATTGCATTTGTGGCACTAGGTGGTTGTGTTGCAAGCCGGAAAGCTTGTTACTCTTGGAGGTTGCCACCTCCTAGACGGCTTGGTGGCAAGAGGCTCCGTGGTAGCACGCGTGGAGATACGGTGCTCCGGAGAAGAGATTGTGAGAGGTCGGTACTCACCTCACGGGAATCGCGAAGAGTAGCCCTATTGGATTGCGCGTGTCATTGAGTTACCACCCTTGAGTGTGTGGGTTTGCTCGGTGCCTTGAGGGGCTCACCTGAGAGTAGTGTCTTGCGGTGCCTTGCGGGGCGTGCCTTGAGGGGCAAGTGACTTGAGGGTCACACCGAAGAACCATCTAGGTGAAAAGACCGGAGGAACCACCGAAGGTGTTGGTCGACACAACGGGGCGTAGCTTGGGGGCAACCAAGTGAACCTGGTGAAAAATCGCCGAGTCATCTTGTGTCCACACTTCGCGGTGGTTTGCAATCTCTTTCACAAGCTTTGTATTTACTTTTCTTACATTCTTGTATAGCTTGTGTAGTTGCTCTTGTGGTTAGTTAGCTTGAGTAGCTTGTTAATCACCTTCTTGCTTGTGTAGCTAGAAGTAGAGTAAGTTGCCTTGCTTAGCTTGTGTAGTTAAGTAAGATTGAGCTCTTGGGTTTGGCTTGTGTAGCTTTGTCCATGAGCATCTAGTGAGCTTAGGTTGGCTTTGTGCTTTTGCTCATTAGAATTGTGTAGGTGCACACCCGGTTGCTAAAGTACTAGTTGCTTAGGTTTGTGTGACCTTGCAAGCTAGACTTGTTTAGTGTGCACTAGCTAGATTGGCACCTTGTCTTCTTGTTTAGGATCTTTTACAAGGTTCATCTAGAGTGATAGTTAGAGGGGTGAAGTCTTGGCTAGGCCGATAGATTTAATTCCGCACTTATATCGGTTAGCCAGAGCGATTAGTTTTAAAAAGGACTATTCACCCCCCCTCTAGTCCGCCATCTCGACCTTACAGCAGCGCCGCCAGGACCTGCGCCTTCCACGATTGGTGGTTGGCGCGGGAGAGCTTCTCCGACACTGGTGGCAGAAACGTGGTCATGGAAAGCGCAGCAGAAAGCGCGGAGGAAGATGAAGCGAAAGCCATGGAGATTTTCCGTGAGGAAGTAGGCTCTAGATACCATGTAAAGTTTAGGTGAACGAGATGACCCTTTGGGGCTCTCGGTTGCGCGTTATATAGGGTAGGAACAGCCCCTACCGTGGCATGTACAACAAGTTAGGGTTTACAATCTTGTGTTACAAGTTTACTTCCTACACAAGCAACTATCCTATCCTAGGCAGGTTATCCTATGACGAGATATCAACTCGTTTAACACCTACTGTTCTCATGGGAGCCACCATCAGAATGGTGGGAGCATTGGGATGTGCTCCCACCAACGACATTCTTCATGTTTTTGATCGCTGACATGATCAGGTTCTTCATCCTTTCCTGCAACTGAAGAACAATACAAGAACACCACTAGGACAACAAATATTAGCGTTAGAGTTAGTGTCAGTTGTCCTTGCGGGGTGTGGTTGCCTCCACAACAAATCGTTCTTGCGGGTAGATACTTAAGATAAGCTTGAAATGCAACTACGATGCAAAAAGAGAGGCAACAAAATATTTTGGGTTTTTGTTTAAGATGACTGAACTTGAGATTAGCTAGTACTAAACTTGAGGAGAGGAGAGCTTCAAGTTCGAAGTGCTCTGAAGGTTGATGCGTGCAAAAGGGCTCCTCAGCATGTGTTCTTATAACCAGACCAGAGGAAGGAGAGGTGATGGGTACACCATATGCATGTTGCCCGACTCCCTTATGTCTCCTTTTTCAAAATTTGAATGGTCATTATGCAGAGAACAAAGAGGAGTGGCGGACAAGGACCCATGCTTTCACAGGAAATTTTCGGGGCAAGACTCCTCCAACTGATGAAATGCAGAGATTCTCGATCTTATGTTTAGTGAAAGAGAAAAGAGAAAAGTGGGAGAGGAGGATCGGATGCGATCATATGCAGGTTGCCCGACGCCCTCTTGTCCACTCCCTCAAGTTCTGGTGGTTCTAATAAGTGTAGGATGCTTAAAAGATGTGTGTGGGAAACATGGAAATGATGGAACTAGTGGTAGGGTAGTCGGGCGACCAGCTCTTGGCCTCTTTTGCTTTCCATAAATCTCCCATGTTCTATTTATTTTATTTGAGGGGGTACGATACAGCTTCATACTTTGTTGGGTATCAAGGCAGTTGCATTTGCATTCTGAGGTTTTCTTACATTGAAGTTGTGGATACGAGGAGTTTACTTTTCATTTGAAGAGGTGGTTTATTTATTCAATATCATGATGTTTATTTCTTAATGCTGATGTAATTGATAAATAATTTGACTATGAATTATTAATTCTTATGCTACCATATCTTCCATATTTAAATCGATGTTTAATTAACTTGTAGATTTATTCTCACCCCTTTATATATCTTTTCAGGTGCTTGATTGGATGCTTGCTTGAAGAGATGGGATTAGCAGCATATATATCTTCACTATTTTACCACTTTTAGATATAATGATAATAATAATGTTACTCTTGGTTTGCTATAACAAACTTAGCTAAACTTCATGGTTTAATAAAAATGCTTAAGTTAGAGCTTTACTTAATTGTATAGTTTTGTTTATGTTATAGCTTCCGCGCTTTATTCTGATGGGTTTTTTCCCCTAGTTTTATATTTAGCCTTGAGAGAAGGGACGTTAGTGACCTCTTAGGCTTGGGGGATAAGAAACAAACTTGAGAGAGATTAACACTAACCATACTTGTGCTCACCTTGCGTTGGTATCTATAGACAAGGGCAAATGCTGGAGCGGTCATAGGGTGATTATACCTCTTGTGTATTGTGGCCCCTAATCATTCTCTCCTATTGCAATTGCATAACTGAATGCTCCTACCTGTTACTCATATATCTGCTCTAAGAAGCGCTGCCAAGCAAGCTCTAAATTCCCACCAGAATCATTTGTCACTTGCTTTCCACCCTGCTCTCTCATCAGGGGGATACTCTGTGTGATGTGTGCTTTCAGGCTAGCAATGAAAAGCTACCGTTTGGAACATGGAAATTTATTTTTCCTACGAAATGAACTAGCAGACTTCTATGCTTTGCTTGAGCGTGTAGAGTGTTCTTATGCACTTGTTTTACCGTGCGGTCTGAGAACTCAAGAAGTTAGATCCGTGTACGATGTAAGCCCACTTCTCTTTGTTCTAATTTCTTCTAAATTGTGCCATTTTTACCCTAAATTACAGGATTTTTTTACATCGTTTCTGGACAACTACAGGGATCTTATGAAGAGCTTGGGCATAGTTGATGGCACAGGTCGCTTCAAGGTTTTTGTATGAGATCAAGTTTTTTGTTCCTTGTGCCCAGTTTTAGAATTCTGTACAAGGAAACATCACCACATCTGTCGATGCTATTTGTAGCATGCTTTCAGATACTGTACTGCGAAAACGATGATAAAAAATTACCAATTAATCTGGAGCGAGTAATTTGACTAGACCAAGAATATAAATACATGATAGCAACTACTCTAGCCTGGGAATTCAGTGAAGCTCTTGATTTTGCCAATTGATTTGAGAGTGAAAAGAGCAGCAAGAAAGAAGACAGATAGGTCAATCTTTTTTCCACTAAGCTAACATCTATCTGATTGGAGTGGCACTCAAGGGTGACCTAAACTTAGTGCCATTAAAGGAAACTCTAAATTCTTGATGTAATATAGGGGATTGGTATAATTTTCGATGGCAAACAAGAAATTCTCTCAAAACTCAACTCTGACCTTTATTCCGCTGGTATGCCGTTTTCACAATGTTATATTTCAGTTTGATATACACGGGTTCGTTCTGTATGCCATCCAAGATATATTTATTCTAATGAAACAGACAAGTTTCCGTGCCACTTTACAGCTTGGAGGGGGACTGGTACCATCCCCACGGCTCATCAGAGATGTACTCCGTGACTTGCTTGACGCTCAGGTAGTTATCAATGCCCCTACAGTTAAACAGCCAATGTCAGTCAGATCCCATAAAAATAGATGTTGGACGTCTTAGAAATGTCGTCGTTCCGAGTTACCCACCCTTCTCCAAGCTCACGTCCAAATCCACTGCGCTTGTTCCCACCCCAGGGAGCTTGGCAGAAGCAGGGTTGTGAGCAGTTTACCCAGATACATCCAGCGTCAATCTCCTGTTGCACAAGTTTTCATTAGAGATGTGCAGTAGAAATACCCAACAGTTCTGAGAGCAATTGCACGTTGCAAAAGTGGAAATTGAATTAAGTGCCATGGCATCAAGAATATCAACTTCAACTCTTCAAATGACAGAAGAAGTGATAACATGAACAGAGGTATATGATAAACCAAAAAAAAAAAAAGGAAGAGGACTCTTGAGTATCAGTCTGACGCAATCATCAAAGTTGTGAACCTCTTCACTTATACATACCTCAGATAATCTCTGGCAGCGCTCACGGTCACCAGAAATTACAGCACCAGCCAAACCATACCTATCAAAAAAAAAGGATAGTCGTGTCAATTCACAAGCTGACTATGCATGAGCTGCAAAGCCTGCAAAAGGATGTTGAAACTGTGTTAAAAAGAAGTAGCTCACTGTGTATCGTTGGCCAGTTCAATGGCTTCATCTTCAGTGCTAAATTCTTTAACACACAGGACTGGACCAAAGACTTCCTCCCTCCAAATTTCCATTGATGTGGTGATATCAGTAATAATTGTTGGTTCAATAAAGAACCCCTTCTCAAGATGCTGTAAAACATTAAACATTAGTTCTATCTCACAATAGCATGTGGATCCTTGTAAATCCAAATGCAGGCCTTACCGCCGGTCTAACACCTCCAGTCAGAATAGTAGCACCTTCTCTTTTGGCATTTGATATGAACTTCTTAATCTTCTCATACTGAGAACACAAAAACATGAATAAGACTCCTATATACAGCAACAAGGCAATCTGAAACTATGTGTATGGTACTATGGTTGCCAAGATGGTGGTGATTAGGGTGTCATTTTCTCATAGTCCAGTGCCATATATGTCCCATAAACATTAATCCATGGCTTCTGTAACAAAGTAAAACTAAAGAAGGTGTTGTCAATCAGTACAACTGAACAAAGATCCTCTTAAAATCAGAGGAAGCTACATCCTGTAGGAACTAGCGAGAACAAGAGTGTACAGCAAAGCACCAGACTGTCAAATCAGAAAGAAGCCACAAATCTTGCGTTCAAAAAAGAAGCCACAAATCATAGCATTGTCAATGGTGACTTGTTAAATTCAGACAAAGTTAACATGAGTACCTGTCCTTCACTAACAACTGGCCCAAGCCTGCAACCCTCTTCAAGTGGATCTGAAACCTTAATATTTTTGGCCCATGCAACCATCCTCTCATTAAATTCTTTAGCAATTTTTGTCTGCAACAGTTTCATTGGAGGCAGAACTTGATTAATATGTCACTGACAACAATACCAGAAGTACATAACTGAGATGTGATTTGAAAGAGGCACTATCAGTGCTGGGTCGTTCAAGAAAAAAGATGTGATTTGAAAGATTAATATAGACTGGTAATAGCAAATGTTAAACTACTCCTTCTGATCCCAATTGTAGGTCGTTTTTGGATTAAAGTTGGTCAAACTTCTTTCTTGACTCATCAATATATGTCAAGTTACATAGATTAGCAAGACATGGTTGATGTTACTAGTTCATCATGACAAAATCTTTCATATGTATAGTTTCTTCCAATTTAAATAGTACTCCCTCCGTTCCAAATTGTAAGTCATTCCAAGAATCTTAGGGAGTCAACGTTTTTTAAGTTTGACCAAAATTACAGAAAAAACCATAGTGATTTGTGACATTGAGTAGATGTATAATAAAAATATAAGTAAAAAAGAATCTAATGGTACTTAATTGGTCTCATAAATGTTATTATTTTAACATATAAATTTGGTCAAATCACTACAGTGATTTATGACAATGTCCTAAACAACTTACATTTGGTATCAGAGGGAATAAAAACACAATCAAGTCATTAAGAATATACATTTGGTGCCAGATCAAAGCGCACATTGCACAGAGAATTGAAGAGTAAAACCTAGACCTTCGGCAATTTTGGAATCGTACAATCTTCTTGAATCAGAAGTTAATGGCAGGGCAAGGAAAAGATAAAGCAACACCACTCAAGGAAATTTATTATGGTTGACAGCTGTTAAGACAATACCAGATTACCAGCAATGACATATGACACTTACATGGATAAGAAGACGAGATGTCGCGCTGCAAATCTGACCATTGGTCCAAAAGCACCCAAACAGAGTCCACTCAACAGCTGTTTATATTTATAAGGAAGGATCAACAATGGAAGTATAGCACAATCCATAATTCCACAATGAGCAAAGTATCAGCATAACTAAAGTAAGTTCCCTTTCTTGGAACTAAAGCTTATGTTCTCCACAGAAGTTCAGCCCTATTTTCTCAAGATCAGTGATGAAATATGATGCATCAAATATGAAACATATACATAATGCATCAAATACTTTTCATTTCATCTTTTTATTCAACTGGCATGCCGCATCTCTACAATTTGTGCAAAGTGCACACAACCAATACAAAGTCTGGTACTGTGGTCAAAACTATAGCTATGTGGGATTTTCCCACAATTTTATGGACTGTATTTTACAAATCCTAACAATCAGTTTTCAATACCGAGATAATTCTTGTTACAGTAGCCTGCTCAGGCTCAGCTGAGTATTTCTATGAAAATCACATATACGAATGAAGGGCTTTGAGGGGTTTAGGAATTTAGCATTCTGATCAGTTAAACTCTTCGCAAATTGCAACAATCCACAGATACCAATGAAATTTAAGAATTTTGAATAAACATGTACCTTTGTCAATGTCAACATCATCAAATACTACTATAGGACTTTTTCCACCAAGTTCCAATGTAACAGGCTGTCAAGAAAAATGCAATGTTAAGGAATGCAATAGCATATCCTCTTAAAGATAGGGCATTCAAAGCAGGAAACAACAAGCAAAGCGCATACTAGAAATAAAACATAAATTCACAGACGAACCTTAACCATAGGAGCTGCAGCTGCCATAATCTTCTTACCAGTTTCAAAACTCCCAGTAAAAGCGACCTAAATACACAGAAACAAATGCTGAGGAATAACATTTTCATTGATGGTCATGCTCATGCATTATTATGCATTCTACGCAGAACATTTTACCTTGTCAACATCTGGGTGTGCTGACAAAGGAGCACCAGCATCAGGACCTAATCCTGTCACAATGTTCAAGACACCAGAAGGAAGACTGACTTCTTTACAGATATCAGCAAGCTCTAAGCAAGTCCTGGTAATTCAAAAAGTAGGGACTTCAAATGCCGTTGCTTCTAACATGGACATGACATAACATGTTAATACTTACACAGAAGCCAATTCAGATGGCTTTAGCACAGCTGTACAACCAGCAGCCAGAGCAGGAGCTACCTTCCATGTAGCCATCAGGAGAGGATAGTTCCTGCAACACAAATACAAGTGCAAAGTATAATGCTTTAGAGTCAGAATAAGAAAAACAAGAACATATGAAGACAACATAAATACAAGTAAATCAGTTACTTAGTCAACAGCATCTTATATATAGACACGATAAACTGAAATGGCTCGCCCAACAAATACGTGAACAAGGATAGTAGCAGAATAGTGGGCTTGTGGAGCAGAAATGACACTTGTCCTAGGAAAAGGTACACTGTTGTATGAACATAGCAAGAATACTTATTGAAATTGGCCAAACATGCACACAAGCAAAAAATAAATTTGGCATTAACTTGGATATATAGGTGAGATCCAACACTGGATAGGAAGTACAAATATGAACACTGGAATATATTTCAGGACAATGATGAGGAAAGGTTATCTAAAATTAGGTTTAAAAGACTGTGGTTAGAGTCATAGAGAATATGCAGTTTTTCCCTATACAACTCTGATACCTTATGGGAAATGAAGATGTATTACTGAATACAGACCACTCGGGTAGTATGTTTTGATCATAAATACGAATAACAGCGAGATAAGGGAGACATGAAAATACCAAGGAGTTATCAGCCCAACTACCCCAATAGGCTCTCTTCGGAGATGGCATTTGAAAGTTTCCATTGGAAGAGAAACCGGGGAATTTTGCCTTTTGTCCAAGGCTTCTGCTTGATCCGCAAAGTACTCAAAGCATCCAGCAACATCATCCTGATAAATGGAATACCAATCATATCATAATTGCAAGTTAGGGAAAAAAATCTGCACACTTCCATAAGGTGTGTCACATACCATGTCCCATGCGGCTTCATCGTAAGGCTTCCCACAGTCAAGCGCCTCTAGCTTAGCAAGCTCAGGTTTCCTCTCAATTACCTGAATAATAAGACATTTTAACATGCAAAATGTGATATAGGTGAATATATTTCGACAAAACTTTGGTGACCCAACCAAATGCTACAAAACTTTCCCGGTTGATGCTTAAAGAGAAAGGTCTTTTGAGGTGTTTTGAAACTGGAGCTGATGATAAAGCTAACATACCATGTATTCATGCCAAAAGCAATAGTTTATTCATGCCAAAAACAGATCAGAAGGATTCCCCCTGAATAGATTGGTTTAGGATTGGAGGAGTTCAATTTATACTTTCTGTTCCTCTGTTCATATAACTCAGAAATAGTGATCGAGTGTACGGAAACCAACATATATAGCACAAGTACTGAGAAGTTCACTCACACCATTCCCAGGGTACAGATCCAGTCACCGAATCATACCCCCATCAAAGCACAAAAGTAGCTAGCACACACAAGTGAGTTGTCACACACACTCAATCCACTCCGAATTACTTCCTAACTTAGGTAGTACTAGGTACCAATGCTTGGAAGCAGGGGCACAGCACTGGAGTGATTTCTAGCCCCATCAAATTAAATCAGCCTAGACTCGAGCAAAGAGGACCCCCGTACCTTGGCGGCGATGGCGCGGAGGTACTTGGCCCGGACGGCCCCGGGCGCGCGCGCCCAGTCGCGGCCGCGGTTCCTCTTGAGCGCCGCCCGCGCCGCCGCCACCGCCGCGTCCACGTCCTCCGCCGTGGCCGCCGGGATCTCGCCTGCGCGCACGCACGCGAACCCCAACCGCATCAGCGCCACGCCAAGCAACAAACTAAAACAGAGAGATGGGTGCGATCGGGGGCGGGTGAGTGACTCACCGATGTGGGCCTCGGTGGTGGGGTTGACGACGGGGAGGCGGCGGCCGTGCGCGGGCGGGCGCCACTCGCCGTCGACGAAGAGCTGCCGCAGCGGGACCGTCGATGGCGAGGCCATCGGTGGCGGTGAGGAGGACTGGAACTGGAGACTGCAGAGTGGAGAACTGGAGATGGCCAGATGGGTGCGTCTCCGCGAGATGATTGCGAGTCGGCAACTCGGCTCCGGTTGGGGACGCAGCGTTAGCTCGTTCGGTGAGTCTTCCAGGTGCGAAGCGGTTCGAGCGCTGCTCACCCCAGATTTCCCATCGGGAACAGCGTTTCCCAAATAATTTCCAGCCTCTCTCGCGTGGAGCTATAATGGTAGAGTGACGTGCCCGTTGCGTACGAAATCAGTGGATTTCGGTGATCTCAAGAAGGACGCGATCTTCAAATCTGAGTGTAGTTGTAGGTTTGTTTGTACACGGGGTGGTGTGCGTGTGTGCGTATGTTGAGTGAGACGTACGTGTGTATGAACAGATACTACAGCTGTACAGATGAGAGGCGCTAAAAAAAACTCGGCTCCGGTTGGTGGGATCGGCACGCTGCGGCCCTGCCGTGCACAGGTGGAAAGCGACCCCGTGGGGCGTGCCGGTTTTGTTGGGACGTCCGTTTCCGGCGTGTACGCATGTGTGTGGACTGTGGTTGTATAGATAGAGCTAATGATAGTTTGATGCTAAATAATTTAATTTTCTAAGATTTCAACAAGCTGTAAAAGTGTAAATTGTGTCCGAGGAAGCCAGGCCCGTCATAAAGTGTGATGTTTGTTTTCGTCAAGAATTATGAAAAAGTGACCTACTAGTGGCAGTAGGTTGGCAAAACAAATCAACGGCTCCATGATGCTACGATTGATGATGATGCTCCTTCCATTTGCACTTCTTTTAGAGTTTGTTCTAGCAATCTAGTTATTGGCTTTTTGCTATTGACTTTTATAGTAAATTTTAGCTCCTTATAGCATATCAAAAACTAAAAAAAAAAAGCTACTCTCAACTTGCTCTGAAGTTTTTAGTTTACTAGCCTTTAGCTTTTTAAAAACCAAAAAGTTGTTTATTGCAATTTGGCTTGGAGAAGCCTCCATCCTTCTCCATCTCTTTCCTCCCTTCTCTCATTTCTTCGGCATGCCTGGAGCTGGCACACGGCTGCCACGATGCCCTGCCGGCGTGAGGCTCGCCTGCCCAGCATGCAACTATGGGGGCACCCTCCCGGGTGCCGATGTGGGGCTCGCCAGGGCCGTGCACGAGCATGTGCAACCTGTTCTATGGAATAGGGCCTCTGATTTTTTGGGGCCTCAAAAATAGCAGACTCGGTGAGTCCATAAACGCGCAAGCATGTCTTGAATCCACAATGCAATGCCGTGTTAGTTCTTGTTCCATCATCTCCGCGCATGTCCGCCCATCTGACTCCATGGAGGCCGGCTCAAACTCGGTGACTTGCCAGGCTAGGAAATCTCAAGTAGTCCATCTTTTGGTTAATTATACTTATTATGAATTCTTGCTGCTAAAAAGTACTTATTAAATGCTAAAGGTTCATTAGTTCGTGCAGCGCTTGATGTGCAGCATAGGTACTATATGTATTCGTGATCTATGTCATTGTTGCATAATAACAATAATAATAATACATTTTGTTAGAAAAAATACAATACTACATTTTAGCATGTATTTATATTATTAACATTCAAGCTTTCTGAATAGGGCCTATTTTAGAGGTTAGAACAGGGTCTTAGATTTTGCCGGCACGGCCCTGGGCTCGCTGACGCGGAGCCTGGCTACGGCGGCGCCCTATCGGCGCGAAGTACGTCCATCATGTATGGAGCATGACGAAGCAGTGGTCGTGGTGAATGGCAGTTGCACACACTAACTGTAAGGAAGATGCCAGTTAAAGAGAAAGAAGGAAAGGAGATTGGGAAAAATTGCTACTTCTTCCCCATTTTTTCAAGGATAGAAGAACATTTTGAGGGATTGAGGGAAAAAAATTGGTAAAAAGGATTGGGAAGGGATTTGTGGGATTTTTTTTTTTTTTTTTTTTTTTTTTTTTTTTTGCCTCGGTCCCCTTTGTTGCCCCCTAAGGGATTGCTTTTAGTTAATTTGGAGATGCTCTAAGGTGACTATGTGACGGAAGCAACCAAACATATCTCCGCTATATTCTCAATGTATTGCTTCTGAGGTTTTGATGAAAGCTCTCTTTATAAAAAACATAAATGGTAAGCCACATATGTTTAAAATTATCCCGTTACCCCACTTTTGATGTTTGTTGTATCACCAGAATTTCAATGCCATCAATTAATACTCCAAACTGTGGTGAAGAAACTTCAGAAATAAAAATGATTTCAATGTGATCTGTTATATGCTTTGCACGCATGCTCTCGATGTCGACGCCCCTGTGTGTTTGAAAGCAACAATTGGTGATTTTGTTTTCGCACCACACACGTGGTCGGTGGAGCCATTCCTACGATCAGAAAATATCAACTCTCATGATCCTCACTGATCCTGTACATGTGCATACATCATCGCGATCTGATACCTGTCATCTTTCTTTTGGTTCCAATACCAACTTTTCGTACCATCACGGACCAAAGTGGACCCAACAATGTAAAGTACGACATGGTACTCTGTGTGATTACGTGGGATACGTACATGCATCTACCGGATTTCTACCTCCAAAAAATATTTGGGAGTAATGTAGTATTGTTTAGAGAATTGGCTGGAAGAGTATAGACAATAAATAATGTCGTTTTTTGTTTTCGTGCCACAAGTTTGACTCGATTTGTAGAAAATACGTGCAATGGATATATTTTCAAATAAATTTGTTAAAAACTAGACGCAAAGATCTTTCCGATGATACTAACTACTTAGCATAATTATTACATATTTTAATATATAATTATTGACAATTATTTTTCAGAAAGCAAGAACGACACTTATTTTAGTATGAAAGGAGTACTCATTTTTGACTCGCTAGTCTGTTAATGAATTGGGTGATTCTCTGTCATGTCGACAAGAAGGAAGTGTTGGAGCAAAATCAAGGCTACTGCAAGGCAAGTACTGTGGCTCCCGTATGGAGATCTGAGCACCAGCTAAAGTTCCAAGAGAGGAAAGACGGTAGGTGCCAAAAAGATCATTCTAGGTGAAGAAAGATGATGAAACTGAAGAATGGCCATACCCCGTGTTGGAGTGAGCTGGACTTCGCAGTGAATTTGGCATGAAGCATGGAGTCACCTAAAAAGATATATGAGATATGGTGAAAATTTGGTTAAGATCCTTTGTTCTCCGGGCATTACTAACTTTGTTTTTGGTTTTTTTTTATTACCTAGCATGTGTAATCGTTTTAGTCCTGGTGGACATCCCTGGAACAATAACAAACTTTGTTGTAAAACCGTTATGGCCCTCACTCTTGGAGCCAGAGCAGGTTAGTGGATCCCTACCCCGGATATAGGTTGACTTCCTCGGCAACCATTAACATGCAGTCGGAGGCGGCCCAACTGTACCGGTCGTTGATACGGGAGTGCATGACAATGTACATGGCGCATCGTCGGTAGATCCCGGAGCTACAACGGAGGTGGTTTGGCCACACCCTCAAGGCCGACTTCACCTACGACTCTAGAGAATTTGGAGGAGTGACTCTGCCTTCCTTTGCAGACATCTCTCATTCCTGGGCTACCACGGTTGCGAAAGCCCCGGACACCAGCCCCTGTGTCACTACAATGTAGTGAACGCATCGCCGCCATGCCTCGCAAGGCTGACTGCACCAGGCAAGCTCAGTGCGTTCTCTTGCAGAAGCTAAGAGGGGTGCCACCCTTGCCCAAGGTTGGCTCGGAGCCGTCATGCATGTGCAAGGTTGCCTTCAGGGCGCCGTTATCTGACGACGCTCATGAGAAATTGGAGCTTCTCTTAGGCACGAAGCTTGACCCGGTGGCTATGAGATTGAATATGCTTGGTTTGGATGAGGTAGCTATGTAATTCCTTCGTCACCTGCATCACGGTGTAAGCGATCAACACGACAAAGATGTAGTTCTACTATATTGCTTACGAATTCAACAAGGTTTAACACACGCGAGTACTGGATCAAAGATCTGGATACATCAGGCGAGCTCGAAGGCTCCCTGCCAACCCGGACGCAGCCGGTCTGAGCGAATTGCTCTGCGTTCTAGCCAAACGTGTCCGGCAAGAAGAAACTCCTCCCCTTTATCCCCCCTCCGATCTCGATCACACCCAGCTGTCACCGGTGTAACGTTTGTTGGGCCTCGATGCGCGCTTGGGCCTGCTGGTGCTTGGCCCATCTCCATCTTGTGGCTTATCTTCACTTGGAGCTTCACCAGGAATCGGCCCATCTCCATCTTCTCTGCCAGTTGGCTGGTGATCAACATTCCTGACATTCCCCCGATCTTGAAAACCGGCTTGACCCCAAGCCGGAGCTTGTGGAAACATAAGCTTCAACTCCTCTTCCAATTCCCAGGTAGCCATGGAAGCTGGCCAAGAAGACCACTGCACAAGTATCTCAGGAACAAGTGCATCACCGTGGGACTTGAGTCTGCGCTGCAACACTTTCACAGGATGTCGAAAGGCATCAATCTCAGTAGAGAAAGGAATGTCAGCAGAAACCTGAGCATTAGGAGGTATAGCCTTCTTGAGTTGTGAAACATGAAAAACAGGATGGACAGTAGAATAAGCTGGGAGAGAGAGCTTGCATGCCACTGCACCAATCTTAGCCACAATCTTGTAAGGACCAAAGTATCTGAAAGATAACTTGTGACTAGCCCTTGTAGCAATAGAAGTTTGGACATATGGCTGGAGTTTGAGGTATACTAAATCACCCACTTCAAAAGTTCTTTCAGTTCTGTTCTTGTCAGCCTGAGTCTTCTGTCTTTGCTGAGCTCTATTTAATTGTTGCTGCAGCAAGCCAACCATGATATGTCTGTTCTTGATCCATTCTTCAAGATCAGGGATAGCACAAGAGTCCACAATATCAATACCAAGATGCCTAGGATGCTGGCCATAGAGTATTTCAAATGGTGTGGCATTGAGGGAAGAGTGATAACATGCATTATACCAAAATTCAGCAAGGGACAAGTATTGTTTCCACTTGTTTGGGCAGGCATGAACAAAACATCTAAGATAAGCTTCGAGACATTGATTCACTCTTTTTGTCTGCCCATCAGTTTGGGGGTGGTAAGCTGTGCTAAGCCTCAATTCAGTTTTAGTCATGTCAAACAACTCTTGCCAGACATTGCTTGTAAAGATTCTGTCTCTGTCAGAGATTATAGCTTCTGGCATTCCATGTAACTTGAAAACATTGTCCAGAAATGCAGTAGCAACAGTTAAGGCAGTGAATGGATGTTTGAGTGGTATAAAATGTGCATATTTAGACAGCTTATCAACCACCACTAAAATGCAATCAAAGTGCTGAGATTTAGGTAAACCTTCAATGAAGTCTAGACTGACCACTTGCCAAGCATAATCTGGTACTGGCAATGGTTGAAGTAATCCAGGGTACTTAACTCTTTCATGCTTAGCCTGCTGACAAACTGAACATTGAGACACAAAGTCTTTAACAGTAGCTTTCATACCTGGCCAAGCAAATATGTTGTGCACTCTTTTATATGTAACAGGAAAACTTGAGTGACCTCCAACAGGGCTAGAATGCAGTGTTTGCAAAATTTTCTTCTGCATAATAACATTGTTACCAACCCAGATCTTGCCTTTGTATCTAATGATACCTTGCAACAAGGTAAAATGGCCTTGTGGGCTTTTAATGGCTAGAGCAGCCAAAAGCTTAGCAGCAAGTGGATCATCACCATAACCATCCAGCAAGTCCTGAAACCACACTGGTTGTACAGTGGAAAGAGCCAGCAATGTTTGCCCAGGGTGATTAACAACTCTTGACAAAGCATCTGCTATAGTATTTTCAGTACCCTTCTTGTAACAGATTTTATAGTTGAGGCCCAAGAGTTTTGTAAGAGCCTTTTGCTGCCATGGAGTAGAAAGTCTCTGATCATTTAAATGGGTAAGACTTTTCTGATCAGTTTTAATGGTAAACTCCTGATGTTGCAGGTAAGCTCTCCAATGTTCCACAGCCAACAGAATGGCTAGATACTCCTTCTCATAAGTGGAAAGTGCTTGATTTTTGGGTCCCAAGGACTTGCTAACATAAGCAATGGGATGACCATTCTGTTGAAGAACTGCTCCAACTCATTTGTCTGAAGCATCTGTTTCAACTACAAAAGGCTAAGATAGATCTGGTAAAGCAAGCACAGGTGCTGAAACTAAAGCCCCTTTGAGAGTAGAAAATGCAACCTCCTGATCTTTAGTCCAGACAAAAACTGCACCCTTCTTGAGCAACATAGTCAATGGTCTACTAATTGTGCCAAAATTAAAGACAAATTTCCTGTAATATCCAGCTATACCCAGAAAACTTCTCACTTCTTTAACTGTAGTGGGTGTAGGCCAGTGTTTGATAATATCCACTTTAGAAGGATCTGTAGCCACTCCTTGCCCACTGATGGTATGACCCAAGTAGGAAATGGATTTCTGTGCAAAAGAGCATTTGGATAATTTAACTTTGAACTGGTGTTTGTCAAGCAGAGCAAACACTTGCTGCACATGATCTAGATGTTCTGGCCAAGTTTTGCTATAAATCAGCACATCATCTATGAATACCACTGCAAATTTTCTAAGCACAGATGCTAGAACTGTATTCATCTCATACTGAAAAGTAGGTGGTCCACCTGTAACACCATAAGGCATGACCCTATACTCATAGTGGCCATGATGAGCCTGAAATGCAGTTTTGTGAATATCTTCTTCAGCTACTAATATTTGGTGAAAGCCAGAAGACAGATCTAGAGTAGTGAACCATTGAGCACTGACCAGCTCATCCAAAAGTTCATCAATTACAGGCAGAGGGTACTTATTCTTGACAGTTAAAGCATTCAGCCTCCTGTAATCAACACACAATCGCCAATCACCAGTTTTCTTCTTTACCAAGAGTACTGGAGATGCATAGGGACTTTGGCTTTCTTGAATCCATCCATTATCAAGCAGTTGCTGCACTTGCTGTTCAATTTCATTTTTTGAGCAGCATTGTATCTGTATGGTCTGATTCTAAAAGGCTGAGCTCCTGGCAAAAGAGGAATAGAATGAACTGCAGACCTTTTGGGGGGTAAGCCAGTTGGTGATAGGAATAATCCTGCATACTGATCAATAAGTTGTTGAATCTCTGGTGGCTTAGTACACATATTGTTGCTCACATCTATGGTGTGAAGCTCTAGCATGCACCAGATTTGGTCATTGCAGTCCAAGGCAACTAAATCAGATGAAGATATAGGAGTACAAGACTTTGGTTGAGGTAATATACCCTGTAGCATAGCAGTGCCATTCTGATAGTCAAAGGACATCCACTTTTCCTTCCAATCAACATGCATAGGACTATGTTGTTCTAACCAATCCATGCCCAAGATAATGTCATAGCACTAGAGAGGTAAAACTTTAAGGCAAAGTTGAAATGCAAAGCCACTGATCCAAACTGGAGAGGCCACAATCTGATGAGAACACTTTAAGATGGTCCCATTAGCAACTTGTACTTCCATAGGATGCTCAAGCACCTCCTGTGGAGGTATAAACTCCATATACCCTCACGGCCTAGTTTGGGCCGACACGCTATCACCAGGCCGGCCCATCAAGCTTCAAGACCGATCGGCTCAGGCTGGTCGGACAGCCTAAAACAGGCAAGATTCCCGAAGACCGACAAGAAGGACAAGACCTAGCTGAGATAGGAAAGTTTAGACTTGTAAAGTATGTAAACTTAGTACCGAGATAGGCTAGTTCCGACTTGTAACCTTGCTCCCGTGATATATAAGGAGAGCAAGGACCCCCATGCCGAAGGACGAGAATCGGCATAACGCACGTACTCATACATCCACATCATAATCGAAACAGAGCGGGACTAGGGTTTTACGCATCCTTGCGGCTCCGAACTGGGTAAACCTCGTGTGATTGCTCCTGTTTACATCTTGCTCGCAATCTCGTGCGCCTTCCGCCAATCCATTACCGGTCGGGGCATACCCCAGGTCGGACTATCGCCGATATTTCGTCGACGGTGGCGCGCCCGAGGTAGGGGGTGCGCACCGAGATTTTACGTCGATCAAGATGGTTTCCTTCTCGGCTTCCATGACTTTCGAAGCTGGCCTCACCTTCAACTTCGGAACGTTCACCTGGACTTCCAACTCAGCAACTGCTACTACAACTCTCACGCCTCCGGCTATCACGCCGACAATGGCACCAACAATGGTGGCTGCTCCAAACCAGATCCAACTCATCCCGGTGACCACCATTGCAGTCCCAACCAATCCACCACTGATAGTTGACGGCACGGCGTCAACACCTCCAACCGGTCCTAACCAAAGGAGGCATGTCAGCAACACGGATCTACTCCGTTTGATCCATCAACAAGACATGAGGTTGACAGAAACCCATGCCAACTTTGAGTCGCTCCGACGACGCGTCAGTCGCGATCTACAAACCGCGCGACAACAACAAATTCCTAATCCATCGACACGAAGGCAGAACAACAATCGTAGAGTCACTTTTGGGCGCTCCGAGCGGCCACGTTTGCAGCCGGTGAATCTACAACGACCCGTTCCAACAAATCCTCGTGGCAACCATACACGGCCAAATGGCGGCAGAAACTCACAGCAGCTCCGACCACGGCCGATCATCGTACGCGGTGGTCGGAGAGGTCAGCCAAGCAACATACGGCAAAGAATCCTGGCCGATATCCAAGATCTAAGAACGAGGACTTCACAAGCCTCACGGAACAACAACAGTCCAGCTCAGACAACACAAACTACCCGACACGATGTACCTAGTCAGAGTTACGCGTCAACAAGATAAATAAGCGAAACGCCCGTCGCAACGAACGACGGCGACGCCAGCGAGAAATTCGACGATCTGGTCGGAACCCACCAACTGCGCCTACTACTGCGACACAGCAAGAACGATCCCCACAAAACAACACATCTAACGCCCGGTTGTTCGCAGAACGCACCGAGCTAGCTGCTACCCTTCGTCGTGATGAACAACGGAGGGAAAGACGACGGCAAGAGATATCGACTGCCATGGCAACATCAGGTGCAATGGAGCAAAGAGCAGAACGGCCACGAGCACGATCGACTCAGTCTCCCTCAATGACAAGCGCGTCAGCACACAGGGCCAGGGCACTTGCTGACCGACACCAAGATGTAGAAAAGAAACGGAGGGAAGCACATCAGAAACACATGGCAGCAACCAGAGAGAATCGCCGCAGTTTCGGTATAAGCCCATTAAGGGACGACACAAGGGATTTACCTAACACGGATGAGCCTCATTGTTGTACCCAACCCATACAAACGACCACTGTATACAAACGTGCTCGGAGTCCTCCCCCCGGTCGAACGGTTCCATCCGTCCAAACAAACCGCAATGGTTTTATCACTCCCTTCTTGGACAATTTGCAGACCAGAGAACCAAACTGGAGGCTCCCCAGTCCAACTCCTCCTGAGGACGGGATACCTCCGCACACCGAGCACATATTCCCTAATCCAATAAACCCACCAATCTTCGGCGCATCGAACGCTTCGATCACCGGGCGCAAAACATCGAAGGCATGTTTATCAACGGCGAGTGGTACGAAGTAGTTCAAAAAGGAAGCCAGTTTGAGAAAAACTCAAGCTCCTAAGATTCCTTTACAGATGTGCCTTTTCCAAAAAAGGACAATCTCAACACTACTCGGAACGGGATAAGTATATCCGACCACGCCCGACGCCGAGACGATCAAGTCTTGGACGATGACGACCTACTACTCTGCACTGAAGAAGATCCGGTCATGATTCACGACTTGGAAAAAGGAGAAGCAGAGCCGGAAAACTAAAAAGAATGAGAGATACGTCCTCCTCTTTTATCAGCACAAGTTTTCTTTTTAGGCGATTTCCCTTTCAAGGTTTAAGTTAGCGTCAGTCGTACACATCGTTGTAAGTCATTCTAAATGACAAAAAAGCAATCTAATGTGAACTATTTTATAATGAGAAATCAAGTTCTCCGTGTCAAACACTTGAGCACATGAATTTTTCTTGTCATTCAAAGGAAAATCATCCCTCAGATCTGACGCGTTACAACATTCTCTAAACAGAGGATTCCAAATCCCGAAACAAAATCCTACGGCATAAACATGACAAAGTCATAAAACAGGATCCAAAAAAAAGGGATAAATAAAAGGAATCTCGAAGGATTTTGGCACAAAACACATCTCAAAAAGGATCCACTTCTTTCATTAAAAATATAAAAAATTTTACAAACGGGGACCGATTGCATCTAAAGCAATCTAGTCATCCCCGAACAGCTTGCCGACCACCAGGTCGACAGGAGTCGCGGCGACGACGGCCTCCGCCGCCCCGGTGAACTCGACGGCGCCGCCCTCCATGGCGTCATGCGCCGCCACCGACAGCTCCATGCCGCGGACATCGACACCGGAGATGGCATCGACGGTAGCATAGGCGGCGGAGGCACCATGGCGGACGCCATGAAGCGCCACAGCGGCCACCTGACCGGGGATCGCCGCCAGCCGCGCGACCACGTCGCCACCCTGGGCGTTCACCGCGTCCGCCGCGGCATGCGCGGCCTCCTGCAGCTGCTCCAGCTGCTCCGTCAGCTCTGCAAAAACAGAGTAAAAGATTAAAACGCCAAGGCAAGCACAATTCAGAGAATATGAACAACGGAGAACTCAGTACTTACCGCCGACCCTGATGTCGGCAGCCTCGCGCTGCCGAAGCAGCGCGTCCACCTGGACCTTGCGGGCCAGCCTCTCGTCCGCCGCCTCATTGACGGCGGCGTTAGCATCGGCGTCGAAGTCGGCGGCCCGCTGCTTTTCCGCCTCCAGCTCCTCCTGGGCGGAGGAGAGCGCCTTCAGGAACAGGTCGGCGTTCGCCTCCGCCTGCCCCAGTTGCTTGGTGGCCTCGGAATAGAGATCCCGGACGTGCTCCGGCCCGACCTACGGGTCGAGCGCGACGCCGAGTTCGGCCAAACGCCGCCGCCGAACGCGGCGTGGAGACACGCGGCCACCGCCGCCTCTTCCGCCGCCGCCTCCTCCGCCGCGACGGGAGCCGCTTCTTCTCCGCCGCGGCAATGGCGGCTCCGGCCTCCACGACCGGAGCCACACGCTCGGGGCCGCAGCCCCGGTACATCCCTCCGCTCCTCCGCCGCCCTTCTCGCCGCCTCGCGGCGCCGCGCGGAGGTACCCGCCGCACCTCCAATGGTCAGGAGGGTGTACCTACATTGTGAACGAAAAATAGCGGTTACACCAAAAGAAGAAAACCCCAAGATTAACCAAGGAAAACTCCAATCCAAGCTCACCTCCTCCGCGGCCTCACCTCCCGAGGGGAGTTCACCGACTCCTCCTCCTCCGCCGGCGCTTACCGTGACGGCGATCCATCTAGGAGGCGGCGGCGCGAGTATGGGATCTAAAACCCTAAGTTTGCGGAAGCGATGGACAAGAGCAAGAACGAGAGAATGCGCCGCGTGTACGTAACTCCCGCCGCAGCCCCGATTTATAGAAGAGCTCGGAGGAATCGAGAAGGCAACCGATGAGATCGTGGGTAATCAAACCCCCGCGGCCCTCTCGTTCCCCGAGAGCACGAAGCGACGAAAACCGCTCCACTAAAGCAATAAGCATTTATACGTTTCCCCCACCTCGGGAACCCCCCGCGTGCTCGCTGACTCAGGTCATCAGAAGGTGGAACGATTGTGCCACTGACACAACGGACCCACCACGCCAGGAAGCATTGACTAGACCAGAGTCTGAAAACTGTACACGAGATTTGACGTGACAACCCGGTCACTGATGTACGGTTGCATCAGCAACCGAATATTTTCGCCCCGCACGCGATCATGACGCGACACGATGGTTGAAAGATAAGTATCTCACATCCTTAACAAATTTTTTATTCATCCCCTCCATTTCAAAAGACCACACTTTAGAAAAACCAGTTTTCACAAATTTCTTACCTCAAACATGAAGCAAACCAGGGGAATGCACCGTCTCTCGGTCCCACTCGCTACGTGTTAACAAGATCACGCTCAAACAACACGAGTGATCCAGCGGTCGCTCCCAAAGGAAAAGGGCTCCAAACATTCCGGCACCGTGCTTTTTTGTTTAGGATCATCTAATCCCTAAGGACTCGGTCGGCTCTTGAATGAGAAAGAGAAGAGTGCTTTGGCAATTTTTTCTTCCAAACTTGTAATAAGCATGACCTACCCTTCCGCATAACAGAATTTTATATACCTTATGACCATTCTTTCAGAAACAAAGGCCTGATCAAAAAGTCCATATTGGGAAGACAGTGGCCTACAGCAAAATACAGATAAGTGCTCTATGCCTTCACCGATCTTTTTTCACAAAAGATTTCTTTACACGAACTACTTCCAAGTACGTTCGAAAAACTCTTTACAAAGTTAAAAACACCTTTTTTCTTTGTATCAAATGGCCAAGTACGTCACCCCTCCAACAGAAAACAATCAGCGTGCACTGTCTCTGATCAACCTCGCTACGTGTTCACAGCTCCAACGCTATACAACACAGGGGTGTCAGCGGTCGCCTCCAATGGAAATAGGGCCCTAAGTGATTCGGCAAACGCGCTATTCACTATAGGTCACCTACACACCTGCGGACTGATTAACTCTAAGGAGAGGCGATTACTAAAAACCATTCTCAAACAACACATCCTGATACAACTCTATGTCATAGACTATATCAAATCAATACGATTCAGAATACCTCATCAAAACATTCACTCATACCAAATTTTCTCTTTGCAGCAACAACTCGAAGAAGCGTTCCAATCCGCTGTAACAAAGTTGCAGTATAGCATCAACAATTCAACCCACACAATCCGACAGCTGAGCTGGGATTTTTTCGCCAATGATACCGGTTATTCTGGCACACAAATAGCTAAGCTATTTTCATGGGTTTAGATTCAAAATAATGGTCTCACAAACCACGGCTGGGACCGAGTTAAGTAGCAAAGCTGCCTTAACTTAATCATGACAAAGTCATGGCATGGTTCAAACCGACCAGCCCAAATGAAATTTGGCTCGCTTCGGTCTCACTCAAAGAGTGGTCGGAAACACATAAAGCACGATATAATGATCGCTTGTCTTCTTTTTTTTAGACCCCGACATAACGTGTTCCACCTCATCTCGGCTCGGGGACTACGTGGGCCCATGTCACCCGAGAGGTGACATGGGCTAGATCCTTCTTTTAGAGCTTGCTGCAACATATACTATCTTACAGCAACCTCGGGGACTACGTGGGCCCACGTCATTTGCATGACTCGGCCTGATCCTTTCTCTTTACAAAGAGTTTAGTTTCAAAACTAAGCTAAGGCAACGACCAATCATGACAGATACCATGTGATGGCAGACATCACATACTAACGAGGGCCCATGTCTCCAGATTTGGGACCCCTTTCTGTTGGGTACCTAGATTAGGGGGTCCTAAATCAGGTAGATCAGAGACAAGCAAATCAACCTCATCCCTCTCTAAGAATCCCAGAAAAAACTAATTGACCAAGAGAAACCTCCAAATCCCCCTCAAGCTGGGCCGGCCCACTATCAGGCCCACAAAGTCTCAGAACCTCATCAACTCGAGCAGCAGCCGCTCGCCCGCTCGGCGGAAAAATACGGAAACCGCTCGAGCGTGCGGCCGCTCGAGACGATGACGCAAACCGCTCGAGCAAGCAGCCGCTCGAGCGGGACGGAGAACGCTCGAGCGAGCAGTCGCTCGAGTCCGCTCTCAATCATTGCCTGTCCAGAGCTCGCACATGGCTACAGGGCTCGAACAGTACCACTGCCCGACCGCCCGGCCTAACTCCATGGCTACAGAGCTTGTAACAGTGGATCGTACGCGGGTCGCTTCCACCACTACGCTCCCCATGCCCCGGATTCAAGGACGCCAGGCGCCACTATTACGCCATGCTTTGTACTGGGCCTGGTACGGCACTCCCTCCAAACACCATTGTCAACTCTCCGTACCACCAACTACGTCGTCCCGTCCCGTCGCTCGGATCGTTGCCCTCTCGAGGCAGCCCCCCAACCGCTCGAGGAGTGGTGATGGATGTGACTTAAGTATGGGGCGACCAGTGCCCTGTCTTTCCCACCTCGACGGCCATACAGCGGGGTTCCCGGACGCACGTGCTCGTCAACACCGGCACCATACCTCGACTACGTCAGCCCACGACCGAGGAGGACGAGCAGGCCATCATTGACCATACCGCTACAGGCTCGAGCCCGACCAAAGGGAGCGTCTACAGTCTCGACGACTCAACATGGCGCATATACCTCGACGTCACGCCCACGACAGCCCTATCTACTCTGTACTCCTGAGCCTCCTCTTGGCCTATAAAAGGGGATGCCAGGACCTAGTCTAGAGAGAGGTTTTTTTTTACGCATACACGTTTCTACGCCTTCACTCACACTCACTCGCAAAATCTCAGGACTACCTTGTACTCACCCCTGTACAAGCACTTAGGTGCAAGATAATACAAGTTTCCTCCCCCCGCTGGACGTAGGGCGTTCTTTGCCTGAACCAGGATAAACATTTGTGTCCTTCTTGCATCACCATCCGGATTAGGGAGCACGCATAGAAATTTACTCGTTGGCGTTATACCCCCCGGGGTACGAAACACCGACAGTTGGCGCGCCAGGTAGGGGTACTGCGTGTTTTTCGCTCGATTCCCTCCATTTTCCGGATGGCATCACCCACTTCCTCGTTTCCGTTCGCCACGGTGATCTGGTTTGGGAGTCTAGAGTTCGTGTCGCTCGGCCCAGGCCACGACATGGCTCTACTCTCGAACGGTGAACCGGGAGGAGGACGCTCGTCACCCCCACGCGCTGGTGGAGTCGCGCGCCGACCGCGCCACCACGGCTCGCCACCACGTCGCCAACGCCACCAGCATCGGCATCACCACCAGCAGGCACAGGGCCTTGAGCACCCTGCTCGTGTGCCCTCCCGGCCAGACGCCACGATGCACCCAGCCGGGGTGCCAAGTGTGCGGCAGGGGGTGGCACGTGGACAGGGAGTCCCTGACGTGGACCCTGGCTTCGCGTTCGCCATGCGTTCGCCGAGAGAGCCCGGCGTGGCGCCTCGAGCGCGCGCACGGCCGACGTCGCCCAACCTGTTGCCACACGGGCTATACTGAGCTCGGCGCAGGTTCCCGTTTGGGCTCGCCAACACCGCCACTACCTATGCCAACGCGATCCGGCCAGTCATGGGATCGCGGGAGGAGAGCCCCGGCCCCCTCCTGCGTGCCACTATGAACTTGGAGATCGTGTGGCCGACGTCGGTGGACCGCGGATTTGACAGAGCACCGGGCTCACAACGCCGCAACACGGTCGGGAATGCGCGTCGCTGGATCGAGGAGGAGAGCACGGGGAGGCCCTGGACGCCGTCCGCCGCTAACCCGCACTCCGATGACTCGGACTCGGATGCTATGACCCAGCTCGCGAGTGTTTCCATCTCAACAACGACGTCCCGTCGGATGACGAGACCGAGATGGCGCCGCCATGGCTGTCCCCGCAGCCAACCGGCGGACGTGACCCCGGCGGTCGGGACATCGGCGGTGGAGCTCGCAGTGATCGAGCCGCGTGGGCCGCCACCACCAGCCCAAGATAACCGGCGACCCGAAGACGATGCTCGAACGGCACAATGGGCCCCGCCGTAGAAATCGAGGCCAAGATGAATGAGGAACGCGCGAATCTGGAGCTGCTCAAGCGCGCGCTTGAGCAGAACCATCCGCCCCCTCCTCGAGCTCTTGGCGCTCGAGGAAAGGAACGAGACGTTTTCAACCGCATCGTCAACGACGGGCGACCGGAAGCGCCAATTCTACGCTAAGCAAACGGATCTTCCAGCACACGCACTCCAGATGATCCCCCTCACGTGGCCATTTGCGGTCTGGGGGCTCGATCTGGTTGGACCCCTCAAAAAGACGACGGGAGGCCACACCCACTTGCTCGTGGCCATCGATAAGTTTACCAAGTGGATCGAGGCCAAGCCCATCACTAACATCCGCTCGGAGCGAGCGGTCGAGTTCTTTACCGACATCATCCATCGCTTTGGAGTCCCTAACGTCATCATTACTGACAATGGCACCCGGTTCACGGCAAAAGTTCTTGGACTTCGCGATCGGTATCACATCCGTGTGAACCGGGCCTCGGCGCCGCCTATCCTCGAACTAATGGCCAAGTCGAACGCGCCAACGGCATGATCTTGCAAGGTTTAAAGCCCGGGATTTTCAAACGCCTAAACAAGCACGGCAACAAATGGGTGGCCGAGCTCCCATCGATCCCCGTGGAGTCTCGCGGACGACCGAGAGTCGAGCCACCGGGTTCACCCCGTTCTTCTTGGTCTATGGGTCCGAGGCCGTCCTCCCCACCGACCTCGAGTACGGGTCCCCGACTCAAGGCCTACAACGAGCGTACCAATCGGGAAAGGTTGGCAAACGCCGTCGACCGTGCGAGGAAGAGGCTCGAGACACGGCGCTCCTACACTCTGCGCGCTACCAACAGAAGCTATGGCAATATCACGAGAAGAACGTGCGCAAGAGGGATTTCAAGATCGGCGATCTCGTGCTCCGCCGACGACAAGACAACAAGGGGCGCCACAAGCTGACTCCTCCCCGGGAAGGTCCGTTCATCGTGGTCAAGGTGCTTTGAAGCCGGACGTACAAGTTAGCCGACGAAAAGGCTCGACCCTCACCAACGCATGGAACATTGAACAAACTACGTCGTTTTTTCTCCTAAGTCTCGATGCCTTGTACATATTCCGTTTAAATGTACCGCTAGTATGAATAAATAAGTCGGTTTCCTACTTTTTGTTCGTACACAAGGTGGGCTCGACTTTGTTTTCACAAAGTCAAGCCCCCTCGGGGGCTAGACCGGGGGGACCCCCGAAGTCCTCGAAAAACGCACCTAGTTTTTTTCGAAAACAACGCCGATGTAACCTTTCCCCTCCTCGCCTCGAAACTTTTCGTAAGCTAAGTATTTGCGTCACCTCGAGCTCATCGAGCCAGGGCGATCGAGCACAAGGCTTCCCACGCTTCCGAGCTACGGCACCCTAACTCACCCCCTCTCAAAGTAGTTCGAGCACAGCGCCAACACTTAGCTAAAACAAAGTAAAGGCAGGAAGTGGAGAATAATATCAAGCGCAAAGAAAAAACTAGAGCGTAACGATTATAAACACCCAAGTATTACGGTTCAAGGCCACTTGGGCCACTTCCATAACCAAAAAGTATTTGTTTTCTTACAAGGGCCTTGTTGCCCAGATTTCGGCTCGCAGGCCGGCTAGAGATTACTCCACGTCAGGCGGAAGGACTTCTCGCAGCAGATCGCCTCCAAGAAGGGCGCCCGGCTCCTCTGCCTCGGCCTTGAGCTGCTCGATCCGGGGGTTGACCCCTCCTTCTTGCTCGCCCTCGACGTAGGTGAAGCCGCTCGCAACGGCCTCCATCCCGGCCCGGGCGTCCTCCCTCGAGATGCTTTGAATCCCGAGTAGAAGATGGCCATCGTTCGGCGCGCAAAAAAAACAAGGGCCTCCCGGATACGACCCCGCGAGAGGCGCCGAACTCACGGACCCGGCTAGCATAGCTCGCGGCGCATCCGGCCCCTCGACATCCACCACCGGCGGGAAGCCCCAGCTGGCGCTGAGGGTGTCGATGGCGCCGGTGATGCGGGCCTTGGCCGAGAGCGCGCCTTCAGCCAGCGCGTGAGTTGACTTTGCGTACTCACGCGCGTCCGCCAAGTCCGCCTCCAAACCTGAAAAAGGACGACAAGAATCAAGTACTCAATCAAGTACTCGAGCAACACGTATTGATCACGTATTGATCAAGTACTTACCGGTGCAGCGGGTCGAGAGCTCAGCCTCTTTTCTCCGGAGGGCGCGCTCGATGTCGCGTTTCTCCACGCGCAGCTCCTCATAAGCCTTGCCGGCGCCTTGGATGGCGAGGTCCTTGTCCGTCGCCACTTGACGGAGGTTGGCCGCCTCCGCCTGGAAACCGCCCGACCGCTCTTTCTCGGCTTCAAGTGCGCCGGCAAGGGCCTCCTTCTCGGCAGCCTCCCGGGTGACCGTCGCCTGGAGCTCCTTCACGTAGGCCTCAACACCGGCCTTCTCCTTCTGGAGCTGCTCCATGTCCCGACATTTGGCCCGGTAGCTCTGCAGCGCCGTGGCCGCATCCTTCTTAAGCCGCCGAAAACTTCGTGCACCGCCGCGCGTACTTTCCGATGGGCGGCCTCCACCTCCCCGCGCGGCTCGGGCAAGCTTCTCGTCCGCCTCCCGCCGTGCCACCTTGGCCCCCTGCGCCACTCGAGCAAGCTCTTCCCGAGCCTTCGGGCGTCCTCCTTGGCGGCGTCCAAGGCGGCATTGGCATCTCGGAGGAGCCGAGCAAAGCGGTGCCGCGCCCTCGATCTTGCCCCATCCGCACATACCGCCGGATCTCGTGCTCGCTCTCTTGCGTGGCACGGATGTGCACGGATTTGGCATAGGAGCGACTCTGCGTCGTCTGAACCTCGAAAGGGAAATGTTAAAACATAGAACGCGATAAACTAAAAGGGGAAGCAACCGAACTCGAGGGCACTCACAGAAAGAAGCCGGGGCATGTCCTCTGAGACGAGCGTCAGAGCAGTCTTCAAAGCGCTCTCGAGCCACTGCCGGCGCTCCTCGGCCTCCACGTGCGCCTCGAGCTCCTTCTGATCATTCATCACGATCGGGAGAGCCTCGTGGTCAAGGGGGTCGGAGAGCACCAGCGGCGGCCTCTCCCAAAGAGGGAACTCCTCCCGCATCTCCTTGTCAACAGAGGAGCGGAGTCTCCTCACCGCCTCCAGGTCGACATCCGCCGTCACCACCCGCTCAGCCAGGGTAGGCGGGCGTTGCGGCTGGCTCCAGGAAGAGGACGCCTCTTGGGCGAGCGCCCGCGCCTCGATACGCCTCCGCTCCTCGATGGAGACGTCAGTGGGCTCGGTGGGACCAAGGCCGACCGACTGCATGTGGTTGTCGACGATGGCGGCGCCTCGCTTCCTTTGGGCCTCCTCCCACCGATCGGCGTCGGTCATGACCTCAAACCTCACCTCGCCCGTCTCCGAGTCGGGCACGAGGTAAGGCACCGTGTCCCCGACGCCGCAGAGGCTGCGACGGCGCCCGGAACGGCGCGGATGGAGCTCTTGCTCAACGTCTTGGCGCTCATCGCCATCCGTGACGGAGGGCTGCTGCACCACCGGATCCGCCTGCCGCTCCACTAGCGCCGCCTGCTGCTCCGCTTGCTGCTGATGCTCCTCGCCGACTGTGGCGGTAGGCTGCACCGCCGGCTCCGCCTGCTGCTCCACCGGCTCCTCCGCCCTCTCCTCCTCTTGCGTGGCGGCAGGGGGCTCCTCGAGCGCCCCCTCTCGAGCGGCGGCTTGGGCCTCCCCCTCCTCGACCCGTTGCCCAGCTGAGGACTCAACCTCCATATCCCGAGGAGGGGTTGAGGCCCGGCTCGGCTGAGGCCCAGGCACCGATCCCACCTCCTGCATTACCACATCTCCCACCGGCCGATCAGTGGCTGCCGGCGTCTCCTCCTCCTCCTTCTCCCCGCGCTCCTCCTCGAGCCGGCGCAGCCGATCGGCCAGAGGACTTGGCGCCCGAGCTCGGACTCTCGTCTTCGAGCGTGATGGGCCGGCCGCCCCGATCCAGGCCCCCGTCGCGAGAATAGAGGCCGCCGGCTCGCGCCCTCGCCCTTGGTCGCCCGCCGCCGCGTCACCCGGCGCGCCCGACGACATCGGGGTCTCGAGCGGGAGGGCGCCGAGGCCGTGCCGGTGGTGGTGTCCTCCTCCCCGTGGCCTTGGTCACGGCCCCGGCACCTGCACGAGACGCAGCTGCCGTCAGCCTCCCACGCCTAAGTGCATCCTTGGCCCGCTCCAACCAAATGGGAGTAGAGGGAGGGAGAGTCACTCCACCTGGCATCGACGGGGTGCCGCTCGACCCTCCTGCGGTCCTTAGCCTCTTAGTAGGCACCAGGAGGGGGAGGGATGGTAAGGTCTGCAAGGAACGTTTAGTCCTGGAAGAAAGAGAAAAACAAAAAATTTTTACTGTGACAAGATACTCACACTCGAACAAAACAGTGTAACAAGGGATAGGTCGGCCAGAAGACTTACCCCGCGATCGAGGTGGCTCGCCCGAGCCGCCCGGCCCGCTCGGCGCTCGGGGCCGTCGAACCTCGCCGCCCCCCCTCGAGTCGCTCGAGGACTTGGGGCCTCGAGCCCGCCGCTTGCGCCGCTCGGAGGCTTCGAGACCCCGCGGCCGCCCCGTTCCGGCCGACTCCTTGGCCGGATCGGGCACGGAGTCCCTTGCGGGATCCCGGGTTCTCGCGGGTCGAGGTCCGCTCGGCCGGCGGTCGCTGGAAGGAGCCCGGCGTTGCTCGCCGGCCGCGCAGAACTTGAAGTGCGCACATTTGCAGCCTCATGCTTTGCCGGGTGTGCGCGCCCGTTGAAGATGGACGGTGGCGGGAGGAAGATTCCCGCCGCGTCGGAGACGGCGCCCGCTCGCCATGGCTAGAGGGACGGGGCGACTCCTCCCGCCGCCCTGCTTGAGCCGGCGACGACGAGCGAGTGCGGCGGCTGGAGTGTTGAGACGCCCCACCCCGTTGCCTTGCTTGGGCCGGCGACGGCGCTCGAGTACCGCGGCTCGACGACTCCTCCTGCTGACCCGCTCGAACCAGCGACGAGTCGTCGCGCAGGAGGCCTGGCGCCAAGGTTGGCTCCTGCACGCGAGAGCGAGGAGGCGTCAGGGCTCGAGCGGCGGTGGCGTCATCGCTGTCGGTCGCCTCATCATCATCGTCGTCATCATCGTCCTCATCCTCGTCGGTCGACTCGAGACGGTGTTTTTTCCTCAAAGATCCATGATGCTCGGGGACTAGCTGTGGAGGTATAAACTCCATATACCCTCACGGCCTAGTTTGGGCCGACACGCTATCACCAGGCTGGCCCATCAAGCTTCAAGACCGATCGGCTCAGCCGGGCCTGGACAAACCTAAAACAGTAAGATTCCCGAAGACCGACAAGAAGGACAAGACCTAGCCGAGATAGGAAAGTTTAGACTTGTAAAGTATGTAAACTTAGTACCGATAGGCTAGTTCCGACTTGTAACCTTGCTCCCGTGATATATAAGGAGAGCAAGGACCCCCATGCCGAGGACGTAGACCGGCATAACGCACGGACTCATACATCCACATCATAATCGAAACGAGAGCGGGACTAGGGTTTTACGCATCCTTGCGGCCCGAACCCGGGTAAACCTCGTGTGATTGCTCCCTGTTTACGTCTTGCTCGCAATCTCGTGCGCCTTCCGCCAATCCATTACCGGTCAGGGCATACCCCTGGTCGGACTATCGCCGATATTTCGTCGACACCTCCCACTCTCTCCATCGAGCTGCCGACTTTTCACTGATGAAAGTATGTGTGCTGCCAGAATCAATCAATATGATCACATCTTTGCCACAAATATTGCCAATCATTCTGACAGTCTTGGAATGGTCATCTGTACCAAATTCAGCATTGGCAAATAAAGCACACTTGCCAGACAAAACACAAAGTTCATCAACATCTGAGTCATCTTCAGATGAGTAAGCAGTAAATTCTTGATCATTGTCCACAGGATGTAGGAAATTCCATGTTTCCTCAACCACATGCAGGGACACCTGATTAGCACACTTGTGGCCTTTGTGCCATTTCTGACCACACTTGTAGCATAGACCTTTAGCTTTCCTGTATTGCATTAGAGCACTAGCTTTGTTTTCCTGATTAGGACTGCCTTCAGCATGCCTCTTGCCAGAATGGTGCCCTGAATCAGTTGAAGAAGGAGTATTGGACTTTCCATAAAACTTGAATGTAGCATTCTGATGATAGTCTTGTTTCTTGTGCTCTTTCTTAACATTGTAAGGGGCATCTTTAGTTGTCTCTTCTTGCCTCAAAGCAAGGGCACAAGCAGAATCTAGAGTACCAGGGTTAAGAACAAGTACAACAGATCGAATTTCATCCTTCAAACCATCGATGAATCTATTAATGATAGTCACATTGCTGAATTTGGGGTCATATGCCAAAATTTGGTGAACTAATGTGTCAAATCTCTCAATAAAATCTGCCACAGAATCAGTTTGCTTAAGTCTGAAGAAATGCCTCATGAGTATGTTATGTTGGTCTTTCTCAAACCTTTCACAGACCATCTTACTCAGTATATGCCAAGGATATTGATGAACAGGAGAGGCTAATGACTGAGTCCAAAATTTAGCATTGTCAGTAAACTTTAGAGATGCCATTCTAGACTTGAGATTATTAGGAAAAAAATACAGATCAAAATAATTTTCAGCATTTCTGACCCACACTTTTGGACTACTACCATCAAACTCAGGGAAATCCATCAGAGGAACAGCATGAGACATTGGTAAAGTAGCAGAAGCAGTAAGCATAGTTTGATTCATCGTGGGACTACCAGAAGCAGCATACAGAGGACTACCAAAGCAATATGGATTCAAAGCAGTTAGGTGGGCAGTATTTTGAGTCTCACCAGTGGCCGGTGAAGGAGCAACGGTGAACACCAAACCGTTTCCCTCATCACGGCTAGCCGTATCATCGCCACCATTATCATCACGAGGTGAAGTTGTAGCAGATTAGAAGATCTCAGCCACAGGAGCCTTAGGCGGAATACTCAGAGGATCCACAACAAACACTTGAGGTGCAGAGGTAGATGGCACATCTATCTTCTGCAGGAACCGATCGAACTTGGAGTTGAGATCTCGGAGGCCCGTGCGCAAAGTTTCCATATCAGCTTGCACAGTTGGCTTCCAACCAGTGAACTCAGCGAGCACTTTAGTGTTGGCTTCCATCACTCGATTCTGATCATCCATCTTCTTCTCCAATTTCTCCAGAATTGAAGCGAGACTTCCGATTTGACCTTCCATCGCCATGATCCGTTTGCCCTCACACGTCTGGTACTGTGGTCGGAGGAGGTAATCCGGCTGCGAAGCCAGGATCACCAATGACACCGCCGCAAAGCGACGCCGCCAGCGACGAAGCGCTGCCGGGGATCACTAGCAAATCCGATACCAATTGTAAGCGATCAACACGACAGAGATGTAGTTCTACTATATTGCTTACGAATTCAACAAGGTTTAACACACGCGAGTACTGGATCAAAGATCTGGATACATCAGGCGAGCTCGAAGGCTCCCTGCCAACCCGGACGCAGCCGGTCTGAGCGAATTGCTCTGCGTTCTAGCCAAACGTGTCCGGCAATAAGAAACTCCTCCCCTTTATCCCCCTCCGATCTTGATCACACCCAGCTGTCACCGGTGTAACGTTTGTTGGGCCTCGATGCGCGCTTGGGCCTGCTGGTGCTTGGCCCATCTCCATCTTGTGGCTTATCTTCACTTGGAGCTTCACCAGGAATCGGCCCATCTCCATCTTCTCTGCCAGTTGGCTGGTGATCAACATTCCTGACACACGGTCGCTTAGTAGTCGCGGATTTGTTTCTTGTATACTCACAATCTCGTTCAAGCAAGTTGTAGGTTGTTGACTCAAGTTTTCGGTGGATTACTATAACTTTAAGGTCGTTGAAACAAAACTCTAATTCTTCTACATAATGAAATACTTTCTAATGCATGTTTTAAAAAAACGTTATGATCATTTGATTTAAATTGAAAGACCAACTCTAAACCAGTGCATTTTTTTACACTTGGAAAATGTTGTTTGGTTAATAGCTAGTTTCCGGCTTGTATCAACTACTGAGTCACTTGCTTCTCTGATTTGCTTTGTACTCTATCTCAAAGGCACAGCAATTTCCCAGCATTGGGGAAACATACATAGCTGAATTATTCAACTTCAATTTGGTTTCAATTTCAACCGTGCCATTCCGCTCCTCCATCGTATAGGTTTCACACATAATCAGCAAGCGCAGGCAAAGAAGCATGTGCAACACATCCTTTCTCATTCAGATAGGTTTCACACATCCAAGCAGAGATGCCGATTAGGAGAGGAAGATACCATCTTAAGTATCGAGGAACTGGTTCGTTTTCCATGGCCACCATCGCCGTAGCCCGGGCTGCCGCCGTAGATTAGCTCCCTGACGCGGTCGTTGAGCTCGTATCCATGCGCGCTCGTTTATTTTTCCCGACAGTTTCAGCCCAAAACACGTGTAATTTTACTAGGCTGCGCAACAAGTTTCATATTTCAGCCCAAAAAACATGTGTAATTTTATTAGGCTGCGCAACAAGTTTCATGGTGGTTCCCTAAAAAAACAAAGTTTCATGCTGGTTTAGAGTATCTCCAAGAGTTTGCTATTTTTTTACTTGGCAACTCCTAAAACAAGATGAGGAGTCAAGAGTTTGCCATAATTCACTTTCTAAAACCTGACAAATTTACGTCAGAAACCCTGAAAGAGAAACAAAATTACATTCTCATCCATCTTCTTCTTCCTCTTGATGTACAAAGGGAGACAGGATTGATGCAATCTAGTGGTACGGAAACAAATTGACGCAATAGTAGGAGATGGCCACAGCAGCAGCGAGAGGGAACACGTTCACGAACTTGCATCGAGCCATGGACGGCTACATGAGTACAAAACTTGGATCGGGTGGCCGGCGGAGGTGCGGGCGGGCGTAATCTCGTCGTGGCCTTCGACTGCTACTTGGGCTGCTAATGTGCTTCTGCGCGCGAGCGAGGTGCCCTGTTGCCTAGCTCATCAGCGATTCGGTCAATCGCTCTATATGATTGATGCCTCGTTCATCTACTGTCTGTCTGCGTGCCTGCCTTGGTCTCCCAACCAAATCCGGTGGTGCGCCCATGCTCGATCCGTCTCTAGCTCTTCTTCCCTTTTGTCTCCGTTCACCACACCAGGAGCGAGGACGAAGGAAAGACGCGCTGTGAAACTCGACCGCGAAGGACCGATAGCAAGTTGTATACGCACACGTATATATGCGCGTGGAGAGGAAAAAATTGCCAAGTTACTAAAATTATTAAGTTGGATGCCAAACTGTTGGAGAATAATTTTTTTTTTTTTTTGCCAAACATAGATGGCTGCCAAGTTGATTTGGCAAACTCTTGGAGATGCTCTTAGAAAAAGAAAATACAAGCTGTAATTTACACGTGTTTTGGACTGATTGCTGGGCTTCCATACCGGGCAGAGGCGGACCCAGCACTAGGGCAGCTAGGGCTGCTGCCCTAGTCCTGGCCCAAATAAACAGGGAAGAGTCTTCAGTATGAAGAGGAATTTCAGTTTTCAGTCTTGTGCATTCTAATACTATGTAGAGTTTTAATTCCAGTTACGTTGTACAATATGAAGAGGATTAGGTAAAATTTGGGTGTCAGATTTTGGGCACTAAAATTTGGCCCTAGTCATGGATGAATCCTGGGTCCGCCACTGATACCGGGCATGCACTGATTAAAACATTTTGAAATATAGAAGAGGTACTATCTTTTACCGATAACCTCGCACTCGCAGCGAAGAGAAGAATTTGTTGCCACCAGGGACCTTTTCATTTTCCGTAACGATTGACATGGCCCTTTTGAAATATGCGAACGGAGCAGAAGACGTAGGAACACTGGGAAAAAATTTCATATATTGCAAACCGGGAAATTTTGAAGAAACAATTGTAGATCCTTGCGAGATTGCCGGGCAAACTAACCAATGGCGGCCAGATTACCGGGCAAACTACGAATCGGCGATCGCGCCCATCACCGTGGTCCATGCCTCTCCGGCGACGCGGCGACGGCAGCACCGTCATCGTTCCCAACTTGACACCGTTCCCATGCTCTGCCAGACTGCCGCCACTGCAAACACGACATCATCTGATCATCCTGCAATAATAAGCTTATCCGAATGTCCGATCCATGCATGTCTGGTGGTGTGCCCCCGCGCGGCGTCATTATCCGCCCCGACCCGACTTGCGTTGCGTGCACCACCAGCGCGCCCGCGGCGAAACACACACAGCGTCATCGAGCAGCACAGGGAGAACACTGCAGCAGCAGCGACACCAGAACTGAACACAGCAGCAGGCAGCGGCTGCACGAAACAGGGGAACCCGAGCAGCCATGCTCAGCCGACTCGCCGCGGCGCGGCGCCAGCTGCCGCTCTCCCCGGCCGCCTCCTTATCGTCAGCAGCAGCGGCGGCCGCCGCGCCGGCGCCGGGGCCCGCCTCGGCCTCCGTGCTGCCGGACACGCTCGACAGGGGCTCCGACGCGTACCAGCGCAACGCCGCCGCCGTCGGCGGGCTGCTCGCCGACCTGCGCGCCCGCGTCTCCCAGGTACTTGTGCTGCCGCCCCCACTTCCTCGCGCAGTCGCGCTCGAGCTCGCTCTGTGTCTCCTTCATCCTGACTGAAGGCGGAGAGTGTGGGGTGCAGGTGCTGCGCGGCGGAGGCGCCGAGGCGGTGAGGCGGAACGCGGCGCGGGGGAAGCTGCTCCCAAGGGACCGCATCGACCGACTGCTCGACCCCGGCGCGGCCTTCCTCGAGCTCTCCCAGGTTTCGCTCACCGCCTCTCGTTTCATTTTCCCTGCGTTGATCAGGCCACATTATTGCGATGAAGTACGCAACTACTGAAGTGAGCACAATTCCTTCCTGTATGATTGGCCTAGCCGGTAATGCTATGAATTTGGGATTAGGGAGAGCAAGAGGCTTAAATTTCACTCCTTTTCAGCAAACAATTGCAATCGATGTAGCATACCAATGCCTCATGAGCCATGGCATATCGCCCATTTTGTGACTCAAAAGCCCAAATGGTAGTATTGTGGCACTTCAACCCTGTCCAGTCCTCCTGAATACTGTACAGTATCAACCTCAAAAGAGATATACTAGGCCTGCATGTTAATTACTGACACAGCAAATACTGCATGTTAATTTTGTGGCACCACAACTCTGTCCTCCAGAATTTTGTACCAGCTTCATACTAGGCCTGCATGTTAATTTGATGCTTGGACATCAGCCACTGAGACACCCGGTGTCTTCCCAAGTTCTACCAGTGCCCTGGACCCAACCCAAGTGCCTCTGCATTTTCTGGAAGTGTCAGTATCGACGATGGCTTAGAACAGAAACTATTGTTTTCACTGCTGTACTTCTTGTTCTAGTCCGCAACTGTTGATGCTAAGTTCTTACTATACAGCTTGCAGGCTCAGATGTTTACGATGAAGCGTTACCATCAGCAGGAATAATAACCGGCATAGGACCTGTCCATGGGCGACTATGTATGTTCGTGGCCAATGACCCGACCACCAAGGGTGGCACATACTATCCTCTTACTGTCAAGAAGCATCTGCGGGCACAGGAAATAGCTTCCGAGTGCAAACTGCCTTGCATCTATCTCGTTGACAGCGGAGGGGCTAATCTCCCCAGGCAGGCTGATGTTTTCCCTGACCGTGAAAATTTTGGCCGGATATTCTACAATCAAGCTAAGATGTCTTCGGATGGTATCCCTCAGATTGCGTTAGTGTTAGGATCTTGCACTGCTGGTGGGGCTTATATTCCTGCCATGGCGGATGAGAGTGTTATAGTTAAGGGAAATGGGACTATATTTCTAGCGGGTCCGCCACTTGTAAAGGTCAGTATTCTATGGCAACCTTTTTTTTTTAATTTTGTTCATGATGAGATGAGATATCGGGCAGCGTCTAAATCATGCCTTAAAGTCTAAAGGGGCAAATTTTGTAGGCTGCTACAGGAGAGGAGATATCTGCTGAGGACCTTGGTGGAGCATCAGTACATTGCAAAGTATCAGGAGTCTCAGATCATTTTGCACAAGGTAAAGTTTAACAGCACTTGCTGCATCATATGACTGGATTACTTCCCTCCTGGATATTTGACATTCTTTAAAACCTTATATTCTATATGCTTCTAGTGAAGTTCTAAAATGCAGTCTTTTGTCCTTTTCTTCCTCTTTCTGATGTGTCACTGTCCTGTTAATGCTTGTTTCTATTGTTATTCTTATTCTATTAACAAATATGTTATTATTAAATGATGTCTAGCTGTATGGACAATTCTGTTTGTTTTAGGAAATTATCCTGGGGCATGTTTCATGTTCTTATTTATATACTGCATGGTCATTTCATGTTTTGTTCTACCTTCTTGCTTGCTCTGATATGTTTGGTGATGAAATTGATGCATTGGCTCTTGTACTGGCCAGGGCCATGGCCAACTTGTCTTACCTTTTCCTTTCAACTTTCCTTTTTTTTCTTTGTATGTGACCATGTATTTTAAGCCTCTTTGTTTTACCATAGGTGTTTATCCATTTAAATTTATGCCACTTTCATATTTTAGACAACTCCCACAATTTTAATTGATGTAGATGAACTTCATGGGCTTGAGTTGGGGCGAAACATTGTGAAGAACCTGCACTTAGCTGCTAAAGGAACAAATATTCAAAGTTCTGCTTGTGGTTACCAAGAGCCATTGTATGATGTAGAGGAACTTCGCTCAATTGCACCAGCTGATTTGAAACAATCCTTTGACATTCGTTCAGTAATAGCCCGGATTGTTGATGGAAGTGAATTTGATGAGTTCAAAAAATTGTATGGAACAGTAAGGATTTCGTTTTGGCTGAACTTAGCTGTCATTTGCATTTTGCATCTTATACATTGTGCAAGTCAATTTGTTTTTCTCTAAATTTATGCAGACACTAGTGACTGGTTTTGCAAGGATATGTGGGCAACCAGTTGGAATTATTGGAAACAATGGCATTTTGTTTACTGAGTCAGCACTAAAAGGCTCCCACTTCATTGAATTGTGTGCTCAGCGGCATATTCCTTTGATTTTCCTTCAAAACATTACTGGGTTCATGGTATGGTATTCCATTTACTCTTCAAATTACTTCTTTGAGCTCTTTCCTTTCATATTCCACTGTCACATAGTAGACAGACTTATTATTGTATTGAATCTTTTTAGGGCAAATCAAATTATTATCTACATAGACTTATTGATTATGCAAAGGTACTATGTTCATGGAAAGGTACCTTTAACGAGTGCAGAATATAGAATTCCATAGTTTACAATGATAGAGTGCAACGGTATGGTTGAGATGCTAAAACTTAACATGCAAATTAGTTACCTTATCAAGTATTGAGTATTTTCTCGAAAAAAGTATCAAGTATGAATACATTTAATCTTTTTGAAGGACAGTATCATGTTCACTGTTGGTTTATCTGCTGATTGCTTAGGTTGGGTCGAAGTCTGAAGCTAGTGGAATTGCCAAAGCTGGAGCAAAGATGGTCATGGCAGTTTCCTGTGCTAAGGTTAACCCTTTCTAGACCCTTTGATGACTTATACAACAAACCTTGTGCCAATGGAACTTGGCAATAATATAACAGGCATGTGTACACAGGTTCCTAAAATTACAGTAATTGTTGGTGGAAGTTTTGGAGCTGGGAACTATGGAATGTGCGGACGTGCATATAGCCCAAACTTTTTATTTCTTTGGCCAACTGCTAAGATATCTGTTATGGGTGGCATCCAGGTAAGAGCCCTCACACTTGTTATTGCTATCGCAGCAACTTTGACTGCTTTTACTAATTTGAAAGTAAACATATTATCATTGCCTGACAAAGAATGTCCATAAATGGAATTGGGTCCTCATTGCCAATACTTTGATGAATGAAAGATTGCGGCACTTGATATTTTTCAGCATTATCATAGTCTTTGAAGATGTGTTATCAGTTTATATTTTTATGCATGGAGGATTGCAGCATTTGCTATTTTTCAGCATTATCACAGTCTTTGAAGATGTGTTATCAGTTCATAGGCATTAAGAAAAATGGGATAAGGTGCATTAAACTCAGATCCGTTTGGTGTCTCAACAATCAACAGTAGCACTGCCAGAATCCTAATATTTGGAACTAGATAACACTGTCCAGCTAACTTTTGTTGCCCGTAAAGAAAAATAAAATATGAAAAACCATGCTTCCGTGATGCAAAAGAAGTGTGATGCAGTAAATTCTTTAGATTGTGCCGAGATGCTAAAAGTTGTGGATTTTCATGGAGTTTCTGTTTATTGCCAGAAGTCATGTTCTTCTGACCTTTAACATCTTGGTGCATATGAAGCTGTTACAGTCTTTCTGAATATTTTTCTGTATTGCATTCTAATGGCTGCATGTAACCTGATGTGAAATATGTTTTCACTTTTGTGGAATGCTCAAAACACAGCAAAGCAGTTATCAGTCAACACTTCTTACTGTTCTTCCCCTTGAACCTTTTCAGGCAGCTGGTGTCCTCGCTCAAATAGAAAAGAACAACAAAAAGAGACAAGGAGTGGAGGTATGCATATCTAATTCCTTGTTTCAGAAAACACTAAACAGCGTAACTCCTTGATAGCTTAATGTTAGATTGATTCCTTTACGCCCTTTACATGACGAATTCTAATTTTTATTGATACTTACAGTGGAGCAAGGACGATGAAGAAGCCTTCAAAGCAAAAGTCGTGGAGGCTTACGACAGGGAAGGAAGCCCGTACTACTCCACTGCCAGACTATGGGACGACGGGGTCATCGACCCTGCCGACACCAGGCGGGTTCTCAGCCTCTGCCTCTCTGCTTCGGCCAAGCCGGTTCCAGAAGATACAAAGTACGGTGTATTCCGGATGTAAATACCGTGTATGAAACTATGAATAAAGCCACCGTGTTTAATAAAAACGGCTTCCATGCGCCCAATGTGTGCGCGCTGGACTTTGCCTTCTTTATGTCACAGGACAGGCACCCTAATATTTTGATTGATAGTGCAAAGTGTTCTTCATTTAGGCCTTTGGTTTGTTTGTCCTTTATATGCAGCACGGGACAGGCACCGTTTACCTAATATTTTGATTGATGGCACGAAAGTGATATGTCGTACTGTCTGAATGGAAAGTGTTCTTCACTTGATATTCAGTCTTTTGAAAGGACCAGCATGGATGCGATTTGAAATTATACAGAACTAGTTTGAATTTGGTTTCTTTGAATTTGAGTTTAGACTTTTTTTAAGAATCAGTAATTTGAATTTGGTTTTTGCAGATGATAATTCTGATGTGAGCAATTTGAATTTAGACTTTTTTTAGAAAATTAGTAGTTTGAATTTGGTTTTTGCGGTTTCAACGCGAGCATAGAATTAGTAGTTTGAATTTGGTATCTGCAGCTGATAAGTTGATGCTGAGCAATTTGAATTTAGATTTTTTTAAATTAGTAGTTTGAATTTGGTATCTGCAGTGGATAAGCCAGGAGCTCTTGTTTTGTTACCAAAGAGAAAAACACTATACTACTGCTGATAAGTGATAGTAAGTTTGAGCAAATTGTTAGAGTATAGAATATTCGGCATGGCCCACTAGAATGGGAGTAATTCTTGGGCTTATCCTTGGTACAAATCCATTTTCGAGCCCAGCCCATCGTCTAACCAAACCAATGACGGTACCGCGAGGGAGTGACGAGCAGTCCACAGTCCACGCCTCCCCCGGTCCACCGGCAGCCCCGCCGCCGCCCCTCCGTTCCCGATCCGCCCGCCCGCCGGCGCCGCCCATGTCCGGCCGCCACGCGCCGCACCTCCGGCTGGCCGTCCCGCCGCGGCTCGCCGCGCACCCGTCCTTCCGCTTCCCCTCCACGCCGCTCCCGACCCCGTCCAAATCCCGCGGCGGCCTCCCCTCCTCCTCCTCCTCCCCTCCTCCTCCTCCCCCTTCGCCGCGGCCCTCCTCCGCCTGCTCGTGCTGCACGCGCTCTTCCTCCTCGCGCCCGCCGTGCGCGCGCTCCCGTCCCTGCCCCACGCGCTCGCGCTCGCCCCGCCGCTCGCGCTGCTCTCCGCCGCCGCGCTCCTCCTCCTCCACTTCTCCGCCGCCGCGTCCCGCAAGACCACCCACCACCACCCGTTCCCGGGGCTCCCCGCGCTCCTCCGCCCGTCCCTCCTCCTCGCGCTCTCCATCCTCCTCCGCCTCGTCGCCCTCCGCGCCCTCCCCTCCCCGGGCCTCCTCGTCCTCGCGGACTCCGCCGGCGCCCTCCTCGCCCGCGCCCTGCGCCGGCCCTCCCGCCGCCGCGTCCTCTCCGTCGCCGCCGCCGCCTTATCCCTCCTCTTCATCTCTTCCCCTTCCCCTCTGATCCTCTCAGTCTTCCCCTTCGCCTCCGGCTTCCTGTCCTCGGCCGAGCAATCGGCCGCGGCGCGGCATGCCACGCGCACCCGGCGCGCCCGTGCGGTGGCGTTCGCTCTCGCCGCCGCCTTCCTCTCCGTGCCGGCGCTCGTGGGTCTCGCCCTTTTCGGTGGCGGCGATGCGGGCGACGCCGCTGACTTAGCAGCGCCCATCGGCCCGCTCTGGTGGCTGCTGCTGAACTCCGCCTTCTTTGGCATGGCTTTGGGGCGACGGCAGGAGCACGGCGGCGGTAGGCCGAGTGTGGATTTCGCAATGACCTTCTTGTGCACTCTTGTTCTGGAGCTGGTGTACTACCCGAAGCTGTCTTTGCCGGGCTTCTTGATCTGTGGGTTCCTCTTGTGGATCGCCAGCAGGGAGCTGGCCCCTGCAGGGTATGTGGAGCTTGGGAAGGAAGATGTCTCCGAGTCGGTTTTTGAGGCAGTCATGGGGCCAGTTAGGCACATCTTGAGTGAGCGCAAGTCGAGGAAGATTGCTGCGTTTCTGTTGATCAATACAGCCTACATGTTTGTGGAATTTGGCAGTGGGTTCATGAGTGATAGTCTTGGGCTGATCTCTGATGCTTGTCATATGCTGTTTGATTGTGCTGCGCTGGCGATTGGTCTCTATGCATCCTACATCGCGAGGTTGCCTGCCAATGGGACGTACAACTTTGGAAGGGGCAGGTTTGAGGTCCTGTCTGGGTATGTCAATGCAGTGTTCTTGGTCCTTGTTGGTGTGCTGATTGTGTTGGAGTCGTTTGAGAGGATTCTTGAGCCTCGGGAAATATCAACTAGCAGTCTTTTGACAGTTTCAATAGGTGGGCTTGTCGTAAACATAATCGGATTGGTGTTCTTTCATGAGGAGCACCACCACGCTCATGGTGGTACCTGTTCTCACTCCCATTCGCATTCGCATTCACATTCACATTCGCATCATGGCCATGAACATCAGCAACATCATGGCCATGAACATCACCAACACCATGGCCATGAAGATCACAAACATCACAATCATGATCATCACGGTGCTAATAATGTGAAGGCATGTTATGATCATCATGGAGATGACAGCCATTGCCATGATCACCATGGCAATAGTAATAGTGAGGGCATTCATAACAATATCATGGATAACACCTGCAAGGAGAAGCATAACCATAGCCATAGCCATGGCCATGAGCATCATCACCATGAACATTCGGAACATTGCCATCAGAGCAGAGATCATGCTCATCAAAATTGCAACAGTATTACTACTGGGCAACAGCTTCTTGACATTCCTCTTAGCAATATATCTTCTCATGACACAGAAGGTCACTCTTCAAAAGCAGGATTGAGATCATCAGATTCTGGAAACAGTAACAAGTCAGGACACCGGCATCACATCGATCACAACATGGAAGGAATCTTCTTGCATGTCCTAGCTGACACAATGGGAAGTGTTGGTGTTGTAATATCAACCTTACTGATCAAGTACAAGGGATGGCTTATAGCTGATCCCATATGCTCAGTATTCATTTCAGTAATGATTGTATCTTCTGTTCTTCCGTTGTTGAGGAATTCTGCTGAAATTCTGTTGCAGAGAGTCCCAAGGAGTCATGAAAAGGATTTGGCTGTAGCTTTGGATGATGTTATGAAGATTGAGGGTGTCCTTGGAGTCAACAATGTTCATGTATGGAACTTAACTAATACTGACATTGTTGGCACTTTTCACCTACATGTATCAGCCGAAGCTGACAAGTCTTCCATAAGAAATAAAGCTTCACGGATATTTCAAGAAGCTGGGGTTCAAGATCTGACTATCGAAATTGAGTGTGTTAAAAGGTAGCAAGAGTTGTTGATAGTATGATAGGATTTGACATAGAAAAGTTTTTTGGCATTCATACAGGAGCCAACTGTTTCAACTGTATCATGGAAGAAATTGTTTTTCTTTTCCTAAATACGAATATGCAACTTGTCATTCACGAATAGCATACTCTGTTGTAGGCTTGAAGCAATCAATTTTGAATCCAAATGCAATCAATTTTGAATCCAAATGCAATCAATTTTGAATCCAAATGATGTTTGGTGCAACAGCAAATCATAGCCCCATCCATCTGTTATTGTGAGTGGGTCCTATCATCTTATGGACCTGAAAATGTATATTGTCCGAGACAGAGAATCACACTTCTGTTTATTGCTGCAGTAACATTTCTCTAATTGGCTCGAAATAGATCATTTCACAACTTTCTGGCACCTGTTATTCACATTAGTGATTATCTGATGGTGAAGTAAATCACATAATTCCCTTTGTGTAGCTGTTCATAAATGGCTGTTTATTTGTTGCTACACTTCCAATCTGAATGAGACCAGATATTTACTTTCATTTCACTTAATTGATGCATCGATCAACAAACATTGAGCATCTCAGCTCCATTCAGCATTATTTGAAATTAATTATGTAGACTATACTATACATATTCACTCCAGCAGTTCAGTGAAGTGGACAAATTAGTAGTAGAGAATACATATTCTAAACTTGATGTTCAATCTTGTGCTCTGAAAAAGGAAAACTAAATTAATCAGAGATCATTTCTGTGCTCTATGTATATTTCCCCTGACAGAATGCTATAGTCATGTATCTATACATAACTTTTTTTTTTTATAGCATCTATACATAATTTTGTTTCTGAGGAAACCTCATGTATTCTGAGTGAAACAGTTTATTCCCCTTGGCGGTAATCTAAACCGGCTCCATATCTCCAAGCTTCCAGGTACCGTTTCCACTGATATTTGTCCCTTGGGGGCAAGGATTCCACCCAAGACCTTCAAAATGTTACGAAAATAGCAAGCACGTCAGACTCTTAATGGCACAAGTGGGAATTTTGATATTAGGGACAGGTGACAACATTTGTACCTCAGGACCGGATCAATAAAGGTAGAAAGGAATGTGTAGTAACCAAGCATCATAAAATGGCCTGACCACTCAAAGATGACTCCCAGTCCAACCTAGGAGAAAACAGAATAAATTACTAGCAAACTTCAACCTCATGAGGAAATGATGTCATTTCAAAAGTCTACCTGCTTAAATATGGAAGGCAAAATTTGTGGTCGAGTGACCATTACTAGCCCCAAAGTTTTCACAAGAGGTCCAAACTGTATTACATCCTACAAATGCACAGTTTCATAAGTGGAAGAAGTAATTCTTTATGGATATAAGAACATAACATTCCTTGGTTTTATTACAATGTCCAAGTAGCAACCTGTAGAAATGGCCGAAGGACTGAATCCCCTAGTTTCTGACATTGAAGGAAAGAAAAAAATCATAAGATGAATAAAATTATTAATGCAATGGTGTACTTTTAAGTACCTCAAGTTACCTGCATTGACCGAAAATTAGCAAAGAGAAGCTCATTGACAAAGGTTGGTGAAACATTGACATGTGGCCTTACTGACATTGCTCGTTGGAACAACCATGATGCACTTAAGTTTGGCTGCAATACCAAAGCCGAATAAGCTTTCACTCCAAATTGTATAGAAAGGGCTATGGCGTACACTAACCATGTAAGGGTTGAGCAGCTTCAAACTATTAGCATCCAGGAAATCACCTTCAACTGCTTCACATATACCTTGAGCCCAAAAGAAAAACAAATGAAGCACAAGTAAAGGTATCCAAAATTCATCGTCTTTATGATACTGCAGCTTAACATCCGAACTACCAGCATCTTAACATATGGGTCAAGTTTGTGTAGTTTCATGAAATGGATTCCAAAAGGCTAGGTTTGTGATAATTTCCTACATAATATATTATGTGTTTTACTCTAGTGCGCATTTCTAAATTTGGTTTCCTTAATATTAGATCAAACATATTCCTTTTTGATAATCAAACAGTTATATATTAAGACAAGGAAAATTCAGCAGACAAACCACTAGACAAACGACCAAGATGTCTCGTCAAGCTTCCAAAACCTCCAAAAGAAACAGGTGACTGTATTCCACTAGCATCACCAACCTGAAGTGCAAGGGCATCAGTGATTAAGTACAGTTGCAGGTGCAGGAGCAATAAGGCCTCTGTTAAGAGAAATCACATGCCTGTAAGATACGGTCAAATGCAGCTGGCAAGGGGCTGAAATGGTGGAATTGTTTCTGTCAGATTTAGCACAGTCAACTAAGAAAATAAGTACCAATTACAGCATAATCAGAACTCAAAGACAGGCAAACTACATAGCTCTGCAGATGCCTTGCAGATAATAGTCAGCAAAAAGCTAAATGTTGGGTCTTATCCCTCACAGTCACATGTTTATATACTAGAGATGTATACACAAAATACACTGCTCTCAGGTATCATATGAGCATCTGTAAATGGTCTCTGCTTTTTTTTTTGGAGGAATAAATAAGAGTGTCTGCGTTCAAACATTCCATTGTTACACAAAATGGCTGTTTCTTTGTATAACATTTCTCACACATTTAGAGCAAACATGATGCAGAAACAATTTGACATGGATTGGCATGAGAAAAGGGAAGGATGTAAGCTATACCTATCCCGATAAGTTGGAAAAATTCCAAATATAACTCTTCTTATATCCAAATTTTCAAGAACCACATCCTACAAAGAACACAATAAATAAATAAATATGATAACATTAGTATGTAAATGAAGAAGGCCATAACATATATCAAATTCATGCCCACGTTTTCAAAATTTTAATTGATTAATTTCGATGGTTTCCAGCATTTCAGCTTATATATGCTATCGTTAGAGCATATGCAACTAAGCAATCACAAAATGACACTAACCTATAAAATAGACAAGGGAACTTCCATGGAAACATCAGAATTTTGTGGAGAATTATCAGAACAAGAAACAAGAAGAATTCTTAACAACATCATATTTGATAACTAAGAGAAAAGGAAGGCAGGACGACCAACATAAGTACAAGACAAGCCCCTGGCCTCGTATGTTGTGCTTTTTATCAACGTACCAGATATGTATGACTAATAATGCAACAAACTTTTGCTATGCACATTTTAGTCATGGACATATGGTGCAAAATGAATATACACAATGGCATGATGTATTCCATTACTTAGTAATTATACCAGCACTTATGCTGTTAGAAAAAAACATCTTCCTTGATCGACCATGCCTATTTGAGTATTAAACAAATTGTAGAAATGATATTCAGTTATATATACCTATCTATGTATGGACATAAACCAAGTTCCTTATACAAATATTGTTGATTTGATAAAACAAACATGTTAATTTTACAATGTTTAAATATGTAGAACACCATTCACCTGGTAATCAGGCATAAGATCCCAAAACAATTCCAAAAGTTCTTCTAGCTTTGGGCCTCCAAACTTTGGATCAACATAAGTGAACATGTATGTAGTACGGTCATTGGGACCAGAACCAGCAGGAAAGGCCTACAAGAAATGCTCAGGTCAAAGAAGAAAAATAATATTAACATCAAAAGGACATTGAATCCCATGTGATCAAGTTTTAAAAGTTCATGCTAGCTTTTTTTAACTAGTTCACTAATGTTGCAAAACAGGTAGTGGCTGAGAATAAATAGATATCAGCAGTTATAGAAACATTTCTGTTTTTTAAGGAAATCATGGTTTATGCCGTATGTTATTATAGAGACAAAGCACAATAATATGAAGAACATGCTCAAGTTCAGATATCTTTGTGTTATAAGTTCTGAGTGAAATGGAAACAATTACCTCCCAAAAGAGCTGTACTCCTGAATTCCCAGCTCTTTTTACTGATGAGCTACTGAAAATAACATCACTTGTTGTATTTTTTTCAAATCCATGAGCGCAAGCACCAACAACAAGGCACATTCCATCTGGTTTTCTACCAGACCGGATCTTGCACAAGGACAGAAGAGTCATAACTTGTAGATGGAATCAGCAAATGGCTGCAACGGTAAGATGGATATACTACTAATAGAAGCAATCGGATTCAGGCACACTGTTCAATGATAACAAAACTTAGATGAAATGAATGAATCTCATGACAATTTTAGATTTTCCTACAGAAGCTTGAAACACTTAGGAAATAATGTTTAGATCTGTGCTTGTGCAAAAGCTTCTCTTTTAATTAAGTAACAAAAACAAAGTTCCACTTCCAATTTTTATCTTTGATGTAAAGAGCTGTAATCAATAGAAACTTTGCTCCAAAGCTACTTCTGTACTGTAAGCACGGAACTTGGTTTGCAAAGGATGGCACATGGCAGCCCAAATATGGTTAACCACTCCTGGTATACTTATGAACTTATTATAGTGTCATACTGTTCAAGCTCAGCAACTATTCAGGGTGCATCAATGAAATCAAAGAGGATGGCACAAGAATGAATTAGGGTGACAACAAAACCTTTTGGGCATCAGCATATGCTAACTTGTTTAACTGGGATATAACATTTGGAAACCACCATTACTATACTAAGTGGAAGATTTGCCGTGATTCTCATGTGGACCGGTCGCACATGATAGATATTGGGCGGCTGATCGGCTGGCAAGGCGGGGACTGCCACACCTGGAACAGTGTCCCCTCTGTGATCAAGAGGAGGAAACCATTAATCACCTGCTGGTGTCTTGTGTTTTTGCTAGGCAGTTTTGGTTCTTACTACTACAACATTTTGGCATCCATCAATTTTGTCCACAGCCTAATGCTGCTGTTGGGTTAACAAGGAAGGGCTTAAACTCTCTGGTGATCCTAGGAGCTTGGACCTTGTGGAACCACCGCAATAGATGTGTTTTTGATGAAGGTACTCTCAGCTTGTTTGGTGCTTTGAGGTCTGCTCTAGAGGATAGTCGAATGTGGACTTTGGCGGGGGCGCTGGGGCTATCCTTCTTGGCTTCCCCGCCCCACCCCACCTCAAGTAGTCCTTCTGTAGCCTGGTTTCAGTTTAGCTTGGTCGCCTCTTGGTTTCTACAGGCATGAATGTAATTTTTGTTTTTTAAGGTGGTGTGGCATGTGTTGTATCTGCCTATCTGGGGTCTTTTCCCCCTTTTTCTTCTAAATATAATGCAGCGCAGTTCTCCTGCGTTTTCGAGAAAAAAAAGAGTCTCATGTGGACAAATATGGTGACAGGGGATACCATAAAACTAAAGCAGTTTTGAGAGGCGTGGTTACCAGTTGTTACTACCAACAGGTTTCTAATTTCAACAAGTTGGAGTTATAATAACCAGTAGCTGCCACAGTAAGTTATCGACTACAAGCATTCAGCACACTACATTATCAGATATCTGCATAATTAAGGTTTTATTTTTTTTGGAATGCAAATGGCAGGAGCTCTTCTCTTCAATTACGTGAGGAAAGAAGAGTTTCGAACACTCTCCATACAAGGGAGAATACGGATAAGTTATGATGTGACGTTGAATACCTGTCGTACTATTGGAGAAAAATTGCCCATAGCATCGACAACTAGTCGACAAGACAAGGAATCACCATCACTCAGTTTTAGTACCTGCAAAAATAACATAGAATGTTCTCCTTGTTTGGAAATATACAATATCTAATGCCAAAATGACACAAACAATATTTACTGATCTAACCTATTAATAAATATATTTTCAAAAAGAAAAGGAAAAAATATACCTAATAACTAAAATGATTTCTTTAATAACATACTCCATCCATCCCACAAAGAGAGTTACCCCTACAAAAGTTAGCCTATGGAGCCTTTCTTTGTGGGTTGGCCTAAAAAGTACCTAGGTGGGATACACATGTTTGCCTATAGTGACATTTTTTGTGGGACAAAATTTGAATGCTATAGTGACACTCTTTACAGGGCGAAGGGACTATGTGCTTATTATCAGTAAAGCACAGAATTATATTTCCAAAATCAGATACTAAGACAATGCAAGACAATCTATTTATTTGTAAATTCTTATGGCAAAATACTAACAGAATTTAGCAATCTCCACATTCCATTGAAACAGTTTCACTATGGCCAGGGGGACAAAATATAATCTTGCTTACAGCGAGATCATCATAGACATAAATGCTTGATAGACTTCTCCCCTCAAATATTGCTCCTCCTGAAGAAACGAAGCGTTCTTTCATGTTATCAACAAGTTTAGCAGGCCTGAAAAGGTAAATGAAACATAAACTAATACATGAGCTAAATTATTGTTTTATTTATGTTAAGAAATCTTTCTTGCTGCAAGATATACATAGGACACTATACTATAGGTAGGCATTAGTATTAATATTATTACCATACTACCATATACCGAGCTCTCTTTTGCTAAGATGAATTTTCATCCAGAAATAGAATTAAATTATTTTCCTAGTTCCTCCATAAAGATGTTTTAGATATCTATTGACAATATTAAAGAAACACAAGAAATTGACCTTACATGATAGCCTCTATATAACAATAATGAGATACCTACAGTGGGGGGCTCCCCTGCTGTATTTTACGCTAACAAACAATAATAAAAAACAATTATGAGATACAGATTACTCCTTTTGTAATTTTTTGTCCTCTAAACACTACATAATTTTATCATTTTTCTGTACTACTCCCTCTGTTCCAAACAGTTCACTTTAGCTTTCCCCTATATCAAACATTTCTAACTTTGAACAATTTTTAAAAGAATACATTTACATCTTTAAGTCCAGATAAATGCACTATGGAGACATCATTCATGGAGAATTTAATAAAATTAAATTTATGTTGTAGATATTGGTGCATTTTTCTATAAACTTGGTCAATTAGAGAAATTTGACTTGGAACAAAGTTAAAGTGAACATAGTTTGGAACAGAGGGAGTATTCCATATGTACAAAGTAAATTTTGATTCCACCATATTTGTATCCTATCATCTTGCATATTTCATGAACATCAAAATAATGCAGGCAGCATTCATACCAACTGACAAAAACTAATCATGCGGGGTCAGTAGATAACTTACGAAACACCAAGATTAAGAATGTTCTCCACCCAAATTTCGCCTTTATCTTCAAATCCACATCTATTCTGCAGATTAAAAATTAAAATAAATAAGTGAACTGGTTAGATAGCAAGGCTTGTTTTAACAATTATAAGATGTCCCATAATTGACGTCAATTTGTGATCTGAAAGACCTTACAGGATTAAAATCACTTGAAATTATTTGTTCAAGGTCTGCTTCTGAAAGGATGCCAATCTCCACGATGTCCATTAGCTCCTTTCTTGAAATATTCCACTCCTGTTCCCTCTGTTTAGCAGATATAGGTATACGTTTCATGGTTCAGTAAAATGTTCTTCAGACAACTCAGGAATAGCCATATAGGGTTGAATTACCCCTTTGATTATGTTTCTTTCGATAATTCCAACCCGAAGGCCTTTAGAACTGAGAGCAGTAGCTACAAATATACCTAATGTGCCACCACATACAATTACATCAAATATATCTGAACCAGAACCAAGATCAGAATCAGTCAACGGTCCTTCAACCCGAGTAACAACTTCAGGGACTTTGGAATCTGCATACATGCAGTTCCATTAGAACGCAATTAAAGAGAGATTCAAGCTTTCAGCTATAACTATTTAAACTTATCCATCAAATAAAGTCGCAAGTTCTTTGGTACACTGGAAAGTCATCCAGTCTCAGAATTTCAGAAGCTAAGTGTTGAATACAAACACTACCAATCGTGCCCATCTAGTGATTCATCAAACAGGCAGAATATGTATGGTACATTTGTATTGAGCAACCTAATTTTCATGTGTTAGAATTTAGAACAGAATCCACATGACGAGCCAAATTAGACTTTTGTGGCATTGTGTCTGTAAAACCAGGGAGGCCAGCAAAACTCATTTGAAAATATATCTATCCAAGCATGAGACTTTGGTGTGGTTGAAACTCAAAACGGCTTCTCTTCCAATCTTAGTAGCAACAAGATCAGAAGCAGCAAGTCTAGATAATAAACTTCTATATATGTAGTGTTTGACAATCTGACACATACCTGCTTGAGCTTCACAAATACTAGACCATATTTGATCCAATCTTTTCAATGCAGTATATGAGTAAGCCCCTCCAGCGCCCCCGACTTCTTCGCCAGCAGAGATCTTCTCCATTATCATCTACACGACTTAGTGATGTTAATTCTTCATACGATGAAATAAAAAGAGGAACCAAACGAAAACCAAAGCACAACCAGTTGTAAGGTAAGATAACTACGCTGGACTCTACTGTGGTCAGTGCCCTGGAAATAGCGAAACACACGAACGCTGAATCGAATAGCAGAAACCCCATTATGTTAGTGCTGAATTTGCGTCCACCAATACCCCAAAAATTAGCATGTCACAATGGCAATAAATTGATGCGTTTAACTTTGACCATTTCCACCAATTTGAGAGGCAATTTTGTTCTTATAAGCTTATACGCAATACCATGCCACACCGGCTGTATTATTCTTAGCTGTACTGTACTGTTCAGTCCTCTCAGTTCGATAAGAACGTAGCACTATATAGCCCTATAGGATGCGTCTTGCACAGTGGAAATGGCACTATACATGCTTCCAGGAATTTCTCACACCAGGGCCTCCAATTTGAGCGCATGTTATCTGGACAGCCACGCCGCGTTTCAACCAGACACAACACAGTGCCACGCACAGACAGTAAGACCGTACTGCTGGGTGGACGGTGAGGGGGTGCAGCAGCGCAAATATCTGGACAGCCACACCGCGCTTCAACCAGACACAATGCCGCGCACAGAGGCGCGGTGGACGGGGGGTCGCAGCAGCGCGCGCTGCTCAGCTCACCTGGGTTCTGGAAGGCGTCGCTGCGGCCTCCCCAGCCGCTGCTCTGACGCGCAGGCGGTGGCGCAAGCGCGTGCGCCTGCCATCACCGCGACGCGCCCCGGCGCGGCCACCGCGTGCCAAGGGCGGAGCTGCGGCGAGCGGGCGAAGAACAGGGGGAGGCATGGGGCTGGGGGCCTGGGGTTGAGGATTTTGGAGCGGAGAATTGGTCTGCTGCGGTGGTGGGAGGGGTGCCGCGGGGGCGAGGAGCAACGAGAACACAGGCGGCGCTCGCGGAGTCGCGCGCTGCCACTCGTAAACGGCTAGGAAGTGCTGGGCTCTGAACGGATGGCCCGCGACGTGGTCCTCTTTCCGCGGCTCCACGGGCCACCTGTGCGCTGCCGCAATTGTTGCTAAAATCGGATCGTAATAATAAGATGTTCCATAATTTGTACTAACGATTATATAGAATTGTGATTTTGCCAACTATGATAGCAGACGCCGCCTGCCAGTGAGCCAATCCCATTTTTGCTCTCTCAAACTGGATCGAGCCCTGCGCTGAGCTGGGTACAAGCAAGTACAGTACCACTGAACAACAACAATCGATGAAGCGGACACAGCAACGATGTATATCAACAACTGCATGGCTTGCATTATCAGACACGGTACAAGGGGGGCTGTTGAGTTAACACAGTGCATCAACAACGCTAAGCTAACAGGTCCAGAAAAAAAAACACAACGCTAAGCTGACAAGTCAACAAGACGACTGTTTCTTTGCCATCTACCAACAACTGCATGCCATGACATGCCACACTGGCTACATCGAACAAAAACGGTTCCCCTAACAGCAAATACTGATTCTAGTGCACTGTACACATCTGCTCTCGCCACAGCAAAAGGGCTGATTCACCACAAAAGCAGCATATATATCCCCCTTAACCATGGATGTTGCCACTCAGAGTTGTCACCTCCTCTGCCTTTTTGATTCAGCCTGCAATTAGCAAGCAGCCACGGGGACAAACATAATATCAGCAAAACGGTGAGACTTTGTGTGTGTTCACCACAAAAGGATAAATAAACAGACTTGCTCTATTATCAGTCTAATAATCAACCACACCTACGACAAGGATACATAAGATTTAAGTCAAGGTTATGGAGTTAAGTTCAATAGTGTTTATATTCATGAGGCACAAGCAACAGCAGCCTGGATATCTATCTAATAATCTAAAGCATCTTCTTCCAAAAAATGCATAAAGCTCCAGCCAATGAAAGCTTAGAAACATTTTGGTAGAAATTAGGGAGTAAGTAACATTCATGATGTACAAGCAACAGCAACCTATCCAAATCATCATCTAAAAATTGCATAAAAAACCCATCCATGATGGTCTAGGAATAAGCATGTATCCGTGTTCCAGGTAGAAATTGTGGAGTAAGGTTGAATAATGTCTGAATACATCAACTTTCATTGAGGCATAAGCGGGCTAGATATTTAAAACATCTTTCTAAAAGCTGCATGCATGTTACAAACCAAAGTGTTTTGGGTGATTTCATCAAAGCAGATAGAGAAATGACAAATGCCTTCTTGAATGTTTGCTAAGTCACTACAACAGATGAACATGAAATTGTTGGGAAACAATGCCACATCTCAAAGAACTCCAAAAAAATTAAATCAAATAACCTAGACACACAAAAGATTAAGATTAACTATTTGGGAAAAAAAATACTAAAAAGTGTATAAGACTAAACAATTAACTTACCTTGGGCTCAGAATTTGGTGAAGTGGCATATCCATTTGAAAGTCTCTTTGAACCATTTTCTTTCACACAATCTGAGCAAACAAAGTGATCTAGCTTTTTGGCCTGTTCAATGGTCATAGACATGCAAGATGGATGGAACCTGTGTATCATAGGACATGAACGAGGTAGAAACACAGTAACATATCTTAATAGAACAGTAACAGCAGCATAAAAAATACAGAGTAAAAGTAAATGTTTTAAGATTGTTTACTTGCAAGTTCCTGAGTTCTGACACCTCAAATATCCTCTGGAAGGAAATCCAGACAGATTTTCAATTTTACTTTAAAAAAAGTAAGGTGATATGACAAGCAAGGTCAACACATATTGTGTAAATAGCATGCATGCCATGGTTTCAAAGGAGAATAAGCGTCCAGGTGTGTGTTGGGTCCACACGGACGCCTAGGTGGTGCCTAGGCAACAAGGCACCACTGTTCCCCTAGGCAAGCTGGGTATGCCTAGGCGACGCCTCTGAAACAGAGATGGATGCAGATTTTGCACTTCTATAGTTCTATTGTAGCAAACATATATGATTCCCATAGGATTAAAAGGTTTTTTTTTATTCAAGTTAATAGCACCTAAACACTTAAAGAACTAAACTGAAGATTCAAAACAGATGGTATAAACATCATGAATGAAACATGAAAATCTACAGGTTATAAGTTATAACAATTCTCTTAATACAGCTATAAAAATCTAAATATACTAGCACACAATCCAATTGTATACAGTGTCATGTATAATATTATGAATTTTAGATGAAATGGTTATCCTTCAAGACAAAAGCAAAAGTTCAATTCTTAAACTGTCCTATTTGGGACCATATAGAGCAAGACATTTTTCCTAACATCTACCGATTGGAACCAATGAGCAGCTGGGCCATCAAAGTGCATTTTACCCAATCCCAAACAGAGTCGCCAACCCCATAAATAGTATTTCTCACAACACGATTGTCAGATACGCAGGTTCTCATCGTCGAAATTTGGGAAACTAGATCTTAGGTAGGTTGGCCAGTGGGATACCGATTGCAACCAGCCATCAAACTGCATTTTACCCAAACCCAAACAGAGTCACCAACCCCATACATTGTATTTCCAACAACACAATTGTCAGAAGCTCGCCCGTGTAGCTAACGCTGTACTCGCTCGCTTCGCCGTCGAATTTGGGAAACTAGAGCTTAGGTAGGTGGCCAGTGAGATAGTGCGGTGTGGACGATGGCATATGCGGCGAATGTCAAACCATAACAGGATGAGGAGAGGAATTAGGGAGAGGAAGAAAGGGTGTGCCCTTAATTGGGGCATGGGTCCAGGTCATGACAGCCAAAACCCAGTATTCCGGTCAAGCTGATCGACGACGGGCCCATGGGACGAGGTGGCCAAAATCCCAGCAGGCGAGCATGCAAGGTGAACTCATCGCGCCAGGGTGGTGCGAAATTTTGTCAAACACCATGTGATCCCCCATTGCTTCGTCAGCTTGTTCACCTTGAGCTTCAAATCATCGACGACGGCCTCCACTTCCAGGCACAAGGTGGATCCGTGGCTGCGATTTCCAAGGCAGCGACACATTTACTTCAAACTAGCGGCTATAAAACTGATATGAAACTCTTGCCTTTGCACCAAAGTTCTACGGTAGTGTTTGGTTGGAGACGCCAAGGATGGGATGGTTCTGTCTTAGTTTTCAGGGGCTGGACGATCCTGTTTCGTGTTTGGTTGATGGAGGACGGGACTAACCCATTTTTTGTTTGGTTTGGAGACACCAAAAGTGGAATCATATACCTAACTTGTGTTACTCTATTTTCTGTTTTTCCCCTTCGTCTTCCTCGATCTTCACCCATCTTCCCCACATGCGAAGAAGCAACACTGCCCAATCTCCTTCACCAACTGCAGCCGCGCGTGCCAGGACCACAGGTTGAGCTCGCCCGCACGCCTGGCAGAGGGTAGAGCTCGCCAGCACAGCCGCACATGCCAGGACAGGGAGGAGCTCGGCTGCATGCACCGAGGGGCTCATCGGGGCCTGCCTCACTCGCTGGGCTAGGACAACCTCCCGCAGCCGAGGGCAACGCCAGAGCTCACCAGTCCAGTCAAACTCTTCTTCCTCCAATCCTCCGCAAGGAGCGCAAGCAAGCTCGGCCACACGCGCTCCCCTCTCCCCCTCCATCGGCGGTCCTTCCTCCTCTCCTCCGCCGGACCTCCTCGGCACCGGGCTTGGCGCCGGAGAAGGAAGAGTGCAGGCTAGGCCAAGACCTTCTCTACTGTCTGCCGTATGAGAACCTCCTTGTCCAGCATTGTCTGATTCTAGCTCTCCGCCTACAGCAGAAGCAACAGCTCCACTCGATGCCGGCTCCCCATCTTCTTGCATAAGCACCAAGCTCCACTCAGTGAGGTGCTCTGACCACTGGTAGCATGCCTCTCATCCTCCGCTCAGCGCTTGCTGGCCCACCATCTCTGTGTCCCCAAGCCCCTGTGATGTGTGCTCGAGCTCCTCCGCGATCTAGGAGGGGAGCACTGGTCCGTGCTGCATCATGGCCATCTCACCCACGACACTCTCCCCGAGCACAGCCGCGAGCGGAGGGCGCAAAGTCCTCCCCGGCGGAGGTGCAGCAGAGGGTGTTTTGCAGCAGAGAGTGAGTAGTGGAAAGTGAGAGAGAGGCAGAGTGCGGAAGAGACAGAGTTGGGCAAGGAAACAGATAAAAGGTGTGAGCGTCAATCAATCAGTAAGAACTTGTGAGCTTGAGCACACTGTGTTGTAGCCGGGATAATAGTGGCGATTAGCAGCTATTGGCTGATCGGTGACAATGCCACTAAACTCAATATCCAGAGATTTAAAACATTGCTCTGTACAAGCGCAGAATAGCCGATGGAACAAAGGCAAATATCAGTGTAATATAAATTGCAAATAGCATTGAGACAAATGTACCAGTCCTTGCAAGCGTCGCACTGCACCATGAGGTCATCGGGGTTGTACGGCATCTCACATTTGCAATACCTTGAGAGAAAACACACACACCCAAATTATCACACGCAGGCCCAAAATGCATGCACAGAAATAAAAAGGAACAGTCAATCAACAATGCAAGGATCGGGGAGAGCTCCATACACTGCGACGCGGTCCGGGGTGAAGGAGCCGGTGGCGGCCTTGTACTCGAAGCGGCAGAAGAAGTCCTCGGGCCCGACGTTGTCGAGCTTGGTGTAGTTCTTGAAGGAGTGGACGACGCACTTGCCCTCGATGGTGTGCGCGCTCTGGAGGTCGAGGTGGTCGGAGAGGAAGAGCTCCTTGGCGCCGTGGAACTGGCGGCGGCCGCCCTTGGACTCCTCGGGGCGGTAGTACCAGCGCACGCGCACGCGCACGCTGCCGCGCCCGTCCGCCTCCATCCGCTCCACCCGCGCCACGTACGGCTGGTTGTCCGCGTCCGACGCCCGCATCAGCACGCAGTCGCCCACTTCACCCCCGGCGAGAGCAGACATTGCAGCAGCATCAGATACACGGGAGGGGGGAGGGGGGAGAAACGGATGCGAGCGGATCGGGGGTGCGGGGGATTAGTTACCATGGACGAGCTTGTTGGTGCCGCGGATGGTGTACGAATCCACGTCCTTCTTCCCCTGCTTCGTCTTCGCCATGGCCGCGTGGAGGGAGGGCCGATTTGGAGGGGGGGAGAAACCCTAGCGAGGGGGAAAATGGGGAGCGGGGGAGAAAGGCGAGGAGGAGTGGTTGCTGCTGGTGGGGGCGGAGTGGGAAGAAGGGGAAAAGCGTGAGATCAGCGTCTCTGGCCCTAAGGCCTTGTTAGTTGTCTCAAAAAGGCTAGAAATATAACTCTCTCTCCATCACATCAAATGTTGTCATACAGATCGTGTCAAGCGCACTAAATGTTAGTAAAATAAATAATTAATTACACAGATTAGTTGCAAATCACGAGACGAATTTTTTTGAGTCTAATTATATCATAATTAGATAATATTTGTCAAATACAAACGAAATCTTCTGATCTTTCTTGCGCTAAAATATGACCATCTAAACGAGGCCTAAATCTACTTCCAATCTCACTTTTTTTTCTTGCATGCGGTAAAAACAATCTTACCCTAACTCACGCGTAGAGACATGGGATATGGGATTAGAGGGCCGCGGTAAATGTGCTAGCTGTGTTTTGGTTGAGGATCACAAGTCATCAATACGCGAATTTACCTTTGCCGGTGCTTGGATTGGATGGAGGCAGATGAGGGGCCGTCCATCTAGCCAAAACGGTGAATTCAGGCAGGGTTACATAGGGTGAGTGTATAAGTATTGTTGACATCAACATTGTGTTGTGTAATCTCAAAAGAACAAAGGTATCACAGGCGCAGAGGGTGAAGGTAGGGCACGAGCAAGCGGCCATGTTGGGTTGGCGAGACACATCCGAACATAGCGGCGTGTCAGTGAGGCCCTGGCAGTGCAATATAGTCCTGGTGGTGCGACGCTGAGGCGCGAGCCCTGGCGACGCCCCGCGAGGTCATAGAGGAGATTGCGCGGTGGTGTCATGCAGGGTCTGGCGGCACAGCGGCGTGAAAGCGACGCCTGCAAGCTGAGGCGTGAGGCTTGGCGAGCAAAAGGAAGAAGAGGCACGAGACTAAGAGATGGGCTCCATGTGTCAGCTCTCTCATCCCACGTCCATTTGCCTTCAAACTAGATAAGGAATTAGATCGGCTTACCCCTATTAACCAAACACGAGACGGTCCAACCCAACTTAAAAAACCATGGTCAAAGTCCAACCCTTTCCATATGTGTGGTACATAGGTGGCTTGGTAAAGACATTATCTAAAAAAAAGGTGGCTTGGTAAAGAGTATTCTCACACAAAACATATCCGGTGTTTGCCTAAACACTCACTTAAATAGCCTTTTAGTCTATTTCAAATCGTTCGTCTTTGTTCACGCAAGTACACGCAACATGCATACTCTTACTCTGTATGCTGCTTGCTCGTATTGGGTCGCATCCACCAGCTTGGACGTGCGAGACATGGGACTCAGGCAACAATGCCATGGTATCAGTGACTTGAGTGTACTACATCATACTTTTGTTTTTCTATATATGATTAGTAGTATGTTGTTAGCACGTTAGTCATAAGTGAAAGTGAAACATTAAGACCACACTTGCTCATGGTTGTCAAAAATATATCCCTATGTCTTAATCAAATATAGCGAATGATGCCTAGAATTTCTAACAGCTTGGGTACCGGTAACTCGGTAAGGTTGTATGCGATAATGTTGTAACTTGAAAAGATTTCAGGTCTTCAGCTCATTCCATATTTCCACTATCAAAACTTAGGGCACACTCAGGACACTCTAGCTACTTTCAACCACGCCTTTGGGCCATTGATCAGTCTCTCGCTCTCGCGAGTAGTAGTAGGGCGATATGCCGTAACAGCTCAAAGTAGTATCCTTCTTGTCTTCCTCCTTTGGTCTTCCTCCGCCTAGATCCGCCGCCGGCCTCCTGCCTCTTCTCCGGTGAGCTCGCCGGAGACAGGGCAGGAGGTCCGGTTCCCCTCCTTCTCTCGTTCCCCTCCACTCCTTCTTGTAATATTCTCTTGTTGTGGAATAATCTATCCGTGATGGGTGTTATGAGGGCCCTAATCCTCCTCACCTTTATCTCTTGGAGGGTGGGCAAGCTAACGACGGCCATGGTGGCCGGTGATAGCTCCCTCCATGACGTTGAGGTGAGTACTACAATACAGCCCCAATATTATCCTGTGCTTCCTCCATGTCTCCTCACTACATATCAAAGCGGCATGGTGTCGTTTTCATCCAAATCTGTAACATCCTAGATGTTAATTGCAATTAAAACTTGATTTAGAATTTTATTAAGGCCTAATCATCGAGCATCATGGCATTAATGCATTCATGTTTTAATATTATTTTTGATGTGATGCTTTGTTTTACATATGAAATGATGCTTGTGATTGCTAATGCCCGATTAGTTAGTGTAGAAATTAAATCGAGTTCCAATTACGTTTCAAAACCTGGTTTTTCCGGAAACCCTACTTTTACCCCCTTTTCTCCAATTCAAAATCTACAAAGAATTTGGGGTTGGTTCAAAAAGGAAAATTGTGGGTCTCGATGAGAGCTACAATGTTGGTGAACAAAGTTTTTCAAGTTTCCAAAAAGAATTTCAAATTATTTTGAAAATACGGTTTTCCGACGCTTGTCCCCTTTTGAATTTCAAATCATAATTCAAAAACTATGCATATTTTGGAAAAACTCTTTTTGGAGAAAATGTGTAGTTTGAAAAGTTGAGTATTCCATAGTTTTGGAGTTTTTCAAGTTCTTTGGAAAAATCAAAAGTAATTTCATATATTTGTTTCTAGGGTTTTTGTCCTCTTTTCAAATTTGATTCAAAATTCAAATTTCTGTTCAGAATTTGAAAATGGTCCAGTTGAGAAAATTGTAGAGCATGAAAAATTAGCTAGGGTTGCTTTTTGGAATTTTTCGAGTGCAGTACAACTTTAGGGAGTAAATTGCAAAATCCTGTCTCTGCTACAGTGACGATGACGTCATCGCCTCCCTTCTTCCTCACTAGCGCCGCCATCGCCGTGGCTTCTCTGCCCATGCCGGCGTGTCGCCGTGACCGCCAGCTCGCTCGCGCTAGAAACTTCATCGCCATGTGTCGCCCTGCCATCCCGCGCCGCTCTAGCCTCGCCCTTATCCTTCCCAGAGTGGAGAGCGGAAGGCAAAGTCGAGCTTCACCTTCACTGCTCTCGCCGCACCACCGCCACCACTGTCCGGCCAAATTCGCCACCTCCGCTCACTTGACGTCTCCATTTTCATCACCAGTGCCTCCGCCTCATCCTTGCGCACCTTTAGAGCCCTCAATCACTGCCCCGCGCCGCCTGGGGAGCTCGCGCGCCATCATCTTCTCCACGGCCGGTGACCCGAGCCGCCGTGATCCGCAACCGCCGTTCGTCGTCGTCACTGATTCTTTTTCCGATTCGTCTTGCGGTCGTGTTCGCCATCACCTACTGCTCACGGTGCTCTCCTTACCTCGTCATTTAGTCCGCAGGTCACTCCGGAACGCCATCGTCGCCGCCGGGGTTCACCGCCGCCATCCCTGCCGCCGCCAAGTTCATATCCCCGACACCGTCGAGTCAACTTCGTCGTGCGCCTCGTGTCTGCGGTGAGCTCCTGGAGCTTTTGGTGCTTTTGGTCGGGTCTAAGTAGGGTCGTCGACGCTGCTCTACGGGTGTTGCCGCCGGCAACACCATGCCAGCCGCCACGAGCATGGCCATCGTCGTTAGAGCCGTGCGCCCGCCTGCTTAGCTTGCGCATCGGGTTCGCGTGGTCCCATAGGCTCGTGTGCTCGCGTCGCCTTCACCGGAGAAGCTCCGGTTGTCGATGTAGCCGCGCCGCCGCTCCACCGAGCCGCCATGACCGTCGCTAGCCATGCTCCGCCACTTTCGCCGTCCCGTTGTTGCGCCCAGTCGTTTCGCCTCGCCGCGTAGGCCGCGTAGAGTCCGAAGCGCCGCCCAGAACGTCGCCGTCGGCGAGGTCGCCGCCGGTTTGCTGCCGCCCTGCTCTGGAACTCGCGTGGACCAGCAGACATGAATTCGAGGAAGTCTAGGGGTTCAGATGAAAAGTGCTCGACTCATATGAATAGTGCTAAATAGTGGTTAGGATCTGTTTGTAATTTTGTTTTAATCCGAGGACCTTCTTGCAAGTCTGACTGACCAAGCCTCAGCCAGGCCAGATTGGGCCGGCCGACCCACAGTGTTGGGCCTGGTCGGGCTCAATTCGGCCCGAGCACTGTTTTTCCTTTTTACAAAGTTTTATTCTTTTCCTGAGTTGATGAATAGTGTTTCAATTTGTTATTTTCATATAAATTTAGTTATTGCTCCAAAAATTATGAAAATTTTTGTGTGTACTCTCTGTCATGTGCTTGATTTTAGAAAAATATTAGATGCCTATTTTGGTTATGTTTTATATGTTTTAAAATTAGCCCTTTTAATTGAAAAATGCTCCTTCTCTTACTTTTATTTATTTATTTATTGTTCCAAAAATCTTGAAAATTATTTTGTAGCCTTCTCAGGTCATGAGGAGCTTAAGTTTAATTTTTGAGATTTATTTGACAACTTTTATTTTATCTTTATTTTATGTTTAGTTATTTAATATATCTTTAATTGCTTATTTAGTTCTTTATGACTTAGGATTCTTTTGAGTGACTTTGGGATTGAGTGATGACCTTAGGTCATTAACCATAATGACCCTTGGCGTGTGCTTACTTGTTTGAACCCCGTTGCTTTATTGCTAGAGGTTATTTCATGCGAGTAATCTTATTGCTTTATGGTAGAAGTAAATTGATGTTGCATGAATTATCTTGATCTCATTTGTTTATCTAGAGTAATCTTTGCATGTGTAATTCTAGGTGTTTGTGTTACGTTTGTTCTGTTGGCTTACAACTTTATCGTGAAGGATAGTTGTGCTCAAGTTATGATCCTGTTAAGTCATCCTTAATGCATCATGCCATGAGCTCATCAAACTAAAATACGCCTCATTAACTACGTGTAGTTATTTCGAGAGTGATTTGGACCAAGTTGGTCAAAGTTCGAAGATGTCGTCCGACAGTGGTATTCGAGAAGGTGTCATTCATCATTGAAGTTGAAATTATTTATCTCCGGCGTTGGTGTCAACTATCCATGATGTTAATGTCAAGTCTGATATTGGAATCTAACTTCACTGCAACACAGGCAAGCCCCGGAGCATGCAATCCATTTCTATTCCTGCAAATATTTTACATTATAAGTCTAGTGTAATGTGCATTAAGTTAATAGGAGTTGGTTGATACCGTTGCCGCATGTCTACCTTGATCTACTTTTACATCATGATATCCCACTAGTATGTGTAGGTCGATTTCTTATGCTTAGCCATGCTTAGACTTCGGTAGAAGTTGTAGGCTGTTAATCATGATCATGAGTTTACCATTTTATCCTTGCTTCTCTAGACCTAAAGATGGGTCACGAGGGCATAAGAATATGGTTATAAGAAATTGAGACCGGTCGGGTAACTTGCATCGGGAATGGAGTCTTGATGTAGTGTTTCCGACTGTGTCGATTAAGGACCGTACCGTTGTTGGCCCTTGGATCAAGACTTTACAACTACTCACATATCTACGGAAAAGCTTTACCCTAGGATAATCTAAGGACTAGTACGGTGAGCCCGTGCACCGGGAGTGGCGAGATGGCGGGAGTACAATACCCTCGTGGGCCGTGTCCCCCGGATTGGAGGTGTAAGTGTACTCTCGGGTGGCGCGGAAGCTGAGCCTAGTTCTAGAATGTCCGACGGTATTGTTGATATAATTGTGGGTTAGAGTCCCACTTATATCGTGTGTTTAGGGATCCTCAGCTGAGAAAAATCGCTTCGAACCGTCGTTTGCTCCACGTATAAGGAGACTTGATCCTCGCACCTGCATCGTAGCAATCAAGGGAAATATGAAAGAATTGGATCTTGGTGACTCGTGGAATCGAGAAGAAGGCAGCTGGAAAGATAATCTCAAGTGTAATGCTTAATTTGATTGACGGAAATAGAATAGGTGCTAATCTAGCTTTAATAGATATAATAGAAGTTGATGCTTTTATCCCGTTTAAAATATTGAGGTAAGGTTTCAAGATTAGTAATGCATTTCCGCAAAACTTCCCTTTTCTAGCTCAACTACTCAAAAGCCAATATATCCTTGAGAGTCTTTTCTTTTAGTCGGGTAAGTCTTGCGGAGTACCTTCATGTACTCGGGGTTTGTTCTACCCCCATTGCGGTCTTGCCGACTTGTTGCTTCGAACCATGTTGTGTCGCTTTGGGCTCGACATGATTTGGTCTCCTCTCGCGACTTAGGTGTCCTACCTAAGTTGTCTTCTGTAGCTCTACTCTACTTCCACATTTAAGTTAAGTTTGTAAAAGTTGACTTATTCATATTTTGTAAACTTTTTAATGTTATCATTCTTCCGCACTCTGATATATATATATTTTGTAACAAATGTTGTAATGTTGGAGTTACTCCATTGTTGATCCCGGGTATGAGTGTAAAAAGTGGTTCAATCGGTGTTCGTTAAGAACATCGACAGGGCTTCATAAGTCGTGTGGAACACATGCATAGTAATCTGAGGTCTGTTAAGACGAGGATTAGTGCATGTGGGCCACATTACTTAGGAGGTTCTGCCACAGTTGGTATCAGAGCTCATACTTTGGATCAGCTACAACATTACATTTGAAAACTTCAAAATGATTTTACTATATAAAAGTTTTTGAAGTTAACAAATTAAAAATGGATCCTTATCTATTTTCTTTCCTGCTGAAAGACTTTGAGAAGTTTCTCGGTACTTCTTCAAATGGTCAACATGGAAGTCAACTTCATCAACAAAAGTTTCGCTGAAGTGTCTTCTAACAGTTCATCTAACAAGCCCTCTAATTCACTAACTTGGTAAAGGTGAAGTTTTCTAACATTGTGAGGACGTATAGGACGAGCATATCATATGAAAATCTTTTGGAAGTTAAAAGATCCCCTTAAGGTTGGAATGGTTATATTCCTTTATGATTGTTCTATTGTTAAATCTCGCCATGTACCAGGATTGTTTATCAATTGAATCTTTTATTTCATAAATTTCGATCTTTGGGAATTTGTGGAATATACCTTGATATACATCATTATCTTAAAGATGAAACCTGGTACAAATTCTTGAGTCTTTTGTTGAGTATGTGCCATGCCTTGATTCTTTTCAACTCCGACACATACTATCTCCTTGGTGTCATTTGATGACATATATCTCATTTGTTCATAACTTGATTATGTTCTCTAAGGTACCATGATCTATGACCGGGAAATAGCGATGAAACCCGGGGTCTCCTGTGGCTTATGACCATAAGGAATTACCGCCGGCGTTCGCTAATGTCGGGGTCTATGATCATGAAACCTTATAGTTCACAATTAGTGTGTTCACATTCTCTCGAACATGCTAATCTCTTGACCTTGATATTCGACAAATAATTGTCGAAAGTCATTATGATGTGATCTATGGTGGTGCTTACAATTCCTTCCCTATGTTTGAAGAACAGTTACATCCTTTATAATTGTTCCATTGCTTGAATCTCGTCATATGCCGGTTTTTGCCACATTGTTAATAATCCCGTACTCCATAAGTTTCGATCCTTGGAAATTTGTGGAATATGCTCAAGTACACTATTACCTTGAAAACTGAAACCGGTGTGAATCCTTAAATTCTTTTGCTTGAGTATGTGTTATACTTTGATTCCTTTCAACTCTGACCTGTGCTATCTCCTTGATGTCGTTTAACGACATATATCTCACTTGTATATCGCTATGAATATGTCTTCTAGGGTATCATGACTTATGACTTGGAAACATCGCCGAACCCGAGTGTTCGTCGTTATCCGGGTCAATGATCATGGTCCTCTTGGGTGCAGTCCTTGTTTGCACATTCTAATTTCTTGACCTTGATATCCGACCTTGTTGGCCAAGAGTCATATTGATTATATTCTGTAGTGGTGTCTCGACCGTAACTATGGTGCCGTGTCAACCTGGAATCTCCCGTGATTCGCGACCACATGAGTTTTCGCCAAGTCGTGCACTGGTATCATAGTCGGTGCTCCTGAACCATTATGGTTCACACTTAATGTGCTATCGATCATTCGACACTCCATAGGGATTCAAAGTTGTTCTTTGAATCCTAAAGAAACCTTGTGGTTGTGACCGACTTCTTGATCTCGGTTACTGTATCAATGTTTCAAAATGTGGGTTACTGTTGTTGTGCCCTATAGTGGTGCCGTGTTCCGTAACCCTGGTGCCGCGACGGAACCTAGGGTCTCTTGTGTGACCCGGGCACACAAGTTGCCGCTGGGTGCGCGTAGGTACCAAGATTTGTGGGCATGAGCCATTATAGTCTCATGATAATGTATCCTACTCTTCGAACTTATCTTAGGAATTATTGCTGAAACTCCCTTGAAACTCTAAATACCTTGTCAGTCATAACCACTTTCATCTCATGATTGTAACTCTCGAATCGAACCCTGATGATCTATGAACTTCTGATTTGCTTGACACATTTCCTTTTCCATTACTTACCCCACGGGATTTTGTTGCTCCAAAATCTCGGGACGAGATTTCTTTAAGGGGGAAAGGATGTAACATCCTAGATGTTAATTGCAATTAAAACTTGATTTAGAATTTTATTAAGGCCTAATCATCGAGCATCATGGCATTAATGCATTCATGTTTTAATATTATTTTTGATGTGATGCTTTGTTTTACATATGAAATGATGCTTGTGATTGCTAATGCCCGATTAGTTAGTGTAGAAATTAAATCGAGTTCCAATTACGTTTCAAAACCTGGTTTTTCCGGAAACCCTACTTTTACCCCCTTTTCTCCAATTCAAAATCTACAAAGAATTTGGGGTTGGTTCAAAAAGGAAAATTGTGGGTCTCGATGAGAGCTACAATGTTGGTGAACAAAGTTTTTCAAGTTTCCAAAAAGAATTTCAAATTATTTTGAAAATACGGTTTTCCGACGTTGTCCCCTTTTGAATTTCAAATCATAATTCAAAAACTATGCATATTTTGGAAAAACTCTTTTTGGAGAAAATGTGTAGTTTGAAAAGTTGAGTATTCCATAGTTTTGGAGTTTTTCAAGTTCTTTGGAAAAATCAAAAGTAATTTCATATATTTGTTTCTAGGGTTTTTGTCCTCTTTTCAAATTTGATTCAAAATTCAAATTTCTGTTCAGAATTTGAAAATGGTCCAGTTGAGAAAATTGTAGAGCATGAAAAATTAGCTAGGGTTGCTTTTTGGAATTTTTCGAGTGCAGTACAACTTTAGGGAGTAAATTGCAAAATCCTGTCTCTGCTACAGTGACGATGACGTCATCGCCTCCCTTCTTCCTCACTAGCGCCGCCATCGCCGTGGCTTCTCTGCCCATGCCGGCGTGTCGCCGTGACCGCCAGCTCGCTCGCGCTAGAAACTTCATCGCCATGTGTCGCCCTGCCATCCCGCGCCGCTCTAGCCTCGCCCTTATCCTTCCCAGAGTGGAGAGCGGAAGGCAAAGTCGAGCTTCACCTTCACTGCTCTCGCCGCACCACCGCCACCACTGTCCGGCCAAATTCGCCACCTCCGCTCACTTGACGTCTCCATTTTCATCACCAGTGCCTCCGCCTCATCCTTGCGCACCTTTAGAGCCCTCAATCACTGCCCCGCGCCGCCTGGGGAGCTCGCGCGCCATCATCTTCTCCACGGCCGGTGACCCGAGCCGCCGTGATCCGCAACCGCCGTTCGTCGTCGTCACTGATTCTTTTTCCGATTCGTCTTGCGGTCGTGTTCGCCATCACCTACTGCTCACGGTGCTCTCCTTACCTCGTCATTTAGTCCGCAGGTCACTCCGGAACGCCATCGTCGCCGCCGGGGTTCACCGCCGCCATCCCTGCCGCCGCCAAGTTCATATCCCCGACACCGTCGAGTCAACTTCGTCGTGCGCCTCGTGTCTGCGGTGAGCTCCTGGAGCTTTTGGTGCTTTTGGTCGGGTCTAAGTAGGGTCGTCGACGCTGCTCTACGGGTGTTGCCGCCGGCAACACCATGCCGGCCCGCCACGAGCATGGCCATCGTCGTTAGAGCCGTGCGCCCGCCTGCTTAGCTTGCGCATCGGGTTCGCGTGGTCCCATAGGCTCGTGTGCTCGCGTCGCCTTCACCGGAGAAGCTCCGGTTGTCGATGTAGCCGCGCCGCCGCTCCACCGAGCCGCCATGACCGTCGCTAGCCATGCTCCGCCACTTTCGCCGTCCCGTTGTTGCGCCCAGTCGTTTCGCCTCGCCGCGTAGGCCGCGTAGAGTCCGAAGCGCCGCCCAGAACGTCGCCGTCGGCGAGGTCGCCGCCGGTTTGCTGCCGTCCTGCTCTGGAACTCGCGTGGACCAGCAGACATGAATTCGAGGAAGTCTAGGGGTTCAGATGAAAAGTGCTCGACTCATATGAATAGTGCTAAATAGTGGTTAGGATCTCGTTTGTAATTTTGTTTTAATCCGAGGACCTTCTTGCAAGTCTGACTGACCAAGCCTCAGCCAGGCCAGATTGGGCCGGCCGACCCACAGTGTTGGGCCTGGTCGGGCTCAATTCGGCCCGAGCACTGTTTTTCCTTTTTACAAAGTTTTATTCTTTTCCTGAGTTGATGAATAGTGTTTCAATTTGTTATTTTCATATAAATTTAGTTATTGCTCCAAAAATTATGAAAATTTTTGTGTGTACTCTCTGTCATGTGCTTGATTTTAGAAAAATATTAGATGCCTATTTTGGTTATGTTTTATATGTTTTAAAATTAGCCCTTTTAATTGAAAAATGCTCCTTCTCTTACTTTTATTTATTTATTTATTGTTCCAAAAATCTTGAAAATTATTTTGTAGCCTTCTCAGGTCATGAGGAGCTTAAGTTTAATTTTTGAGATTTATTTGACAACTTTTATTTTATCTTTATTTTATGTTTAGTTATTTAATATATCTTTAATTGCTTATTTAGTTCTTTATGACTTAGGATTCTTTTGAGTGACTTTGGGATTGAGTGATGACCTTAGGTCATTAACCATAATGACCCTTGGCGTGTGCTTACTTGTTTGAACCCCTGTTGCTTTATTGCTAGAGGTTATTTCATGCGAGTAATCTTATTGCTTTATGGTAGAAGTAAATTGATGTTGCATGAATTATCTTGATCTGCTGGTTTATCTAGAGTAATCTTTGCATGTGTAATTCTAGGTGTTTGTGTTACGTTTGTTCTGTTGGCTTACAACTTTATCGTGAAGGATAGTTGTGCTCAAGTTATGATCCTGTTAAGTCATCCTTAATGCATCATGCCATGAGCTCATCAAACTAAAATACGCCTCATTAACTACGTGTAGTTATTTCGAGAGTGATTTGGACCAAGTTGGTCAAAGTTCGAAGATGTCGTCCGACAAAGGGTATTCGAGAAGGTGTCATTCATCATTGAAGTTGAAATTATTTATCTCCTAGGCGTTGGTGTCAACTATCCATGATGTTAATGTCAAGTCTCGATATTGGAATCTAACTTCATCGCAACACGGGCAAGCCCCGGAGCATGCAATCCATTTCTATTCCCGCAAATATTTTACATTATAAGTCTAGTGTAATGTGCATTAAGTTAATAGGAGTTGGTTGATACCGTTGCCGCATGTCTACCTTGATCTACTTTTACATCATGATATCCCACTAGTATGTGTAGGTCGATTTCTTATGCTTAGCCATGCTTAGACTTCGGTAGAAGTTGTAGGCCGTTAATCATGATCATGAGTTTACCATTTTATCCTTGCTTCTCTAGACCTAAAGATGGGTCACGAGGGCATAAGAATATGGTTATAAGAAATTGAGACCGGTCGGGTAACTTGCATCGGGAATGGAGTCTTGATGTAGTGTTTCCGATCGTGTCGATTAAGGACCGTACCGTTGTTGGCCCTTGGATCAAGACTTTACAACTACTCACATATCTACGGAAAAGCTTTACCCTAGGATAATCTAAGGACTAGTACGGTGAGCCCGTGCACCGGGAGTGGCGAGATGGCGGGAGTACAATACCCTCGTGGGCCGTGTCCCCCGGATTGGAGGTGTAAGTGTACTCTCGGGTGGCGCGGAAGCCGAGCCTAGTTCTAGAATGTCCGACGGTATTGTTGATATAATTGTGGGTTAGAGTCCCACTTATATCGTGTGTTTAGGGATCCTCACCGAGAAAAATCGCTTCGAACCGTCGTTTGCTCCACGTATAAGGAGACTTGATCCTCGCACCTGCATCGTAGCAATCAAGGGAAATATGAAAGAATTGGATCTTGGTGACTCGTGGAATCGAGAAGAAGGCAGCTGGAAAGATAATCTCAAGTGTAATGCTTAATTTGATTGACGGAAATAGAATAGGTGCTAATCTAGCTTTAATAGATATAATAGAAGTTGATGCTTTTATCCTGTTTAAAATATTGAGGTAAGGTTTCAAGATTAGTAATGCATTTCCGCAAAACTTCCCTTTTCTAGCTCAACTACTCAAAAGCCAGCATATCCTTGAGAGTCTTTTCTTTTAGTCGGGTAAGTCTTGCGGAGTACCTTCATGTACTCAGGGTTTGTTCTACCCCTGTTGCAGGTGCTGACTGTTGCTTCGAACCATGTTGTGTCGCTGGGCTCGACATGATTTGGTCTCCTCTCGCGACTTAGGTGTCCTACCTAAGTTGTCTTCTGTAGCTCTACTCTACTTCCACATTTAAGTTAAGTTTGTAAAAGTTGACTTATTCATATTTTGTAAACTTTTTAATGTTATCATTCTTCCGCACTCTGATATATATATATTTTGTAACAAATGTTGTAATGTTGGAGTTACTCCATTGTTGATCCCGGGTATGAGTGTAAAAAGTGGTTCAATCGGTGTTCGTTAAGAACATCGACAGGGCTTCATAAGTCGTGTGGAACACATGCATAGTAATCTGAGGTCTGTTAAGACGAGGATTAGTGCATGTGGGCCACATTACTTAGGAGGTTCTGCCACAAAATCGAGAGCAAGAAGAAGCACATCTAGCATCAGTGTCATCACCACTGGCATCTTCATCGTCTCCGACAACCTCACCCAGCCGGGTGCATGAGCAGAAGTTCACCCATCCATGTCGACCCCAGTCCTCTTCTCGATGCGGACTGGGTTGGGCTTGGCGATGGCGCTCCTCCCGTCGGAGCGGCTGCTCTTCTTGGGGGCTTCTCCGGGCGTCCTCTACGGCGACCGGCGACGGTGTTTCGGTGGCCACGAGTGCCACCATGGGAGATTCCGCGGCGGGGGATGGACTCGGCGACGTCGCGCGTCCGACCGGTCCAACTCTTCTTGGGGACTCCTCCGGGGGTTCTATTCTTCGAAGACCGGCGATGCCGATTTGGTGGCCACGAGAGTCACCGTGAAGGAGGCGGCGCCCTTTCCTCTTCGACTCCCGCATCCTGCCGCAGAAGATCCGGGTGGGAGTTGGCGGCCACACCACGCGCCGTCCGTGATCCACAAAATGGTGGGCCCCGAGTGGACTACACGTTAGGCTTATCCTCTGCACTGGGGGCCACCAAATTTGGTGCTGGACGGCATGCACATGCTCTTCGTGGAAGGTGGTGTCTGCCTTTGACACGTGCCTTTCAACTCATGGTATAGAGCCTTCTCCCGGTGTTGACCATGCACTGCAGCCTCAAGTCCTGATATCCGGTGCTCCAACCAGACAACTACTTCTCAGGCCCTGGTTAGATGACTCTGCTTTCACCTGGGTTTTCGGTTCGAGCTACTACTACCTCCGGCAACGACCACAACAATATCTTTCGGTTGTTGGCATGTTTTACCTTCGATGGCTCGATCGACCCTCTCTTTACCGTCGCTTTGCGCGGTCAGTCCATATGGGTGCACGCGTCTTTGACGCCCCTGCGTATACCCCTCACTGGCAGATTCGTCTTTCTCTGTGCCTTAGTCGACGCTGTTGTCTCTTTTTTTTGGTCTCAGGACCTTATTGTAACTTGGTCTTCTTTTCAAGACCTATATGTAATTTGGCTGCCTTATTAATATATAATATGTGTTGTTGTCAAAAAAAAAAAAACCACGCCTTTAATTTGTGCATTTTTTGGTTATGTCTTAATCAAGTATAGCGAATGATACCTAAAATTTCTAACAGCTTGGGTAACCATAACTTGGTAAGGTTGTATGCGTTGATAAGGGCATAAGGCTTCAGCTCATTCCACTATCAACTTAGGACACACTCAGGACATTCTAGCAACAACTTTCAGTGCACGCCTTTAATTAGTCTCTCTCTCTATCTCTCTCTCGCGTGTTACGGTTTTACATGTTTGGACTGCTTTGAGAAGTGGGGGCCACCTTGTGGTTGCCTGAGTGAGTGACCTGGCTGATTTGCAATTGCAGCCCTTGTGCAACATATAGATATAGGCCTTGTTTAGATTGGCATGAAATTGCAAATTTTCTCACTCTTTCTCCATCACATCAATTTTTAGCCGCTTGCATGGAGCACTAAATGTAGGTAAAAAAAATAACTAATTGCACAGTTTAGTTCGAAATCACGAGACGAATCTTTTGAGCCTAGTTGGTCCACGATTGGACAATATTTACCAAATAAGACGAAAATGGTACTATTTATCAGGTTGAAATTTTTTGCAATCTAAACAAGTCCATAGATGGACCCGTGTGCCGTTTTTTCCTGCTGGCGCAGGCTCCTTCTTCCTTGGAGTTGGAGGTGATCTGGTCAGTTGCAGAGAGGTGATCTGAAGGTGGATCTCTGTTTCCTAATAGTTTCTTATTGAGTACTCCCTCCATTCCAAATTATAAGGCATTCCAAGAATCTTGGAGAGTCAAAGTTTTTTAAGTTTGACCAAAGTTATAGAAAAAAACTATAATAACTTGTGACATCAATTAGGTATGCAATGAAAATATAAGTAATGGAGAATCTAATGATACTTAGTTGTCATAATAAATATTTTTTTTTTATAAACTTGGTCAAACTTGAAAAACTTTGACTCTCCAAGATTCTTGGAATGCCTTATAATTTGGAATGGAGGGAGTACTCTTTCTTATTGAGCTTGTGCGCACCGTGCTCTGAACTTTCCATCCAAGGACATTGCTGGGCGTCGATGGATCCTGGCATCGTGCTGTCTAGGCTGGAGTATCTAGTAAAGCTTGCTGCTTTTGTTTGAGCACTTTTCCAGCTCATTTTGCCTTCTAGGATAATATAGGATGGGATAACGCTCGATGGGATCACTACTTTAGATGATGTTATGTTCAAAATCAAAGAGCACTTACCGAGTGGAATGGGATGATTTAAACTTCTATATAAATTCGGTGTCATGCAGGCTGGACACGGAATCATCGTTGATGGGTAATTTGCGGTGTAATCATGCATGACAGATATCATGAGCGATGGCATCAAGCTCTGAACTCTGAGTTGTTGCGATCTGGAAAGAAGAATAAAGATCACACCGGATCTTATAGCACCCAGTCCACTTTGCTTTGATCGATCGATCGGATTAAGAATATGCTGGACGGAGCGTCGCATTATTGGCGACTGTTGTTTACCACTGACTGCAAGAGTAGTATCTCACAAAATCTTGCAAGTACCAGTACGGCAGTACTTAGGGCTAAAGGAAAGGCCAACATACTCCGTACTAGTAGCTAGGTAGGGTAGCGTTGGCTTTTCTCAGGTGAAAGGAGGACGCGTGCATGTGGCATCTGAAACATGGAGCAATGGACGGTTTGCTGGCAGTTTGCTGGAAGGACAAGAAGAAGTTGGACGATGGACGTGCGTGCGATTGTATTCAGATTTCAGAGATGCTCTATTTCTCACTTGATAGTGCATTCAGAATTCAGATACCAGCAAATTACTACCGCCATTGGTCCTTGGTCCAGAGCAGAGTCTTGTAGCAAAACCCGCGAGAAGTCAGCGCCAATGGCGTTCCCTTTGACCGTGCATCTCGGCTCGTCCATCAGCTGGCTGCATGCTCTGGCTCGCTCATGGACATGCCACAACAGTGTCGGCCAGCCGTACGTTTGCAGCTTCCAGAACATGCATGATGACCGGCTCATAATCATACTCCCTCCGTCCCAGTTTAGGTGTCGTCGGGGAGCCAGGCACGAAGAACAAGGTGAAAGGTAAAAGACCAAGATAGCCCTATGATTTCAGTACACATGACAGCGACCTCTGTCCTCTTCCCTCGATTTCCCCGGAAACAACTCCAGCTAAAAAACAGATCATGGAGCTCAACAAATCCGATCCGCCACCGCTTCCACTGCCGAATCCGGCTGTGTCCCATGAATCGCTCGACGGCGACGCACAGCTCCTCGTCGGCGTGCAACCTCGGCAGCGGGCTCAGGCAACCTCTCGTACAGCAGCGGGCAACGCGCTCCAGGCGGCAGGAAAGCGCTCAGGCGAGAGCGCTCCAACCGCCGGCTCCGCCTCGCCTTGCTCCCTGTGCAGCCACGGCGGGCGCTCGAGCATCAGCTCCGGCCGCCGCCGCACCGCTACAGCCACGCGCCAGATCTCGGCTGCCCCACCACAAATAGCATGTCGTGGAAGACAAGAGGGGGGGTGGGTTCGCTGGTGGAGGAGATGTGGATCTCGCGTGGAGGAGAGCGGGGAAGGGGGTGGGGGTTGCCGGTGAAGTAGGAGGGGAAGGGTCGCCGACGAGGCCGCCGTAGTCGGCATGCTCGGGCGGCTCCTTGACACCGTGGGGAAGGAGAGCCATGCGTTTTTCTGTCGATAAGAACAAGGGGAGTTGGGATGGGGCATGGGCCGATGGGGTGGGTGACCGGGTGACAGCAAAGTTGCAGCGCTGCATGCCTAAATTGTAGGTGTAGGACCCATACACAGTGGCCTAGGCGACACATGAATTGGGACAGAGCACTAGCGCTAGAACGACACCTAAACTGGGACGGAGGGAGTAGGCCAGATTATATGACAGTAGACACACGCACGGGAGCTCAGATGCGTCATCACACTCTGACACACAAAAAAAGAAAGACCCGTGTACTACTCCCTCCGTGTTACGTACGTACTGTACGTACGTACACAGTACGTAGATTGCGTCCAGATTTGTCAGGTTTGAACAGGTGCGAATCGTGACAGAAGCCAGATCTGTATGGAACCAAATTTAAGTGATCGAGAGGACGTCTCCGCACTGTTCCTCCCGGTCCAAAAACCATCCGCGCTCAGGTCAGGTCCCCGCGTATATGCACACGCATCCAAATTAAAGGAGCCTGATGGTAGCAGGGCATTGCCACATGGCAATGCAGGATTACGGTTTCAGTAACATTCACAGCAGTCGAGTGAAGAAACTAAGCTCTTTTCTTTGGCAACGGGCTCTTTTATTTATTTATAAATCAACTGTACAAGACAGTTGTCAATTATATATGAAAAACAAATGAGCATAGACTAGGTAATATTCCATTCATTTCAAATTATAAGATGCTTTGAGCTTTTCTATACACATTGCTTTTAAAAGACTTTTTGGTCAACAAAAATGCTCAATTGGGCATTTGCACTTTAACTTTATCATTATCAAATAAATTTGTTTGAACTCATGTACTTAAGCCAAAGAGAACACTTGTAGCAAAGTCTGGTCCATGGAAACTATAACAGTTTTTTTTTCCAGTGATTTACCCGCACAAATTCAACCCCCTCCCCTCGAGCTCCAAATGAGATAAAATACCCCTCTGACCATTTGATGTGGGTTTTTTTGAGTTGTTTTGCTAACGTGGTAATGAGGTCTACATATTAGGTGGTTGTCTCTTTCTCTTATATCAAAAAATCATAACTTCGTATGAAAAAAGTCGATGAGTACAATTTTTTTTATCAAAATTGTATAACTTCACAAAAAGATGACGTTTTGGTTTAGTTCAAAGTATCTTGTGCACCAAATTAGATTTACTCTAAAAAAGTATTTCATGGTGACACGTCCCCAAAACATTCTAGTTGTTTTTCCCAAATATTCAGTAAAAGGTGGCATAGCCCAACAAACGGAAAGCATGGAGGCCGAGGCATCTACAATATGAGCCAAAACTACCATCAAAAGTACCCTAAACTATTTTGGAGGATTAATAAGGTGATATGTCCTCCGGTATTCGAGTTTGAGATTACTTTAAAGTTCAGTGTTTTTTTTAGAGAAATGTTCAGTGATAGGTTAGGCTAGTCTCAATGCATAGTTTCATGACACATGCAAACTAGGTAACCGAGTCAAATGAGTTTCATGGGGATGAAACTTGTCTCTCATCTGATGAAACTCCCTTATTTAATGACCCTGTCAAGTCAACAATTTGCTGATGTGACACCCTATTTAATGTGCATGACACACCCATGAAACATGGGTTGAGACTAGCCTTAGGGCATGTACAACGCCAGTGCTGGCCGTCGTCTCAGCCTGCCAGTTTTGCAAAAATCCCCCTTTTGGCGAGGAGAGAGTGCAGAGCCGTCGCGTCGTGAGACGACGGCAACGGCTCGTGCTCCCAGGCGGAGTCGCCGGCCGAAGCCCCGTTGTACGGTGCCGTCTTCTCCGATATTGCGTTGGGATCGATCTGCGGCACGAGCGCGCCAAATCCGTCCCCGCGCATCCTCCTTTCTTTCTTCACCATTCTCCTTCGTCCTTCCCCACCTGCGAGGTAGATGTGGAGCGCAGCGGCGGCACGCCATACGGACGCGGCGCCGGAGATGGAAGGCAGTGGGGGTGGGGGATGGACTTCGGCAGCGCCATACCTGCACGCGGCGGGGCGGCCTGGCCAGATCTAGCGGCCTGGAGGGAAGGATGAACATGGACCACGCGCGCAGATAGCCCAGAGCAAGTTGCGGCGGCCGCCGTTGCGAGCTGCGGCGAGGTGCGTCCGAATCCAGCGGCGCCAAAGGAAGCTGGATTAACGCGACTATGGACAGCCGGAAGTCGGCTTCCGGACAACATCCGGCTTCGCGAGCACGGCGCGGCACCGCGTACACCCCTGCCGCCGGCGACTGCCCGCGCTCGCCATTTCCTGCAGGCGAACTCCATCTTCATGGCGCTCATCTCCTCCCTCCGAATCTCCCTGTCTCTACCTTGTGTAGCGGCGGCGGCCTGTGCTATGCTGCGACTGCAATACTACTCCGAGAGGATGAGTACTGCGGATGCTACCTACTGAATACTACAAAGGTGAACGAACTCTCATGTTACAGTAAATGTGTTCCATTGCTTTGGCTATCAATTAGCAACCGGTTTGTTTTAAAACAGTGTTCCTCTGCAGCCGATTTTATTTGATTCATGAAAAAAATCTAGTAAATAAATATAAATAAATCATTCATGTTCATGGCTCTAAAAAATAGTGTAACCATGATCATCTTATCTACGTTTGATTTTTTTTTTTTTTTATCAACAAGCAACACAATGGTATATATGAATCATATTTACAATTAATCATGGCTACATGCAGATATTAAAAATTAATAGACAGCTAAACAAATAAGCCATTGTACGCGCAGATCTTTTTAGCTGTCTATATGTGTTGTGATATCATCATACAGACAGGTTGCCGTCTGTGGGTTGTACATACCCTTAGTGAATGTATTGTTTTAGGACCAGCTATCTTGTAGAAAAAGACTGAAATTGAATCGAGTGCTCGTGCCTCGAGACCATCCTCGTTTATCGCCGAGAGAGAGAGGAAATCAGGAAAAGAAAAAAGAAAAAGCAAAACTCGTGTTTAGGCGGACCCTCAGCTCCGGCAAAAAGACGCCTTCGGTAAACGACCGCCGCCAGCTTTTCCCCCTCCGCCGTCCCGCGCGACGGCGACGCGACTGCGTGCCTCCAACCGCAACACCCCACTGCTCAGTGCCCCGCCGCCGCCTTCTTCCGCCGGCCCGCCGCAGCCTTGCTAACCGCGCGCTGATCCCTTCACCGCTAAGTCACCTCTCCCCCGCCATATTTAACCGCCAAGAAACGAAAAGCCCTCCACTCCCACTCCCAGCCAGCCAGCCAGCCAAAGTTGCCGAACCCCAAGCCAAAAGCGGCCGCCATTATTGGCGTTGCATTGCACCACCAAAAGCAGCGGCTTCCGCTTTGGTGCTCCTGAAAAGCTCCGGCGCCGGCGACGCGACGCGACGCGACGCGGCCGGCCAGATGGGTGTCGAGCGCGCGCGGCGCTGGAAGCTCCTCGGCCTGCCCTTCCGGTCGCTGTCCCTGCCACCGCCCAAGCCCAAGAACAACAGGCCGCCGCCGGACGCGGTCACTGTTCCCCCTACCCCGGCGAGGAAGGGGGAGGGAGAGGAGGAGGAGGTGCCGGCGGACTTCCTGTGCTGCCCCATCCTCCGCGCGCCGATGGCGGACCCGGTCATCCTGCCGTCGGGGCAGACGTACGAGCGCGCGTGCGTCGTCGCATGCGCGGAGCTCGGCCTCTCCCTCGGCCCAGACGGAGTGGTGGTAGTGGCGGGCGCCCACAGCGACACACCGGGCCGCGGCGGTGGGGATGCCGGCGCCATACCCAACGACGCGATCCGGAAGGCTGTCCGGACGTGGTGCGCGCGCTCTGGTCGCGCGCCGCCCGTGCCGCCGTCGGCCGAGGAAGCCAGAGTGGCCGTGCTCCGCGCGGTGGCGGCGGGCACGCAGTCGCAGCCTCCGGCGAGGTCGTCGTCGAGCCTGTCGTGCGCGTCGGAGGGGGCTACGGTCCCGGCGAGGTCGGCGTCGAACCTGTCGTGCTCGTCGGAGGGGGCGTCCGCTGCGTCCACGTCGTCCTCGTCGTCGTCCGGTAGGTCGTCGAGGGAGATGGCGCTGGCGCCGGTCGAGGTGCAGGTGGTGGTTCGCGGGAAGGAGTCGGCGGCGAAACAGGAAGAACAAGAAGAGCCCGTGCGTGTTGCTGCTGACGCGGAGGGGGAGGCCGTGGCGAGGGCGGTGGAGGCCGGGGACGAGGCGGAGGTGGAGGCGGCGATGGCCGCGCTGCGGCGGGCGACGCGGGAGGGCGCGGCGCGACGGCGCGCGCTGTGCGTTCCGCGGCTGCTGGCCGCGCTCAGGCGCGTGCTGCTGTCGTCGCGCCACACCGCGCCGGCGCGCGCGGACGCCGCCGCGGCGCTGGCGAACCTCGCGCTGGAGCCGGAGAACCGGGTGCCCGTGGTGCGCGCGGGCGCGGTGCCGGCGCTCGTGGAGGTGCTGGCGTCGGCGGCCGCGTCGCCGCCCGAGGCGCGCGAGCACGCGGCAGGGGCGCTCTTCGCGCTCGCGCTCAGCGAGTGCAACCGCGCCGCCATCGGCGTGCTCGGCGCCGTGCCGCCGCTCCTGGCGGCGCTCGCGGACCGCGGCCGCGAGCTCGCCCCGCGCGCGCGCCGCGACGCCGGGATGGCGCTGTACCACCTCTCCACCGCCGCCGTCAACCAGTCCAAGCTCGCGCGGGCCCCGGGTGCGTCCAGGACGCTGCTCGCCGTGGCCTGCGACGCCGCCGAGCCGGCGCCCATCCGCAGGTTGGCGCTCATGGTGCTCTGCAATGTGGCCGCCTGCGCGGAGGGCCGCGCCGCGCTGTTGGACGCCGGCGCCGTGGCCACGGCGTCTACCATCCTTTCGGAAGGAACCTGCGACGCGGAGCTGCAGGAATGTTGCGTAGAGGCATTGTACGCCATGAGCAGGGGCAGCCCGCGGTTCCGGGGGCTCGCCAGAGCGGCCGGCGCGGACCGCCCGCTCATGCTCATCGCCGAGCAGGGGAGCCCGGGCGTCGACAGGGAGGTGGTTCAGACGGTGCTGCGCACGATGGGCCGGGACAGCAGCGACGACGACGACCACACGTCCGGCCGCAGCAGTCTGCCTCACCGCCGGCGCGTGGCAAGCTGGAGCGCTGCGCCCGCCGCCGCGACACCACCAAGTTCTCATCAATGGCGATCCGTGTGCATTGATTAGTTTAGGTCCATCTGCTGGATTACGTTAAGACAAGTTTTTCCACATCGGGTTGAAATCTTGCTGTGCCTTCTTCTTGGTCTGTCATTTTGGATGAATGATGCAGTGAATTGGTGGAGACATCTAGAAGACAAGACAGTTATGAACAGAATCCAGTACGGCTGTGTGCGTTTGTACTCTGTTACTTTTGTTCCTATGGTGTGATGTTAGCCAAACTGTATATAGGTTTTTGCTTGCAAATTGTTGCATTGTCTTTGTTGTCGATTGAATTACATATAGTAACATTTTGCAAATGAAATGAGAAATGTGTTTGCTAATTGCAAATGATGTTACACATACTTTGCATGTTTTTCTAGTTTCTTCGTGGTCGGCTTGATGGTGAACTTTCATCACATCCTTAATTATAATATAATAATAATAACTAGTGGCAGGGTTAGAGGGGATGGCTTATGTTGGCAACCAAGCAGACCTGGCAATGTGACATCTTCAATTTAAAGAAAAGGAAGCACCTCATGGTGCCGAGTGCCAACAAGTTTGTCATCAAACTTTTGCATTTTGACCACCAAAATTTTCATGAAGTTTTGTTTACGTTTATTTAAAAAGAGATTTTGACAATTGCATTATGACCAAAGTTAGTAGGAGAACCCCAACATATTTTTTTATATATTTTTTGACCTGTTTAATTCGCTCGGAGTCAATTGTCGAACCATGCTACTACACATATTGGAGATAATGTGGTTACAATGTCAAATTCGAGTTTGTTGGCCAAACATGAGTCATGACAAAGGCTTGACTGACCGGTAAGGTTATTTTCCCCTCAAAGACATATGCCCCCATGCACTGTTAGATCCACATGAGGATGCTGCACGATTGGATGCACATGGAGATGCTTGTATAGCATAAGAGATATCACCTTCACCTTCTCCACCATCGATGGATATCCTATGTGAGGATCAGTCATCTAATCAAGCCTTCAAGAATATCTTCTTCCACTCACGCTCATCCTTCCTTCAATGGTATTTTCTTCTTCTACTGACGCTCATACCTCTTGAAGTTGTAGCCTCTCATGATGTGTAGATTAAGCAAAAGTTGTGCCTCAGTTACCTGTTTGCTTGTCTTTCTCATACCCAAAAACGATGTTTATGAATTTTTCAGTCTGTCTCCCTCATACCCAAGAACGGTGTTTATGAATGTTTTACCCCAATAGTGGTATTGCCTCGTTGTAGCGTTTGAGTATGGAAGCATCTTTACCCATGATGCATCACCCCATGAGTGCAAGACGAGTTGACGAGATGAAAATAGTGATTTGAGATGAAAAACAATACATGGGGGCATATGCCCTTATGTCAGATTTCAGGACGCGGAGCTACATATGTACTGCCTACATACATGGGTGGCCGGTTCGGCGCTGACGCAAACTTCACGAAAGCCTAGATGAGCGACGGACCAGTGTACATGGCCAGTACTCGCAAGAATGCGAGTACGGCGTTGAACACAAGATACTTCCAGAAGCACTTCAGCAGTGTTTGCCGAATAGGGTTGCCATCCGCAGAGGCCGGCCATTTGGAGCTGAACAGCTCCGCCATGACCTCCGGGCGGTGTCCTGCAGCCAGCGCCGGCACCTCGGAGGTCTGGAGGGCCGCGCGGTGGCCGTGCTGGATGAGTGGACTCATCCACGCCCACGTGGCGCGAGATAGCCATGACGCCGTCTCGTAGGACGACGACGCCATGCCAGCGGAAGCGGGGAAGAAGACGAAGGCTAAGAAGGTGGCGTGGTGGTTTGGCGGAGCATTTGGCCGGAACAGTTGGCCGGCCGGCCAGTGGAAGCGGGGAAGAAGACGGAGCCTAGGAAGGTGGCGTGGTGGTTTGGTGGAGTATTTGGTCGGAACAGTTGGCCGGTCGGCCGGTGGAAGCGGGGAAGAAGACGGAGGCTAGGAAGAAGAAAGATTCGTGGTGGTCTGGTGGAGTATTTGGCCGGCCTGCCGGTGGAAGCGGAGAAGAAGACGGAGGCTAGGAAGAAGAAGAAGGTCGCGACACGTTGCGTGTTGGTCTAGTTGAGACTATACTAGTATACACATATACATGGGATCCCTACATACATACCTTTCCAAAAAAAAGTTACAATGTAGTAACCTCAATGTATTACTGAGGACACGGTTTTTTTTTTTCAAAAAGGAAACTCAAAATTGACATTATATTTTGACTTCTAGGAAGAGTTTTTGCTTATATTAACAGACTATTATTCGTTTCTCCGTTGTTAATTGATATTATAATAGTAGTAACAAATTTCTCTACATGGACAGAGCTCCTTGTAAATGGACATGTTTTAGGGAAGATACAACACTAATATATGTTTCCTCGTGAATGTATTAATTAGCCATCCAACTTCCAGGGAAAAAAAAAACCTTCTTCTCTATATTGTCTTTAAAGCTACAAGATAGCGTTTGAATGTTTTCCTTTCAAAATATTATCTTATAATCAGTAAGTAATCCTTTCAATTGATGGTCCTCCGCTCCCCCACAGTTAACAGATGAACCAATGGAAGTGTCAAATAGGAAACCGAAATGAAGATGGAAACATATAGGAAAGATTGTGAAATTGGATGTTAATTAGGAAACCTTCATTTTCCCCTGGTAATTCTCTCTCCATTTATTTATTGGCTAAAAGGTGGGTTAGGGTGCAAAAAGGAAACGAACTGATTTTGACCCACGATTATTCACTAATCAAGTCACCCACGATTAGACTTTAGATTATTGACACACTAGAAAAGGACCAACAAAAATTACCTAAAGCGCATGACCAAATAATATTTGTAACCTGAAGTGCTAAGGACTACATAGGTCCATACATCACAGTGAACATTTGCGGTACTAGAGTCATAGTTTGAGTCCTCGGCAACACATTATGAGTAACAAATATTGTAATCTACTAACATTCCACATCTAAGGTCTAATATTTCACAAGTTTTAGCACTTGACATTTGTAGCTACTCCATCAGAAATGACCATTGACGCTAGCAGAGATAAAAGCCCCCTAAGTATGACACTTTGCAAGGAACTACCATTGCCTGAGGGGGGAGGGGAATGGCGGCGACACGGGCCATGAGCACCTGGGCAGCTGGAGCGTGATGGTGTCGCGGTGGTCACCGGAGATCCCACCTCCGCCGGCCGGTCGGCCGGCCGAAGTGCTGCTCCAACCAACCGGACAGGTACAGCCGCCGCGCCGTCACTTGGGGGAGCTGCTGCCGTCCACCTGGCCTGACACCGTCGACTGCTCGCCTGAGGCCGCTCGCCGTCAACCGCACCGCCCGCTCCCCGTCCACCGCTCGCCCTCGTCGCTCCGCCACGACCAAAGCTCGCCGGCCACCGCCCACCCGAGCCCGCGCCGCTCCGCAACGCCCACCGCTCGCCGGCCACCGCCCACTGCTCCGCACCGCCCGGCGCCTGCGCCTGCGCCAGAAGCCCGGCGCCCGCACCGGTCGTTGCCCACCGCTCGCCAGCCACCGCCCGTCGCTCGCTGCGTTTGTTGGGGTGGGGGAGAAGGAATGGATAGGGACGAGGCCACCGACGGGGATTGGGGAATGGATAAGGTGCTCGGGCCCACCTGCAGGGGTACAACGGGTCAATTTTCGATGAACTCAAACATGACACCGTCAAACAGTCACAAAAATACAATTATGACCGTCACAAAAAAAAAACACCACCAACCGTCTCATGGCGACACACATTTTGTGACAATATTGGATGCCCTTATATGACAAACCCGCTAAGTCGTCATAAAAAAGATGAGGGTCTGCTGAATTTGTGATGACATAAGAATAGCCGTCATATTTTGGTACATTATATGACAAAATTGGGCCCCATCATAAGGATTTTTGTCATAAAAGGTAGGTTTTTTAGTGACATGAGTGAGGAGCCGCCCACACACCTCTTCAACGCCAGGTGCCTACGCCTAATATAGAAGCTTCGGTTACACGACAGTTTCTTCGTCTGTTGCTTCTTTGGAGCCACCACACCTCTTCCAGTCACTCTTACTTCTGAGCCACAACCACAATGTCAAACTCTCAAGCCACTATTACCTCTTTCAAGTCACAACACTCATATCCAGCTATAAAGTCCACCGAGCGCATCGAGACCGCTTCACTTACGGTTCCAGAGTCAGGTGTTCAGCCAAAGTCCCATTCTTAGGGTTAGACAACTCAGAGTTCAGATTTCAACGTGGACTTATCCAGTTTGAGATTACACCGTTCAACTCGATTGCTCCTATCCCGCCAGTGGACCTTTATGTATTGGTGCTTGATGCCAAAGGAGGAGAGGAAGCCAGTATATTAGACTTAGGGGAGAGCTAGATGGGCTCTGATGCTTCATGCATTCACGTTTACTTTGATGCATTGTATTATATGTGTCCTTGCATTATGTGATGACACTATGTAACATGTGTTGTCTCTAGTTTGTTATAAGATCATATATACTTTACTTTCACTGGTGAGATGAAAAATAGTGCATGCATGCTACCACCTGATGAGATGTACAAGAGAGCATATGCCCTTAAGGACATATTTTAGAGGAAAACTACATAAATTGCAGTGTCGCATCCACGCAAAATAAAAAGAACAATGATATCGGCTAAATTTTACCATATTTACACCTACAAATTATAAATCTTTACACACACAAGGCAAGTGTACCTCCTTAGGTATTATATATTTGGTTGAAGAAATGGGAATATAATAAGATCAACGTGTACCCATTGCAGCGCATGAGATCACATACTTCGTTTGGTTCGATCCGGTCGAGAAGGGTGCAGAGTGTGGCGTGCCTGATCCATTAACGGTTGGAGGGGATATCAAATTAGAATAAGGCTGGTAAATGATACCGTATGTGTGATCTGATTACAGGGCCTATGAAACCAAACGAGACGTATGTAATGATTTCCTGAACATTAAGATCCGTCGGCTCAGTCCTTCGGAGGTGCTAATACAAGTAGGGTTTGCTTACGTGTGTGTTTATAGACGTGAGCGTGCGTACGTGTTATGTGCGTGCTAAAACACCAAACCAAACACCACCTTAGATTTACCCCAGCTCCGTCCGTGTGTCAAAGCATAAACGTTTATTTAAGATCACAGTACTGCCTACCCAATAATGCCAAAGCCTTTTTAGGTTGGTGTGAGGTCAAGGGTGGTTGGTGAGTTGAATATCCAGAATTCCGGATGAGGTTTATTCATCATCGTCATAATGTAATGCTTGTCTGCTGGACACACTCCAACCATGCACTTTGCTTATTGAGAAACCCTGGTGCGACACTGCTGGACCGCCGGAGGCCGGACTGGACCAATGTGGCGGAATTGCTTTGTTTGAGATCCAAGAAACTTCTGCTGCCGTAGCTCATCTCGTTTCTGCTTTCAGGTAGACTTGGAGCAATCTGATTCGGAAAATTCTCCAGTGACTTGCATTTGGTCACGTGCGTGCGTGTGACCCTCAAGATAGCTGGTGCACTATCACTGTACTTTGCAAGGTTAATGTTTACCCAAGTACGTCTTTGTCAAGTTTGATTTGAGTTTCAGGTGTCTGGGAAGCTAAGCATTGCGCGTGCCACCCAAAAGGTCAGCTAAAAATACTAGTGATATATGAGCATCAACGACCAGATTTGCATGCTGCAACTGGCACCCTTGTGTTTTGGTTGGGCTACCCTGTAAAGGGAGGCCAGACCAGCTGCCGTGAGCACTATGTTTGGCCAACCTGGTAGTGTTCTTTTTGGGACAATTTTTACACACAAAAACAAAATATTAAGGCTTGGAGCGGCTGTTTATATATGCATGTAACCATTATTGAAGCGAAAAGAGTGCGTACGTAGACAGGAAGCTTCATATATATGATGATGGGGAAAACATTTAGGGGACACTGTCCTCAACTCCTTGTGGAGCAACCGTAGACACCAATGTGAATTCGACACGTGTCCATGCATATGTAATTAACCACACACATGATAAAAATGTATTTTTCATTCTCAATTATTCCTCCTAAATTTAAGCAATAGCTCTACATATTAGATGCACATATGGACAGGTGTCGTGAATCCATGGTTGCTATATGGGAAACCGCCCCTTAATTTTTTCCCCCGTATGATATGGTCATTATGGCTTGATGAAGTGTTGCTCACGCTAACGGCTCTCTGACATTTTTCGTTGCCTATATGTAAGCCTAATTTTTTTTTTTTTTTTTTTTGAGAAACATGTAAGCCTAATTTTCATTTCCTATAGAACACGTCATGGGCCGTTTCGGCCCGTGAATAAGCCGACTGGGCCAGCGACATAAGCACGCGCATTGCAGTCCACAAACACAGTCCACCGTCAGGTCATCATCATCACGGTATAAAACACGGCCGATCGCCTCCGCCCACAACAAGGAAGCAAAACCCTTTCGACCGATGGCGTCCCTCCCCATCAAGCCCCTGGACGGCGCCGGCGGCTACCTGCGGTGGAAGGAGTCGCTCCTCCTCCGCGCGCACTCCCTCGGCGTCGCCTACGTGCTCTCCGACGCCCGTCCCGCCGCCGCCGGCCACGAGGCGGCCACCGCCGCCAAGAAGTGGGCGCGCGACGACGCGGTGTGCCGCGGCCACATCCTCGCGACGCTCTCGGACCGCCTGCTGCCGGACTACGCCCGCTACGCCACGGCCGCCGAGGCGTGGCGCGCGCTGGCGCGCACGTACGACGTGAAGGCCAAGTCCTACTGGCGGGACAGGTTCTACGAGTTCTGCTTCGACATGGGCACCGGCGACGTCTTCCTGGAGCAGCTCGCGCACGCGGAGGCTCTGGGCGCCGCCGCGGGGCTCGAGGACGACGACGTGGCCTACGGGCTGGATAGCAAGATCCCGGTGGCGATGAGCTTGGCCGTCGGCGGCGGTGGTGATGGGAAGGAGGAGTTGGAGCAGTGCCGGCCCTGAGATTTCGGAGGCCCGGGGCGAGACTAAAAGTTGAGGCCCCTTACACTAACTCTAACGATTGATTTTAAGCTAGCTCTAAATTTTTTAAATAAAAGAGAGAAAAATCTAGCTAGCTTTTACTGCGGATGCCATTAGAACATATGTATATCTGTTATTCCTTGTATTAATTTGGATGCTATTATGCTATAAGATAAAAGTAGTTAAATAGCATGCAGTACCTATTCATCTATATTTGCCTTGTGATCATATATTATTTCTTAAGAAAATATTGGGTGTGTCCTCTGTGTGATCACTCATGTCTCCCTTGTTATTCTTTAACCAATAATAACATCATCATTTACAAAAAAAAAAAGACGTGTGCCAGAATTTTTAAAATTCATTTAACAGAAAACTTGTGCAAAGCATACTGTTACTTTGGACGCCTCGTTTCTCCATATATTGGGTGTGTCCAACTGTTGGAGTCTATCTGGGAGGTCGCTCGGAAGGTCGTGTCGCGTGGCGGGGATCCTTGGTATGAGTACCGCGGTGACGACGATGACGGTAGTTGGAAGCGCAGGGCTTGACCATATATGGGTATCCCCATGCCATGCTAGCTGTGGATGGATGTCAAGAGCAGCGAGAAAATGGTTACCCACTCCGAGTCTTTAGATGAAAATGTTAGTGTTTGTCTTATCTAATTTAGATGCTAGACTGAATTTGCCTGCTAAATGCTTCTTCGCTGACGCTATGCTAATGCACGTCGTATTGAGATGCTATCAGGCATTTTCAGTCATGTTTAGTCGAGAGTCAAGACCAGCTAGGAAGCTATGGATTTTCCAAGAAAATACTTTGATTGTGTGTCTCAATGGAATGTTGGCTATTTCGTTGCGTTACCTCATGTAGAATAGGGTGAAGCAACGATGATGAATTTTAAGCCAGCTTTTAAGCCAAAAAATCATTCAAAATTTAGAATTTTCAAAGGACTGATGTTGACACGATGTATACAGAAGTTGAAGTTGTCAACACGATCTATATTGGAACACGATTTTTTTTAGTGTGGAGCCTAAAAGTTAATTTATCAGTCATATATGATGTGGAGCTATAGATTCTAAAACTAAATTAGATTGCTATAACATGCTCGTGAGTTGGAAGCTAGCTACAATATCTACACCTTAAAGTTGTGGATTGTAGCCCTCTCACATATTACTGTATATTAACAAATATAAATATTGAGTGAAGCCCATTTTACTTTGTATGATTTTGAGAGTTTGAGTGTATGCTGTCTTTTTTTTTTTAACAAAACCACATAGGGAACCCCTTTGATCGTTGTTAGGGATTGATTTGTTTGCCTTTGAAATTTGGGGCGTATAAACACGCCTTTTCCAAGTTAAGTTTTCTAAAGGGGATTGCTATTGTGCAGGCGTCTGTTTTTTTTTTTTTTGAATTGATCAGGCGACATTGGTAGCCATATGTTTTCCCTCTCATGTTCCCTACGATAACTCAAATTAATAAGCAGCAGACAGCGCATCAACCATCGCCTGAAATCTCTCATACGACTGAACATTTGGACAAATTCCTTTAGCCCCCCTCAACCGCCCCCCCACATACCCCCCCCCCCCCCCCCCCATTTCCGATGGGTTCGCCCAAATTATGCATTTCTAACCTAGTTTTTTTTACAAGGCATTTTTTTTAAAAGGGTTTAGGGGTGCAATATTATATTACCTTGTCGTTTTATCCTCCTGCCACTGATCCTCTCCTACCAATTCCAATTTCAACCTTTTGAACCCTAAGTGTTAATGCGTAAGACGCCTAGCTACAAGGAAACATGAGACTAACGGGAGGTAGATGGAGAACATTTAGAGCGCGGGTGAAAGTTTATTGCATTGGCTGTCATTACTTATGTCTTAGAGGATTAACTTATGGTTTGATTAAATTAAATTATATAAGTGATTGTGTGGTACACTTACTCTCTCCATTTCAAATTACAAGTCATTCCAAGAATTTTGAAGAGTCAAAATGTCTAAAGTTTGACCAAAGACATACACTACAGCATGCCCCTTCATAGAAGGCATTTAAAAATGCCTTCAAAAGTCATCAAAATGCCTTCAAAAACCTTTTTAGGCATACTTGAGAATGCCTTCTATAACCTAGACTTAAAAGTCTTTTGAGGCATTTTTTTCAAAATGCCTTCTAATATCAACATATAAAGGCATTTTTTAAATGCCTATAATACTTTTTAAAGGCATTCCATATAAGCCTTTAAAAAATTATGAAGGCATTATTAAAAAGCCTCCAAAACCAACTCTTGCATACAAAAATTTGTTACTAATTAATATCAAAACACAATCTGTCGAGAAATTACCCAATCAAAGCACACGTTGACAGCACAATCCAAACATTTCAATCTCAGGTATACACAGTTATATTTATAACCAAACAAAATCAATAAGTTTAATCTCTACTTTCTAAGAGTGTCCACATCCAACTAAAGTCAGATCAAAGCACTATCGCTGGTTCCATGGACTGCTTGCTAGTTCCTCAGGAAATGCGGGCATAGTAGCTTCATGATTTCCAATCATCCCAACCCGGTCCCTCCCACTAAAAAAGCTTTTTGAGTGTGGCATCGCAGTTGATCTCCCTTTTATTGGCTAGGTCCTGCAAACCATGAAGAGTTTTCACAACTGTTTGACACAGACATCTATAGTAGGCTAGTGTAACACAGCAACTAGTGTAAGCAAGTCAGAGTACTCTACAAACCAATCAAAGGGGCTAACAGGCCATACTGTAATTTGTTTTTTCTATGGCAAGCAAAAGTAACACAGAGGAATTGCTACAAAAATGCTCCATCAATACACAAACACAGGTCATATAGCGCAACCTTTGCCTTTAGGATCATATATCAGACATCTATAGCATACTTTTTAGGTATAAATCCACTGAAGACTTTGAACTAACAAACCTTCCAAAAGAATGAATAGCAGTGCAGTACAGTTTGTTATTTGCCAAAGCACACACAAATACATCTCATCAAATCATGAGTCACTGTAATGAAATTGAACTGACTGCATTCAGATATTAAGAAAAATGTAACTGTCACTTAACTTTGCAGATAACAGTTCCACTAAAGAGTTCCACTAATGAATTTAGAACAAATAAACTAATCAACTAATATGAAACATAAACAATTTTAGATGAAATGTGACAAATCAACTACCACAATGGAAATTCAGATCAAGGAAATCTTATCATATAGTTATCTAGTAAAACAAACAGCTAAAGAGTGTCTACCCTATTTATTTTTTTATAGTGCATCACAAATCCATGTGATCATCGAAGATTGCATTTTAACAATACAAAACCAATTATTGCTGATGGGCACAAAACAGTTCAGACTTTAGAGGAAATATTTGTAAAACAACAAAGTCATGTTAATAGGTGAAACTAAACTACAGTCAGAATAAAATTACTAAACAAATGAAAAGAATCACCTCAACTGTGTAGACGGATTCTCTCATCTTTGCGTACTGCCTAAATGTTGCCTTGGCATCATCCGTTGTCCACATGGCTGCACTTGCTTCCTAAACTAAATAGTATCAAAGGTAACATGAATCTACAGGAAACTGCCCAATTCAGTGTAATAACTAATAAGCCAAAGTAATTAACGACAATAGAACATAGAAGAAATGAAAAAAAAATGCTGTGTACAGAGCAAAGCAAACAGTGTCTTATAACCACTGATATACATCATACGAAGTACAGTAACTGATGAAATGGCCAACTAATATATTAGACAACGCTCTGAAACTGACTTTCATGTCGTGTGAGTAATAACCATCCATAACCTACTCACTTGGATTACACTATTTTCTAGCTCATGGCAAAGAACACATAGTAAGGTACTGCACCTAGTCACTTGGTGTTGCACAAGCATTTGTTGTCTGAAGGTTTAAGCTTGTCAACATTCTCGGCTTGGAAAGATTGCCGTCCCACTTGTAGAAGAACAGCCCCTTGTTTAGAATCTTCTGTGGAACCTAAGAGCTTTGTAGCCTGAAAGAGCATGATCAAGTTTAATCATGGAATAATTTTATAGTTCCAAGATGAAAGCAGAAAAAAGAGGTTGATGCAAAAAAATATATATCACAACTCTCCCAAGTAGCCAAGCCTAAAAAATAACAGAGAACAGGACTGTTAGTAATCTTGTAGCGCTAAACATAGCACTGCACATTTTTTTTCTTCTGGTATAAATCTGCCAAGCTTATTTAGAGCATTTTTTCCTGCAGGACTATACTTTCGTAGTGAAATACACAAATATGAACCAAAAACATCTTTCCTGTTCCTCTCTACCCCAAATTACAATGCCTAGGAAAATGAAACTGACTGTATCATGTCATTCAGTATGCCATGGATGATAATTTCACAAAAATTGTTCGAAATTACGCTGACAGTGATGGAATGCATTCGACTAACCATCTTCAACATATCAATTTTGCACAAATAGCAATTGCAGCACATGCTGTGTGGTGCAAAAATCACATACTTGTTCGAATCAAGTACTTGTACACTTCATTACATGAATACAGAGGCCAGTGGCAATTGATAATTTTATTAAAATGCAGCAGCACATCAGATCTAGTGTAGGGGATTATCAATTGCCTATGATTCTACAAGCAAAACAACAATTGTAAACCAAAACATCAATCTCATCAGTTTTTGGCAGCTGTGAACATAGATACGACACAGAATAGGTAAAACAGAGCAGATCTGAGAGAGAGAACACCTGCGGTAGCAGTGGCGCCAGCGTCCGAAGGCCCCTGGGGACGACGGCGCGGGAGGCGAGAAGCCCGTGAGGCCGGCGGCTTGGGCGTCGAGGATCCCCTTTGGGGTGGCGATGCTTGGCGTCGGGGAGGCCCTAGGACGGCGGCGCGGGCGTATGGCCCCTGGGGGACGACAGCGGCGGGCATCGGGAAGGCCTTAGGGGCGTCGACGCTGCGTGCGGTGGGGAGCCCCTGTGGGCTGCGACGGCGCCGGCAGTGGCGAGCCAATCGGGGCGGCGGCGCTACATGCGGTGGGGAGCCCCTAGGGCCGGCGACAGCACAGGCGGCGGGGAGCGCCTGTGAGTTGCGATGGCGCGTGCAGTGGCGAGCCAATCGGGGCGGGGACGAGTGCTAGAGTTTGGGCGAGGCGCCTGGCGGCGGCGTGCAGGTGTGGATAGTGTTCGTGACTTCGGTGGCGTGTTTTATTTTTCCCATGGTGGGACCCGCATCAACACAGCGTGGAACGTTGCAAGTCAGGCGCTCGCGCTCAATATTTACGTGGGCCGCAATGCGCGTGCGAGGGATGGCACAGCGACTTCCGTAATTGATTAGTACAGGACTATACAAGGCATTTTCAAAAAATGCCTCTAAAAGCTAACTATAGAAGGCATTTTTATAGAAATGCCTCCAAAGGCTAGAGCTAATTAAGGCATTTTCATAAAAATGCCTCAAGAAAAATGGTTTTAAAGGCTTTTTCCTAAATATGCCTTTAAATAAAAAGCAATTAAGGCAATTTTTAAATAATGCCTTTAACAAAATGCCTTTAATTCAATGACGTGTTGTAGTGATATAATTTGTGGAGTGATTATAATAAATTTATTTGATTCCTCACCTGTGGGGATGAAACCAGATATTCATCTATCATCTGGAAAAAAAAATCTCGTGTCCTTATAAGTCTGGTATGCCTTTTTTTTTTTTTTTTGGGATGTCTTCGCCGACATTTTCATAAAAAAAAATGCCTCAAGAAAAATGGTTTTAAAGGCTTTTTCCTAAATATGCCTTTAAATAAAAAGCAATTAAGGCAATTTTTAAATAATGCCTTTAATTCAATGACGTGTTGTAGTGATATAATTTGTGGAGTGATTATAATAAATTTATTTGATTTTTGAAACAACTCAAAACTCCTCACCTGTGGAAAAACCCTAGAAACATATGTTAAAACAATTCTTGTTTTGCACATGTTGAACAATAAAAATATGTTAAAACAAGGATGAAACCAGATATTCATCTATCATCTGGAAAAAAAAACACACATCTCAGTGTCCTTATAAGTCTGGTTTAACGCGGCTCGCAATCGCATCTAGTTTCACCCGACCGAGCTGCATGCGGGAGCGCGCACACACACACCTCGCGTGAGCGGTGGATACGGCCCAATAAAAAACGACGTTCGATGATTAGAACGTTCGGTAATTAGCATTACCGTTTTTTTTTGCGCTCAAATGTGGTATGCCATTCATGGACTATTTGGATCCATTTTGTGATTTGGGCCACTTAAGCAAAGCCTTTAAGCCCACTATGCCCGCAAACCCAAATCCCCGTTAGTCCCGTCCCAACGGTCGAGTCGGGACGGTCGGCCATTTCCGTCAAAACCCCAAAGTCCCCCCAATCCGAGATTTTCAAAATCCTCAGCGCCGAGAAGCGACGGAGCGAAGAGGAATCTCCGCCGGATCCCCAATCCTCCACCCGATCCGATCCCCCAAACCCACCCCGGCTCGTCGCCGCCGACGCCCGACGGCGGGGCACACGCACGCCATGCGGCGCGACGATGCAGGCGGCGGCGGCGGCGGGTTCCACGAGCTGTTCGACTCCGTGCGCCGCTCCATCTCCTTCCGCGCCGCCGCCGACGAGCCCGCCGCCTCCCCCTCCGCCGCCGCGGCGGCCGCGGGCGGTGCTGCTCGGGGGTTCAGGGAGCGGATCGGGAACCGCCTCCGCCGGTCGCGCGGGATGGGGCTGCTCGGCATGGCCGCGGCCAAGGGCGCCTCCGCCTCGCCCACGCGCCGCCTCCTGCCCCCGCCGTCGCCGCCCCCGCCCCCGCCCGCGGCCGCGGCATCGCGATCCGACGGGTGTGGAGAAGGAAGCGGCTGCGGAGGAGGAGGAGAGGAGAACCCGCCGATCCGGTGGCGGAAGGGCGACCTCATCGGGAGCGGCGCGTTCGGGCAGGTGTACCTCGGCATGGACCTCGACTCCGGCGAGCTCCTCGCTGTCAAGCAGGTCGGTAGGCTTCCCGCTTCCGTCTCGAAGCCAGGACTTTTGAACCGAGTAAACTTTTTGAGCGATCTGATGGATCTCGTGTCGTTCTGTCCGTGGCAGGTCCTGATTGGGAGCAGCAACGCGACGAGAGAGAAGGCCCAGGTGAGAGTTTTTGCCCATCTGTTCAAATTCGATTTGGCTATGTGTAAATAAATTCCACTCTGAAATGCTTATACGGGAGGCTTTTGACTAGGCACATGTCACGGAGCTCGAGGACGAAGTGAAGATGCTTAAGAACCTCTCCCACCCTAACATTGTTGTAAGCACATTGCCATTTTTAACATTGTTGGCCTTTCTTTTAGCTGCAGTGTCTGATCTGTGCGGTGTTGTTTGATCAGAGGTATATTGGGACGGCGCGGGAGGAAAACACGCTAAATATTCTGCTGAATTTGTTCCTGGAGGCTCGATCCAGTCGCTACTTGGGAGGCTTGGATCATTCCCGGAGGCTGTAAGCATTACATATTCTGCATGTACTGTTGCTTCGATTAGGTGACCAGTGAAGAGTATCTTTTTGATTCAGCTTATCTCTCCATCAGGTCATCAGGAAATATACTAAACAGCTTTTGCATGGACTGGAATATTTGCATCGCAATGGAATCATACACAGGGATATAAAGGCAAGAAAGATTTCTCCTGTTATACGAATTTGTGTGCCCATAAATGCTTTTGATGATGTGGCTTCCTGTTATTTTGTCATATTCCAGGGCGCAAATATACTTGTTGATAACAAAGGTTGCATTAAGTTAGCAGATTTTGGAGCATCTAAGCAAGTAGAAAAGTTGGTAAGTAGACACATTAGTTAATTTTAAGTTATCCAAATGTGCCTTACATTGTTTACTTTTGTCATTTGAAGCTGCTCTACGATCTAAATTTAACACTATCTCTGTTTAAAAATGTTCTAACTTTCAAACTTGCATATCTTTTATCAATGTTCTGTGCTCCAATAAAATAACAAAACGAAATTGTAGCACAACCTTTCACAAATACATAAAACCATGTGAGGCCTCTAAAAGGGTGAAAACAGAAACATTTTCCTGTCTCTTGCTTTTCTGTTAATTATTCATTTGTGACCATTTACCCTCTGTCATCCGTCTATCATATATCATGTGCTTATCCCCTCAATACCATTGTATTTCCACGCTTGTCTTCTGCTAGGCAACTGCAACTGCTGCCAAAACAATGAAAGGTACCCCATATTGGATGGCACCAGAAGTCATTGTTGGAAGCGGTCACAATTGGTAAGCCCATGAATCTCTGTTGTCTAAATCAATGTGTATTAGAAAAAGCAATTCTCTACCTCATCTGTGGGTATTATTTTAAAAATAAGAATAGCATATGATCTCTGTGAACTAAGGGCTCGGTCACTGCATTGTGTTTCCATAATAAAATATATTGCATCACATTCATCTATATAGTTAATTTTGATTTTCTATGTGTAATTGAACCACATTTGTTGTTCATTTACTTAATGTAAAAGTCCTGTGCGCATGTTCTCTAAGTTTTTCATGTTAACTTGTTGTTCAAACTAGTTGCATGAGTACACACTGGCTCATGGTTTGCAGTATATATGTCTTTGATACCATGGTGATAGTTATGTCAAATTCAGAACACCTTAGGACATTTCTGTTGCTCCAAACTTTGTCATCTTTTAAATTAAATTTTAAATAATAATCATCCATCCGTGCAGTTCTGCTGATATCTGGAGCGTTGGGTGCACGGTAATTGAAATGGCAACAGGCAAACCCCCTTGGAGCCATGAATATCAAGAGGTAATTTGCAGAATCTGTATATCTCATGGAAGCTGTAGACATCGATTATTCTTAACCTGATTATTCTTAACCTTCACTAAATATTTTCAGGTTTCTCTTCTTTATTATGTTGGGACGACAAAATCACACCCACCTATACCAGAACATCTCTCTACAGAAGCCAAGGATTTTCTGTTAAAATGCTTACAAAAGTACAATTCTGATGCTTTATACCTCTGTCTTGATAAATGATAACTAGTGATGTATTCCTTATCATAAAGCAAAATACAATACCAACTGCTTTGGCATGTAGTCGGATATTGAATCTTGTTATACTCAGGAATTTCTATTGCCAACTTATACAATCTTTGTAAATAAACAAAAGAAGCTTTTTGTTGCAATCCTTGTTTTGTAACTTATTGGTGATATACTTTAGCTGAACATGAGTAACTCTAATCAGTTATGTTTGCAATCATATTTGGAGATAAAGCTACTACCATAGCTCATAACTGTGGTTTTTGTTCAGCCTTTTGAAATTTGATTACTGAAATAGTCAAAAAGTAACTTACAAAAAACTACATGCCTTTGTTGAGATTATCACAAAACACACTTTTAAACCAAAGGTACAAGTACAATACTAGACTTCCATTTGCATAATGTAGACTAAACAATATACTCACTGTCTAGGATGACATCTGAAAAGGACATGGTACATTTATTTGCATAGTTATTTTGCATGATTGTAAACACTAGCAAATGTTGTATATTAGATTTGCAGAAGTCAAATGCATCAACTATCTGAAAATGGAATCTAGTAAAGCTTTATTATGATATTATCACACTGATTTGCCCTTTGTGATTCCATGTGACATGCTCTTTTGCTTCCCCTTTATGAACCAATATATCACTAGATCCATCATAAGAATTGGACAATAGTTCTTAGGTGCTAAAGATATACCTTCCTTAACATGATGTTCTAACTTGAATTTACTGAGTTCAATTGAAGATACAAAATCCTTCATGTTTCCATCTTTATGTTGCATGGCCTGCTCAGCTTGGGTATTCTTGTGCTGCAAACTCTTTTTAAGTATTAATCCTTTTTTGTTAAGTTGTAAAAAAAATCCTTTCTTGTTAGATACTTTCATCCCTTGAATGCGAAAAAGGTGTTCTTTTTTACTTGTTGTCATAGGGTTTAGAGGAGAGGCATGATTGCATCTTTGTAAAGTGTCTATAGCTCAAATTTATGGCCCAGACAAACCAGTATAGTTTTCTCATTTTTGGAAATTGTAACTCATAAAAGAATCCACTTTGAAGCGCCTTGATTAGATTTGGAAATAAGAACTAGTAAATGATTCCACTCTCAAGCACATTCATCTTATTTCAGGGAACCAGAAATGAGATCTCTTGCGTCAGACTTGTTGCAGGTATTGCACAATGGATTTCCTGCAGTAATGACAGTAGCATTTCACAGTATTATACTCTGAGAAGAATAATACCTTAACAATATTTTTTGCAGCACCCATTTGTTACAGGAGTGTTGGAAGATTTTTGTCAGCTTAATCATGCTGCACCCAAGGTTCGATTATCAGAACTAATTTCATTCTCTTTTCTCACTTGTTTGACCTAAAATATCAATCTAACAACTAAATACTCACAGGAAACCTCCAAAAACGAGCTTCCTTCCTATGTAGTGCCTACTGTTGATTCGTAAGTGGTTCCTTGTGTAATATGTATTCTTGAACTTGGTAAACTGTCTGCTTTCAGTTTTATACTGAGCAGCTTCAACTTTTCAATAGGGACTTGAGTCGTCCTGGAAAGCTACGCAATCTGAATTCTTACAAGTCATCGGGCACCAAACCATTATGGGATCTGCAATGCAATGATGAAGACATTTGTGAGTTTGCTGACAAAGATGATGTCCCAATGGTTGGATCTGTAAGAGAACATTGCTTACTCTTGCTATTCTAAAATTTTCACTGAGGCTTTACTTTTGGCTAGTGTCACCGCTAAATTTTAAATCGCCTAAGTGGTGTCCTTACAGCTGTGTGATGTTTCTGCCAATTCACAGAGCTTCAATCCTATGTCTGAACCATCTGATGAATGGGAAAGCAAACTTGACATAAGCCCAGAGCAACAAGTTAGTGAGTCAAGGGAGTTTGGTGGATTAGCCAAACTTGAAGAAACTCAGATGTCTGAAAATGACTTTACTTTCCCTTGCGAGGGAAGCTGTGAAGAGGATGATGAATTTACAGAATCAAAAATAAAGGAATTTCTGGATGAAAAGGTGTTTACTATATTTGTGGCATTGCATTTCCAGCCCTTTTATTACTAGTAAACAGTAATTCAATTTAACAAGGGTTTTGTTCTTGACAGGCCACAGATCTAAAGAAATTACAGACACCTTTGTTTGAGTTCTACAACACAGTGAACGCTGGAGTTTCTCAAGGAGTTAGTGATGTTTGTCGAGCAAGCAATTTAACTAGTCCCCAGTTACCCCCTCGAGCAATTAAGATGGTGGGAGGTGCAGCTTTAGAGCCAATTTGTGTTAATCTGAAAAATGCCAGTCCCAAGAGTAGCACAAGGCGCTTCTCAAGAAGCAGCATGGAGAGCAGTCGTGTCTTGAGAGAAATAGCTTCACCTGAACTCAACAAACTTGAAGGCAAGGTCTCTGATGATACCGAAGACAATCCAAGGTTTGAGCAAATATAGATTTTCAAATATAGATAGAACTCAGCAATTGAATTTTTATTGCAAAAGCTCTCGTATTAATAAAACATGGTATTTTGCTGCTGAGGTATTATAGGCAACATATGTTCTTAGTGCTAAACATCATATGTTCTAACAGTCAAAAACTATTTTTGACAGCTTCAGCTTTTCGGAAATACAAAGGAAGTGGAAGGAAGAGTTAGACCAGGAACTTAAAAGAGAACGAGGTACATAAGAACTTTCACTGATTTGCATTTCAATGAATTATTTTCTTTGCTTAGTTTCACTTCCGAAAAATTTGCTGTGCAGAGATGAGGTCGGGTGGCTATGGTAAAGCACCTTCACCGTCTCCAAAGAGCAGAAGATTGACTGGAAAACGAGATCGCAGTCCTGTCTACTGAGTAGAGAATAAGAACACAATCCAACAGGATTCGTATATTTGACTAACTGTGCAATGTCAGCGATTGGTGGCCATTACTAGTACAGTGCAGTGCCTAACCTTCGTGTGACCTGACAGAACCTGTTTAATGACCAAACCTTTTTGGTCCTTATAAGGTAAATTAGTTTGATCGATCTACTTAAGTGGACTGTGGAACGAAGGCTGTCATGATCTGCGACGCCTGCCTTCGCAATGCTTTATTGCCAGCATGAAATCATTGAGGTGGCAGTTCTTATGCAATGTCAAGCTTCATGTGCCACAATTTGCGATTTTGGATGACATTGTGTGCATGTTGTACATTTTTTTTTTTTTTTGGTTCAAAATTTTGTAAGCAGTCTTGTGATGAGCCCTGTAATGCCAGTGGATGGAAAATTTACCTGATGACTGGGATTCCATTATTCGTTTCAGCTGAACTGTGAAAGTGTTGGTCTTGAGTCTTGACTGATAAAGTGATAATGCTGATTCTGGACGTGTGCTGTACGAGATGAGCTGGCCCTCCATCTATCGTCTCTCTTAAAATTGGTTAAGTCAGAAGTGCTCATCTTGGTTTAGGCTGTACATCATGTATAATGTTGGCTCAGAAAATGCTCTTTTGAGATCCACTAGAGCAGTTGGCTTCCGTTTAACTGATACTGGAAACTTTTTTTTTTGAAAGGAGATTACTCTGCTTTTAAGAAAGCTACAACAGGTTCATACAACTGGGGATACCAGTGACCAAAACGGCTTACAGCTGGACTAACAGAAACAAACGTCAACAAGTAGATAATAATCAAAGGAAGACATCATCAGAGCATGAGTCTGCGACATTCTCCTCCTCCTTGATTTCAAGTGCTCAACAGCCTTCATGAGCTTGTGTTTATCAGCCTCATCAGTCGTGAATCACCAGAGGGGTTAGAAGTTTTTTTTTTCCTCTCCCTATCGCCATCTTATTCCTATTGTTCCAGATAGCCCAAGTCAGCCCTGCAAAGATGAAAGATACTCTTTGAGGGACCCCAAGCCAATTTTGGATTAAATCCTGTACCCAAACTGGGAAGTGATTCCATCCGAAAGCATCGTGAATGCAAAACCATATGAATTGTGCAACACCAGTGTCAAATAAAATATGGTCGACAGTTTCTGGTTTTTTTTGCAAAGTTAACAGAGAATGCTTCCATGCCATCCTCTCCTTTTTTAAAGCAGCAGGAGTCTGTAGCTAACCATGAAAAAATTGCCACAAAAAAAAAAAAAAAATCTTAATTTCAGAGGTACTTTGCTATTCCAAATAAGTTTGCAAATTATATCCTGGACTTCCCCATGATTCAGAGCATGGTAAAGAGATTTAGTTGCGATTCTTGTGAAGGTAACCCAACTCACCTGATCCTCCCTATTTGGATCAGGAATGATATTATTCAGTAAAAGTAGAAGAGCCTCCCACTCTACTTCTAAAGGAGATAGACTCCAATCTGTGTCATCCCAAGCTTCCCAAACCAACATGTCAGGATCAGAACAAATATTGAAAAGGTTGTTAAATTGAATCTTCAATGGCATACCACCCACCCAAGGGTCGTGCCAAAAGGCCTGAGTCGGCATTGGTGCACAAGCACCGGCTTAAAACTTCTGACAGTAGGAAATCAGAGGCCCAAATAACACACGGAAAATTCAACTCGGTTATAACAACACAGAGACAAACTGCAAACAGCTGACTGCATCCTGCAGCAAACCAACTCACCAGCAGAAATTTCGACACACCTTTACAATAGCAGAAATGTAGGATGAATCAATGTAGCCGGGAAATGGCATACCAATCAATAATCATTGTGAAGAACAAACAGCCACAGAAAGAGTACTGCATGATGCAAGGTTATGCAAACTTAGTATCATTTGTGAGTTCAACAAAGTTACCAAGACAGCATCTCCGTTGATTTAATCTTAGACATCACCGCTTCATCCTATTCTACATGAATTAGGAACAAAATAGCATATATTCTGTCCGTTCATAGGATCATCCTTGCAGTGTTTTCTTTGCAAGTTCATAGCTTCCTAGCTGGTATTGACTCTTGACTAAACATCCTGAAAATGCTTGATACCTGATAGCATCTCAAGCCTTCGTGCATTAGCGTCAGTGTGCATTTAGCAGGCATAATTCAGTCTAGCATCTAGATTACAGAATACAAACACTAACATCATCTAAACACCGGGAGTGGGTAACCATTTTTCACTGCTCACATCCACAGCTAGTGTGGGGAAGCCCATGATCAAGCCCTGCCCCTGCGCCTGGCACGCTTCCTGCTACTCGTGTTGTGCAAAGGGATTAGAGACTTTGGAGCCTCCTCCTCCTCATCGTCGTCGCGGTACTGGTACCAAGGATCCCCACCGTCCGACACAATACTCCGAGCGACCTCCCAGATAGACTCCAACTTCTTCCCCTCATCACCGGTGACGGCCAACCTCATCGTCAACGGGATCTTTCTGCGCAGCTCGGAGGCCACGGCGCCGTCGCTGAGCTCTGCGGCAGCGCCCAGAGCCTCCGCGTGCGCGAGCTGCTCCAGAAGACATCTCCGGTGCTTCTGTCGAAGCAGAACTCATGGAACATGCCCCGCCAGTAGGACCACTCCTTCACGTCGTACGTGCGCGCCAGCGCGCGCCACAGCTCGGCGGCCGTGGCGAATCGGGCGTAGTCCGGCAGAAGGCGGTCCGAGATCGTGGCGAGGATGTGGCCGCGGCACACCGCGTCGTCGCGCGCCCACTTCTTGGCGGCGGCGTCGTGGCCGGCGCCGGCGCCGGCGGGACGGGCCTCGGAGAGCACGTAGGCGACGCCGAGGGTGTGCGCGCGGAGGAGGAGCGATTCCTTCCACCGCAGGTAGCCGCCGGCGCCGTCCAGGGGCTTGATGGGGAGGGACGCCATCGGTCGAGCACCTGTCAGGCGCATCAACAGCAAGCAACAGCGGTGAGGGTCGGGACTGCCGAGATGGGAAATTCTTGCTCTGCTGCGGAGGCAGATTTCGACCCAGATTAATCATGTGAAAGGGGACGACTTTGACCGGCATTAGAGGGAGGAGGAGGGCGGATGGTGGCGATCGATACCTTGGTAGAAGAAAGTGTTCTTGTTGTTGTGAGCGGAGACGAACGCGAGAACCTGCAACTTAACAAGAGCAAGAACCGAGTCGACACTGCAGAAGAGCCCTTCCCTTCAGGCTGTGTTTGATGTTAGAGACTAGAGAGTGGCCTTCTATTAAAGGTCTAATAAAGGGTAAATATACATTATAGTGTAAATATGGAAGGAAACCGTTCGAGTACAGTGAAAAGACATATACATATTACATCCTATACATCTAAGGCCTTGTTTAGATGTCATTTTTTTTTTCCTCAAATGTAGGGTAGCACTTTCGTTTATATTTGACATTTATTGTCCAACCCTAACTAGGCTCAAAAGAATTGTCTCGAAAATTAGAGTGGTCGGCAATTAGTTATTTTTTTACCGATATTTAATACTCGATGCATACGCCCAATCAATGCATGCGTCCAATGATTCGATGTGACGAAGAGAGGGTGAAAAAAACTTAATTTTGAGGGAGAGGAAATAGAGAATGCTTCCATGCTATCCTCTCCTTTTTAAAGCAGCAGGAGTCTGTAGCTTATCATGAAAAATTTGCCAACAAAAAATCCTAATTTTCAGAGGTACTTTGCTATTCCAAATAAGTTTGCAAATTATATCCTGGACTCCTCCATGATTCAGAGCATAGTAAAGAGATTTAGTTGTGAAGGTCCTAGATTTATCAGTCACCCAACTCACCACATCCTCCCTATTAGGATCAGGAATGATATTATTCAGTAAAAGTAGAAGAGCCTCCCACTCCTCCACTTAAGTTTCCATATAGAGATCGTCTAAAGGAGATAGACCAACCCGTGTCATCCCAAGCTTCCCAGACCCACATATCCGGATCAGAACAAATATTGAAAAGGTTGTTAAATTTTATCTTCAATGGCAGAACCACCTACCCAAGACCGAGCGTCGGCATTGGAGCACAAGCACCGGCTTAAAACTCCTGACAGTAGGAAATCAGAGGCCCAAATAACACACGGAAAATTCAACTCGGTTATAACAACATAGAGACAAACTGTAAACAGCTGACTGCATCCTGCAGCAAACCAACTCAGCAGCAGAAATTTCAACACATTTTTACAATAGCAGAAATGCAGGATGAATCAATGTAGCGGGGAAATGACATAACAATCATTGTGAAGAACAAACAGCCACAGAAAGAGTACTGCATGATGCAATGTTATGCAAACTTAGCATCATTAAGTTTCAAAAAGGACAAAACTTAGCATCATTTGTGAGTTCATCAAAGTTGCGAAGACAGCATCTCCATTGATTTAATCTTAGTCATCGCTGCTTCACCCTATTCTACATGAATTAGGAACAAAATATCATATATTCCATCCATTCAAGGATCATCCTTGCAGTGTTTTCTTGCAAGTTCACTGCTTCCTAGCTTGTCTTGACTCTTGACTAAACATGCCTGAGAATGCTTTGATAGCATCTCAAGACGGTCAGCGAGCGTTCAGCAGCAGGCATAATTCAGTCTAGCATCTGGATTACAGAATATAATAGGCCACTAATCTAGAAACTGGGGGTGTGGCTAACCATTTTTCACTGCTCTTTGACTCCTCTTTGACATCCACGACAGCTAACGTGGAGAAGCACATGATCAAGACCAGCGCCTGGAACGCTTCCAGCTACTCGTGGTCTGCTCAGGCATTGGAGCTGGAGCGTAGTTGTATTCGCAGCCGGCTTCCTCCTCATACTCCTCCTTCTCGTACTCCTCTTTCTCGTACTCCTTCTCCTTGTACCAAGGATCCAGGCCGGCGGCCGCGAACCCCCGCGCCGCCTCCCAGATTTTCTCCACCACCTTCTCGTCACTGGTACAGGGCGAGATCATCCCCAGCGGGATCTTTCTGCGCAGCTCGTCGGCCACGTCCTCATCTCTGAGCCCAGTGGCGGCGCCCAGAGCCTCCGCGTGCGCGAGTTGCTCCAGAAAGACATCCGCGGTGCTTCTGTCGAACCAGAACTCAAAGAACCTGGTGATGGACCGTCCGTCCTTCACGTCGTACGTGCGCGCCAGCGCGCGCCACAGCTCGGCGGCCGTGGCGAAGCGGGCGTAGTCCGGGAGCAGGCGGTCGGAGAGCGTGGCGAGGATGTGGCCGCGGCACACCGCGTCGTCGCGCTCCCACTTCTTGGCGGCGGCATCGTGGCCGGCGGGACGGGCCTCGGAGAGCACGTAGGCGACGCCGAGGGAGTGCGCGCGGAGGAGGAGCGATTCCTTCCACCGCAGGTAGCCGCCGGCGCCGTCCAGGGGCTTGATGGGGAGGGACGCCATCGGTCGAGCACCTGTCGGACACAACAGAATCGACGCATCAACAGCAAGCAACAGCGAGGGGGCGGGGACTGCGATATGGGGAGATTCTTGGTCTTCTGCGGAGGCAGATTTCGACCGAGATTAATCATGCCCATGCGAAAAGGGACGACTTTGACAGGCATAGAGGGAGGAGGGCGGATGGTGGCGATAGTTACCTTGATCCTCGAAAGAAAAACGATGTTCTTGCTGTTTCGAAAGGTTCTTGTGGGCGGAGCCGGAGCGAGCACCTGCGCCTTAACAAGTGCCAAGAACAGAGTGGACACTAGCCCGACGGCCTGGCTGCGGCCTGTTTGATGTCCTTGGCACAGCGCTTGCACGGACCAAAAGCGTCTCCTTCGCCTGACTCAAGCAAATGAACCCTACCTACGTCTCTCCAAGGCTGCGCGCGGCTCCTCACAGGCGATTTGGGGTTGATTTTGGGTGGGCGATTTGGGGTTGATTTTGGGTGGTGGCTCGCGTGAGAACAGTGAAACCTCTGTGTGTGCTACTGCCTTCAGTGAAAGTTGCCACCTTTGACGAAGGAATAGAAAAAAAAACCAGAAATTGAGAATTTTTTTTTTCGATAAGGATTACATGCAAATTCTAGAGGTGGAGCAAGGGTTGGGGAGGAGAGGCGATGTCCGAGGCGACACGAGAGGGCGAACCACGGCGAGCGCCGGTGGCGGTGCGGGGCGGCGCTCCCTCGCCGCCGTCAGAGAGGGCGCCCCACTCGCCAGTGAGAGAGCGGGGGTACCCACCGCGTCAGAGACCGAAGGCGTTGAGGGATGGCCCGGCGGGCAGCCTCAGGAGGGCGCTGGAGGGACGTGGCGCAGCCAAGGCCAACCAGGTGGCGAGCTCTGGGGCCATGGCGGCTAGGGCTTGCGGAGGCCCGAAGCCCGAGTCCAGAGCCCGCCGCCAGGCACGTGAAGAGGAGGATATCCAGAAATTCTGGGGGCAATGGTGGTTTGTCCCCTCGGCCGCCTCCGAGCGGAAAGCTAGGGTTTCGGGGAGGAGGCCGGAGAACTTGGTGTGGGTGGAGAGGAGCTTGTGGGAGTCCAAATCCTTCACCATCGCCGATTGCTATCCAGTGGGAGCTGCGGACAAGTGGGAGGCGGCGCCATCCAAGTTGAGCTTCGCCGCGGATTTCTGGGGCGAAGGAAGGAAGAAGACGTTCGTGGAAGTGGTGAAGGGCGAGATGGCGGCAAGAGGTCGGGGGAACAGGCCGAGGAACCCAGAGGAGTGGGATCCCTGGGCACAGGGCGGGCACTGGAATCCAGTCCAGTACCCACCAGTTCAGCCGTTACCATTCTTTGGGCATCCAGCTCCACCACCACAGTACGGCTTCTACCCCAACCCTGCGCAGGTACCTCAGTTCCAACCTTACCAGGGGTTCAGGGAGTATGATGGTGGGAAACCTAGGGGAGGTGGTGTTCAGGGAAGAGGAAGGGGGAGGCAGAATCTTCAGGCTAGACAGCAACAAGGTGCTGCTCCTATTGCATTACTGAGCCAACTGCAGGAGATGTCCATAAGGCTAGGTATGTGGTGAGTCAGGAGATAGACAAGCAGAAGGCTGATGGGGAAGGGAGTTCTGGAGAGAAGAATGACAAGAATGTTCAAGCTGTCTGTTTCAATTGTGGTTTTGCTGGTCACCTGAGTTCATCCTGTAAGAAGCAAAAAACTTGCTTCATATGTCACAAATCTGATCATGTGGTGGAAGAATGCCCTAAATGAAAGATGACACCTATGACAGGACAGTATTATGGGAGTGCCAATGTGGGGCTGGGTTTTTTCCACATTGATGTGATAGCTAGGGAAGATAGATTCAAGCATTGGCAGGGCCTTGACAACTTTGGAGCCATCTCTATTGTGGAAGGGGAGATTGAAGAAGCAGAGTTGGTGGAAAATCTAAGGGATCTCTTTGATAAAGGATGGGCTTGGCAACTGAAAAAGATTGAAGATAAGAAGTTCATCACAAGGTTTCCACCAAACAAAAAGGTGGAGAACTTTGTGATTGGGAAAGAGTCAAAATTCAACTTGAGCAACAAACCAGATCTAGTGGCCTCTCTGAGTGTGTGGAATGGCAGTGATGAAGCTATTGGTAAGCTAGTGGAGGTGTGGGTACAAATCACAAGGATTCCAGCTAAGTGGGTGGATTGGGATACTGTCAGGGAAGTTGCCTCAAGTATAGGGCTGATGGTGGAACTAGATTGGAAAACTCTGTTCAACACCTTTTTCAGCATGGTTAAGGTGAAAATCTAGTGTAAGAATCCATCCAAAATACCTAGGTCTAGAGACTATGCCTTCAACAGAGATTTGCATGTGATTTACTTCAAGACTGAAGGTTTTGATCAAAGTGACTCAGAGGATGGTGAAGATGATGGCAATGGGGGTTTTGATGCTATAATCCAAGAGAGACTATGCCAGAAGGTGATGACAATGGAGGTCTAGAGGAGGGTAGTGAAAGTGAGAATCAGGAGAAGGATGGTAATAACTTTAACAAGGGTTCTGCTGGGGGGAGTGCTTCTGGAGGGGGTAACTCTGTGCATAGAGCTCTGCAGTTTGATGCTCAAGTAGAAACCTGTCAGAGGGAGAGCTGCTGGAACCTGGGATCACAGTGGCTGTCAGCCATGGAACTAGGGGATGGGTTTATTGAGGAGTTGGGAGATGAAAGGGATGTTGGGCAAGACATTGAAGCAGAACTAGAAGCTACTAGACTAACCCAAGAAATCTATGTTTTAGTGGACAAGCTGGAGATGGGGACTGGTATTCATGAGGCTGAGGGCAGTGTGGGGCCTGATGGTGGTGGTGAGACTGCTAATGACAAGATGCCTGGAAAGACAGTGCTGGATGAATTGAGTTCTCTTAGCTGACATGGACCTGGAAAGAGATGAAGAAATGGCTCAAGCTGAGCTAGGTGAATGTGAGATAATAGTAGAGGGAAGTACTGAGAAGGCCAACCTTCCAAATGAATGGGTACAGGTGCTGGGAAGTCAGGGTGAAGAAAGCTTTCAGAAGATGGATAAGTCACCTCACAAGATGGTTCAAGAAGAAGAATGCTCTCTAAAGCAGGATAGCACCCATCTGGGGTCAGATCAGCAGGAGCTAGGGGATGATGTGCCGCTAACTCAACCAAGTCAGGAAACCTTACTGAAGGGGATAGAGGAAGGGCAACAAAAGAATCTAAAGAAAGATCCAAAGAAGACCCAATGGGGGCATGTGCTGCCTGCGAGGAGAAGCAGTAGGAAGATTGACAATGGGAAGACTGTTCAGGAGAATGCCCAGGAGTTCAAAAGGAAGTGGTGCTTAGAAGAAAATGTAGGTAAAAAGAAAACAAAACCCAAAGCTCCTACTGTTACTAAAGCTTCTTTACTTTCTGTTGCTAAGAGCATTGGTGTAGAAGTAGAGGATGGAGATCCTATTTTAGATAGAATGGTTGCTCTGGATGCTTCTAGGGCAAAAGATGCTCTTGCTAATTGTAAGTCCAGTAGATGCACTACTGTTAGTCAGTCTCCAGGAATGGATTCTGCTAATAGCTCAAGTAAAACTACTTTAACCCCTGAGAGAATTGAATAGAATGGAAATTCTGATCAAGTTGTGGACAACCAGGAACAAGGTTGGTCCACTGTAGGTCCTAGGTCAAAAAACAAAAAAGAACATCATGATAAGTCTTTTCTGGAATATTAGGAGACTAGGGACTTTTGGAAGGGTCCCTGATAGCTAGGATTAATGATTCCCATGCTGATATTGTGGGTATCATGGAAACTAAGAAAAGTTTTCTTTTTATTGGTTTTTTAAGATCTCTTACTCATAATATTCCTTTTGAATGGTACCATTTAGAAGCTAAGGGCTCTGCAGGAGGAATCCTGGTTGGAGCTAATGTAGATAAATTTAATATGGTGGTAGGAGATGTGAAAGATTTTTCTATTAGTGTTATGGTTACTAATAAAATCAATGGTTTTGTGTGGAAGTTGATAGTGGTCTATGGTCCAGCTTATGATGAACTAAGACAAGCTTTCTTAGATGAGTTAGAGGTAGTTATGAAAGCTTGGAGTGGGCCTATTATGGTGGCTGGTGATTTCAATCTAGTTAGGGGTGCTCTTGATAAGAGTAATGGAATTTACAATCAAAAGTGGGCTGATGGTTTCAATAACTGGATAAATTTGTGGGGTTTGGTAGAGTTAGATCCCAAAAATAAGAGGTTCACTTGGACAAATAACCAAGAGCATCCAATTTTCTCCAAAATTGATAGAATTTTTGTTACTAATCAATGGGCTGCTGTGTTTCCTTTAGCTTCTGTTAAAGCTTTAGAGAGGTTACCTAGTGATCATAATCCTTTAGTGCTTGACTCAGGGGATAATATCTCTTTTGGAAAAAAGAGATTTAGATTTGAGAAATGGTGGCTAGGTAAAGAGTCTTTTGGTTAGGTTGTAGAAAAAGCCTGGAAAGTGCCATGTAACCTGGTCAATAACTTAGATAGATGGCAATTCATGATTAGAAATCTGAGGAAAGCTACAAGAGGTTGGGCAGCAAATGAGGTTGCTGCTCAAAATAAAGAAAAATCTCAGCTGTCAAAAGAGTTTACTAGATTAGAGGGGATAGCTGAATGTAGAGACTTAACCGATATAGAAAGTAAAGATTTAAAAGAAATAGAAGATAAATTAGAGAAGCTTTGGGCCTTGGAAGAAATCAAGGCAAGACAAAGGTCAAGAGATAGGGATGTACTAGAGGGTGACAGGAATACTGCTTACTTCCAGGCAGTAGCTAATCATAGAAGTAGAAAAAAGAGGATAGAGTTTTAGAAACCCCTACTGGTCATGTGTCTGACTAGAATGGAATGCTGAAAGTTGCTGTGGAGTTCTATAAGAATTTGTTTGCTAGGGAAGAGCAACCAACTGCTAGATTAGGAGAGTCTTTTTGGGAAGAAGAGGACAATGTGTCTTTGTCTGAAAATGAAATGTTGGTAGCTCCTTTCTCTGAATAGGAGATTAAGGAAGCAGTTTTTGGTAGTTATGCTGAGGGTTCCCCTGGGCCAGATGGCCTTAGTTTCTTGTTCTACCAAAAGTTTTGGGACCTTATCAAAGTAGATCTGATAGCTCTTTTCAATGATTTTCACCAAGGTCACCTGGATCTAAAAAGGCTTAATTATGGTTTGGTTACTCTTATTCCCAAGGTTGGTGACGCTGCCAACATGAAACAGTTTAGACCCATTAGCTTACTGAATTGTAGCTTTAAGATTTTCTCCAAGCTGTTGACAAATAGATTAGCTAATGTGGTGTAAAGGATAGTGAGTGAGAATCAATCTGCTTTCATAAAAGGTAGATATATACTGGAAAGCATAGTGGTAGCTCATGAACTTGTTCATAGTGTGCACATTAGTGGTGAACCAGGAGTTCTGATTAAGTTAGATTATGAAAAGGCGTACGATAGAGTTTCCTGGGATTTCTTATTTTCAATGCTAAAGGATAGAGGTTTTGATCCACTTTGGATAAAGTGGATTGAACAAGTAGTAGTTGGGGGGGTCATTAGGGGTGGTAGTGAATGGTGAGGAAAGTGTTTATTTCAAACCAGGAAAAGGTTTGAGACAAGGTGATCCTCTTTCTCCTTTTCTTTTCAATCTAGTTGGAGATGGTCTGACTAGGATGCTAAAGAAAGCAGCAGGGAGTGGTCTGATAGGGGGTCTACTTAAGGAGTTCAAAGAAGAGGGTATCTTAGCACTTCAATATGCTGATGATACCCTTTTATTCTCTGAAGCTGATGAGACCAAGCTAGAAAATTTGAAAAGTGTTCTGATGTGGTATGAGCAAATATCAGGAATGAGAATTAATTTTCATAAAAGTGAGTTAGTTTCTATAAACTTAGAAGAGGAGGAGGAGCACAGGCTGTCACATATTTTCTCCTGTCCTTTAGGGAAGTTCCCTTTGAAATACTTAGGTATACCACTGCATTTTGATCCTTTAACAAAAGAAGATATTCAGCCCTTGGTAGATAAGATAATAAATAAAATTGCTGGGTGGAGAGGGAGATCATTATCCCAGGCTGCTAGAATTACTTTGATTAAATCTTGTTTAGCAAGCATTCCTGTTTATCTTTTATCTTTCCTAAAGTTTCCTAGATGGGCTATTGAGTTGCTCAATACTCACATGAGTAACTTTCAATGGGATGACACTGAGGATAAGCACAGGTATCATCTAGCAAACAGGGGGCTGGTGTCTATGTGTAAAGATCATGGAGGTTTAGGCATCCCTAACTCGAGGGATACTGAATATATCTCTGTTATCTTCTTGGCTAAAAAGATATAATCTAGATAGGAATAAGCTCGGAAAGAGCTTATAGATTTCAAATACAACACTTGTAACCCTAACATTTTTGTAACTAGGCCTCAGCATGCTTCCAGCTTTTTTAAGGGTTTTATGGGGGCTATTCAAGCTGCTAAGCTAGGTTATGTTTGGAAAGTAGGAAATGGTAAAAAGATTAGATTTTGGGAAGACTTTTGGATAGGTAACTCTAGTATTGCCATTCAATTTTGGCCCATTTATAGGATTATAAATGAGCACAACAAATCTATTGCAGATTTGTGGGATGGGGGTGAACTTGAAGTGTACTTTTAGGAGAACTGTAGATGAAAGGCTCTATCAGAATTGGTTAGAGGTAGTAGAGATAGCTAAGACCATCCAGTTTTCTGAAGAAGAAGACTCCATGATCTGGATCTTTAACTCCAAAGGGATTTACTCCTCACAGTCTTTGTATAAGGTCATTAGTGATAGAGGTATAAAACAAGTTTATGTTCCTGCTGTTTGGAGTGTCAAAGTTCCCCAAAGAGTCCACATCTTCCTGTGGCTTTTGATGCACAATAGAACTCTGACAAGAGACAATTTAGCTAAAAGGCAGAAAGTTAAAGACAAAACTTGTTTGTTTTGTGAGGAGTTAGAGAGCTGTCACCATCTATTTTTTGAGTGTGTTGTAGCCAAGAGACTCTGGGCTATCATCTCTGATTTGCTAGGCATTCAAGTAGGAGAAGACTTAGTTAGCATAGGAAAACTGTGGTTGAGTAGCAAGAAGTATGTTTTAGCTAATATTATTACTTCAGCTGCTTTGTGGTCGATCTGGAAGCTCAGGAATGAGTTTGTTTTCAGAAAGTTGGGTGGAGAAGTATGGAAATACTTATCTACATGCTACATGGGATGTCTTTGCGAAGCCGGAGGATTCTTTGCCCCGAGAACGAGAAGAAGAATCTGGAGGAGTTCCTAACAAACTGAAGCGAGTGCTTGAGCGGGACCTTCGGCTCCCCTTTATGGCATGAAGAGAGGGGCCAAATCTCTCGGAAGCAGACACGGTGAAGAACCTCAAGGCGCTGTTCTAAATCTCTCGTTGAAGTGCGCGGTTGAAAGAAGAAGTTTTTGGGCACCTGTTGGGGTGTGGCTAATGCGGAAAAACTTTGGTTTTGTAATAGGATAATTGTGTCCGTCCGACGCGGCGGTGATGTCTGAGAATCGGTTGGTTTACTGTTGTGCGGTTTCGCGCTTGGGTTTAAAACCTTGGTTGTTTAGGGGGCTCGGCCTGGAAGGCTGTAAAAACTGAACTTTTATGTCTTTTGAATGCAATTTGAAAGGCATGGGCGTTTCTGCCCTAGTACTCTAAAAAAAGTTGCCACCTTTATAAGTAGTCCCTCTGGCGCCATGCTGCCTTCATTCTTCGCTCAATCCCGTGAGAGACCGGCGGTGGTGGTGTCCGTCGAGGTGACGTCATTGTCCGACGGCCTCTCTCCGTTCCCCCACCTCGTCTACTTCGATGCGGCGCCGCTCCGTGTACCTGTTGGTACTCCGTGGAAGCTGTCGTCTTGTTCCTTTGTCTTCCTCGACTTCGGTGGTGCGTCTAGTGTCGTGCCGATCAGATTTGTTTCATCTTCGTCCAAATCTACTTCCTCTATGTCGTCTTGTCTTGTTCTTCTCCAATTTGAGCTTCCTTTTTGCTCTGATGACCACCCTGAGTTTAAACGGATTCCTAATCTCCTAAGAGCATCTCCAAGAGTTCCCTAAAACGTGTTGGTATTCTTAAAATTGTGATAAAACATCAAAAACACATCTCCAACAGTTTCCTAAAACCTAATCCTATTTTTAGGAGAAGCGCTAAAAGAGTCCTGGAGGGCGTAAATTTCCGCCCTCTAGGACTCTTTTAGCGCTTCTCCTAAAAATAGGATTGGGTTTTAGGAAACTGTTGGAGATGTATTTTTGATGTTTTATCACAATTTTAAGAATACCAACACGTACTCTTGGAGATAGTGGGCCCAAGTTTTAGAGTTTAGGAAAGCCTTTTTAAGGAACTGTTGGAGATAACATGATTTTACACTTCCTAAAACTTCTATCAACGTCCTAAAACTCAAGATTTGAGGAGCGAATTTTAGGGAACTCTTGGAGATGCTCTAATTTGTGATTTCGATGATGTTAGGATTTTAGATTATTTGTGGAAGGTGATGTTTTGGTGAGTACTTTATGTGGCATTGATGAGCTCAATGGTGATGAATTTATAGTTTGACATGAATATAGTTCATTTTTCTGAGTTAAGTAATCTTTCATGATCTGTTTTTAATTACTTGTTATGGTTGATGATGATGTCCAATGCACCGGGAGTCATGTTTAGACATACAACCATGCCTACTATCATTTTTGAATGCTTACATCACCATAATGTACATATATGTAGGTGGATCCATCTAAAAACCGTGAGATGATTGCTGGACAAGCAGCTGTCACGGCTGTTGTCGTGGTGTTTTTGTACTCACTAGGCTTAGAAGATTGGACCCACCGTTATATGATGTTAGTAGTGATATTGATAAGCATAGGAACCAAACCCTGCAGCTCATATACAACTCTACGGATACAGAGTGCCCGACCATGTTAAAGAGTAATTCAATTAATAAGGGGTTCATTCGTGGCAGGTCCATGGGGTGCGTTTGGTTAGGTTGTGGTTGTGGGGAAAAGCTGCTGCTGTGGGTGTAAACTGTGGAAAGTTGTTGTAGTGGTGAGCTGTTTAAAAGCTAAAACATGTTTGGTTCAAACAAATATAAATCATATCTCCTATCTCATTGTCTTTTGAAATAACTATGAAAGAAATCTTTATTCCACCCATTTTCAAAAGCAGAAATCCAAAAACCAAAAGGGAAGATCTATGATAGTTTCAAAATTGTACTATGAAAAAGTCACGCTTCTGAAAAAGCAGCCTCCAAAAGACCCCTCTTTGGTTGAGCTTTTGGCCGTGGCTGGCCAACTAAAGTTACCCTAAAGAAATTACATCTTTATAAGTTCTACGACACACTGAATGCTGGAGTTTCTCAAGGAGCTAGTGATGTTTGCCAAGCAAGCAATATAACTAACCCTCAGTTACCCTCTCAAGCAATTAAGATGGTGGGAGGTGCAGCTTTAGAGCCCATTCGTGTTAATCTGAAAAATGCTAGTCCCAAGAGTTGCACAAGGCTCTTCTCACGAAGCAGCATGGAGAGCAGCCGTGTCTTGAGAAAAATAGCTTCACCTGAACTCAACGAACTTGAGGGCAAGGTTCATTATGAAAGGTTTAGGCAAAGTACATTGCTTAGATCTGTTTGATTCACCAGATAAACTTTAGCTGGCTAAATTTAGCCGTTAGTCATAAACAACCCAACCAATAAAGTTTAGCTGGGTTTTTAGCTATTTCAACTTAGCTGAATCCAACTAAGATTTAGCCGAGTCTATTAGCTGTAGCATCAAAACACCCTAACTAAAGTTTAGCTGACTAAAGATTTATTTTGAAATTTAAGCTAGCTAAACTTCAGTTGGGTGCATCTGAACGGGTACTTGAAAAAGGCTGTTAAATTGAATCTTCAATGGCAGACCACCTACCCAACAGTCATGCCAAAAGGCCTAAGCGTCGGCATTGGTTCACAAGCACCGGATTAAAACTCGTGACAGTAGGAAATCAGAGGCCCAAATAACACGGAAAATTCAACTCGGTTATAACAACACAGAGAGAAATCGCAAACAGCTGACCGGATCCGGCCTGCAGCAAACTAACTCATCAACAGAAATTTCAACACATTTTTACAATAGCTGAAATGCAGGATGCATGAATGAATCTATACAGGAAATGACATACCAATCATTGCGAAGAACAACAGAAAGAGTATTGCATGATGCAAACTAAGCATCATTAAGTTTCAAAAATAAAAAAACAACTTGGCACCATTTGTGAGTTCAACAAAGTTACCAAGACAGCATCTCGACTTGATTAGGAACAAATTAGCATATTTAATCTTAGTCATCGCCACTTCACCCTATTCTACAACATGAACTAGGAAAAAATAGCATATATTCCGTCCATTCAGAGGATCATCCTTGCAGTGTTTTCTTGCAAGTTGGTAGCTTCCTAGCTGGTCTTGACTCTTGACTAAACATGCCTGAAAATGCTTGATAGCATCACAAGCCGACGTGCATTATAGCATAGCATCAGGGAGCGTTTAGCAGGGATTATTCAGTCTAGCATCTAGATTACATAAGACAAACACTAACATAATCTAAAGACTGGGGGTGGCTAACCATTTTTCACTGCTCTTTGGCATCCACCACATGCCACAGCTAGCGTGGGGAGGCGCATGATCAAGCTCACCTCCTGGCGCGCTTCGTGCTAGTCGTGTCCTGCTCAGCATCTTTGGCCTCAGGCTTATCCATGCTCCAAGGATCCAGGCCGGCCGCCGCGAACCTCCGAGCGACGTTCCAGATAGACTCCAACTCCTTCTCGCGAGGGTTCCTGTCACGAAACGCCAACGGGATCTTTCCACGCAGTAACTTGGCCACGTCCTCATCGCCGAGCTCCGCGGCGACGCCCAGAGCCTTGGCGTGCGCGAGTTGCTCCAGGAAGACACCTGCGGTGCTTCTGTCGAAGGAGAACTGATGGAGCATGCTGTGCGCTGTCCCGTTCTCCACGTCGTACGTGCGCGCCAGCGCGTGCCACAGCTCGGCGGCCGTGGCGAAGCAGGCGTAGTCCGGCAGCAGGCGGTCGGAGAGCGCCGCGAGGATGTGGCCACGGCACAACGCGTCGTCGCGCGCCCACCTCATGGCGGCGGCCTCGTGGCCGGCGCCGAAGGCGGGACGGGCCACGGAGAGCATGTGGCCGACGCCGAGGGTGTGGACGTGGAGGAGCACCGATTCCTTCCACCGCAGGTAGTCGCCGGCGCCGTCCAGGGGCTTGGGGAACAATGCCATCGCTCGGAGCACCTGCCTGACACAAGAAAATCGACGCATCAACTGCGAGATGGGGGATTCTTGCTCTTCTGTGGAGGCAGATGCAGATTTCGACCCAGGGAAGGGGACGACTTTGACAGGCATTAGCGGGAGGAGGGTGGCGGTAGATTAGATACCTGGATCCTGAAGAATGACGATGTTCTTGTTGATTCGAAAGGCTTTGCTTCGTCCTTGTCCGCGGAGCGAGAACCTGCGCTTTTAATTTGCCATGAAATCGGCGGCATCACTACCACGACCACCACCACCACCACCTCGCATACCCACCACCACCACCACCGCCACCTTCACTTGTCATCGTCGCATCGTCGAGTCACCACTAGCACGAGCCTGGCTATCCTCAGAATAGTATGGCTGGCTCTGATTCTCATCCTCAGTCTCTGTGTCGCTGGTCACTGGCTTTCCTTTTCCTTTTTTTCTTTTCTCTTGACCCTTAGGAGCGACATGTGCATCTTTCTCTTCCCGAGGTGGCCCAGGAACCCACATTGTGTCGGGCCCAATCAACGACATTATCATGCCCCGTAGCCCGACGTAGATCGTGTGGGTCTATTTGGTCACTTGCCAACACAAAGAAGTCGATCACGCGAGTCAAAATACAAGATGTCATATATACCCAACACGATATATATATATATATATATATATATATATATATATATATATATATATATATATATATATATATATATATATATATATATATATATATATATATATATATATATATATATATATATATATATATATATATATATATATATACGTACACGACAACATGTGATGGCGAGAGGGACGTCGACGTCGTCGAATCCTCATCAAGAACCGGAGCCTTGTTGGATCTACCATACTCCATCCATTCCCTAATCGGATTGCTACGGTCATACACCGAGAGATTTCGCGAACGGCCAATAAAATCTACTTGATCATGCCTTGGTGGGGTCACATCCGCAAGTCGCAGCCGAAGGTTGTAATCGACATAAACAAGCTTGTTTAGTTTCTTATGGGACAACCTATTGCGAACCTTCGTATGCGGCAAGGCAAAAGTACTCCGGTTCGCTCGCGGCCACTTGAGGAGATACATTGTGAAACAAGCCGCAAAGCAAGGCGCTGCAAATTAGGAGTACCTCTCCCAAATATCGTCCACCACCGGGCTGCAAGTGCAACAAAGCATGTTACCTATATCCAAATATAGGAAACCAACAAGGTGTCGAGGGTATTCTTACATGGGGAGGTCCCGTAATCCCGTGCCATTTTCTCAGCGCCAGTTACGTGCCAAACTCACCAACCTTTTTCGGAAAACCTCGGCCTCCCCGCAACGCCCGCATGGCGGTGTTCACATCCGTCATTCTCATAAAAGCCTCCTTGAGTCCAGAAAACATTGCCAAACTTGGTTCCATAGTGTATGCAACCTTTGGATTTAGAACAGCAGCTGCAACATATTGAGTCAAATAAGCAACATGTTCAACATATATAGCGGGAGGAATATATATAAGTCGTATATATCATACCTGGACCCACATACGTCCCTACGTACACGTCATAAATCCGTCGGTCCATTATAGCTGCATACTCTTTCCATGTGTGCTCATTTCTTCCAAAAAACGATTGCATCTCAAGTTTGCAGTTCTGGAACTCTGCAACCACTTGACACATGTTGGCCTCCTTGTCTTTATCGGCGATGGGAAGGAACTGTAAATTGGTGCAACTGTTTCACGGATGTATGCCAATCCATCCCACCACCGCACGTTTGACATCCTTGACCGAGCATACCGACCTTCATCTGTATTTGCCCATTTGCTTGACAAAAACTCGGAGATGTCTTCCACCTGCAAGAACTCGAACGTTTCTGACTCTAAAGCTCTCTAGAAACATGTAGTTGGTCCCAAATCTAGTGTCACACCACTTGACCAACTCACCCCCGATTGCTTTCATCATTGCATTCAACTTATTATGGTTGTGCAACCAAGTTGAAATTCGCTTGCATGATTTTATCATACCCGCATGATCGGACCTCTTTCCAATATCCTTCAACATCAAGTTGATGGTGTGTGCCGCACAAGGTGTCCAAACAATGTGTGCAAACTCATCTTTCGGAGCGTTGGAAGCTTTCTTGAAGTTGGAACCATTGTCGGTGACCACATGGACAATATGCTCGGCGCCAATCTCAAGCACGACCTTGCGAATCTCCCCGAAAAGAAGCACAACATATTAGCATCTTGTACGTATCCGTATGAGAAAAAAAAGATAAGAACACAACAATGTTTAGGAGGTACCGAGTACGTATATTCCGCATCTTGAGTTAATCCCGTTGCATCAATAGATTTGTGAAACCATGTGATCCCATTGCAATATATCGGTAAAGTTTATGACACTCATTCTAGTGGGGCCACCAAGAATCACACATCAACGTGACGCCAAAGGTGGGCCACTGGGTCTTAAACTTTGCGTACTTAATCTCATAAGTCTTTCTCATTCGCATCGAGGTACTTGCCATCAATATCCTTCCAAGGTGACATGATGCCTTCACCTAAAACCATAGGCAAATAATGAGAACATGCAAAGATAAAAAAATGCCGTAATCTACAACTATAGGTACTTACCATGCTTCGTGTCTCTCGGGCCGCACCCACAAAGTAGGGATTGTCTCAGATTTCTTCCCGGGACTCCTATGTAATGGAACCACTTTGACCAAGCTTTACCAATTGCTTCCTTTGCATTTTTTCCCTGTGCAGCTGAGCAGCCCTTCTTGATTTGTCTTTTCAGTCACTGTGCCCGAGCCAGTACAGCTGCAGGCCTGCAGTTACTGCTGCGGCTGGAGCTCCTTCGCTTGCAAGCAAAGAGTCATCTTTCTCTTGCAAGCCTCGCTCATGAGCTGATGTGCATCAGTTTTTTTTTCTTTTTTTTTAGAAAACCGGGTTTATATTTCCAGTATAGTTTGGGTAGTTTACATTTGTTTAGATGGTAAAAAAATACCAGAAAAGTACTATAACACTTTCATTTGTATTTGTAATTATTGTTTAATCATGGGCTAAGTTGGTTGAAAAGATCAGCCTCACAAAGTACATACAAACTGTGAAATTAGTTATTTTTTACTTATATTTAATACTCCATGTATGCGTACAAAGATTCGATGCGATGGGGAATCTCGAAAAGTTTTCAACTTTTCACCCCAACTAAACAAGGCCTTACAAAGACTCTCTTGAAAAAAAATAAAGATTACATTCAAGTCCATGCAAGACTCCCGGCTGTCCTCGTCGCCGACAATCGGAGCAAGCTCATTGAAGCCGACCACCCACCCGACGAAAGAACATAAAATTTTTCATTGGAGAAAATCCAATATGCATTGCAGTCGTTGAACGCTCAGGCCAGAAAAGATGGTCGGAAGCCATCACATCACCGGGCGACATCGGGGGATATGAAACCTCAACCATCAGCAACCCCACTCGACCGGCGACCATTCACCGTGGAGGGAAGGCAGACCACCATAACCTGTGTTAGTTAAGATCCAACCTGGTTTCCAGACGAGTTGCTAGAAGATCCTGATGCACCCACCACCGGCGAAGGCAGTGAAGTCGCCAGAGATGTCGAAGAAGCTCGCACCCGATTTGGATCTGTCGTCCTAACATCGATGACGGATTTGTCGTCCTGACATCGATGACGTCGCCCACCAGAGACACCGCATAGGTAAACAATTGACCTCCAAGATGCGCAAGTACAGTCGCCGATGCCTCCGTTGCCGTCACCACTGCCGCTCGTCGCAGCACCTTGAAGGAAAGAAAACCCTAGGCAACACCTCTTAGGTGCTAAAGATACACATTCCTTAACATGATGTTCTAACTTGAATTTACTGAGTTCAATTGAAGATACAAAATCCTTCATGTTTCCATCTTTACGTTGCGACCGCTCAGCTTGGGGTATTCTTGTGCTGCAAACTCTTTTTAAGTATTTGTGTGATTCAATCCTTTTTTGTTAAGTTTTTTAAAAAAACCTTTTTGTTAGATACTTTGATCCCTTGAATGCGAAAAAAGGTGTTCTTTTTCACTTGTTCTCATAGGTTTAGAGGAGAGGCATGATTGCATCTTTGTAAAGTGTCTGTAGCTCAAATTTATGGCCCAGACAAATCAGTATATTTTTCCCATTTTTGGAAATTGTAACTCATAAAATAATCTACTTTGAAGCACCTTGATTACATTTGGAAATAAGAACTAGTAAATGATTCCACTCTCAAGCACATTCACTATCTTATTTCAGGGAACCAGAAATGAGATCTCTTGCGTCAGACTTGTTGCAGGTATTGCACAATGGATTTACTGCACTAATGACAATGGCATTTCACAGTATTATACTTTGAGAAGAATTGCACCTTAAAAATATTTTTTGCAGCACCCATTTGTTACAGAGTGTTGGAAGATTTTTGTCAGCTTAATCATGCTGCACCCAAGGTTCGATTATCAGAACTAATTTCATTAATCATGCTGCACCAAGTGAGGATTGAGGGACATGGACAGGCCTGAGCGTGAACATTCAACTCAGTAGGAAATTAGAGCCTCAAAATAACAAACAAAATCTTCAACTCAGTTGTAACAACACAGAGGCAGACCTCAAACTGTTGACCGGATCCTTCAGCAATCTAACTCACCAGCAGAAATTTCGACACATTCTTTATAATAGAAGGAATGCAGGATGAGTCAATGTAGCTGGAAGATGACATAAAAATCATTGTGAGCAGAACAAATGGTCACAGAAAGAGTGTACTGCATGATGCAATGTTATGCAAATTTAGCATCATTGTGAGTTCAACAAAGTTACCAGGACAGTTAATCTTAGCCATCGCCCACACGCTATTCTACATCAACTAGGAACAATTAAATAGCATATATTCCGACCATTCATATGATCATCCTTGCAGTGTTTTCTTGCAAGTTCATAGCTTCCAAGATGGTCTTGACTCTTGACTAAAACATCCTAAAAATGCTTGATAGCATCACAAGCCGACGTGCATTACTGCATAGCGTCAGCGATGCACAATTTTACACTTATTTTGGAAGATTATGTAAGTATATATTTATGTAGTTGTTAGCCAACTATAGCTCCAACTAATAATTAGCCATCAAAATCACAAAATCACTTACAGCACAATAAATGACTAGGGAAACTAAGAGTACTGCATATGCACCATGAAAAATATTAAGCAAATTTCGCCAAAAGGCCTGAGCATGAGCTTGAACATTGGTGCACAAAGCACGGACGACTTAAAACTCCTGATGGTAAGAAATCAGAGGCCCAAAATAACAAACAAAAACTTCTTGTAACAACACAGAGACAGACCTCAAACTGCTGACCGGATCCTGCAGTCCAACTCACTAACTGAAGTTCCAACACATTTATACAATAGCAGTAATGCAGGATGAATCAATGCAGCTGGAAGATGACATAACAATCACTGTGAGCAGAACAAACATTGCATGATGCAATATTATGCAAACTTAGCATCATTTTCTGAGTTCAACGAAGTTACTGTTGGGGGATAGCCGAAACCTAGGCACCTGGTACAGGCCGAAAGGCCCATGTGATTCGGCGCACGACCCTAATACTTAGCTGAGCTCGGCGAAAGCTTCATTCGGCGTGCCGCCGGGCCAGGCGGGCGCGCGCCCGGGACGCATTCGGCGGCCACGCCGAATCCACCCACCGAATCGCTGTCTTTCGGTTTCCTAACCACTTGTCTTAGCTGTGTGCAGATGGATAGCTGGTCCACCACCCCCAAAGGAGCCGCGCTAGGGAAAGCGGCGTGAGCGCCTGATGACAAGTGGGGCTTAGGCGGTCGGCCACCCAGGAGACAAAGCTTAGTGCTGCAAGCTTGACTGTTTAGCCCCTGACTAGTTGTTGCATAGGGCTTTAGGGGGCAAACCCTAAGGGCAAAATCGTCTTGTAAATGTCTACGGGCGACTATAAATATGCCCGGGCGGCAACTGTGTAAGAGGATGGACTCTTGAGTAATACATTGATTTTCCACCACCGTGTGTTATTCGTGTGTCTATTGTCTAATTTCGTATTTGGGGTTCCAGGCTTTCGGCCTAGAACAACATTGGCGCCCACCGTGGTTGTTGCTCGCAACGGCCATGGCACCGAAGGGAAAGGGTAAGCCCGGTCCTACCAGAGAGGCTTCCGCGTCTGCGGTAGTGCCGGAGGCCGGATTCCAGCTCCAGCCGACAGGAGGTGCTTCGGCGTCGCCAGATGAATGCAAAGGCCCGCAGTACCGAAGCACCGGTCTTGCAACCGACCAGATCCGCCGGATCTCGAGGCGGAGGCGGTGTCCATGATGCGGAAGTCGAAGACGAGGAAGAGGAGGAACCGCCAGCGGTCGAGGATACCGAAAACGCGAAGCTCCTCAGGGTCCTTGAGGAGCGATCGTCTAAGGTAGCAGATCTCACAAATGGAGCGAAATCGCTCGCCGGCATCGGGCCCGCAAGAAAGCGGGCATCGTCCACCCGTGCGGCTATCGATCGTAGGTAGCGAAGAGGAAGCAAGGCCGCGCATGAGATTGAGCACAACGGGAGAGCGGTTCCACCTCACCAAGGTACACCAAGGATGTAGTTTTCATCGGGGAAAAGCGCAGCGGCAGCACCGCCGAAGCTATAGACATGACATCTCCCTTGTCCATAGCGATACAGTGTCACCCTTGGCCCATCGGCTACAAACCAAAAAATACCACAAAGTACAACGGCGGTCTAACCCGAGGAAGTTCATTTCAAGCTATGAAGCTTCGGTCCATTCAAAGAGAGGGAACGATGCTATTCTCGCCAAGTCCCTAATCATGGCGGTCGAAGATGTCGCGCATGATTGGTATATGTCTCTCGAAGCCATTGTCCATCGCTTCGTGGCAGCGAGGCAAAGGCCGAGCCGTTAACCACCTTCTAGGGTTTCCAGACCGACAAGCAAACGACGTCGGATCTGATGAACCTATACCACCGGATGACGAACCGCTATCCAAATACCCGGAGAGAATCATTCAGGCTAAAGGCACAAATTTGCCGAATGTGTCCGATGACATCGTAATTGCAGCCGCAATAAAGGGCCTAAAAATCGGTCCGTGCGCCGAAGCTCTGTCTGGAGAACCCCCAACAACCATCAAGCAACTCTTCGACCAAATGCGAAGGTTCGCCAGATCAGAGGACGACTTGAACAAAAGAAAGGCTGCGCGTCACAGTTTCAAGCAAGCCGCGCCTAAAAGCACATCGCAGGCCCCGCCAAAGGCCAGTCAGCAGAGCAGTCCGGTTCATAATGTACAGCAGGATTCGGACGCACAGCCTAATGATACAGTGCAGCCAGGGTCCCAGCAAGGCAGGGGCTCTGGAGGTCAGAACCGCGGAGGTCGCGGAGGAGGCGGCGGAGGCCGTGGCAAAGGGCGCGGAAAGGTTAACCGAACCCCCTACTGCGCGGTGTGTGGAGAAGACAAAGGCCACTTCACCAGAGATTGCAAGTACACCCGGCTCGCGAAGCAACAGCGGGAGAAAGACGAATCTGCAAATTCAGCAGAAGCGCCGAAGCACGTATATCACACAGCCCGAGCCCCGGCATATCACCAGCCAGCATTTCAGGCCTATCAATCTCCGTACACTTGGTATCACCCGAATTACATACAGTTTCAGCAAGCCCGGCGGAAGGCAACCGACAAAGGGGTTGCCCCGGCGCCGGCTCGGCCTTCGGCACCTCTCGGAGAATCGGACCCGGCGGCCGGCGGCGCGGCCCGGCACCAGTTCAAGTTCAAGGGAGCCGCTGCGGCTAGTAAATTCGGTGGCACCGTTGAATATAATGCCGTCGAACGGTCATATTTATGCAATCACCGGGGGAACCAACCTGGATCATGAAAACAAGAGAGCCCGCCGGGATTATGTCAGAAGAGTGCATTCGGTCTCGGTCAAGTCCCCAGTCGCTAGGCCTGCATGGAAAAAACGAACCCATATCCTTCGGCGAGCAAGACATCCAGTCCGGGATTACCCGCATTTTGACGCATTCGTCCGCCCTTTGCCTATGTCGCGGGATACACACTGCACAACATACTCATTGACAATGGCAGTTCAGCTGACATCCTATTCACCAAGGCCTTTGACGGAATGAAGCTCAGCAGAAAAGATCTAGAGCCGGTCGGCAATGCCTTGTTTGGATTTGGCGGTCAGAGAATCGACGCTATCGGCAAGAAAACCCTCACCGTAGCTTTCAACGAAGGTCAGAAGGTCAGGGCTGAGGAAATCACTTTCGACGTGGTCGACATACCATATCCCTACACAGCCATATTCGGCCGCGGTATCATCAACAAGTTCGACATCATCATCAACCAGGGATACCTGTGCATGAAAATGCCTTCCCCGGCCGGAATCATCGCAATGCATGGTGATCAGATAGCCGCCAGGAACATCGACAGCAAACCAATCCCGGGGTACAGCGCAGTCCACGAAGTCAAAGAGACGGTGCCCGATGAAAACCATGAGTTTCACCAGCATCAGAGAAAAGAACCAAGGGCAACACCATGTGAAGACACAGTCCACTTGCCACTCAGCTCCGGCAGACCCGACGAATGTGTGCACATCGGATCCGGCCTTAGCGCCGAAGAAGGGGCCGAATTGCTGGAGTTCTTATTTGAGAATCGAGACGTGTTCGCGTGATCAGCAAGGGACTTGCAAGGAGTAAATCGCGAATTAGCGCAGCACAGTCTAAATGTCGACAAGCAAGCAAGGCCAAGGAAGCAGAAGCTAAGGAAAATGTCAGATGAAAGAGCGGCGCGCGGCAGCGAAGTGCAAAGGCATGTTAGACACCGGAGTCATCCGAAAGGTCCAGTACCCCGAATGGTTGGCCAACGTGGTGCTGGTAAAAAAGAAAAGCGGGAAATGGCGCATGTGCGTGGATTTCACAGATCTCAACAAGCACTGCCCCAAGGACCCGTACCCGTTGCCACGCATCGACAAGCTGGTAGACATTGCGGCTGGGTGCGAAATGATGAGCCTCCTAGACTGTTTTTCGGGGTATCACCAAATATGGATGAACCCGGAAGACGAAGAAAAGACAAGCTTCATCACACCCGCCGGAACGTTCTGCTATCGCCGAATGCCGGAGGGACTGCGGAACGCTGGACCTACTTTCTCACGCATGACAGATGAAGCCTTTCGGGAGCAGAAAAAGAAAAACAACCTCGTAGCCTATGTGGACGATTTGGTTGTCAAGAGCGACGAAAAGCAAACCCACATTGAGGACCTCAAAGAAACATTCGCCAGCCTTCGCGCCAACGGACTGAAGCTCAACCCGGAGAAATGCATATTCGGCATACGTAAGGGAAAGCTGTTGGGGTGTCTGGCATCGGCAAGAGGCATCGAAGCCAACCCAGAAAAGATCGCGGCCATCATGAACATGAAGCCGCCAGCAAACAAGAAAGATGTGCAGAAGCTCACATGTCGTATCGCAGCCCTGAGCCATTTTATCTCCAGGTCAGCCGAAAGAGGGCTGCCCTTCTTCAGGGTACTGCGGGAAGCTGACGCATTCGACTGGGGCGCCGAACAGCAGCAAGCGTTTGAGGACCTAAAGGCGTACTTGACCCAGCTCACTACGCTTTCGAAGCCCGAGCCGAATGCCACGCTCATTCTGTACCTCGCAAAGATCACCGGCCGCGATCGGCGCGGTGCTCGTCCGAGGAAAGGGAGCATGAGGGAAGATGCATCGTTCCCAATATATTTCATCTCCGGCAATCGTCTCTGGGCGAAGCTCAATTATTCGAGCTGGAGAAAATTGCCTACACCGTCGTCATGGCATCAAGGAAGCCGAAACACTACTTTCGTGCCCATGTCATCCGGGTCCTTTCCGCGCAGCCCTTAGAGGCCCCGTTCCGAACGCCGGCGGTGGGCCGGATCGGGAAATGGGCCGCCGAGCCGAACCGCATGCAATTCAATTCGGGCACGGGCCGCAATCAAATCTCAAGTTCTCGCAGACTTCATCGCAGATTGGACCCCAAGCGGGGACGATCCCACCGGGGAATTCTCGAGCCCGAATGGACCGCGCACCGCGATGGCTCCCAGTGCGGGCCGGCGCGGGCATTTCGGCAATCTTAACACCGCCGTCGGGCCCGGTCATTCGCTACACGCGCTGCAGCTCCTATCCACCAATAATTCGGCGGAGTACGAGGCGCTTCGTTCGGCACCGAGAAAGCCGAGGGCCCCGGGGGTTCGTCGCCGCATTATCAAGTCGGATTCGCGGTGGTCGTGGGACACATTCGGAAAGGGCTATGTGGCCAAGGAGCCCGAGCCGGCTAAATACCCGTCCGTAAGGAGAATGGAGAAATTCTTTCTCGGCTTCACCCCCGAGATACATTCCCGAGGTCGAAAAACACGAAGCCGACGAATCCGGCCAAGACATACGGCTCGGGTTTCACCAATGCCGCCGGATGTATTCTACCGGTCCTAACCGCCAAGGCGGTTAAAGAAGAAGAGGAGAACCCGGCCGCCATCCACGCTATCGCGAGCGATGATTGGAGATCCGAAATCTGGGCTTACCTTCGGGGACCTATGAGCCAAAGAAGCAAGAAAGATGAGCGGCGCATGGCGTCCGGACAAAGCAATTCTCCATCGTCGGAGAAAGCATGTACAAGGAAGGGGTAGTCGCCCGCTTCTTAAGTGCATCACGAAACGAGGGGATTCAGCGTTAACCGAGATACATTCGGGTTCGTGCGGAGCGCACGGAGGCCCGCACGAAATCGCCCACGTAGCCATGAGGCAAGGATTCTACGGCCGACGGCGGTAGAAGACGCGAAGAGCATCACAAGGTTGTGCGGGGGCTGCCAAATGTTCGCCAAGAACCCGAACGCCCGGCGAATCCAACCAAGCCGGTATACCCTACTTGGCCTCTACACGATGGGGGTCGATATAGTGGGAGCTCTACCGCCGGCTCCGGGGAATCTGAAATACGCCGCGGTGGCCCTCGAATACTTCACCAAGTGGGTCGAGGCCAAGCCCTTGGCTAAGATAACCTCAGGTACAATAACCAACTTTGTGTGCCAGAGAATTGTTTGCAGATTCGGCGTACCTGCCTATATCACCGTCGACAACGGCAAGCAGTTCGACTCAACCCACTTCCGGGCATTCTGCGACGAGCTCGGAATCAAATTGTCCTTCGCATCGGTGAATCACCCCGCATCAAATGGAGCGGTCGAAAGGGCCAACGGCGACATCTTCGGCACCATCCCCAAAGCACTGGAAGATGCAAAGAAAGGGCGATGGGCTCAGGAGCTGGTAACAGCTGTCTGGGGCAACAACATCTCAAAGTCCAGGGCAACAGGATTCACGCCGTTCAGGTTGCTGTTCGGTGAGGAGGCAATCACCCCGAAGAAGTGAAGCTCGGCTCATTCCGAACCGAAATCTCCCGACGAATCCGATCCGAGGATGGTGGAAGTTGAAGTCTCCGACAACGAAAGAGTCGGCGGCGCAAAACCTCGACGCCTACCATGCCGAAACTAAAAGCCGGAGGGACAAGAAGATCCCGAGGAAGAACTTCGCCCGGGTGACATGGTGCTCATCGGCAGCCGGACAAGCGGGGCAAGTTACAGCCACAATGGTATGGACCATACATCATCGCACGGATGATCGAAACAGTGTTTTCACCCCGGTGACCGAAGACGGCTCCGAATCAACTCACACCCGGAACGGACAACTGCGTCGCTTCTACCCCGATTTGATGCTCCAGAAAAGGAGTTGTAATTTTTCGTTTTTCCTACTACATTCGGCTGTAACGCCTAAAGACATTCCGGGCTCTGCACTCTTTTTCCTCACTGAGATTTTTTAACGAGGCATCCCTTGTAATAATCGCCACTGCATTCGAAGTTCTATTCGGCACCAAATTGTTGCTGCATTCAATGTTTCCACCGAAAACGGCCAAGCTGACGAGCTCGGCCATATATTCGGCATTCTCTCTCAAGGTTGCAAGCAACCTATCCAGCCAAAAATGGCTGCAGGCAAACTCCTTAAAATACAGGGGGTTCACCGGTGTCCTCCAGCTCAGCAAAGTGAGCAGGGCCCACCAAGAATCAAAGCCGCCAATCAGGCGCAATAATGACAAAGATATCTGTCAAACTATTAATGCATAGTTAGGTCAATGCATTTACAACCCTCGGAGCATGAAAGTGCCTATATAAACACGGCTTTCCGCCCAGACTTCTCATATGTCGCAAAGCTTTGAGAAGTCCCATTCACAAACCAACGCGCCCACAGAGACCCGTTAGCCAACCAACTAAGAGTGGGAAGCACCAGGAAAGGGGGAATTCGGGGTGTTAGGAGAAAGACTACTTCCAAACCATCACCAACTGCATCCGGTTTCAGTGTCCCTGGCAAAGCCCATTCGGCGTTCACCAGGCCCTCACTAACCACGAAACCAACCGCGCCAGGTGTCGCGTTCTGTTCCGCTCCACCAAGACTCGGCGGGCAATGCTTTCAGTACACCACATGTCGAGCCCGGATGATGGTACAAAGAAGCGCTTCATCAATGGCCGTTTCGGGAACCTCCCCAGCACCCACAGCACAACGTCCCTCGGAGGCCGCATTCTGGCCAGCACCTTGAGCCATGGAGGTCTCACCAGCCGAAAGCAAAAGAGCATTCGGCGCTAGTTCCCCTAGCTCCATAGCAGCACGTGCCGTCAAAGCACGACCTGCCGGTCGATAGTGCGCGAGGCGCTCGGCATCCGCTGCAATCCAGCTCTCGGCATCGAAAAACTCTTCGGGGCCACTTCGCAAATGTTTCAAGTCCCAAATTAAACCCGTAACATTGTAAAGTCGAAACCCCAAAGACTATAATAAAGAGAATATAACGCTATTGTGCAAAACTCTCCAAAGAGGCATCCAATTCGGCGCGTTCGTTCCAACTTAGCCAAGTTGGGGGGGACGGCGTTTTTCAAAAACAGTTCGGCGCCAAAGCCGAAATGGAAGCGCGCGTCCTTTCCGACTTAGCCAAGTTGGGGGGCGGCGTTTTTTCGAACAAATTCGGCGACCAAGCCGAAATGAAAGCGCGCGTTCTTTCCGACTTAGCCAAGTTGGGGGACGGCGTTTTTCAAAGCCAATTCGGCGCCCAAGCCGAACTGAAAGCGCGCGTTCTCTCCGACTTAGCCAAGTTGGGGGGGGGGACGGCGTTTTTCAAAAAAACAATCCGGCGCCCAAGCCGGAATGAAAGCGCGCGTTCTATCCGGCTTATCCAAGGTCAAGGGGGCGGCGATTTTCAAGAGCACATTCGGCGCACCCGCCGAAGCGAGACCGCGTCCTCTTTTCGACTTAGATAAATCGGAGCGATCGGAATCTTAAAAGAAAAAGCGAAACGCAAAAGCCGCATCACACATCACAACTTAAGTACAAAGTAAACTTGTTACATCCAGACGTGCATTCGGCAACACACGCCGAAATGCACCAAAGTCATACAACAAAGTATTCCAACGCGCCTCTCGCGCGAATGCAAGACAAAAGCCATCGGTTTAAAACAACAAGTTTTATTTTCCCGCGATCAAGCTGCGGAGCATTCTCCTTATCGGTAGCGTCGGGTGCGGGGGTGCCGAAGCTTGTCTTTGGAGCAGCTTGGATTCAGCGCGGAGCCGGACCCGGTGAGTGGAAGTTGCGGCCGCAGCGGGGGGTCGCGCATGGGGGTGCCCATGGTGGACGACCCCTCCTTTCGTCGCGCGCCGAATATAGGCCGCGACCTTGTCCTTGATCACCTTCCCCTCATCCTCATCCTGTAAAAAAAACGCATGTCACAATGTGCATCCGGTCAAGCAATTCGGGTCGCAAGTTTCGGCATGTGCGCTGATCCATTGCCTTCATACCCTTGCGCGAGTGAGCGCCGCGCGCAGCAGGCTTAGATCCCGGCCACCCGAACCCCAGAATTCGTCGAAAAACCACTTTCTTGCGGCCTTGTCGGCGTCGGCGTCATAATCCCAATAGGCGTTGACGTTTTCCACAGCCTCCACCCCGGCATAGTGGTCGCATCCGGCGTCTTTGAGGGATTTGCAAAGAGCGCGCACGCTCTCAAAAGCAGCGTACTCGCGCCCAAGCTCGACAAGTCCTTCGAGAGCACCGAGCCCACCATTAAGCAGCCGAATCTTCTCAATGGTGGAGGTGCCCTCAGCCGGAGTAGGAAATTCCTCCCCGACTCCCGAAGTCATCCGTTGCACCAGGGCAATGGATTCTCCGACAGCGGCGACGATATCCCAATAGGCGTTGACGACTCCGTTTGAGTGGTTTCGGCCAGGTGCGCCCGGCCAACTCGCGGCCCACCCGAAAGTCATCGTCCTCATCGGGCGTCGTGCGTTGTTCCCTCTGCTTCCGGGCGCGGGTTTCGGCTTGCGCAGTTGTTCTAGCAGACGCCGAGTGACGGCCGGCGCCCCGGGCACCGCCACGACCGCATCCCCGCCCACGGCCAAGTCCACCAGCGCCCGCTTCCTGGGCAGCCGCGGACGTGCCGGCCACAGCATCCGCCTCACCCGCCGAAGCAGTCCGCCTCACAGGCGCAGGGCGGTCGGGGTACTCGAGGCTCATTGACTCCCAAATGCGATTCAGCCGCCCCTTCTGTCCAAGTTTTCGCAGTTTTGCTTCATGCTCTTTTTCCCTGTACGGGCCGCATATTTGGTTGGCTCTGCGCTCAACATTCGTCATGAACGCCGAATCCGAGGAGAAACCGGTCGGTCATTTCAGCACCGAGCCGGACCCTTGTAGCCCTTGGCGCGGAAAAGGCGAACTTCACGTCCGGCTAAGCGGCCACCGGCCCAAAGATATCATCTCCTCCACCAAGTCTCGGCTGATCTGCCGATTCGCGCCGGCGGTAAGCCGGCGGCCTCGTCGTTCACTTCGTCTCCCGCGCGAGCTCGCCTTGGGTGAGCCCAACCATCGGGGTCATCGGTGAGACCGGCCGTGGGCTTTCGGCAACCCCGCCCTTTTCGCCCGTCCATTTGCCGAATTTTCGCACACGCGAATATAGAACCGTGTTTCTTCCGGTTGTCCCATTTGCTTTGTTGAAGTAAAGGACTAGGCTTTAGTCCGCCTTTTTCTTCGCGGGAATAAAATTGAAGGACCCGATCTCCATTCGGTAGTCCTTGTCGGACGAGTATTTCCCATGACGATGCGATTCATACAAACTCCACGAACAACGGAACGCTCAAGGGGCTCCCCGTCATCTTCGGGCTCATCGCATAGACGCTAAGCCTAGAGATGGCATTCGGCGTAAGCTGGTGAAGCTGCAGCTTGAACCGGTCGAGAACCGAAACCACAAACTCTTCTTCTAGCGGAAATGGCAGTCCGGCTCTGAAGTAGTCCCGGAACACCAAAGCTTCATGATCCCGGGGGTCAGGGTATTTTTCCCCTTTCGGGGGCGCTCGGCACTTGGCTCTTTCGGCGACCGTCAGGTAGCCGTCGCGAACGTAGTCGTCGAGCTTCGCGTTATCCATGTCAGACTCTCCAAGCAGGCAAGACCACCCGACCAATTTAACGCGTTTCGCGGCGTCCCGAATCCGCGTCGGCAATCTCGGGCCATTGTCGTCGCGGCGCCACGGCGAGAGTGTCCGGCTCCCGGCATCGAAACACTCAACATCCTCGTCCATTTCATTCTCTCCTTCAGATCGGTCCCCGAATCGTCCTCAACCAAGATTGGCGCAACGCCGCGGGGGACGGCGCGCTTCCCGGCCGCACGCGGCGCGGGATCCGGGGCCGACACGGATGCACGGACGACCCGCAGGTAGATTCGGAGGGGCTGCCGGATCCGGTCCCGCCCAGGATCGCCGGAGTTAGTGCCGTGGCCCGGATCCGTGAGGTCAAGGTTTTGGCTATCGGTTGCGGACGAGCTCGCCATTCTAAGTCAGCGGGAGCAACCGACTCGGAGACCTTGCCGAAACTAAAAAGTAAAACAAGGAAGGGAATTATAAGATGCTTTCCACAGCACCTGCCGAAGCAAAACAGGAAAACCCCCTGAAACCACGCGGAAGTACCGAGTTGAGGAAAAAGCAACTCACCGAATCAGCTGAAGTCACCGAATGCCTTCCGCGGTGCTCGCCGAATGCTACGAGGGGATCTCTCTCGCGCGTGGAGCAGCAGCGGGCGTGAAAATGACGCCAGCCGCCGGGGCGGGCTTTTTATAGGCGAGGCGGACGGCCGTTACGCGCGAAGCGTCTCGTCGGGCGCTCGTCCCGAGGCAACGGTTCACGCGCACCGAGACGACGGTTTACTCTTTTACTAAAAAAAAAACCGTTTGCACACTTCAACCCTCAGAACAGGCTTCTAGTGTGCAAATCGGGGACGGCGTTGGGCAATTCGGCCAGGGCGCCGAATTCAAAGACAGTCCATTCGCCATGCGCGAATCAGCGCATCAAGGAGCCTTTCGGCACCCCAGGCCTTCCGGCATCTTCCTCCTTGTCGGCCCCAGCCGAATCCCACGGCAACCGGGATTCGACAGCCGCCGAGGGGCTACTGTTGGGGGATAGCCGAAACCTAGGCACCTGGTACAGGCCGAAAGGCCCATGTGATTCGGCGCACGACCCTAATACTCAGCTGAGCTCGGCGAAAGCTTCATTCGGCGTGCCGCCGGGCGAGCGGGCGCGCGCCCGGGACGCATTCGGCGGCCACGCCGAATCCACCCACCGAATCGCTGTCTTTCGGTTTCCTAACCACTTGTCTTAGCTGTGTGCAGATGGATAGCTGGTCCACCACCCCCAAAGGAGCCGCGCTAGGGAAAGCGGCGTGAGCGCCTGATGACAAGTGGGGCTTAGGCGGTCGGCCACCCAGGAGACAAAGCTTAGTGCTGCAAGCTTGACTGTTTAGCCCCTGACCAGTTGTTGCATAGGGCTTTAGGGGGCAAACCCTAAGGGCAAAATCGTCTTGTAAATGTCTACGGGCGACTATAAATATGCCCGGGCGGCAACTGTGTAAGAGGATGGACTCTTGAGTAATACATTGATTTTCCACCACCGTGTGTTATTCGTGTGTCTATTGTCTAATTTCGTATTCGGGGTTCCAGGCTTTCGGCCTAGAACACGTTTCCGTTGATTTAATCTTAGTCATCGCTGCTTCACCGTATTCTACATGAACTAGGAGCAAAATAGCACATATCCGCCGTTCATTCATTGGATCATCCTTGCAGTGTTTTCTTGCAAGTTCATAGCCTCCTAGCTGGTCTTGACTCTTGGCTAAAACATCCTAAAAATGCTTGATAGCATCACAAGCCGACGTGCATTACAGCATAGCGTCAGCGAGCGTTTAGCAGGCATAATTCAGTCTATCACCTGGATTACAGAACATATGCATAGGCAACTAAAAACACTAACATTATCAAAAGACTTGGGGTGGCTAACCATTTTTAACTGCTCTTTGACATCCACCGGGAAGCGCATGATCAAGCTCTGTGCCTGGCACGCTTCCCGCTAGTCTCGGGCTGCTCAGCGTTACCCATGTACCAAGGATCCACGCCGGCCTCCGCGTACCACCGAGCGGCCGCCCAGATAGACTCGAAATCCTTCTCGCCAGTGAGGCGAGAGCTAACCGCCAACGGGATCTTTCCACGCAGTAACTTGGCCAGGTCCTCATCTCTGAGCTGTGCAGCGACGCCCAGAGCCTTGGCGTGCGCGAGCTGCTCCAGGAAGACAACTCCGGTGCTTCTGCGGAAGGAGAACTGATGGAGCATGTTGAGCGCCCTCACGTTCACCACGTCGTACGTGCGCGCCAGCGCGTGCCACAGCTCGGCGGCCGTGGCGAAGCAGGCGTAGTCCGGCATCAGGCGGTCGGAGAGCGTGTCGAGGATGTGGCCGCGGCACACCGCGTCGTCGCACGCCCACTTCTTGGCGGCGGCATCGTGGCCGGTGAAGGAGCCGGCGGGACGGGCCTCGAAGAGCACGTAGCCGACGCCGAGGGTGTGGACGCGGAGGAGCACAGATTCCTTCCACCGCAGGTAGTCTTCGGCATCGTCCAGTTCCATGATGGAGTAGGATGACATCGATCGGAGCACCTGCCTGACACAAGAAAATCGACGCATCAACTGTGAGGGGGCGCGGACTGCGAGATGGGGGGTTCTTGCTCTTCTGCGGAGGCAGATGCAGATTTCGACCCAGATTAATCGTACGGAAGGGGATGAGTTTGACAGGCATTAGAGGGAGGAAGAGGGCGGATGGTGGCGATAGATACCTGGATCCTGGATAGAAATCGACGATATTCTTGTTGATTCGAAAGGCTTTGCTTCTGTGCTTCGTCCTTCGTCTGCGGAATGAGAACCTGCGCTTTTAATTTGCCAAGAAGTGCGGCTGAAGTGCAGCTGAGCAGCCCTTCTTGATTTGTCTTTTCAGTCACTGTGCCCGAGCCAGTACAGCTGCAGGCCTGCAGTTACTGCTGCGGCTGGAGCTCCTTCTCTTGCAAGCCAGGAGATCATCCTTCTCTTGCAAGCCACGTGGTCCTTCTCTTGCAAGCCTCGGTCATGAGCTGCATCAGTTATGAGCTCGAGCCGAGTTGGTACAATTAGCTCGAGTCTAAGCTTGCTTGCCAGTCTCTCCAGAGGTGCTATCGTGTCATGATTTGGTACTGGAATGCCAGTGTGGCCGTGGACTGTAGTATTTTCCGAAATAATACCAGCTGCAGGCACTGAGGCGTATACCACTTCAGCATGCACACGGTCTGCATCGGTACGAGCTACATCAGGAAACCATGACGAGCTACGACTTCACCATCATCAGGGGAGTGGCTCGGGCCACCATGACGAGCTACGGCTTCACGATCATTAATGGCACATTTACCTAGGTGGCCTGTGGGCTCAGTGCGCCCTACGGTACTCAAATTTTTCTTTGGGGCCATTTTAGGCTTTGTTTAGTTCCTCAAATTTGGCACTAAATTACACTATGTAAAAAGAAGATTCCCATCACATCAAAATGTTGGAACATGCATGGAGTATTAAATGTAGATGAAATCAAAAACTAATTACACAGTTTTGTTGTACTTTGCGAGATGAATATTTTGAGCCTAATTAATTAATTTTTGGATAATTTTTACCAAATACAAACGAAATGCTACAGTGTTGCTACGGTGTATTTTGCCAACTTTGGTCCTCCCAATTTTAGGAACTAAACAAGGCCGTCTCCCTCGGTCTGACTCGCACAGTGCTCAAAGCAACCATCGGTCTAGCCCGGTTGATATGTCAGAAATGGTCGTTTCTCTATGGCCTGGCTGGCTTGAACGCTGGTGGGCTCTCGAGGGGATGGTGGCCTCACCTCCCAACTCATCTTCTCTCACCCACCACTCTGCTGCCTTCGGGTTCATCTTCACATCCCCGTGTACGCCGCTGTGTAGTCCCCCAGCGCCCTAGCTCACCGAAGTAGCGCTCCTGACCGCATAGAGCTCCAGCCGCCACAGCCATCGTCGGAGCTAGCCAAGGTGCCTCCCTCCTCCACCACAGCTCGTCAGGCATGGCCTTCAAGTCCTACTGCGAGACCTACGCCTCCCTCCTCGACCACTGTCGTGCTACGAGAGTCACCTCCACCGCCACGCCCGCTTACTTGCCCTCCTCTGGATCCTTGTCCTATCGTTGCACGCACACACCCTCCACTTTGGTCTCACCGCCAGCGACGACACTGGCACTGATGCGACACCACACGAGCAGAAGCAACGGTCGGAGACCGAGTCGGCGAGCCCAGTGGGCCAAGGCCCTGCGGCCGTAGAGTTCGTGGCAGAGGAGCATTCATGCTCGCATCCGCGTTCAAGATGGACGATCTCAAGCAGCGGCGGCACACAGTAGTCGAGTCTGGCACGACACGACCTCGCCGTGCGCTGCTAGAACGCTTGGCTCCGCACCCAGGCCGTTGCGCTTGCGCGCCACGTCTGAAGCATGCAAGCTCCTCACACTGCATCGTCTGACGCGACCCATCTTCACCATCATCGACAGACACCACCGCCGCTGTCTCCCTCTACGCATAGGTGGCGTGCTCAACAAAATGTCAACCAGGAGAAAAACATAAGTGTGGTGGTAAGGCTACCATGTTCCAAGTATAGAGTCACCACACACACACTCTTCGGTACAAAGAACCAAACACGTTCTTAACTAAGCTCGCCTCTACAATCAAACACAGACACATATACCATTTCGCTCGAGCTTTGGCCAGCTACAGCTAGGATTGCGAGCCGTGTTAGGCAGGACCACCTTTCTAAACATTGCCTCAAATAGCATAGGGCGGCAGCAGCAAATAAATGATGGGGCGCATATATTTCTAGAAATAGACATGCAGGAGAAGCAGGCACGAAGATGGTTCAAACATGTGGCGTGCAAGCAGCTCATGCAGGCGGTCATCAGCGGCTGAGCCAAAGGCAAAGTCGACAAGGTACCGTCGGGTATCAAACTCAGGCCTCGTTTAGGCCTTGTTTAGTTTCCCAACTTCTCCCCCAAATTTTATCCCAAATTCCACTATGCAAAATTTCTAAATATAGATGAAATCAAAAACTAATTGCACAGTTTTATTGTACTTTGCGATACAAACATTTTGAGCCTAATTAGTCAAAGTTTGGACAATTTTTACCAAATACAAACAAAATGCTACAGTACGCATTTATTGATGCACAGTGCAATCTGGACTCCCCAACTCGGGGATCTAAACGAGGCCTTAGATTCCAAATTTTACTCCCAAATTTCACTATGCAAAATTTCTATTCCCCATCACATCAAAATGTCGGTACATGCATAGAGTGCTAATTGTAGATGAAATCAAAAACTAATTACACAGTTTTATTGTACTTTACGAGACGAACATTTTAAACCTAATTAGTCAATGTTTGGATAATTTTTACCAAATACAAACGAAATGCTACAGTGTTGCTACAGAAAATTTTGCCAAGTTTGGATGTCCAAACTTGGACATCTAAACAAGGCCTCATTCGAAGGGCACATAGTCCTATGGCTGTGCCTATCACACACACGTTCCCTGTCGAGGATGTACTGCAGTGCTGTCCTATGGCTGTGCCTATCACACACACGTTCCCTGTCGAGGATGTACTGCAGTGCTCTTGGCAGCGAGCAGAGGCTATCGAGTATCGACGGTGTTCCGTAGTGGTGCGTAACAACCGATGGGAGTTCGACCGTAATATATATTTTCCAGTAGACGTTCTTGGGAGGGACGAAGTCAGGTGCAAATTGACACGGTCGAGGAAGAATAGCTCGTTGGTGTGATCGAAGCCGAACAGTCCGTGGGCACCAGTTTGACTTTGACTGTTCAGGATAGCTAGCGTATAGTTTGCTTGAAGGACGAACATACCGTGGTGCATGGGAAAGAGCATGGCGGGGACAGGCTAGTCATACCGTGGGCAACAATGACAAGATCACGATGATGACATATATATAGGAGCGTGATGTCTATAGTTGCAACTAGAGTAATGATTGGTTAGGCTGCAAGAGGCTATGGTGTAAGATATTAGGCGTAATGTTGTAGTGGAAACGAAATAGCAAGCTAATGTGATCATTTTCATAGGTCTCAAAATAGATGCCATTCTTACTTTGCAAGAAGTCAAATTTTTTTAAACTTTGACCACTCATATATTAAAGAACATTAATATTTATAATATATAATTAATATCATTAGTCATTCAATATACTTCTGTAATAAACTTGTTTGGAGATATAAATATTGTATGTACTTTCTATAAATCTAGTCAGAGTTGAGAAAGTTCGACTAACACGTATCGCATAACGTCATCTATTTTGGGACAAAGGGTGTATGGGGCTCTTCAATGTCATTTGCACAGTTAGTGAAGATGAATCTAATTTTACTTAATGAAGATTGTGGTGATAAAAGAGAAGAGTGTACAACGACAGGTAGAGTCATGGAGCATGAAGCTGCTAGATTAGCGAAGGCTCTTATTAGCGAGTAGCACTTGTGGAGCAACAAAGGAATTATAACTCAAGTCAGGTGTACACGGATGTTCGTGCATAAACGACTTTAAGGTGGTGGAATATTTGACAAGGTGAAGTTTGTTAGATATGTATCGAATATTACATACTCATCAGTTTAATGTGAGTTGTATTTGACAATATATGGTAGAGTTGGTGTTGGACTCTTGTAAATATGAAATTAGCTAGGGTTGCTATTGTAACCATAGTGACAAAGCGACAGGTTCGTGAGATGACATTAGCGTGTTGTCGGGACCCTGGAACGTCCGGTGTTTCTAGTATTGGGGAGGAGCGTCCATATTCGTATCCCAAGGATTAGGCTTCGAAACCTTGTTAACAAATATTGTGTTTCTGGTGTCGTCTATGATCTTACATGTTTATCTCGTTAGATTCAGTGGACGTTTCCATGTGCGGAGAGTAGCAACCAACCCGTCCCTGTGAACTGTGAAGGCTAATTTTTAACATTCAGGATGATATGAGAGCAGAACAAACGGCCACAGAAAGAGTACAGCATGATATGCAATGTTATGCAAACTTGCTGGCATCATTTTTTTTTCTTGAGTTCACATAGTTACCAAGACATTACCAAGACAGCGTCTCGATTCGTTGATTGAATCTTAGTCATCGCCGCTTCACCCTATTCTACATGAGTTAAACTCAACTAAATACTACCATGCATTCCATCCAGACGTATCCTTGCAGAGTGTGCCATTATCTAAAAAAATTCCTTGCAGAGTGTGCAGTGTATTCTTACAAGTCCATATCTTCCTAGCTGGTCTTGACACTCGACAAAACATGACTGAAAATGCCTGATAGCATCTCAAGCCGACGTGCAAGCGAGCATTAGCAGGCATAATTATTCAGTCTAGCGTCTAGATTACAGAAGACAAACACTAATATCATCTAATAAAGACTAATATCATCTAATAAATAAGACTAGGAGTGGGTAACCATTTTTCACTGCTCTTGACATCCACAGCTAAGCCCTGCGCCTGCACTAGTGCAACGTGTTCAGACATGGCACGCTGCCTGCTACACGTGTTCTGCTAAGGCTTTGGACCGTCATCTTCGTCGTCACCGCCGTACTGGTACCAAGGATCCATGTCGCCCGACACGAACCTCCGAGCGAGCTCCCAGACCGACCCACGACCATCGGCGACGGCCCAGCTCATGGCCAACGGAATCTTGCTTGCTACTCAGCTCGGTGGCCACGGTGCCATCGCTGAGCCCTGAGGCGGCGCCCAGAGCCTCCACGTGCGCGAGCTGCTCCAGGAACACATCTCCGGTGCTTCTGTCGAAGCGGAAGTCGGCGAACCTTCTAATCCAGTAGACCGTAACTGTCCTTCAAGTCGTGGTACGTGCGCGCCAGCGCGTTCCACAGCTCGGCGGCCGTGGCGAAGCGGGCAGCAGCAGGCGGTCGGAGAGCGTGTAGAGGATGTGGCCGCGGCACACCGCGTCGTCACGCGCCCACTTCTTGGCCGCGGCCTCATTGTTGTCGCCGCCGGCACCGGTGGGACGGGCCTCGGAGAGCACGTAGGCGACGCCGAGGGTGTGGAGGTGGAGGAGGAGCGATTCCTTCCACCGCAGGTAGCCGCCGCCGCCGTCCAGAGGCTTGATGGGGAGGGATGCCATCGACCAAAGGGACTGTTCTCACAAGAACACGTACTGGGAGATTCACACGTCGATTGTGGGCAGCACTCCGACGCCGTGACCGACTGGTGGCTGCGGACCAGGCTGGGGCTGCCGGCAGAGCTGCGGAAGGCCTTTGACGCTTTGGTGTTGCTCGTGTCGTGGACCATCTGGAAGGAAAGGAATCGTAGGACGTTGGACAATGTCGCAACCGACCAAGCCAACATTGTGCTGCGGATCTGGGAGGAGGCGGCTGAGTGGACTGCTGCAGGGTTTCGCGCCCTTGCAGCAGTACTCTCCGCCCTGTAGCGGTAGCGACTTCACTAACAGGGGCCAATCTTGTTAGCCTAGAACTACAACGGTTTCAGCAGCGCCGTTCAAGCCGGCGGTCTTTGTAATGTGTGTGGTCCGTTCCACGACAGGCAGCTCGTCTAGCGTGGACGGAATGTAAACAAACTCTATCTTCTCTTAATGCGACACGTGCTGCGCACGTTTTCGAAAAAAAAGATTGTGGGTTGCCAATTGGTCATATATAGGACGGCTGGTCAATCTTTGCCGCATACATCTTGAACTCAGTAGAGTCCAAACAAAACTTATATTTGCTAATTCTGAGTTTCCTCCATCGGAAACGACATCTCACCTTGCCGCAGGTGGTCTCTCTGATGAGCAACCTCACGCATTTTAATTACGGAAGGAACCCTACAAGTTGTGCCTCTTGTTCATACGTACGCATGTCCCTCTTTTCAAGTAATGCACCTGGACTTTGTGACACATGCACATAAAGCCTCCTAATTTTGCCAGCAACATTAATACATGAAACCCGGACTCAAGCTGAAAGCATCTCTAATTCCATCTTTTCTTTAAAAAATCAAGTAGGAAACCTCCAGATTCTATATCTATATCTATATGGATATATCCATATCTAATACTCACTCCAGGTTTATAAAGAAAGTTGTTTTAGACAATAATATGGTCTTCAAAGCATAACTTTGACGTACTATTCTTACTAGCAAAACATGCCCGTGCGTTGCAACGGGAGAAAAACTACGTATATTTAGGTGATCAACGAGGAGCAGAGAAAGAGGTTACCTGCATTGTTCCACTTAGCTAGCAGTTCTCTCTATGTTCGCTTGCTCTGGCTCTTTGATATGAGATTTAGGTGGGTGCCCGCTCCGTGCCGACGAGTGTTCTAGTAGACTTAATGCACAACGTCATGGTGGTGCACGCTGAGTCCCAGGCCCCACGGCGACAGATGTTGAGTCCCGCGTCTTGGGGCGACACATGCAGAGCCCTGCGTGCGGGTCATGTGCGAATCCGGTCCTTCTTCACATAAATATCACCCATCACTCAGTCGTCGGTCCTCGGTCAACATTCTTCACATAGATATCACTCTTTACCCATCACTTCATCGCCTTACCTAGTTTCACTACAAGAAATGGTGCTTTACATAATATTTTTTGGTGACCTTCTCAGAAATCATCACAGAATTACACTATTTGTGACGGTCCATTCCAAGGGTGATACAACTGTGATGGCTAGTTTAGTTTTCGTCATTGTTTAATGTTACAGAGTACTATGGCGCAGATGTGGACGTCCACGTCAATCCTATGTGGCCATAAAAAATCGCTATAAATGAGAAAGTTAGGACCCATTTGTCGTGTAGTTAAAATGTGCCAAAATTATTATGGCCCGGAATCAAACCTTTGACAATCATCTGTTTGTCTTGTATTAGAGTGTTTTATTTCTTTTCCTTGAATTAAATTGCGAGCAAACTTGTAAAAAAATATTTAAAAATTATGGCGCATAGGAATCGATCTTGGCCCTTGGAAAGGAAACCGAGCATGCAAACCACCAGAACAAGTATGTTTCTTTTGTTTTTTAAGATTATTTGAGACTTTTAATATTTTAAAAAATAAACAAAATAGCAAAATAAGAATAGAGCATTCAGGAATTGGACCTCAAACCTTTTTAGAGCATTCAGGAATTGGACAAACCTTTTTTAGAAGACAACCTACCAAGGAAATTATTTAGAGATTTTTTTATCCATTTAACATTTTATTCATTGTTTTATAAAAAAATTAATGAAAATGGCAACGTATCTCCGCAAGTGGAGATCGAACCCAAAACTTCCCAAATGATTGTTTTTTTTTTTAAGATTATTTGAGCCTTTTAATATTTTTTAAAAGAAACAAAATAGCAAAATAAGAATAGAGCATATAGGAATTGAACCTCAAACCTTTTTTAGAAGACAACCGACCAAGGAAATTATTTAGAGATTTTTTTGTCCTTTTAATATTTTATTCATTGTTTTATAAAAAACTAATGAAAATGGCAACGTATCTCCGCAAGTGGAGATCGAACCCAAAACTTCCCGAAACTGCGCCCCTGCTGTGTTTGTGATTGAGAAAGTTCTTTGAGCTATTTGTCCTATACGTACTCCAGTTCGCTTGATCAAACTCCTATACGGACTGCGTTTCTTTACGTATATGTATACGGACAACGGCCGGACTGCAGAGGGCGGACAGAAACGTGGGGTGAACTGAAATTTTCACGTTTAAATATTAGGTAAAGATAAATAAAATATTTATTAAAAAATGATATATATATACTTTTATGAAAGTATATTTCAAGACAAATCTATTCATATGGTTTTCACATTTTCAAACTCAACAACATAAAAATTATTCAGGATTTGTATTCCTAATGTTTGACTTGAACCTTGTCAGAAACGACTTCTTTTACCAACCTAGAGACCACAAAATTTCTGGCTATTTTTTGTCCAACGTACCAGCACCGGCTCTATGCCTATGTCATTTCATAGTTGCAATGTAAATTATGACCGGGGAAAAAAATAGAAACAAATACGGGTTTTCAGATATAAAGAATTCACACAAAAATAAAAGATGGAAGTACCTTAATAGATTTTGAAATAGACCGAGGTTTCTCATGCAAAATATCCAGATCTGAGTAGACCCCTCCTGGTGGGCTTCTTTTTGATCCTAGACTAAATCCTTGCAATTGGGCTAACTTTGTTGTGAGCTGAACCAAACCTATGTAAACTTTTTTTTCCTTTTTATTCTATTTTTTTCTTTTCAATAAAAAAAATCTTGTAAAATTCATCAAAAAAATAAGAAAAAGAGAAATACCAAACCAGTTTTATTATTATAACTTCTTAAAAATGTAAATTTGAGTGAACCTCTTCTGATGGGTTTCGTTTTCAACTAGAACTAAACCCTTGTAGTTAGGTCAGCTTCGTTTAGGGCTAAACCAAGCCCATGCAAGCTTTTTTATCTTTTCTTTTCATTTTTCTCCTTTACTATAAGAACAAAGATATTGTATATTTCGCCATAAATCATATAAAATTAGGAAAATGCTAAACTAGTTTTGTTAGCTTCATAAAAATACAATATATCCATAGATATCATGAATCTTGTTAGGATGTGCTTTGCCTATATGTATATTAAATCATCATTGCATATTGTTGCATGCATATAGGTGATGATCGAGAACGTGCCAGAGGAAGACCCACAATACGTGGAGGTATCCGAGGAGTACAAGGAGGATAGCCTCGTCGTCAATATTCAAAAAATATTTACTTACTTTTCGAATGTCGCATTCCTACCCATGTAGGGCGTGGTGCACAACCCCTACTTTTCAACAATTATTGTATTTGTTTACATAGTAAGTTTTAAAGAGGAACATTTACATCATCTGATGAAGTCTTGATTACAAAGAAAACTTTTTTTATTAAAATATAGATTAGTCAATGGTACAACTTGTTACTTGAGATTTTGGGTAGATTATTGTCTAATGAAATCTAGACGTGTTTATGTAATTCTTTGACGAGAGCGGCCATGTGAAAAAATAATAGAGGTCTCTCGTCATAATAATTGGTTAGATCAATTGTTTACACGTAAAGTTAAAGGAGATCGATATGATATTTTAAAAACTACAAACGTTGATATTGAGTCGGAAAACACATGTGTAGTATATATGGAAAATCAAAGTTCTAAACTTACAAAATATTAACTATGCACTTTGCAATTGAAGTAAAATTATGTCAAGGTATATTTTAATAGGATATTGTTATTTATTATCAATGTTAACTTAGGTTATGGATGTCACGGTCATCACAAAATAAACTATAAAATCTTAAGTTATGGAGTATGTATCATTCACGTTATCACTTTGCATGAAAGTTTAATAGTTTTTTTATCGATTTAGAATGCACAAATATATTTGCTAGCATATTAGAAAAAAATGAATTTCAGTCAGATACAATTACGATTAATTGGATGGGGACATCAACATGCACCGTGCCCCAAATCATCGTAGAAGAGAAAAAAAAAACAACAAATCTAGGCGATCGGAATGGCACATCGACGTGAGCACAACTTGACATAACAAAATGCTTCACCCTATTCGACATGAGTTAAACTCAACGAGATAGCATACATTCCATCCAGAAATAGGATCATCCTTGCAGTTTTTTCTTGCAGGTCCATAACTTCTTCCTAGTTGGTCTTGACTCTTGACTAAGCATGCCCGCAAATGCCTGATAGCATCTCAAGCCGGCGTGCAATATAGCATAGCGTCAGCGAGCATTTAGCAGACATAATTTAGTCGAGCATCTAGATTACAGAACACAAACACAAACATCATCTAAAGACTGGGAGTGGGTAACCATTTTTCATTGCTCTTGACATCCATGGCTAGCGTGGTGAAGCCCATGGTCAAGCCCTGCGCCTGGCAACGTGTTCAGGCATGGCACGCTTCCTACCACTCGTGTTCTGCTCAGGCATTGGACCGTCATCGTCGTCGTCGTCGTCGTCGTCGTCGCTGTGCTCGTAAGGATCGACCCCGAACGACACAGCGCTCCGAGCGACCTCCCAGATAGACTCCAATCCCTTCTCGCCACGGGCGGTGACGGCCATGCTGATGTTTACTGGGAGCTTTCTAGGCAGCAACAAGGCCACAGCGCCGTCGCTGAGCTCTGCGGCGGCGCCCAGAGCCTCCGCGTGCGCGAGCTGCTCCAGGAAGACTTCTCCGGTGCTTCTGTCGAAGCTGAAGTCGTTGAACCTGTCCCTCCAGTACGACGTCCTCTCCACGTCGTAGGTGCGCGCCAGAGCGCGCCACAGCTCGGCGGCCGTGCCGAAGCGGGCGTAGTCCGGCAGCAGGCGGTCGGAGAGCGTGCACAGGATGTGGCCGCGGCAGACCGCGTCGTCGCGGGCCCACTTCTTGGACGCGGCCTCGTGGCCGGCGCCGGCGGGACGGGCCTCGGAGAGCACGTAGGCAACGTTGAGGGTGTGGACGCGGAGGAGCACCGATTCCTTCCACCGCAGGTAGCCGCCGGCGCCGTCCAGGGGCTTGATGGGGAGGGACGCCATCGATCAGAGCACCTGCCAGACACAACAATGGACGCATCATCAGCAATCAACAGCGGTGAGGGTCGGGGACTGCGAGAAGAGGGATTCTTGCTCTTTTGAGGAGAAAGATTTCGACCTAGATTAGTCGTTCGACAGGGGGACGATTTTGGCCGACATTAGAGGGAGGAGAGGCGGATGGTGGCAATACATACCGAGGTTTAGGAGATTCTGGATCAAAAAACGACGGTGTTCTTGTGTTGATTCGAAATGTTCTGCTTCGTTCTTGTCCGCGGAGCGAGAACCTGCGCCTTTAACGCAGCAAGAACAGACAGAGTCGACACTGTTGAAGAGCCATTCGTGTCTCGTCTTTTCAGTCACTGTGCCGGAACAGCTGCCGGGCGGCACGCTTCTGCTGCGGGCCGGAGCCCCAGCGAGGCAGCGACCGGCAGCGACCAGTATAATGGCTCTCTCAGTCTCTCTCCTCTGGTAACTTTCCTAATGGGCTCTCTCTCTCCTTTGGTAACTCTCCTTTGGCTCCAGCTTATCGCATTTAGGGCAGTCCCAACGGTGGACACCATGCGCGAAGTTCAAGACAATCACGACAGAAAAAACGATTTAACAGTATTTTTCTCTCTCAACAAATCAGCAGCAGCGAGAATCAGCCAGCCGAAAACGACCAAACGAACAGGGCGGATCACTAGAAACCATCTCCTACAATGGTCCAAAATCCAAGACAATAAATGTTTCACCCAGCAATAAATTTCATCTCCTCTCTCCTTTATCCCTTCCTCTCTTCCGGTACTCTCTCTCCTCTCTTTCTTCCTCCCGTCACTCTCAATCTTGCGGGCGAGCAGGGCCCGCGAGCGCGACGCACGCGGCGGGCGCGGGCGAGCAGGGCGGCGCGCGGCGGAGCTCCCAGCGGCGGCGCACTCCCGCGGCGGAGCGCGCGTGCAGCACCTCCTCGGCGCGCGGCGGAGCTCCCGGCGGCGGCGCGCTCCCGCGGCGGAGCGCGCGTGCAGCACCTCCTCGGCGCGCGGCGGAGCTCCCGGCGGCGGCGCGCTCCCGCGACGGAGAAGACGGCGTCCAACAGCACCTCCTCGAGCCGGGCGAGCGCGCAGCGCTGGTGAGCGTGAGCACCTGGTCGCGCCACCCATCGGCGGCGAGCTGGAAGATGCGCGCGTCCGGCACTGGCGCGGGCCTCGGCGTAGCGCGCGTCGAGGCGGCCGTGGGTGAGGTCGGCGCGCGACAGCTCCGGGAGGCCGACCTGGCGCAGGAACGCCTTGAGCTTTGGGTGCTCCGTCGCGTGGCGGGGCGAGCTGGTCAGCTGGGCCGGCGGAGGCGTGCGCGGCGCAGCGCGGCGGATGGCTTCGTGCGCGGCCTAGCGCGGCGGACGGGCTGTGCAATCAATGCATGGACGTCGGTCGTTTCTCCCCTACGGGAAATCCATCGTTTCTTCGATGGTTGGAAGCCGCGCCGAAATCGTTTCTCGCAGGCGAAACGATTTCTTCGTTGATTCCTCTCTCTCTTCATCGATTTGTGTCGCCGCATTGAATTTTAGCCCTCTTCAATGAGGATGGAAACGGCGTATTCAATGCCGTTGGGACTGCCCTTACGGAGTACTCGTACTCTTCACTCTAGTTACTGTTTTTCTCTTTTCTCTATTAATGCAGTGGGAGCAGGTAAAGGAAAAAAACACTTGCTTCGTCGGCTCGTCGGCTCCCACGGGCTGTGAGAGTACTAGCAGAGGGGAGAAAGAAAAAAAGGTCGGGTAGTATAAATTTTGATAAATAGAAAATGCTAGTATATGATTTTAGCCCCTAATTATAGTTTTCCATTTTCATCATAGCTCGGTTTCTGTGTTGATGTGTGCTTGATTGAATTTTTTACTTTGAGTTGTGTGTTTGCTAATATGGAAATAGTTATTAACATCGTTGAATACATGGAGTTAGCTTTCTGATAACGATCCATGCCTTTTTATGGGAAATAAAATTCTTCATTTGCATCTACTCCCTCCGTCATGTAATATATGGTATTCTAGCTTTTCAATTTATTCTGAAATATAGTACATCCGGGGAAAAAAAGATAATGTTCACTCAAATAGAAGTACATGATTATTTTCTATATAGAAAGTAATTCATTTCTTTGCCTATTTTGTATAAGAAGGTTGAGAGTTTATCCTTTAATTATGAGAATCAAATCAAATTTTAATATATAAGGAAGGTAAATGAGGGATACATGTGTCTATTGTTGTCTTCATTATTTTGTCCCAAAATAGCAATAATGTGCTATATATCAGGACGGAGGGAGTAAATTACATCAACAGTATTATTTGAAATAAACTAACATAATCCTATCTATCATTTTAAAAGGTGTTCTAGAATAATTTTGCATGTGCCTATAAACTATTCACTTGTGTTATTTCACAATCCATGCCTTTTTATGGGAAATAAAATTCTTCATTTGCATCTAAACTACTTAAACGGTATTATTTGAAATAAACTAACATAATCCTATTTATGTATAGTTCACATCTACCATTTTAAAAGATATTCTAGAATTAAATTTTGTGTTATGCACTTCAAAGTACTCCCTCCATTCATTTTTTTTTTTTTAGAAGAAACATGTATTCATCTTAGTGCCTTACACCGGCCCTTTTACAGACTGGACTCCAAAGAAAAGGAAAATTACATAGAAGTTTACAACTCCCGTTCATCTTCCTCGAAGCCTTCGAGAGATCCAACCGTCACCGCCATCGAAGCCGCGTACCAATCGTCGTCGGGCACCGAGCCAAACTCCACGGGGTGGAGGCCGCAGAGGAGGACTTACTTCGGGCGAATCGGCCGACGTTGCCTCCCGTGCGCATCGGCCAACTCCTGTACCCACGACACATCCTTCGATTCCATTGCCGGCAACCCGAGCGGTGCTCGATTTTCACCAAACATGTTCCTCGAGATTAACGGGGTCAACAAGATCATCACCCGACGAAGACAACGACGCGCCGGCCCTCGACTCCAAGAGAGTTCTCCCCGGCCTCTCCGTTGACGTCGGAGTAGATCGCCATCGGAGAACGGAAGAGACCGGGAGAAATTATTCCTCCGCGCGCCGCTTCCCGCATAGCCGGCGTCGCCGGGGAAGACCGAGTCGCAAAGGAGCCACGCTCCTCCGACCAAACCTAACTCCGCCGTCGAACATCGACGGCGAGCAAACCCTAGACCTAGGACTCGATTAAGACCCTAAGAAAACAGGAAAAACTGGAACACGAGGCGGACCCCCGCTCCGCGTCACCGCCGGCAGCGAGGCCGGAGGCGAGGAACGGGGCCGCGGCGGTGGTGGCGACGGCGCGCCCTCGGTGGTGGTCTTGGCGGCGGCGCCCCAAACCCTAGCCCTCTCCATTCAATTTATAAGACATTTAAGATTTTCTAGAATTAAATTTTGTGTTATGCACTTATATATACATTCTATCTAGATAAATATGAAAATATTGTATCTAGAAAAACTAAAATATCTTATAATTTCGAATATAATACTTGCCAACTAAATATGATATGTCTATTTATTAGTTCATAAGATATGCAATAATAACAGTTTGAGTAAAATGCACTCTGGGTACTTAAACTATTAGGGTAGTATTATCTGGGTACTCGAACTGAAAAAGTTATCATCTGAGTACTCAAACTATTGGGGTAGTATCATCTGGGTACTCGAACTAAAAAAGCTCCCAACTGGGTATTTAAACTATTGGGATTCACCATCCGGGTATGCCAGGAACGGGGAAAATGAATTTTGATTCTTTTTGTTTAAAAAAATCGATAAATAGTGCTAAAATTTGGTATTTTTTGTAAAAAAAATAATTAGAGCTCTAAAAATTCTAAAATTTTTTTGTGTAGTCTCTATGATGTACTCTACCTAAAAAAAATATGAAACTTGAAAAATAAATAGTTTTGTATATTTAAAAATTACCTCTTTTAATTAATAAATGAACTTCCATGAGTTTTAATAATTAAAATAAATAACAATGGTACACTTAAATGGAAACGATGTGAGCTTTAGACGGGAGGTAATGATCAATCGTAGGACCTGCATCCTTAATTTTTTTTAGAATTTTTGGAGCTCTAATTATGTTTTTACAAAAATAACAAATTCCAGCGCTATTCATCAATTTTTAGAAAAAGAAAAGGAATTAAAATTCATTTTCCGTGCTCCTGGCGTACCCGGATGGTAATGCCCAATAGTTTAAGTACTCAGGTGAGAGTTTTTTTAGTTCGAGTACCCAGATGATACTATCACAATAGTTTGAGTACCTAGGTGGTAGCTTTTTCAGTTCGAGTACCCAGATAATACTACCTCAATAGTTTAAGTACCCAGGGTGCATTTTACACTAACAGTTTTGTATTTCAATTTCCTTTTATAAGAAATTTGTATGTAGTAATAATTGATAAGTGAAATTAATAGGAAGACTATACATTTTTTTCAAATCAAATCCTTATAAACACTTGCAGAAGGAAATGGAGGGATCGGAGTAATGTACTGAGTTAGAATATGAGCAAATTACCATATCAAATAAAACAATTTTGATCTTTTATGAGCCTAAAATTGTTAACAGTGCATGAGTTGTTGTGCTACAAAATAAGCGTGGAGAAGACAAACCCATGATCAAACCCTACGCCTGGAGTTCTTGGCAACATGTCCAGGCTCGCCACGGTTCCTGCGCCCCGTGCTCTGCTCCTCCGGCTTTGGCCCGTCGGAGCAGCAGCCCTCCGCTTCGTCAGGCATCGCCGTCACCGTCGCCGTCGCCGTCCTCCAGAGACGTTCCGGTCCTGCGCCACTGGCCACGACACGCCGAGCGACGTCCCACACCAAGCTCATGGTCATCTCGTTGTCCGGACCGGAGCGCATGACGACGGCGTCGCTGACGACCTCCGGTAGCCTCCCGCAGAGCTCGTAGGCGACGAAGGCATCCGGGAGCTTGGCGGCGACGCCCAGGGCCTCGGCGTGCGCGATCTGCTCCAGGAGCACGCCGCCGGCTCCGCCTTCCTCGAACTCGAACGCGTCAAACTTGTCCCGCCACACGCGCGGCGTGTCCACGTGGTAGGTGCGCGCCAGGGCGCGCCACAGATCCGCCGCGGTGGCGAACCGCTGGTAGTCCGGGAGCAGGCGGTCGGAGAGCGTGGCGAGGATGTGGCCGCGGCACACCGCGTCGTCGCGCGCCCACTTCTTGGCCGCCGCCTGCGCCGCGGCGTCGTCGCCGGATCCGGCGTCGCCGCCGCTGTCGCCGGTGGGGCGCTCCTCGAAGAGCACGCGGGCGACGCCGAGGGTGTGGACGCGGAGGAGCACCGACTCCTTCCACCGCATGTAGCCGCAGGGGCTATCCAGCTGCTTGATCGGGACCAATGCCATCGATCAGAGGCTAAAGAATTGGGTTCTTGGTCCGGCGGTGATGTTCCTATTCATTCGAATTTTTGTGGATTTATTTCATGGCATCGGAGGAGGCCGGCCACGAAGACGGGACACGACGAGTCCTGGTTTCTAGCCTCAGCATGCGCAGCACCAGGTGAATGCTTCAGCAGGAAGTACATCTTTCGTCGCCAAAACAGGCGGGCATGCAGCTCACCTTCGTCGGTACGACAAGCGGCAAACATGGGGGGCATTTGTCGTCCTACTTGGATCTTGTTATCGTTGACTTCATGTTACCAACCATAAATGGTAAAAGTAAAACCCAATTGGCTCTGTTTGGATATGAATTATTTTTGAAGTTTTAGAAACACCTCATGGTTTTGTTGAAATATTTTTGTTTAGATATGAAGTATTTCACAATAAAATACTTTAGTTTTAGATGCCACTAATTTGGGTGCAACAAACTTTAAGCATTGTTTAGATGTTGTAGAAATCACAGTATCAAGGAAATGTAGTTTTAGATGCAGCACAACGGTTTAGGACAAAGAGGTCTAGAGTGGAGATTTACAACCCCAAAAAGACTACAATTTTAGCAATACCATGGCATCTAAAGTCCACCAACTTTCAAGGTGGTATTAAACCGACCAACTATAACTCTCTTTTTTTCCGACAAGCTATAACTCCTCATTTACTATATAGACTAACTTCGTAACGACTATAGACTTCCAACGGGTTGTGTATTACAACTTGGATTTGTGAGGGGCTCCAAGCCTTCGACGCAGAATTAGAAAAATGTGAGCTTTATAAGATATACCTCGAAGTTTGTGTGTTCTCTAAGTCATTACATTTCTGCACGTACTTATTGCATTTCTTGATATGTGCCTCACCTTTTCTAATATAGTTTGCTAGGTTAGTTTTCATTAGAGATAGAAAAGCTTTCGTGGTTTTTACAAATGGTTAGAGAAAACAATGCAAAACTCGGAAAAAACTATTGCCCTATTTCAATACCCCTTAGGCATCGTAGTCCATTCAAACTGTCCACTCAGCCGTTATAAAAGAAAAACAAAATATCGCTGAAATTTACATATAAATTTATTACTAAAATAATTCTATATCCTTGCAAGAATTTCACATGTGTTGCCTTGGGGGCGTGGGAGGAGGGGGATGGCGAACGGGGCGTGGGAGGAGTGAGGGGGACGTAAGAGTGACAGAGTGAGTTGCGTTGGCGGTTCACATGCATGTTTTCGGCCGGGTGACGACATAAAGTCACATGACTTAGGGCACTCACAGTGCAGACTCTACCATAGAGTCTAAACATATTTATTACCCACTTATTTATGGTATATTGCTGATGTGGAAGTATATTTAGTGAAGAGAGAGTCAAAAAACAAGACTTCAAATCTTATTTGGACTGCAAGTCTACAATATTGAGATAATAAATAAGTTTAGACTCTATGATAGAGTCTTGCATCGTGAGTGCCCTTAGGCAGACGGTGGATGGACGATGATGGAACGCGTGAAGGTGCACTTCGTGCTTCCAAAGTGAAACAACTTACAAAGCTTATCAAGCCACACCTCTTATATACTACCGTAATCACCTAAACTAAACTAAGGATAAGGAAACATTCTCTGCATTATTGCAAATTAAACGTCATTTTGACTGTTTTTCAAAGATTGACTTAACACGAGAAAGAATCTCTTGTACAAAAAATATCATAGAAATTACAATGCAATCTGTCACCACTTCAGTCGCCTTGCTTGGCCATCGGTTCTTCTTACACTTCGATCTATGGCGCCTGTGGGATGCTCGGAATGTTGCCATCTTCACAGAGACGGACCACTCGCGGGTTTGCAATGACTTCAACCTGAGAAATGGGGGTTTGTTTCGGCCTCCATGGTCCCTGATATATTTTCGCTCTGCATCAATGATGAGCCCAATTCTAACGCTAGCGATGGATCCTTGATATGTAATTGACTCTCGTAGTCCCTTTTAACAACATCCAGGCGGGGAATCTCTCCCCCTCAAAGTCAATTTTACGTTTTTTTTTGTATAATGGATGGCAAAAAGTCAAGATAACTTGTAACTTGGAATGGAGGGAATAATAGCTTCGATGGAAACATAAGATCATCTTTGAAGCAACGACAACATACAAACATGGACATGAACATGATATCCTTGGAGAAATGAAGTACCAGGCGACTACATATATATAATATACTCCCTTCGTTTGACTTTTAGCCCCAAGTTTAACCACTCATCTTATGAGTTTTGCTATGGTACACCTAAATGACGGTAGGCAGTTCATTTAATTAGATCCGACGGTTATAACCACTTATTACCTCGTAGGAGGTAATAGCTGGAATATTATTTATTCATTTATTTTTATTATATAAAATAAGATAAAGAAGGAAAGTTGTACATTAAAAGTATTTGTTTCAGATCTAATTGATACATGCATATTATGTTGAGCGTGGCAAATCTTTTTGCTTGGAACTTTTGGACGTGACAACTGTTTTTGATCCATCTAATTAACGTGTACCTTTTTATGCACATATACACTTTATTATGCACCTTCGTTGCATTGCCATCAAATTCAATGGTGTTATATACCACTGAACGATTTCGCAAAAAAATATATATACCACTGAACGAAAAAAAAAGTTTAAATATGTGTCAGACTGTCAGCTAGTTAAAATTCCATCGTGTCACTGGTCAAATTCCAAATACACGTACGTTACGTATCAAAAGTTTTTTTTTAATTAATGCCAATGATGACCGCCTGTTGCTTCCGTAAACGTGTGCAACGCCCCTGCTTCATTGCCTGGTACACACGAGAAGAAAGGAAAGCTACCTGTCTCTCCCATGATTAGGGGATTTGGGAGTTTTTTTCCTTTTCTGATTATTATTTATTCATTAGTTCATTTTATAAATTCAATAAACCAATGGTCCAGATTCATTGGAATTATTACCTCCTAGTAGGTAATTAGTGTACCGCAGCATTGGCCTCATCTTATTCAAAAAACTTGGGATAACATAGTCAAATTTAAGTCAATCTTAAATATTTTTCATTAATAAAGCATGTCATAACCAAAAAAGTAATGTTTTGCACAAATTTTTGAATAAAACGAGTGTTCAAACTTAAGATAAAAAAGTCAAATGAACTATAATTTGGAACATAAGGAGTACAAAGCAAAACCAATGATGGTACTGAATTAAGCCTAAAACTAGTAACTGCTAATTAATTAGACACGATACAAACATTCAAATCCACACCTTCATTCCTTTTAACATCGCAGTGCAGATGCTGCAATCACCGTGCACGATCAAGCTGTCATGTGGTTCTTGGCCTTGTGCCCGTGCTTTTACGCGGTCGTTCCACCGGTGTCCATGGTTTCCCGACCAGGCACGGAGCCCACCATGGCGTGGGAACCCACGTTCCTCCGGAAGCTTCTAGCACAACATCCGAACCACACCACTCTCCGAGAGTGAGACCAGGGGGTGATCCGTGGTGGTGGCCAGAGACTCCGCGTGGGCGGTCTGCTCCAGGAGCGACGACATCGAAGTGGAAGTCCATATTTGGAGTGTTATATGACATAGCAGCTTCATATTATCTTAATATTATGGGGCTGTCGGTGTAGATATTTATCATAGAACAATCTAAAATGTAGATATTTATCCTTTTTTTAACTGAAACTATGGCTGTCGGTATAGTGGATATTTATGTTAGGGGGCACATGTCATCTGTCTATGAGACCCCGTGACATATAAATTGAAGCATCCCACCTTGTAGTGCCATCCATCAAACTCAAATACGAGGAACCAATCGCCCACACCGCTAGTACTTGATAAGCTTATAAATTGAGAAGAGAAATTGTTATTTCTGGGAGAATCAATTAATGTATAGCAATAGATCGGCTATTGTGAAGATATGAAGCCACTAGATGTTAGCACCATGAAAATATTAGAACAGTGTTATTTCCCATCTAATTTGAAATCTATTGCTGATTGATGAACGGATGATCCCTGCGTTGTTGTTTACTTCGTAGCTGAGCGCTTTGATTCCCCTGTAACTTGAAATCGATTGCTCCAACGCCTGGCACCGTATTGACTTATGGATGAATGGTTAGCGAGATGCTCATAATTTCTGCGTTGTTTTGTGAATTAAAATTTTCCATTATATTTAGGGATGGTGTTTGAGTTGTCTTTGAGACTCTGACAGAAGAAAGGATGGTTCCCCACTCATATTGTTTGTCTGTAGGGCCTAGGAGGGTGTCAAGAGTGTTGGGAAGATCGCTATGCTGGATAGTCCTCAGGATGTGATGGAGGCGATGGAGAAGATGTGCCAGTTGCTGAATGTGTTGACGGGGAAAGGCGGCAGGGATCACAACCCATCTCTGCCTCCGCCCGTCGGATCTCTGCCTCGCCCGTTGCCGGCGTGGATCTACCAGCCCATGTTTCGTGTGCTTTCATCGCCCTTCACAAATACACCACTATTTTGAGTAGTTAAGGAGTTCTCTATGGAAGAGACCCGGAAAAGGAATCCATTTATGAAACACGTGCTGAACACACGAGCTAGACGGTTTGGACCACGAGATAGATAATAAATCATGTCATCAACTTCCCCTTGGGCACGCAATGTCCTAATCTACAGTTAGCATCATTTTAAAATATATTAGGCACTAGTAAATAAACCAGTTGCATGTGCAAATTGAACAAACACAATATGGATGAATATATTAGGGATGACTCACTTTACGCTCAAACCAAGATACAAATTCCTCCTTATGTATTTTATCAACACACCGAGGGTCGGTTTTCTTCATCTCAGCCTTATGGTCACTTTCCACAACAATTGAAAATGCATCCATTAGTTACATATATATTATAAACATTCATGAGTACCACAAAAAATCAAATTTAAAATATAGCTTACTTTATCCATCTTGTGACCTCGTCACAGTTGGTTAATATGTAATGCCTCATCCTCTGCAGGTCAATATCAGAAACATTTTCGAGAGTACATCCTTTCCTATTGTAGTCAAGGCTCCCAAATATACTTAGCCCAGATGGTGGTTCACTAGCAGCAGCACTTTCATGATGCTCTGGACGATTAAGCTTGGTACCAATATTATCAAAGAAGCGAGAGCAAAATGTGAGGCATTCCTCAGATATATAGCCCTCTGCAATTGAACCTTCAGGGCATGCTTTGGAACTAATGAATTCAAGGTCAGTTCAATTAAAATCTACTTTGTCAATCAAACTTTATCAACCGACGTTGCATTATTACATATGACTTGTTTTCATTCTGCAGAAGGTTAGCACCCAGAACTCCTCCAACCATCAGCAGCAAAAATCCCAGCATGTGTCGGGTTCAATGAACTTCTCCCAGCGCAGCTTTGAGATGGTAATCATTACGTACACTAATCTAGTCCTTCTATTGTATGATGCAATAGTTGTGTGTCGAATTATATTTTGGCATCCTATAGAGAGACAAAGAAACTGGTGAAGAGCCAAGTGATCATATTCTTTGGAAGGCCACTCACACAAAACATGGCAAATGGTCAAATTCGGCATCATTTCAAGTATATGTGAGTAAATCATTCATCAAATTTTTGTCATGGCTACTGGTTGTGTCAAGACATTCAACTCTAACAAATTATGTTATTTGATTTAGGAAAACGGGGCCTTAAAAATGGCTGAGATTGAGTCAGAACCTAATAGATAATCACTTCCGGCCGCTGAGGAGAACATGATTTTCCAGTCATGCTACAAAGAAACCACACAGATAAAATCATCCAATGTACACGGGCATGGATACATGGCTAAGTATCGAACTCGTAGAGATCTTATGAAAGAGAACCTTGAAGTACATGCACGTGCGGAAGCTGCAACCAAGCAGAAGAGAATTGCTTATGAAGTAGAGATTGAGAAGCTAAAAGAACAGCTTGCACACGAAGCTACAGAAAGCGAAAGGGAGAAGGAAGAAAATAGGAGAAAGATGCAAGAGGATCTGCAAAATGCAAAGAACAAAATGAGGCAGGAAGTGCTTAAGATGCTAGTGCAACACAAAGATGGAACTATGAATCAGGTAATATTTCAAAATACTTTTTTTTTATCATTCGCCCTTTTAATAAACTCATCATTTTGATGTTAATCTTTTACCTCAATATTTGTATGTGTAGAGTACACCGCAAAACAATGACAACATACAAATTGCACCAACCACACAAGAGGACGATGAGACTGATGTACATGCAAATAATGAGAATGAAGACGAATTACACTAGTTAATCACATTGTTGCTTTATGTTCCAAGTAATCTTGAGCTATGTACCTTAAACTCTAACTAAAACCGATTGAACAATGCAATGTTTGTAGACTATCCCAGGAAGCGTTGTCACTGTACAAAAAGACGCAGAACCACCTAATGCTCACGCCACTAGATCCGCTACTAATGTCAGCAAAAATCTCTTCAAAGAAAGCACTACAAATGTGGCAGCACCAAAGAAATTTGTCACTACACAACAGCTGATGAATAGGGTAACAACTACAATGTGTTATGAGCTAATTGGAAACTAAATTGTGCTCATTTTATCATGGCCCTTTTCTAGACGGACCTGAACTAACATAATCATGCCATGAGAAATAGATATGGTTTGGGTATAATTTTTTTGCCGTGTTCTTTAATATAGAGTGCACAAATCTGCCATTTATTTAACATTAGTGTGCATTTGTCTTTGATGTCAATGCATATGCTTATTAGACAACACGTCTAATGCAAGAAAGGTTGCATCTAAACAAAATATGTAAATAATTAGATAAAGAGTTAATTCCATATCACTATTTCTAGATACTAACTCTGATAGATGCACTCATGCATCGTTTGCTGAAAGTTGAATACATTTATCATACGTGCTGGAAACCGTAGCTTGTGCAGTTTTGATTGTGTGAATTATTCCATGTAGTAAATTATATTTTTTGTGATACTTGATAATACAAAGTTGTAGAGGGTTCAGGGATGTTTGTCATCGTGAAATTTCATGATTTTATACCTAGAGAATGTAGAGTTATGAATTTTACAAGTAGCCTTTCAGGTTTTGACCTTGCTCTGCACAGCAGTGGGGCTTTTTGATTTTAGACTTTGATAAATGCATAATCTGATTTTACAAATAACTAGAGAGATATAGATAATTTTATGGACTTTTCATACTAGTAAATTTTATAATTTTCCGTTTCTAGAACTCTAGTTATGATTTCTTTAAATAACTGTACTGTTGTTGCCTTAAAAATTAAGATACTTTGATAGCAAAATGGTTGTATGCATATTATTTTTCTCAATTTTTAGTTCTACTTTTGCTTGGTTGAATTGACAAAACGCTCTCCATAGTTTTGATGAATTCTTCTTTTCTTATTAATTACCACCATGCTGTATCTTCACATTTTGTGCATGACATAGTAAACCTAATATTTGTCTAATACCCCAATCTTGTTCTTTTGATCAGTAGGTGGACAAGGTTTGAGTGGGTGGCTCATAATTAAGGAGGACATAGCTGAGGTGATGACATGTTGCTCCATGGGAAACCTTGAGGTGTTGCATACTCCCTCTGTCCTATAATACAAAGCATTCTGGCTATTCTCAGACAAAATAAGAGAGATGATAATAGACACATGTACCCCTCACTTAACTTCCTAATCAGTCGAAATCTGATTCTGTTCCCATGATTAAACGGTGCAATTTTAGTTTCTTTATACAAATTATAGGAAGGGTGTAATCACAGATTTCTATTGAAGGAAATAATATCCTTTTTGTTCCCCGGGTGTATTATATTCGAGGACATCATTCAAATGCCAGAATGCTCTTTATTTCAGGACGGACGGAGTAGATGCTAGGAAGTCTTCTACTGCTGCAAGTTTTGAAAAGTTGTGAATTATGAGTAAACTGTACACTCCTTTATAATTTTAGTTACTATTTCAAAAGTTGTGAATGACTTTAGCTACTATTTCAATGTTTTGTCAACTTATTGAATGATTAGTTATAATTAATATATGTGAGTGTAATTGCTTTTGATATAGTTTTATTGTATTTTTGCAATGATGATAATTCAATTGCTACCGGCGTTGCAATACAAACTATCACAACGAGCTGCTATGTGTGTCAATAAGATTATATGGCAATGAACTTGTTTGCGTGGCAATATGATATATGACAATGAATAAAATTGCATTGCATATGGTACTATTGCCACGACATGACTACCGTGGCAACAACATATGATCTCTCGCAATGAATGAAGTTGCATGGCAAATGATACTTTTGCCATGGCACAACGATCGTGGCAATAACGTATGGTCTCTTGCAATGAACAAAACTGCATGGCAAAAGATGCTCTTGCAACTACAGACTATTGCAACGACATTGATCGTTGCATGTACCATCTCTTGCGACGAGGATTTTCGTGGCAAGTGCTAATATTGCCATGACCATGAATGTTGCGACAATGTCCTATTGACATGCTTGGCAATAGACATCTATGGTTGAAAGAAACCCTAACACTTGCAACGCCAAACTAACAATTATTGCAACAACTTAATGCAACGAGACTTTTTGCAACCATTGGAAATGAACGCAATTTGGTGGCAACATCTACCTTTTGCAACCAAATTGGGCCTATTGCAATGAATTTTCATCATTGCACAAGGGTTAGAAATTAGAAGGGGTCTTGAGCCATCGACTGCAGAGGGGCAATGTCAGAGTTCTAGAAGCTATCATCCCTGTCATCAAGATTAGAAGAGAAAATTTCTTTGAAGTAAGCATTATCAACATCAGCTAACTGATCCTGTGTAGTGGCATATGAACCATCATCTTTGATAAAATGAGTTATAGTATTTCTCCTAGAGCGTTTGATAATGCTCTGATGGAAGTATCTTGTATTCCTGTCTCCTGCCACAGCCCAGTTTTTCTTGTACCTTTGCTTGTGGTAAGCCTCCTCCCTAGATAGTAAATTCTCATGTTGATTTATGAGAAGTTCCTACAAACTTTGATTTTTCTCACCTGGAGGTTTGCTCTGAAGCTCAAGGAGCTTGGTTCAATTTGATTTAGAGCCTCTTTGTTTTTTGGTTTGGTTTTCTGCCACCTGCATAAATCTTTTGCCAAGTAGAATGTTTTTAATTCAAAGGGCCGAGAAGAAGATTTCGTCCAGCTCCTTTTAGCTACCTGCGCATAGTCATCTGTCAAAAGCCACCAATTTTAAAATCTAAAAGGCTTTGAATTTTTCCTTCTGGAAGAATTAAGCACAGCTAAAATAGGACAATGATCACCCTTGAGCATAGGTAAATGGTAAACAATAGTATTAGGAAACTGTGTACACCAATCAACATTTGCTAGGAACCTGTCAAGACGCTCATAGCTGGGATTAGAGTGGAAGCGCTTATTAGTCCAAGTGTAAGCAGGGCCATGAAAACCAAGATCAAACAAACCACAATCCTTAACAAGACAACAGAAATTAGATATTTTTCTACAACTAGCTGACTTAGGGCCTAACTTCTTAGATACATGCATGATATCATTGAAGTCACCCATACAAATAAAAGATAGGTTCTGATGCATCATAATAAAATCACGAGTACTCTTCCATATCCATTTAGTCTTGTTGTGGTGAGGATCTCCATAGATGCAAAGAAGACCAAAATTTTTGGAAGCTAGCTTATTGAAACAAGTTGCAAATATGAAGTAAGGACTAGAATCAGCAATAGCAACTTCAACTTCATCTCTAGCAAGAAGCCATAATCCTTCAGAGAGACCATCCGCTGAAGCAATGTGGGCACTATCAAGGTTGAACCTATTGACTAGCTGCTTAGAAGTAATTTTAGAGGTTTTTGTTTCAAAGAGGAATATTACCTACGCATTAGTGGAGCTGATTAGCCACACGAGATGGCGCATCTTGGAACTGTCAAGCCTCTCGCCTAGCCTGCGCCTTGGCAGTTCCACGATAGGAGACTCATGGCATCTGTGGCGCCTTCTGGGTTAGCGCCAAAGCCCTTTCAGAAGCTTGAAGTACTCGGAGGGGACCTAAATCTCAATCCCGAAAGGCAGCAGCAGAGCGCCGACGGACCCAGGTGGGCGGCAACCGAACCTGAGGCAGATGTGAGGCCGCGTTGGGGGCCGTCATCCGCCGCATGACGGCGACACCGAGGACGAACAGCCCAACAAGCACCCAAATGCGGCGGGTACCCAGACCTCGCTATGTTGCTGTGTTGTGGCAGTGACCGGAAGGCGACGCAGCGGATGGGCGGCTAGGACGTTGCTGCTGAGTTTCAACGGGAACCGTCAAGCACATAGAAGACGACGACGCAGCAGAGCGTGAGGAGGACGTGGAGGCAAAGTGGAAGGGCGAGCGGATGGAGATAAGAGCAATGGTTGCAGATTGGGAAAACTGGAAGGCTGGATAGATCAACAACAAAGATAGTGAGAACTTGATGAATCTGTTGGAGAAATTGAGAGAGAAATGGATACACAGAGGATTTGGTGGAAAAAGGACGAAATGGGAAGAAATCGCATGCAGCCTGCTATATCCAAAGATTTACGGACAGGAGATAGTCTTAGGGTGAATCAACCTGATGAATCAATAGATCGGAGTAGCAGCTAACGATTTTGGATAAGAAAAAATTTGGGAAGAATCTGAATTCAGATGAGGAAATCGAAATGGAAGGAAGGAAAGCTACAGTGGCAAGGTTGCCAGCATCCACCCACTTCGAGACCTCTATCACGAGCGAGAGATGAAATCAGACAAAAATGATTGGGTGAATCGATAGATCAGAAAAGCAGCTACTAAATTGAGAGATTGGAGGAGAAACTAGAATCAGTTCAGGAGAGATCGAGAGGGGATAGAGGAGATCAGCTATAGGAGCACAGGTGCCGCCATACCGCCCAAAAGGTTCTCGCATAGACTCTGGTTGCTTGTAGTTAGCATCAGACACCACCGGTCGTCTAGGCACCCTCGACAGAGACCAGGAGGATTCTTTTTCCAGCAGGAAGCGTTGGTATTTTGCTTTCCAGTTCGGACCACCATTTCTCCAGAGGAAGAAGAAGACCTTGAAGGCATCGCACGAATACAATTGGAGCAAAGCAATGAAAAGGCCAACCTTTCTAGAGGCAACAACAAAACGAAAGGTGCGATCTCCCACCTGGGAGACGAAGAAATGGGCAACTTTACCCCCAAGAGCCACATGAAGCAAAGACCCAACCGAATGGATGGAAAAGCTTGTATTTGCAACGGCCGAAGGCCCCAACAAGAATAAACGAGTAGCGATCAAAGGAGTGGTGAGTGACTAGAGTGCCAAAGCGATGCCTGATGCGCTCTTGGGTGGCAAGACCAGCAGACAGCGAGAGCCCTGGTAGTTCCATGAGCACAGAGAGGAGAGGGGGGTCGATAGGAGTGACACACCTTACTCGGGAAGAGGAAGCATTGGCCCGCCACCGATTGTCGAGCAGAGCTCGGCCAGCCCAGCCAAGCCTCCCATGGCGTGGTCGGGGTTCTTCAGCTGAGGGCCCCCATCAGCCATGGGTCAGACTCCGTCATTGCTCAGGAGGCTCATCGGCGACTGCCGACGTCGTCCATGGCGGAGCCCGCCCCTGGGCCACGGCTATGGCGTGGAGCTTCACGCGGCGCGGCGGCGGCGTTCGACCGTTGCCGGCTGTAAGCAAATACTGGAGGCAGCAGCCCGCTGGAATGGGAAATGCACGTATGTAGTTTGTGTTGTTTTGTTTGTAACAGTACTACTTACGGCCACCAACGGCGCACAGCGTCGGGCCCTACCCGTCGCCACCGTGGGTCCACCACGGACTCGACCACCATCTCGGCGCTGCTCCCAGGACCGCCGGGGGGGGGGGGCGGCACCATGGCACAGTCCCTCCGTGCTGTGGCTCGCCACGCCGGCAAGCAGCTGCTCCATCCCGCGGCTCGCTGCACCAGGAAGCAACGCCAGCCGCGGCGGAGGCCGCGTTGGGGGCTTGGAGGTCCTCCGCCCCCATACTGCCTACTGAACATCTCAGCGCAGCTCCCTCCACTATCATCCAGCCTCGCAGAATCTCCCACGCGCGGCACGACAACCCATGACCGCGGTAGCCTCGATCCCACGAGCAATCCGCTCGCCGGAGGCGCTGGACCTGCGTGCCATGCGACTGTAGAGCCAAGGCCGTCACGTGAGCAGCAGTGGCTACCTGGTCACTGGGGATGATCTACACCATCTCGGCGACCTTTGTGTGGATGTAATTCTATTTTGCAGGCATAGTTAGTTAGTTGGTGTGTTGAGGCGGAGTTGTCCCCCTCCTTGTGTACTCTTGCTTTTTTGTGTTTTTGTTTTCCTGTCTCTGGGGTTTTGTCGGTAATCTCTGGATTACCTGTGAGACCTTTGTAATCGTGCTTTGGCCACTCTTTTGGCCCTTCCTCTTAATGAAAAACGGGTAAAAGACCCGATCGTGAAAAAAAGTGAGCAGCAGTGCTAGATACTGGGAAGATATCGATGACCACTGAATGTTCAGCTAATGAAAAACAATGATTGCAAGCCTGCGTCCAGTCATCGGCTCGTGCAACTGCATACTGAATGTAATGCTGATTTTGGATGTTCGGCATACAAGTTAGTTGAAGAATGCTCAACACTGAATGCTACTGGGACTCTGAACTGAAACGCAGACAAAAAAAGAAAAAGGAAAACTCCGCCAGCATTGTTGAATGTCTGAATACCAAGATATACTTACTGAACATTGTCAGTGTTGGAAGCTGCAGTAAGAAAATGGACTGAAAACATAGCGAGGTGAACAGAGAGTCAGACAAGCAGCTCCAGGCTCCAGCTGCCCATCCCATGGTGTCGATGGCTTGAACAAACTAGCGGGTGAATAATGCACTTGTTTCTGCTGCGCTCGTACAGTTTCTGTGAAATTAGTGTAATTAGTCGTACAGCAAGAGATGAAAATTTGTGTGAAATACTGACAGGGACTGAGATGATGTCTGATATGTGTTTACAACTAAAGATGTTGATTTCGAGAACGTGGACGAGAGATCTCTGCTATTGAACGAGAGTTCCAAATGGCAACTTTTTCTAAGCTTTAGTAGCAACATTGGTTCTGTAAATCTGCATGAACAGGGATGGTGGTGGAATACCGAAGGATTATATTGACAAAATACCGAAGAACCGCAAGGCTCGGTGTCCGCATAACCATTCTGTGCCGTTCGTGTGGGCAGCCGCTGTAGGCCCTAGGCCGTCGGACGAGCAAATGTTCACATACTGAAGACTAATACTGATGACTACTATACTGAAAACTGACAGAGACTGAGAGATACTGAAAAATGAGAATGAACTAACGAGTACTAACGACATATTGAGAGATACTGAATATGACATACACTTGAGAGATACTGAAAAATGAGATGATACAAGGTTATCAACATAGTCAATCTCTAATTTCTAATGATACATATAATTAATTCCGCAAGCATCCTCTGTGCATGGAAGAGGGATTCAGACTAGTTGGATTTGGATCAGACAGCGAAGAGATGCAACGGCCAACGGGCACTTGCCGCTTGGGCAGGGAAGATGTAGCACTACTTTTGTAGAAATAGAAATTCACCAAACTCAATGCAATGGTACTCGTTTGATCATTGAGCCCAGCTTCAAGCATATTATCAGTTTCAAACACCAAACTTAATCTGCAGCGTACAAAAGCTTGGCAACTGACCAAAGACAACAGTTTCCATGATACAGTACCTACAACTCCCATCTCCATCTTTCACAGCAGAATGTCATGTCATTGGTAATTCCACCAAGACACCGTGAAGATACATGGTAAGTACCAGAACCTAATCATTTACCTTAACGGCGACAGTGGCGATGCCCAGTCGTCTTCCTATCGAGCTCCTGCTGCTCCACGCAGGCCGCCTCAGCCCCAGCCTCAGCCAGGCGTTCCTTTTCGTCCTCCAGCTGAATGCGGTCCTCTTCCCTGAGCAGAGCATATCTCCAGATCCTGGCCATGCTCATCTCGCCGCCGAACCTGATCACCGTGGCCATGTCCGCCGGGAGCTTGCCGCAGATCCTGAAGGCCATTTCATAGTCGTTGGGCGGAGGGTCTCTGGTGGCGACCAGAGCCTCCGCGTGCGCGAGCTGCTCCAGGAACGAGGACGACGAGGCGCCCTCCTCCTCCTCGAACCGGAAGCCGTGGAGGAACCTCTCGTACTGCCTCGAGTAAAAGTCGGACGGCACGTCGACGTCGTAGGTGCGCGCCACGGCCTGCCACACCGCCCTGCCGGTGCCGTGCCGGGCGTAGTCCGGGAAGATGCGGTCGGAGAGCGCGTAGAGGATGTGGCCACGGCACACCGCGTTGTCGCGCGCCCACTTCTTGGCCGCCGCGCTGCCGCTAGCGCTCTCGGCCGGTGCTGGAGCCGGAGGGTCGTCGGAGAGGACGTGGGCGACGCCGACGCTGTGGAGGCGCAGGAGCACCGACTCCTTCCACCGCAGGTAGCCGTTGGCGCCGTCCAGCGGCTTGATGGGGAGCGTGGCCATGGACGATGAAAGCACCTGACGGACGGAAAGACCAAGTGACCAACACAGCACACGATTAGTCGAGAATGCATTGGACAGCGATGAACAGACGAAAATGCATTGGACAGAGTCACAGATGGTGTTTGGATTTGGAAACGAGGGAGAAAAAGAGGATGTTGCAGATCAGTGGCGGCGAAGGCGAACCTTTTGCTCGATCGATGGCGATCAGGTTCTTCTCTTTTTGGGTTCTTGGCACTTGGCAAGCAGCAGGGGAAGCAGGATATGCAGTGGGGGTAGTAAAGCAAAGGCAGCAACGGATAGCTAGCTAGCTCTGTCCCGACTCCCGATGATTCCTAACGGTTGGATTTTGAAAGAGAGGTTTGCGAAGGCCCGTCAAAGTGTGCTACGGTTGGGCTGGACCTGTATGATATGGGCATCCAGAGGCCCACTACCATGGCTTGTAAGCCCAAAGGCTCTCATGGATTTCATCATTCCTCAGAACTTCAAATGGCCTCAGCATTTACGTTATGTAAGCTTTCATAAAAAAAAAATATGTTACGTAAGCCCAAATACAATAGCAATAATCTTTCATCATCATCTCTTCCTAACATCATGACAGCGTCCTCTTCTGCGGTCTCCACCTTATGGAGTTTGGCTTTGGTGCTCGATGACGATTGGGATGCGGCTTCGAGGCGGTGACGAGATGGATCTTTGAAGGCTTCGAGTTAGATGAACAGGGAGTTTTGAACTTTTTTGTAATTTTTCTTTTCTTTGAGGTTCTGTACGTAAAACGGCCGGTGTAATACGCTAAGATCAATACATGTTCCTTCCAAAAAAAAAAACATCATGACGGCGCCGTCGAACAAAATTTGTGGAACATGTCTACAAGTTGATCTGGTCAGTGTACATTGATCTTTTCCTGCAAAATAAGAGGAAATAATAGCTGTTTTACTACACTACAAAAGTAATGCAGGTTCATTAACATGATCTTCATGAGTTTAGATACTTTTACTGAAGAATATTGTTATGAAGTCTATGGAAGTAAATTGCTCTGCCAGTGTCCAAAACACGGTGTGTCATATGACAAGAGGGTATTGTAATTCATATACAGATCGAGGCAGGTGTGGTGGCTGCCCACCTCCCTCAGGCCTTGTTCGTTTCGGCCGGAATGTCCCAGAATCTAGCATGTTCCACCTGGATCAAACATGCCTATTTTGAAGTCGGACCGGATATGAAATGGCTGTTCGGTTAGAAACGGCCTGGAACAAAAACGGATCAATCCGGGCCTTTTTTCCTGCTCTTTGGCCTGGAACAGAGACTAGCCTCCCTAGGTACGGAACAAAATCAGGCCTGGAATGAGTGACCACTCTATCTGGGCCTGAAACGTTTCCAGGCCGAGAATAAAACCGAAGCAAACGAACAAAGCCTCAGGCAGATACAACTACCTTGTTTTTGTTTTATGTTGTGGGTCAATGCAATGTACTACGAAGTTGAGAACCGAAGAAGAAGAAGAAGATAGCATCAAAAAGTTGAATTGCGTTTTCATTTGGTGCCTATATATAGGGGTTCTCGTTTTGTCCCTCTAGTAATCTATAAACATTAGATGATTATGCATATAAGTGACTTTACCTACGGACCATCTCTACTTATATATCTAGATGGAACTCGCGTATGCATGAACCAATTCAGTTCATAGGGCTAGTGTGCGCTCGTGTATGTGAGCATTGCGTCTGTAACTAGGTCGCAAAAAAACTAAACATTGATTTCCTAAAAAAAAAAAAAAAAACTAAATGGTAAATCACTAACTCTTGAGCTCAGGAGGTTAAAGTACTGTCTAAAGTACACCCAATCCCACAAACACCTTTATTAGATCACATACGTGAGTTAAAGTGGTCTAAAGTTTTAGTCCTCAACTTTAGCCAACTAAACTTTAGATTAGAGAATCTAAACAACCATTAAAGCTAATGGTCTCTTTTTTTAACAGGCTAAGTGTCTCTTATAAACATGATATTCTAGTAGTTTCAAAAATGCCATATATTATGGTATTTTGAAGGAACAGGAGGGGCTCGCGCCCCTAATGGAATTTTATTGAAAAAAGTTTGTACAGTAATTACAAGCTCCACAAGGGAGAATTAGGAAACAAAAAAAGTTACAAAGAAGATGGTAAAATTTACACAAAGGCTTCTAGCCATGAAACCATTTGAGGTTGCACATCTACTTTTGCTCGAAGGATAACCAGAGCAAACTATTTTCTGAAGATAAGCTTGCACCTTTGAAGGGATATATATTATGGTATTGAGCCCCACAGAATGTTCCGATGCTACAAACTTTTGTTGTTAAGGTGTGGCATATGTTAGAGATCTAATTTTGAGTGTAAAAAGTCCTTGCTACTAAGCTTGTGGTTTATTTGTGATCGTTTAGAGCTCATTTATAATATGTAGAGACTCATTCCTCATTGTAACCACCACAGGGAAAGAACTAAAAACCTCCCCCCTTCCACTTTTCATATAAATGGGCAAGGAGAGAGGACCCTTGGCATATTGCTTGTTCTCTCTCTCTCTCTCTCTCTCTCTCTCTCTCTCTCTCTCTCCCTCTTGTTCTCCTTTTATCCCCATCTCTCTATTTGGCTCATAGCCAACAATTGCTAAAACAACCGCCATTTTGGGCCCTTTTTTCTAAACTACTTTGGCATGTCTATAAACTCTAAAACTGTTTTTCTTAATACTACACATCCAACCAAAACCTTCTTTTATCTCTGTAGCTAGTGGTGAGTGATGGTAAAGGATTTAACATAGTCTCCATAGGATTTAACACTGTCAAAGTATCACTCGAGAGTTGGTACTCATAACACTGTTAGATTTAAAGATGTTAAAAGAATTTAAGATTAAAAGAACATATGTATACTCTAAGGAACAAACTTCATTTCAATGTAAAGGAGGCTTTAATACCTAATCTTAAAGAAGTGATTCTATATCATGTACTGTTGGGGTAGATGGGCGAGACAACAACAAAGTGGAGGGGGACAGTCGGGGGCCAAAAAAGGACACACCATGCAATCCAATGGATGTCAGCTCCGAGGCTCAATGAGAGCATTATTGCATGGCGAGGGTGCAGATCAATAGAGGACAACACAACGTCTGCAAAGTATAGTATCGTTCGACGCCCGTGTCAATTCTCCGTACATGTTCACCGTAAAGATATGGACGTAGCGTTCCTCAAACATATGAGGATGGTAGGGGTAGTGGTCGTTGCGGTCTTCGCTCGTCTAGATTTTGATGACCTCGCAGAACTTCTCAACGCATCTGCAACATCATTAGGGTTGTCTGGCAGGGCTACTTTGCCACCTACTTCATCACCTCCCAAATGTTGCTACAAATAACGAACTCAATCTGACAGAAACTAAAATTCACCATTCCTCTAACAAAGAGAACTCAAACACCAAAACAAATTTGACGAAAAGTGAAAGTCATAGAACTAAAGCAGAATTTATTAGCAACTCGTTATAGAGCACTCAATTTCAACTACGAATTGGCCAACACTGGGCGCTTGATGTGCAATAATAGAATTTATTAGCAACTCGCTATAGAGAACTCAATTTCAACTGACAAACTAACCAACACAGGGCACTCGATGGGGAACAATAGAATTTATTAGCAACTCGATACAGAGCACTCAGTTTCAACTAATAGACTGACCAACACTTGGCACTCGATAAGGAAGAGCAACCTCTTAAACAAAAGGGATTGGGAGAGGGACTAGAGAGACCCGCGCGACCCATGGCGTGACCTGCCGGCACCGCCATCGATAGTGATCGAAGCGTCAGGTGGTCGGGTGATGTCGAGGGTGGCGGGGCTCTGGTGGGCGCTTGGGTTGGCCAGGAGATGAGGACTATAGATAGACATTGGGCCATGCCATCTGGGCCCGTTGGGCTGTGCTGGCCCGGCACTGCACCGGGTAGTGCCTCTGCCGTGCGCGTGCCTGGCCCTACGGCCCAAGGCACGGCCTATGGGCCCTTTTTCTAGGCCGTGCTGCCCGTTGGGCACGATCATTTTCACGGGGCCGTACCGGCCCATGGCCCGGCAACTACACCTCTCTATTTTCACAAGTGTTTCAAATTTTTCATCATTTTCATCGAATTTCATAAGCCCATGTTCATCAAATTTCAGAGTGTTCAACAGACAATAGTTCATTTTCATCATTCTTAGATTCTCACAAGTCACAAGTCACAACTCAGAACATGAAAATGAATAAGCATGAAGTTGAATAAGAGATGAACCAGAAGGTCTAGAAACCAAACCAGAACATGAAAACACAAGAGAATGAATAAGAGATAATATATTATCAAAATGAGTTGTTTTGTGCAATGGTGCCGCATTAAAACCCTTTCTATGTAAAACTCACCCTTGTGAGAAACCCTAGAAAGGGAAAAAGTGTGCAGCCAGCTCCAAAAAGATTCAAGTTTAAGTTCTATCCTTACAATAGCCATCATCAGTGGCAAGGCAAACTAGAAAGTCCTAGTGACTTAGTGTTTGTGAGTTCATTTTCACTCCACACACCTCACAGACTCTCACTCTCTCATTTAGTCACAATCTCCAGCTCCAGGACTCCAGACTTGCACCAAAAGACCAAAAGTGGCTACATTAAGATGAAGAGATTTAGTTCTTTTGCCATCAATCAAAACAAGATGAAGGCAGTGAGAGTGTGAGTTAGCTACTTTTTGCATTTCTTAGCGCAATTACCAAAACTAGACTTAGAGCCTAATCCTGATAACAGCGTCAGAAACGCTAAATGGCTTTACTCGACATAATTACTAGAAACTGGTTCTAGCAACTACGCAAGTGTTGCCAAGAGATAGATCACATCCTATTAAAATAAATATCCATAAGCACACGGATCTATCATTGCAGCATTTCACCCAGAAGTATTCAGGGTATCGTTATTTATAATTTCCCAAAGGAAGGCATGGGGTAGTTAAGTAATCTAGCATGGGTATGAATGCAATATCTAGCATGAGGAGAAATCGACCAATGTGCTATACAGGGGTAAGCATACGGTAGTTTGGATAGTGGACACACACTTAGAGCAACCTCAAAGGAATAAAGATAAAATAAAGAATAAAGAATAATCTACGTGGAGCAGGCAGGTCCTATATAGTCAATGCTAGAACAGCTAATTCCACATGTTATACAAGTCAAGACTCGACTATAGACTAGGAATATGGGGAGACCGCGGCAACGGGTGCACGGTCGATGGCGGCATTTACGAACTCCTACACAACATGCGGACGTGGGGATTACAAGGACGACAGACAGGCATCACCACTGCCGCCTACCACCTCAACCGTGGCATGCCGACATATCCAAAGGTTCCCTCGCACCCGGACACCACGTCCGCATACTAAGGAGCTACCTACGTCCCCCCAAGACTCCCACCCTACGGATGGACGAGCTAGAACATAGGCAAGCTCGAAGGCACATCGAACCGCTATTCCTCTCCTACAATCTAATCTAAACAAGTAAAACATATGAACGATGAAGAACTGTGTAGAACACGATGAGCAACTCTCACAAGAACTATGGCCTAGTTCTTGATCATCGAATATATCGTGTACTAGACTATACTCTAGTTCATATGCAAGACTATATAAATGTAATGAGAACATGACTAAGGAAGAACGCTCCATAGATTTATACCAAAGATGTAGCTTTTCCTCCTGGAGACAAGCTCTCCAAGTAGCTTTGCCTAGCTCTAAATGACTAACACTAATGCTAAAGAACAAGTGTGAGGTGTAGAGATGGCTCCAAATGGTGTGTGTGAAGGTGGGGGGCCTCTCCTCTTCTTAAATAGGGCGCTAGAGGCGGTTCGGGGGTAGTATGGTCAAAACCACCAGCGGAACCGTCCTTCTTCAGATGGCAGGAGGCAACCGCCTTTGGCCGGGCCCACAGGTCGGTCTGGGCGGCGCGCGCGCGCCCCAGGCGCGCCCGCGCCTGGGTGGAGCCGCCCCCTGACCGACTTTGGCCAGTGGGCCCGTGCCACCTCCTGGGCCGCATCCATGCTGGTGTTTCTGGCCCATGTGGCCTCCAGATGGCTGTTGACACTTCTTAGCATAAGCAGATAAATCTGCAAGTGCACGGAGTACGATGTAGCTTTCACTCGGGAGTATTCCAGAGTATCGATTTCCACGGGGAACGTGAAGTGTACTAGAGAATCAAGGCCGTCCAAGGATAAAGGTAAGAAAAGAAAGATATATATGTTTTTGGTGGGTAGAGAGGAACCTTCTAGAGTTTTCTAAGTTGGTTGGGTGATCAAAATCAGGCTTACTACACTCTACTTACTATGGAGCAACAGTACCTTTCCGACTCTCGAAAGAGATTGGGAAAAAGTAGTCGGGGGAAGGCTGCCAAAAAGCTCTATGAAACACCAACCCGAACGTGGTGGAATACAAAGGCCTAACAGAGCTGTCACCTCTGGGGCTACCACAACTATCCGTGGGATTGGGCGCAAACTCAGGTAAACTATAGCCTAGACACCACGTCTACACTAGCGTTTACTACTCTAATTACCTCGAGAATAACTAGAGCACTCAAATACAAGCGGAGTTCGAGTAAATAGAATAAAGTAAGAATTAAATAAAGAACTAAACTTAGAAATAATAATTGTAGAACCTGGAGAGTAGCTGGAAGACGAACTAGATGCTGCAAAAGTACAATGTTGAGGAAGATCCGACAGATCTGGCTCCTCCTCAGCTCTCTCCTCCTCTCTCTCTCTCTTCCTATTTTCTAGATACAACTAGACGAACTAGAACTAGAACTAGATGAACTAGAACTAGAACTAGATGAACTAGAGGGACCCTCTTCTAATTAGATGAAGACTTGAAACCCTAGCTTTGATCTTGTAGAAGAGATATGATGGGAAAACCCTAGGGGGGCGCCCTCCTAATATAGGCCTAGGTGGAGTAGCCCCTAAGGAATCGCCATGTCATCGATCCACGTGAAGTGCCATGTCATCAATCCAGGAGATTGATTCTCATTGGCCAGAAGAAGGGGGTGGCGCCCAAAAGAGGGGGGCGACCTCCCATCCCCTATGACATGTGGGGCCTCCTCCTTTGTCTTTATGTAAATATGACGTGTGGGCCTTCCCCGCTTTGTCTCTATGTAAATATGACATGTGGACCCTTTTTGGCTCTTTTTACGATAACCCCCGCGAAATAGATATTCACCAAAACTCGTGGAAATTTGTCAGTTAAACCCCTAAGTCTATGGTGATATTGCAATTATGCCCTTTTTAGCTATTTGTTGACGATTAAAAATAGGAGTTAACAACCGTCAACAAACTCCCCCAAGTTTAACCTTTGCTCGTCCCTGAGCAAAGCTAAACTCAGTAAAGGATCAGGAGTTGCTACAATGCTTTCACACCTCAAAAGTACACATGCGTTCAAACAAGAACTCTCTTCCGGATTAGAGTGGACTATTCTGACTTCAAACTTACCCATATTACCTTCCACCATGGGGCTTGTAGCCTTCACTTGGGTCTTGAGCGGTTGAAGACGAACGGTCAAGTCAAGCACTATGTCTCTAGCTCTTTGCTCAACCTTCATTCCGGAGTTTTTCAAGATTTTCAAATAAAACTCGAGAGATTCCTATGTATGACCCTCTCAAGTCTCTCCTTTGTGGTATTTCGGATCCTTACCAAGGCATTGATGGTGTATGCCTTCTCTCTTCTCTCAAGATATGTGGTATTTTTGGCATAAGGCAGATTAACATTATGCCTTCACTCTCTCACCCTACCTCTAATAGGCTTATGTGGAGTTTGTAGGTGAGAGTTTATACATATGTTGCATAGTCAAACCATGGATCCGAAGAAACTGGACATACAATCAAATCAAGATGTGCATGTGTGCGGTCCTATATATGGGTTAAGTGGATATATGGTGGTAGTGGAAAATGGTGATGATAGATATAAGAAGAAATGAAGGGGTAAAGACATGATAATGGTGAACACCTAATTCTACTTTTTGCTCCTTGAAGAAATTTATACCTCCCTTGAATTTGAACCATGAAGAACTTGGATAGAACTTGGGCAAATGAAAAATCTCGCATATGATGGGACATTCCTTCTTGCTCTTCTCTTCTCTTCTTCTTCTTCTCTTTTTTTTCTTTTTTTCTTTTTTTTCTTCTCTTTTTTTTTCTTTCTTCTTTTTTTTCTCGATGAAGCACCTAGGTCTCTTCCTTGAAAACATTGACGGAAGTAGCAGCAAACGAATACTTGGAGCTTTATTGGATAACAAAAGGGCTAGCAAAGTGGATGAAGGGATATTTTGATGCTCACTCCCAAGTGTAGGAGTAGAACAATTTTAGGATGTGTCTAAATGAATGAATATGGTGGCGCATACTTCCGGGGTAGAAGTAGCGAGGGTGCATGGTGTACGTGTGTGATCGATTTTAAGCGTATGACGAGTTTCTAAGGGTCAACACAATCGACCACACTCAAAGCATAAGTAAGTATAAGTGGACTTCCTAGTCTAGCAAGCATGTATATATGGCTGTGGTAGGAATTCAAACTCTCATCATACAGAACTCATCATGCAACGGTTTAAATTTTCAAAAGATAAATTCTCCGAACTCTAGTATCACTTAGAACAAGATAAACAAGCGGCTCGGACCTTCCCATATCATACCCGTCAACTACCTAGACTTAGATCAAGCATTCGCTACCCACAAGTTTCAGGTTCAGAGCAAATCTTAGATCAAAACAGTGTGTCCAAAACTTGGGAGAGTTCTAGGTTGAAAACAGGCACTTGAAAGGAATTACGGCAGAGCAACTATTCATCATATCCATCAGAGTTTTTATTCTAGGGATTTATTCTAGCAGGCAAACACCTTGTACACTCTCCTTTTATTTAGCAAACTTAGACATTATATAGAACTAAATATATGAAACAAGCAAATTAAAATATAAAAGAAGTGAACAAGAAATACTTAGCTAGATACACGGGGGTGCTCTCCCCCAAGCTGGATGTTGGCATAATCTCTCACTCTTGTGATTTGCATGTACGACTTCCAAATCCTGCACAGCTCAAATAGACAACAAAACTTGTGGAACTGATTAAGTGTTAGGCCTTAGTTGTCTAGAGCTGTATGGTGGGGTTTTTAAATTGGATCTTTAAATTGCAAAAATTCAATTACATCAATTTCTTCTATGTTTTCAGGTTCAAGAAAAACTTTCAAACGTTGACCATTTACCTTGAATATGTTACCTGAATCATCCTGAAGTGTGATAGCACCATGAGATGCGACTTCAATCACCTTGAATGGTCCTTCCCATTTGCTTCTAAGTTTTCCATGACCAAAAAGCCTTATTCTTGAGTTGAATAATAGAACCTTGTCTCCAGGCTTGAACTCCTTGTGCTTGATTCTCTTGTCATGCCATCTTTTGGTTCTCTCTTTGTAAATCTTGGAGCCGTGATAAGCCTTTTCTCTCCACTCCTCCGGCTCGATATTTGCATCGATGATTCTTGCCGGCTAGATGGAGATCCATGTTCCATTTCTTGATTGCCCGGTGAGCTCGAATTCCAATTCAACGGGCAAATGGCAGGTCTTCCCATATACTAGCTGATAAGGTGACATGCCTATAGGTGTTTTGTATGCAGTTCGGTATGCCCATAGTGCATCATGAAGCTTGTACTTCCATTTCTTTCCTATTTCGTCCACGGTCTCCTGCAGGATGTTCTTGATTTGCTTATTTGATGTTTCCGCTTGACCGCTTGTTTGGGGATGGTACGGAGTTGCAACATTATGCTTAACTCCATATTCTATTAGGAATTGTTTGAAGCTCTTGTCAATGAAATGTGATCCTCTATCACTTATGACCATTCTAGGTGTGCCAAATCTTGGGAATATCACTTCATGGAACATCTTCTTGGCGTGTTTAGAATCGGCAGTTCGACATGGTAATGCTTCTACCCACTTGGACACATAGTCAACTGCCACTAAGATGTATTCAGCATCTCCAGATTTTTGAAATGGTCCCATGTAGTCGATTCCCCAAACATCAAACAACACTACTTGTAGGTTGTTCTGGAGCGGCATTGCATTCCGAGCATTGATGTTTTCGTGTTTCTGACATCTGGCACATCTTCTAACAAATTCCTTTGTATCGTGATACATCGTAGGCTAGAAGAATCCGCTTTGCCAGATCTTTGCATGCGTACAGAATGCTCCATAGTGTCCTCCATAGGGTGATGCATGACATCTCTCTATGATTTTCATCGCTTCAACCATCGGGACACATCTCCGTAATAATCCATCAGAACAGAGTCGATAGAGATATGGGTCATCCCATAAGTGGCATCAAGCTTCATACTTGAGCTTTCTCTTATCTCCTCCTGGTGGGACATAATCTACAACCATATAATTCACAATATCCACGTACCAAGAGTTGGAGTGTGTTACTGCGAGGAGTGTGTCGTCCCGTAGGTAGTCGTTAATGGGCAACTCATGTGTTTCCTTGTACTGGAGCCTAGATAAGTGATCGGCTCTTCAATTCTCTACTCCTTTCTTATCTCTTATTTCTATGTCAAATTCTTGGAGTAAGAGAATCCAGCGGATCAACCAAGGTTTATCATCTTTCTTAGTGAGCAGGTATTTAAGCGCAGCATGATCTGAATAAATGATTACCTTTGCTCCAACTAAGTAAGATCTAAACTTGTCTATTGCAAAGACAACTGCCAACAACTCTTTTTCAGTGGTGGCATAATTGAGTTGTGGCCCAGTCAAGGTTTTGCTAGCATATAGCATAATGCTTTTTATCCTTTGTTTGGCCGAGAACGTCTCCAACAGCAAAGTCACTAGCATCACACATGATCTCAAAAGGTAGCGTCCAATCAGGTGGCTGGATGATTGGAGCTGAAATGAGTGCTTTCTTGAGGGTTTGGAAAGATTCATAGCACTCATTGTCAAAGATGAAAGGTGCATCCTTAGCTAAAAGTCTAGTGAGGGGTCTAGTGATTTGAGAAAAGTTTTTGATAAAACGCCTATAGAACCCCGCATGGCCTAGAAAACTTCGGATTCCTTTCACATTTGTGGGAGGTGGAAGTTGTTCAATAACTTCGATCTTTGCTCTATCCACTTCTATCCCATGTCCGGACACCTTATGTCCTAGCACTATTCCTTCCCGAACCATAAAATGACATTTTTCCCAGTTCAGGACTAAGTACTTTTCTTCACATCGTTGTAAGACTTTGTCTAGATTCTCTAGACAATCATCAAAGGTTGTGCCATAGATGGTAAAGTCATTCATGAACACCTCCATGATTTTCTCGATCATGTCGGAGAAAATAGACATCATGCACCATTGGAAAGAAGCTGGAGCATTACATAGTCCGAACGACATTCGTCGGTATGCGAAAGTTACATACGGGCATGTGAAAGTAGTCTTACTTTGGTCATCAGGGTGGATCAGGATTTGGTGATATCCGGAATACCCATCAAGGAAACAAAAGAAAGAATGCTTTGCAAGCCGTTCCAACATCTCATCGATGAAGGGTAACGGGAAGTGGTCTTTCTTTGTAGCCTTGTTAAGTTTCCGGTAGTTTATGCACATTCGCCACCCTGTGACAGTGCGCTGAGGAATGAGTTCATTCTTCTCATTTCAAATGACCATCATTCCTCCTTTCTTTGGCACAACTTGGACAGGGCTAACCCACTCACTATGTGGTACGGGGTAAATAATCCCGGCGTGTGTTGGTATAAATTAAGTGCACATAAAATATGAAGGATTCCGCAAGCGCCGAACTAACCATTGTAGCATTTTACCGGGAGTATCCAGGTATCGTTATTTATATTTTACCACGGGAAGCAAGGGTTAAAGAATCGATAATTCACCATCATGTATCTACTAACTTAGTAAACCAACTAGACTAAAGCGAGGGGGTAAATGATATATGATAGGATATAAGAATAAAAGTACACATGAGAATTATATAATAAATGAGTAGCTAGCTAAAGTGGGAGGACAACGGGAGAGATCTACGTTCCTATGTTCTTCTCTACTACTTTAGTTCTATGATAACAGGGAGATGGATAAGTATAGCGGTCACACAATAGCACTTTGGAGCAGCAGGTCCTTTCCAACTCCCGAAGAAGACTGGGTAAAGAGTAGTTGGGAGAAGGCTACCGAAAGCTCTACGAAACACCAACCCGAACGTGGTGGAATACAAAGGCTGGCAGTACCGTCACCTGCAGGCGACCACAACTATCCGTGGGATTGGGCGCAACCTCGGGTAACCTATAGTCTAGACACCATGCCTACACTATCGATTACTACTCTAATTACATATGATAACTAGAGCACTCAATACGAGCGAAGATCCCATACTAAGATGTAACAACTATACTAAACAATCATATGGAAGGCATAAAGTAGATAGAGAAGATAAATGTACTAAAGCATAAGTCTTACCAAGAGTAGATACAAAGACATACCAAATCTCTAAAGACTTCTCCGAGACCGGAGCGCAGCTCCGCTCTCCTAACTCTCATCTAGATCTAATCTACTACATTGGAATATCTAGCTCTAATTCTCAAGAGAAGAGAAGTCATCCATTCAAGGGACGCCTCTACAACTCGATCCCCGCTGGGGAGATAATGAATTAGGGTTTTAGGGATGCCTCCTCCAGGGGCCAGGGGCCCTGTTTATATAGCCCTCTAGGATGCACCACAGCCCTCGGATCAAACCGACCTAAACGGACGATTATTATTCATCCTCAAAGGCGGTGGAACAGGGATCCGCGAGGCTGATGCTGATTGGTCCAGGTCACGAGTCGGCCGACTCTAGGGTTGGGGCGGCCGACTCTCCACCGAGCCGGTTCGGGCTCCCGTTTGGTCCAGAGCCTTCTCGAACCTTCCAGATTACAGAATTTTCACCGGTTCCCGATTATCTCTATGTAAACCTGACATGTGGGCCTTCCTTGGGTATTTTCAGCTGACACCCTGCAGAAACATACATTCACCAAAACTCGTGGAATTCCATTAGTGTAAGCCCTATATCTAGAAGGTAATTATGTTTAGGTCCTTTTTCATGTCTAGTTGATGGTAAAAATTGACACTTAACGACCGTCAACAACTCCCCCAAGCTTACCTTTTGCTCGTCCACGAGCAAAGATAAACTCGGTGTGAATCGGGAGTTGCTACAATGCTTTCACACCTCAAAAGTACACATGCGTTCAAACAAGAACTCTCCTCCGAATTAGAGTGAACTATTCGACTCAAAACTTACTCATATTACCTTTCACCATGGGGCTTGTAACCGTCACTTGGGTCTTGAGCAGGTTGAAAGACGAGACGGTCAAGTCAAGCGCTATGTTTCTCGCTCTTTGATCAACTATTATTCTGGAGTTTTTCCAAGATTTTCAAATAAAACTCGAGTTCTTTGTATGAACCTTTCGGATCTCTCATTTGTGGTATTTACGGATCCTCTCCAAGGCATGAGTAGTGTATGCCTTCTCTCTTCTCTCAAAATATGTGGTATTTGTGGAACTAAGGCATAGTGGAAAGTGCCTTCTCTCTCTCACCTTACTTTCTAATAGGCTTATGTGGAGCTTATAGGTGGGGAGACACTCAAAACTCACTTGCATATATTGCACGCTTAGACCATGGATCCAGTAGGAACTAAAATAATAATAAAATCATATGTGCATGTGAATGAGGAAATGGAATGGATGATAAGATGATGATGATAAGGAAATGATTATGAGGGGTGATCTCTTGGTGAACATCTACTTCTACACTTGCTCCTTTGGGGATAACATGACTCCCTTTATTCAGAAACTTTGAAACTTCTTAAAGGAAGGACTTGGCTACTCTTCTCTTTTTTTTTTTTTCTTTCTTTTTTTCTCTTTTTTTTTTTTTTTTTTTAGAGAAACCAATCCTCTAAAAACGAACTTTAGCAACGGGGAGTGTATAACTTGAAATGATAATGACTGGAGCTTTTATGTAGGCAAATGAAATGGCGATGATTATTTCTAGATGTTCACTCCCAGGATAGGAGTAGAACCTTTTTCTGGATGGAATGAAATGAGTTGCATATATATATGTGGATGGATGGATGGATGGATGGATGGATGCATACTCCCAGGGTAGGAGCAGTATAGGTGCGTATCTCCAGGGTAGAGACAGCACAGTATGTGGGGGAATGCGTACTCCCAGGGTAGGAGCAGCATAAGTGTGTACCTCCAGGATAGAGATAGCACAATATGTGATGGATGTGGATCTATATGTGGGTGGTACTTCTAGGGACAGAAGTAGCACAGAATGAATGTAGTATTTATAAAATGGGTGCATGCTTCTGAGGACAGAAGTAGCATAGATCAATGGATGGAGAGCACATAGTATTGACTTTAACTGCATGACTGATTCCTTATGGGTCCACAGCATAACCACACTCAATGCCTATAAAGACTACACTCAATGCCTATAAAATGTTCTATATAAACAGATGGGTTTTCCTAGTCTAGTAAGCATGAATATATGGCTGTGGTAGGAATTTGAACTCTCATCATAAAGGAACTCATCATGCAGGAATTTAATATTTTCACAGATAAATTCTCTAGAACTCTAGTATCTCTAGGAACAAGATGGACAGCAGCTCAAAACTTTTCCCATATCATACCCGTCAACCACCTAGACTTAGATCAAGTGTTTGCTACCCACAAGTTTCAGGTTCAGAGCAAATCTCAAATCTAAACAGTTGTGTCCAAAACTCGGGAGAGTGCAAGGATGAAAACTAGGTACTTGAAAGGAATTACGGCAGAGCAACTATTCATCATCTCCATGTAGAGTTTATTCTAGGGATCACTTTTAAGACAGACTACAAGAACTCTCCAAAAGTAGAAAAGAAATCTTTTACGGGTTTCTATAGTTATGCATCGTTTTTAGTTGTTTTAACAAAGCAAACTCTAACAAAGCATAGATAGATAAGTTGGAAACACTTAGCTTGGTACACGGGGATGCCCTCCCCAAGCCGGATGTTGACATAGTCTACTTTGTTGTTGCGACGGGCGATGAAGACGTTCTAGTCCTCTAGGAGTGTCATAGATAGTTGCTGTTGGAGACAACATTTGAATGTTGCGGACAGCACTCCGACAGGAGACTAGACATCCTTCTGTCTGTTAGCTCTTCTCAATCCTTTATGTTCTGTGAAGCTCAAATAGACAACAAAGCTTGTGGAACTGATTAAGCATTAGTGATAAAAACCTCTAAGCCTTGGCCGTCTAGAACTACCTTAACTCAAATGTCTTCTAACGGGATCACAAGAAATATTTTTTTCTTTTTATAATAAAGGATGCAAACAGAGAAAAATAGATATGCTAAAAAAATATTTTTATGCCACCACAATGAATGATTATTCACATGGGGCTTAGTAGTTTTTTTGGATGCAAAATGCAGAAATCTTTATTTTCTTTTTCTAGTGCGAGAGATAGTAAAGCGAAGATGCAATTAAGATGCATGTAGGGAAAATAAATATGCTTAAAGGAAAATGCAATGCTTTGAAAAAGGAAATGCTAATAAATACCAAGTTACCTCCTTGGCGAGGGTTCGTGATTTAAGTCCTCCGAACAGGACTTCTTGTCATGTTTACTCCTTCGTGCATCATTTGATCCCAAAGGTAGAGACCTTGAGAACTGCACCTCTTGAGATGGTAACTCTAGGAAAGGAGTCACCCATGTTCTTTCTTGTCCAGCGAGTCTTTATCACTGGAGTACCTTGTGATGAAGAGTAGATACTTCTAGTGGTCCTTTACTTCTTCTTGGAGTTTGCCTTGCTTGATTGACCTCTCTCCTTGAGCATCTTGTCTTCTAAAATTGCACTCCTTCATTTTGCTTCCTCTCTTCTCTTTTTTTTATGCCTAGACCTTGTGCTCCACTCATTGTTTCTTCTCAACGTGCCGGAGCGACGGGGCTTTAAAAGAGGAAGAGCATTCTTTGAATCATTGTTTGAAGAGTCATCGGCCTTCCTCCCCCAAGCTTGACCTTGTTGTCGCTCGCCACGTAAAACCAAATACGAGTGTTGAGTCATCCCTCGAGTGTGTTGTACTCCTATGTCCTCGGACACTTGTTTGTCCTCTTTGTTTATAAGCCTTCATGTATCGAGAGGGACTTCGATTATAGGTCTCGTTGAGTAGAGATCTCTCCTTTGCATTCTCGCTTTTGTTTGGACTATCCAATCCGGGATGAGGAGACAGACAGTTTCATGATCTTCTTTCATCAACCATTCTTGATTTTCATTGAGTCTTGGTTGATGCATTGATGTTCATTGGAGATGTAGACTCGAGTTCTTCCTTGATGGTCTTCATCTTCTAGCAGTATGGCGAAGAGTTGTTGGGTTAATGATATGCCATCCGTCTTGATGATCAAGGAAGAGGCTTCTTTAGTATTTGTGCATAGGCTTCATCTCTAATGGCTTAGGGACATCATCTTGCAACCATAGTCATGGTCCTTCAAGGCTTGGTCGATGGTCAACCCTTGATTGGTGATTGGTTGACACAAGGATGCATGCTTATCATGCCATTCTTGTCCTTCTTTGTCGATGTGCAAGATGGTGTCTTCGGAACAATGAGAGCAGGTCTTTAATTGGCTAAAATGAGATGAGTTGCACCATGCTCCTCATTGGCATCCTAGCTCGAGTTTTGGGCTCAATGCTATGATGTCTTCAAGGTGATGCCAATCATAGCTTGTTGCCTTGATCCACTTCTTTGAGTGAGTTAAAGTTGTTGTTCCTTCTTGTGGCACTCTTGTCTTCTTCTTTGTTCCATCACCGAAGTGGCAATTTCGCGGTTCATGACAAACCATGGATAGGCACATCATGGATTCTTTCCTAGAAAATGTTAGTAGACACATACCCGAAGGATTGCAACAAATCAAACTATGGGCTATATATCCACTATCTATTTGAAATTCATCTATGCTAACAAAAAGATGGTTTTTGAATTACTTTTAGCATAGAAGTCATTTAAAAAGTTTTCTAGCAACTTTTTTTATGGCACTTTAACATGGTTCAAGGCAAAGGTAGCTTGCAACAAAAGACAATGTGGATGATATTTGATACTTACAATTCTTCCTTGAACGATGGATGAGTTGTGTCTTTTGTGCGAAGTTGTTGGAATTCATCATATGCCTTGCTTCATCTCCAATGAGTGTTCATCCCTTGACTTAGCCAAATTGGATTTGAGAGTTCTCTCAAGGGTTAGTCTAGCAAAATAACCAATATCTACTAAAGCATAATTTTAGTTCAAAAACCAAACTAGACTCCATGTCTAATTTGACTAAAGCGAGCAATTTAACCTAAGCACCACGCTTACATTAAAAGCCCATAGAAGTACTCAATTCCAAAGACTTCCAAACCAAAGTATACTATAGCAAACAGAGGTAGCATGAAAAGCACTATAGTGATTTACTCAAGAGGAGATGAAAGAGCATGATCATGGTGAGGAATTTTTTCTTTTTAGATGCAAAACGTATGGATGAATGCAAGAAACTAAACATGCAATGGATGAGCAAACATAAAAGAGTGGAGTGGATGCATGAATTCTTAAAAGTAAACATGTAGTGAGGTGCAAGAATTTTAAAAAGATAACTACTCATAATTTTAAAGTTCATGAGCAAGACTATCTCACCGTTCTTGATCATACTTACCATGACTCACAGGATGAAATTTGTGAGTAGTGTTGCGGCATCTATGTTCATCACTTATTGTGACGATGACATTTTCTCCAATCTGCACATGGTTAGAATAATATATATGTATACACAAACCTGTGAGATGGCAAGGTTCCAGTTGAATGTTGAATGTTGGGGGACCCTGGGCTCTTCATTGTCTTGTGGAAACTTGTCGGAAGGTCAAAACGACATCTTTTGTCCTGTCTATTCCACAACTCAACAGAACAAGGGGTAATCCTACTAAAGCTAGTGATACACTAAATTAGCAGACATCAAGATCATTATCAAAAACTTAACACCGCTTGCTTCCCCGGCAACGGCGCCAAAAATGCTTGTTGGTATAAATTAAGTGCACATAAAATATGAAGGATTCCGCAAGCGCACAGAACTAACCATTGTAGCATTTTACCGGGAGTATCCAGGTATCGTTATTTATATTTTACCACAGGGAAGCAAGGGTTAAAGAATCTGATAATTCACCATCATGTATCTACTAACTTAGTAAACCAACTAGACTAAAGCAGGGGTAAATGATATATGATAGGATATAAGAATAAAAGTACACATGAGAATTATATAATAAATGAGTAGCTAGCTAAAGTGGGAGGACAACGGGAGAGATCTAGGTTCCTATGTTCTTCTCTACTACTTTGGTTCTATGATAACAGGGAGATGGATAAGTATAGCGGTCACACAATAGCACTTTGGAGCAGCAGGTCCTTTCCAACTCTCGAAGAAGACTGGGTAAAGAGTAGTTGGGAGAAGGCTGCCGAAAGCTCTACGAAACACCAACCCGAACGTGGTGGAATACAAAGGCCCGATTGCAGTTTCACCTGCTGGGGCTACCACAACTATCCGTGGGATTGGGCACAACCTCGGGTAACCTATAGTCTAGACACCATGCCTACACTATCGATTACTACTCTAATTACATATGATAACTAGAGCACTCAATACGAGCGAAGATCCCATACTAAGATGTAACAACTATACTAAACAATCATATGGAAGGCATAAAGTAGATAGAGAAGATAAATGTACTAAAGCATAAGTCTTACAAAGAGTAGATACAAAGACATACCAAATCTCTAAAGACTTCTCCAGAACCGGAGCGCAGCTCCGCTCTCCCTAACTCTCATCTAGATCTAATCTACTACATTGGAATGTCTAGCTCTAATTCTCAAGAGAAGAGAAGTCATCCATTCAAGGGACGCCTCTACAACTCTGATCCCACTGGGAGATAATGAATTAGGGTTTTAGGGATGCCTCCTCCAGGGGCCAGGGGCCCTGTTTATATAGCCCTCTAGGATGCACCACAGCCCTCGGATCAAACCGACCTAAACGGACGATTATTATTCATCCTCAAAGGCGGTGGAACGGGGATCCGCGAGGCCGATGCCGATTGGTCCGGTCACGAGTCGGCCGACTCTAGGGTTGGGGCGGCCGACTCTCCACCGAGTCGGTTCGGGCTCCCGTTTGGTCCGAGCCTTCTCGAACCTTCCGTTACAGAATTTTCACCGGTTCCCGATTATCTCTATGTAAACCCGACATGTGGGCCTTCCTTGGGTATTTTTAGGCGACACCTATGAAACGAGACATTCACCAAAACTCGTGGAATTCCATTAGTGTAAGCCCTATATCTAGAAGGTAATTATGTTTAGGTCCTTTTTCATGTCTAGTTGATGGTAAAAATTGACACTTAACGACCGTCAACAGCGTGCAAAAGCTTAAGGACCTCTTTCTGAACAACCTCTCGCATAGCATTGTTAAGCCTGCGTTGATGTTCTCTTAATGGTGAGATGTTGGGATCCATAGGGATACGATGAGTGCAAAGAGCGGGACTAATCCCTTTGAGGTCATGGAGTGAGTAGCCTATGGCCGATCTATGTCTTTCTAGGACAGTGACAATCCTGTAGGGTTCTTCTTGGGAAAGCTTGTCACTTATGATAACAGGAGTTTCTGGATTGTTGTTGAGAAAGACATATTTCAAGCCAAGAGGAAGAGGTTTTAGCTCAATTGAGGGTCGTGGTGGCCACTCAAAGAGATCTAGCTCAATAGGCTCTGCTAGCTCCTCCTCTTCTTCAATTTAATGTTCAGTATCGAACTGAGGCAGAGCCAAGTCTTCTAGAGATGCCATTAAGACTTCCTCAATAGGGTCTTCTTCGGGTTTGGGTTCTACTATCGCATTATGTGAACGTTCAAGTGAAACACCGATAGTAGAGTTTCCCAACTTTAAATTCAAGAGACATTATTTTGGTCGATCTTGAAAGAGTGTCCCTATAGGTACACCAATCAAGACGAACATGTCTGAGATGTCGTAGATGTGAAAGTCTAAACGGTACTTAGAGCCTCTCATGCGCAAGGGAATAGACCTCATGACCCCATAACTTTCTAAAGTAACTCCAGATGGAGTTCTTAAAAGCTTATGAGATGGGATCAATGACTCGTTGGGGCAAAGTTCTTCGGCAAAAGCCTTAGAAACAATGTTCATCCCAACAGTAGGATTATAATAAGCCTCTACGGTGGTCCCCTTAAGGTTGCAACTAAAAATCTCTGAGGGGGTACTGATACGGGTGAAAGGATCAAGATGCCCAAGAGGGGGGGTGAATTGGGCTAATTCTAAAAATTCTTGCGGAATTAAACCTACTAGCCCATGATTCACCCCTCGGTGCCTATGTGTGTTCCTAGACAATCGATCAACTAAAGTTTTGCACCCTAAGTTCCAATCCTATTCTAGCATGGCAATTCTATGAAAGTAATTGCAAGAATGTAAGTGCTAGAAAGTAAATGCGGAAATTAAGGGGACAAGGAACACGGCGATCTTTTTCCGAGGTATCGGAGAGTCACCACTCTCCACTAGTCCTCGTTGGAGCACCCGCGCAAGGGTGTAGCTCCCCCTTGATCCTCGCAAGGACCAAGTGCTCTCTAGGGCTGATTCTTCGTCGCTCGACGCGGTGAATCGCCAAGAACCGCTCACAAGATGAGTTGGGTCATCCACAAGCACCGGGATGATCACCAAGCTCCAATCACCACCAAGCCGTCTAGGTGATGGCGATCACCAAGAGTAACAAGCACAAACTCTCACTTGACCTCGCAAAGCCTAGGGAGAAGAGTGGATGCACACTAGCTACTCTCGATCTCTCATGAACTCATGGATTCTCAAATCTCTTCAAGTCATGAAGCTCTTGCAACTCTCCTGCTCTCATAAGGTGGCTGTCAGCTGAACAAATGAGCAAGAGAACTAAAATGGAGGGGGTGTGGTCATATTTATAGCCAAGATCGAAATCCAACCATTACCCCGCATTTTAGCTCGGACGTGAGCGCCGGACGCGTCAGGGCATTCCACCGCCCCGGACGCGTCCGCGCTTAAGATTTCAAACGGCGGTTAGCCGTTGGGCTACGATGCACACGCCCGACGCGTCCGGCGCTACAACGTCCGGGCGCGACTTGTGCCCAAGGCCGAACTCCCGAAAGGTCCGGTCGCGTCCGTGGGAGCGCCGGACGCGGGACCGAGCGTCCCGCCCACGAGGCGGAAACGAGGACGACTTTACCGTGCGGCGGACGCGTCCGCGCTGTTAAAAGCTCCGTTTTCACTTGATCAGCGATCCTTTGAAAACGGCGACGACTTCAACAACTCTTAGGGCTTACAAGCAACTCCCTAGCGCTATTCCTCATAGTGTGCACCACACCTAATCCAATAGACTTAACTAGGTCAAGCTACCCATTTGCACCCCCCTTAATAGTACGGCCAAAGGAGAAAACAAAGTCCTAACGACTAATCCGATGTCTCTCAACACCATCGACAATCGGAACTAACCGTCCTTAACCTTGTCGTCCATCCTTTGAAAACCGAAACGATTTCCATCGATAAGAGGGCATGACAACCAATTGCCTGAGATTCCATTACCATGACCTAACTCCCATTGTTTCTGCAAAACACACGTTAGTCATAGTAATCTATATTGTCATCAATCATCAAAACCCACATCAAAGGGCCTAGATGCTTTCAATCTCCCCCTTTTTGGTGATTGATGACAACCTCTGGAGTATGAAGATTTTGGTTGAGGTTTTCAAGCATGCTTGGTTCACATGAGCCTTTGACAATAAGAACAAAGGTTAGAATGGCTCATGTGACACCAAGCCTAAATATTTGTGCTCATATAATCTGCAAAAATGAGTTAGCACAATACAAAACACAAAGCTCATATGGAATCAGAGTAAAACGCGGAAGCCAAGCACATATGAGCGAAGAGCCAAGTGACATAGAAGGTGATACCAAACCGAAAAGCATATGTCTCTGTCACTGAAAGTACCTCACACATATCATACAATGCATAAAATTAGACATGATGCATGCAAAAGTATCAAAAGTATCAATCAAAAGAACCAAATCCCAAGAGCTGAGCTCCCCCTAAGTCCTACATACTCCTAACTCTCCCCCTTTGGCATCAAGGACCAAAACCTAAGGCTGAGGGGTAGAAGGAGCAGACGAGCCGGTCTCACGAGCATGAGGAGCAATGACGAATGCTTTGAAGTGTCATCTGGGCTGTCATCGAGCTCTCTGGGGACCGAGTGACGGGAGCCTCGCGACCCTCCGTCGTGGCACCGGCGGTGAAGCGGTGCAGGTGCACTCAGCCCTCTTGTGTGGCTGTCGCTATCTCCGTAGGTGGCATTGTGACTGGAGCTATCTCTTGCTGACCCTGTGGCTCTGACAGTGTAGCGAGTGGAAGAGTAGGAGCCACCTGTGGTACTGCCTCAGTAGTGGGAAGAGGATCTGTAGAAGCCACTGAGGAAGGTATAGTGCACGATGTGCCGGTGCACATCCCGGAGGAATCTGGCTGCTGCGAGGTTGCGAGTCATCTTTGAATAGGGCCGTCTCATGTACTCGGGTGTCGCCTCTCCCGTGAGTGCACCGTAGGAAGCGATGATGGGCCGCGCTGAGTGCGGAGTGAATAACGAGATGAGAGCCAACGGGTGAGAAGCCGGTGGAAATCCGTGGAAAACCCGGGGACACTGAGCTAGCTGGAGAAGAAGGTGCTATGCTGAAGCTGGTAAGCTGTACTCGTGGCGGCTTTGAGAAGGTCCTACTCCCAAAGTCCGTCCCGTTTGGGGCGACTCGGAGGGCGAGGGAAGAATTCCCCGAGGTACTATGGCACTGTCTGCTGAAACAGTGAGGCAATCAAAGTCATGGTCTGCGAGGTGCTGTGCTGCTTTGCCGTAGGCGATCTTGTGCATCTGGCGAGCTCATATCTCGGCTAGAGCAATCTCATGCCGCTCCTCGGCACGCTCACAGGTTGGCGGCCAACTGTCAAGTACACGAGTCAAGCGCTCAATGGCTGCTCCTGAACTGCTGCCTACGCATCATGCGACGAGGGGAGGACGAACTCGAATGTTGTACTCCTCATCATCCTCGAGTCGAGGTAGTGATCTCATATCCTGGCGCCTCGGCTTCGCAAGCTCGCTTCTTCATCTCGCAAGCTTGCTCAACTCTAGCATCCCGCTCGGCTCCTGTCTCTAGCTCGGATCTCCATGTCTAGGAATGACTGGAGGAACATCTGCAGTGACTCTGACAATCTGTGAAGCATTATAGGAGCCAAACATCTCATACATCATCGGATCTTCATATTCCTTTCTGATCGAATCTGGAAGATCACCATTTCTATAAATGAGCCAGGTGATCCAATGAGCATAGTGCATCAGGCGGTGTTTGGTGAAGCTCCCATAGATGACATCCTCCATATCACAAAGAATCAAATCCCATATGTCAAAAGGAATCTTCCTCACAAGATGTGACACTACCCACTGCTGGAGTCTAGTGAACCCGTTCCTGAAACCGGGCCTGGCAAGGATGGTGTACCTCTGAATCTGATCAAGAACTCGAGCAAGACGTAGCTCATCCTGTGGTGTTCTGCTCGACCCTGCACCAAAGTTAGGTCCAAAGACCTCTCTCATGATCTCAGGAGGTGGCACTACTCCTCCCTGTGCTTGGCGGGGTGGCTCAATCCCTGGAAAGCACAGCTGATGCAGCTTGATGGGCTGCTCTGAAATCCCCAACAAATTCTGTCTCTGACCACGAATGGTGTATGAAATGAGTGAATGATTTGGAGCAATCCATAGTGTAGCATAGAACTCTAACACCCATTCTGGAATATATTTGCCAGATCTTCCAATCAGATCAATCATGCCTGGTTGAGCACCCAAATACTCCCTGAAAGCCTGGCCCAATACATGTGAGAAAGTGTCAGCTATCACTGTCCTCTGCTTGGTGATCTTTGACTTCTGCCTGTAAGCCTCAACCAGGGACTTGTGCAAAGCCGTGTAATAAGGTGCACCAGCTCTCTCTCTGACGGAAACCGGTGTTGATGTCCACCTGTCGATAGCTGTATCTTCTTTGCACCGGCCTTCAACGGCTCCTCCGTACTCAATCTAGGTCTGTAGAGCCCTTGCTTGGGCTGCCTCGTGGAGTAGAAGAGGGACTCGACTCTGTGGCTCGAGAGCACATGCTGGGCCGCTAGAGAGTCCTAACACGGGAGGACTGTCGTAAAGGAGAAAGATCCTGCTGCTCAAGTGTGGTCTCCTCTGCCTCTGGGGCCTCTGCTGATCCAGGCTCTTGGATCACTATGCCTGCACCTCTGCGAGCTCTCCTTTCAGCACGCTCTACTGCTGCCTGAGCATCTGGTGGCTGCCTCTTCCTCTTCCTGATGGCCAAGACTTTCTTGCCCTTCGCTTTCTCAATCATCTTAGGAAGATTTGGTCCTCTATTTGGATCATCATCTCCCCCTGAACCCCTGCCTGAATTTTTGCACCTTGGCATGTCTCAAACTGTCCTTGATCAAACAACAGGCTGCAAGAAGATGAACTGTCACTTGTGAGGCTTGACCTCAAACCATACTCCCAGGCTTGGCCTAGAGTTTCAGTGCCATTGCCCACTGTCAACTGTCAATGCAATCAGGTGACTGGCTCACTGCAAAGAATGGAATAGATAGGATTTATAACCATAAGCATTTGCTAGAGGTGAGAGTCCCTAAAGAGAAGCAAAGCGCTAGGTAAGTGATAGAATGGAATAGGTTTATACCTAGGACACGACAAAACTCCTATGAAGAGGTAAGATGTGACGACGTAGGGCACCTCTCGATCACAAATCAGCACTGCATAAATGAATCGAGTCGAAGGAATGAATCAATTCAGTTTGAGTGAGGGAATGGCGATGCATGAGCACAACAGGCACTTTCATGAACGCTCACCATGTAGAAGATGAAAAGAGTTGCGAGATGGTGAGCGAGACTCCGTCGAGAACTTAACCAGAGCACTGCACAAGAAGTATGATCAAAGAATTGATCAAAACAAAGTCTGCGCATGGTTTCAACATATTGTCGAACACCTAGAGTGCGGTGGAGAAGCTCACCATGGACACCTCCTCCGGGCGGCGAGCTTTGAATGGAGAAGACAGGAGGAAGGAAGTGCCACGGATGGAGGCTGCTCGAGTTCGCCGGAGAGGATGGTGACCTCGAGTAGAGGCGCCAATGGCGGCTCCCATCGGCGAGCTGGCTGGGCGGAGGCGATGCCGGCGCAATGGAGAAGCACGGTGACCGAGAGGGCACACGGCGAAGCCTGGCTGGCGCACGCGCGCGAGGAAGAGCGGAGCGGCGCGGGAAACTGGGTGGCGCGGCGCGGAAGTTAGGGTTCGCGAGGGCAGCGCGCAGCGGCGTACGAAGGCGAATGAGGAAGGAGAAGGCCGCGGGCTGTTTTGGAATGAAGAGGAAGAGTAGGGGGCCCCACACGTCAGATTAAGTTGATTGCGCTTGTCTCCTTCGCGCCGGACGCGTCTCCAGTGCGTCCGGGGCACCACCGGACTCCGAACAGAGAGTTCAGGAAAGCTTGCTCTTTAGACCTGATCCGCCGGACTCACTGCAGACGCACGCGCCGGACGCGAGCAAAACACTGTTTTGCGTCCAGCCTGTTGTCTTCCACTGATTTCTTCGAGTCTGCCTTCCACAATGCGCCGGACGCGTCCGCCGGTTTTTCCAAACGCGCGTCCGGCGCTCCTTAAAGCGCTGAGATTGAAATATTCCTTTGCGGCAGGAGCCAAGATGAGATCCTCACTCTCAAACACTCAGTTTTTCAAATAGTTTGCCATAGGCTGATAATAATTTTCGAAAATAAGCAACAAACACGAGCGAGGAACAACGTATGGCCATGAGCTTGAGTTTCTAAACCAATAAACGCATCAAAAAGCTTTCTCAATTCATGGACGAACACAGAGGTTGCTCAAAAGATAAACGAAAAGAAACGAAGAGCAACACACAAGCAATTTAAAATTACTGGAAAATGAATCTAGGTGGCTTGTCAGGTTTGAACCAAGGGTAAGCTTCTTCACACCTCTGACGAGGGTTATCTTAACCATGTTAGACAAGCCCTATATGCATTACAGAAATTTAAACGTGCTTTATAATACAATGCAATGCAACCGACAACACCTTTCATCTCTTCCTTGTGAAGTTGCTTAGGTCAAGGATATTGAGCTCATTCCTTAACCTATAAAAGGTTGATTCATCCAATGGCTTTGTGAAGATATCCGCTAATTGATCCTCACTTCTCACACCTTCTAGAGATATATCCTTTTTAGAGACATGATCTCTAAGAAAGTGATGGCGGATATCTATATGCTTTGTGCGAGAGTGTTGAACCGGGTTGTTTGCAATCTTTACTGCACTCTCATTGTTGCACAACAGCATCACTTGACCAAGATTCACTCCATAGTCAAGGAGGGTTTGTTTCATGTACAAGATTTGTGCACAACAAGCCCCCGTTGCTATGTACTCCCTTCGGGCCGTGGATAGAGCAACACTTTGTTCTTTCTTTGATGACCAAGAGACAAGTGACCTCCCAAGCAAATGGCACCCTCCGGATGTGCTTTTTCTATCAATTTTACAACCGGCATAATCCGAATCGGAATAGCCAACAAGTTGGAATCTTGCTCCTTTGGGATACCATAGGCCAATGCTTGGGGTGAGCTGCAAGTACCTAAGGATTCTCTTGACAGCACTCAAGTGAGCTTCCTTAGGATCGGCTTGAAAACGAGCACACATACACACACTAAACATGATGTCGGGCCTAGATGCAGTGAGATACAACAAGCTACCGATCATAGAGCGGTAAAGAGTTTGATCCACAGAGTTACCTTCCACATCAAGGTCGAGATGCCCATTAGATGCCATGGGTGTGTTGATTGGCTTGCAATCCTTCATATCAAACCTCTTGAGGAGGTCCTTGGTATACTTTTCTTGAGATATGAAGGTCCCATCCTTCATTTGCTTGATTTGAAAACCAAGGAAGAAGTTGAGCTCACCAATCATAGACATCTCGAACTCTTTTGACATCATGTCACCAAACTTCTTGCATTCTTCTTCATTTGTTGAACCGAAGATGATATCATCAACATACACTTGACAAATGAAGATCTCTCCATTAAGCTTCTTGGTGAAGAGTGTGGTGTCAACCTTCCCTATGGTGAACCCCTTCTCAATGAGGAAGTCCCTAAGGCGCTCATACCATGCTCTAGGGGCTTGCTTGAGCCCATAAAGTGCCTTGGACAACCTGAAAACATGATTAGGACAGCTAGGGTCTTCGAACCCGGGAGGTTGATCAACATAAACAAGCTCATTAATGAAACCATTAAGAAATGCACTCTTCACATCCATTTAAAATAGTTTCATTTCATGGTGTGAAGCATATGCAAGGAGGATACGGATGGCTTCAAGTCTTGCAACCGGTGCAAAGGTCTCTCCAAAATCAAGGCCTTCAACTTGAGAGAACCCCTTTGCCACGAGCCTTGCCTTGTTTCTCACAACATTGCCTTGGTCACAATATTTAAAGAGTGTGAAATGGACATTGCAAACTAGAGTTTCTTGCCTAAACAAATCAGGAAGTGGATGGTCTTCCTTGTCTTGCTCAAGACATGGATTAGCTGAAGTGGATGGTGTATCTGACAAATGTTTGTCTTCAGCTACTTGAGGTTCTTCTTCTAGGAGGTAGTCTAATTCACTGGATAGGATTTGGTCTAGGATTGATCTTGCTTTCTCGCGAGAGATATGCAAGAATGATCCTCCCGAAGTTGTGTCGAGCAATTTTCTACTATCTCTACTCGGACCTTTATAAAAGTGTTGTAAAAGAATGGGATCTGGTAGACTAAGGTCCGGGCTCGATGCTAAAAGTGTAGTAAAACGATTCCGGGATGAGGCCAAAGATTCTTCGGGTTCTTGCTTAATAGTCAGAACCTTGACTCTAAGGTCAACGATTTGGGAGATGGGATAGAAATCTAGGCAAAAGTTGGAGCGTAAGGACCCCCAATCTCCTTGTTGCTTACCTACAGCTTTATCATACCATTGTCTAGCTTTTCCCTTTAATGAGAAAGGAAATAGCTTCCAACGGAGGGTTTTGTCGGACATGCCCTCTATGCAAAGACAGTCACATGTTTGCTCAAAGTCTCTAATGTGAAGGTAAGGGTTTTCGTCTCCTTCTCCTGAAAAGGATAGGCTTTGGACCAATGCAATCAACCGCGGACTCAGCCTATAGCTAGGTGTTTGGATAGGTTGTGATGACTCATGTGGCACTAGGCTGGTCTCCGTGGGTGCAGAAAATTGAAAGATAGGAATGGAATTTGAATTATCCATAAGGATAGAAAAAGATAAAATGTACGGAAAAGTAAAGTGCAAGAAAAAGATAAAAGTATAGGTACAAGGTAGAGCAAGATTTAGGTTATCTAAACGCGAGGCCGTCTTTCTCCCCGGCAACGGCGCCGAAAATGCTTGTTGATACTAGATACGCACACGAAAGAATCAAGAGAAATAATCCGCAAGTGCACGGATATCGGTGAGCACTTCACCCGGGAGATAAATCTGAGTATCGTATTTGTTTTTATCCGCTAAGAGAAAACGTGCAATAGACTAACCCGATCTTTACTACTACCCCTGGGCCGCTAGTCAAGTGAGAATTAAGCGATATAGAGAGAACTCCTTCGTCGTCTTCTTCTAACCTATGGCAAGCTTTGAGACTACTTTGTTCTAAGGGGGTACACGAGGAATAGACACCACGAGAGGATGCTAAACCGGGCACAAAGGACCTACCTTACCTACCAACGGGAAGTGGATTACAAAGGTAATAAAGGGATTGTCACTTCCCTCACTACTACCACGGTTCCTAGGATAGGGAGCATCTACAAGTGAACCTAGCCTAAGCACCACGCTTATGCTAAAGAACGATTACTCTATTCCCAACGCGAAGCGAATAAAGTAAACTTGTAAACCAAAGAACAATAATAACAACGAACTTACTAGTATTAGAAGTTGAATTGCCGAATGATTCTAAAACCAAACCTCGGGTTAGGAGACTTGATCCCGCGAGATACACTTTGGAGAGGAGACACCGACAGTCCGGGCTTCCTCCAAATCTACCTCCACTCTATACTCTCTCAATCTCTCTTGATACTAATACCCTATAGAGATAGATCCATTCGAGGACCCTTCTCTATCTAACTCTCTCTTTTGGATTGAAGTCTTGAATGAATAGGAGAATGAATTAGGGTTTCACCCGGGGCCGGGGCTCTGCATATAGCCCCCTAGGATTAACCGCAGCCCTCGGATCAAACCGACCTAAATGGACGATAATTATTGATCTTCAAAGTCGGTGGAGCGGGATCCGCGAGACTCCACGATTGGTGGAGCTGGGAGTCGGCCGACTCCTCCTCCTGGTCGGCCGATCGCCACGGTGCGGAGTGGGCCCCAAGTTTCAGGTGACGCCTTACGGAGTCTTCTAGAATATACAATTTTACCCGTTCGGTCTTTCTCTCTATGTAAACCCGACATGTGGGCCATCTTGGTTGATTTTCAGCCGTCACCTGCGAAATAGATATTCATCAAAACTCGTGGAATTCTATCGGTGGTAACCCTATATCTATCAAGTATTTATGAATAGGTCCATTTGCATGCTAAGTTGACGGTTAATTTTATCGGTTAACGACCGTCAACAAACTCCCCCACACTTGTCTTTTACTCGTCTCGAGGAAAAGGATGGATTACTTTAAGCATAGCCTCAAACCAAGACATCAACATTAGATTATCCCCGATCATACACATGCTGCGGGATTCAAAGTGTCTACCATTGAACTTTGGGGAGTTGAAAGATGGAACAGTAAGTAGAGATCCGTCTTCTATCAATCCTTTGTCACTCGGAGTTTTTATAATATTTTTGCAAAGAAAACCTAGCTTACCCTTCTCCATCATGTAGCACACTCGAATCACTCATTATATGTGGTATTTGTGGATCTCACCATTAAGTATAGAGCACTCAAATCTCTCAATGTATGTAGTATTTATGGAACTCACTTGAGGCATGTGAAAGGGTATGCCTCCTATTCTACTAAGGCTTATGTGGAGTTTAAGGTATGTCAAGGAATAGCATTTTTACCTGTGCATATTGATTAGTCAAAAACGGGAACCAAGGAGAGGGGGACCTTACTCTAGATCAAGTGTGTGCAAGTGTGTGGAATATTTGGTGGCTAAATTGATGATAATAATGCTCCTTCCCTCTCTTGCACACTCTTCTCTTGAATATTGCTTTGCTTGATCTTCTCTTGAATTGATCTTCTTCTGAATAGCTCTTTGAGCTTCTTTGAACTTTCCTTCTTCTGGGATTGGAATACTTTGGAGCTCATGGGCTATCTCTTTTCTTTTCTTCTTTCTCTTTTTTTTTTATATAGCCCATGTCTCAATCTTGGACACAATAACTTTCTTGAATATGATGATGACGATGATGATCTCTTTTCTATAGATGATGATAACAATCCTTGGAGCATATACAAATCCTAGAAAGTGTATGTATCCTTCTCCCAGTGTAGGAGATGGATGAATGGCGGAAAGCATGTTTTTGCGTACTCCCAGTGTAGGAGCAAAGCAGATATATATGTGGGTGTAAGTGCACTTGATCATATGAGTAAGAGACCCTTCTCTAAGGCTCTAATACCGCCAAGACTACTCTCAACACAAATAAAAGCTTATGTCTTTGGTCTTTCTAATTTTGTCGACGAGGCTCTATAGGCATTTATAACCACGGAGGAGAAGTATAGCTAACATTTTAAGATTTTTCGAAAAGAAATTCTCCAAGCAACTAGATATCAAGAAATCGGGTTCTCATGGTCCATGCTATATCACTTGTCCTCAACAACTAGTAAAATGGGGTCCCTATAAAATACGTTCCCAACAGCAACAGGGATTCCCAGGAATTATCATGATGTAAGTCTATCTTGGGGTCATGATTAAAATAATCTACCTTCTCAATATATATAGCAAGTGATTTAATTCAAAGTGTTCCCCAATCGAATCGGAAAAACATGATCGGTATAAATTTTGGAACGTAGGGAAGCAAACCTAACCGTGGACGAAAACTGGAGCCAAATGGGCCAAGCCCATGGGCGGCCGACTCCATATGTGGGTCGGCCGACTCTAGCAGGTGGCCCCTCGGGGTCCGCTTCGTCGTGCGTGATCTTTATGTCGTATACTCTCAAATATTTTTGCTGGTTCGCTGATATCCGTTAGTTTCGTCGTCGGTTGCCTCCCCCACACTAGATTCATGTTATCTTCATTCACAACAAGGTGGAGACAAAAGAGGCAACACATATGCAATAATAAATATAACTAGAAAACTTTATTTCATCTTCATTAAGGCCTGGATTACAAGTATTGAAAGGAACTAAGATCGAACTAAACTTTAACTAAGCACCCTTGCGAACTAAAACTTTTAATCTAAACACACTAGGCCTTTCTGATGCTAAGACAAATCTCATCTAATCAACTCGCTTCTCTAGAGCGTCTAACCTCTTTTCTAGCTTATCCGTTCTCTTCTCTTGCGCACGAAGCCTATCTATAAGAGTGACAATGCTACTGCTCTGGACATGTTGGGCGTTTCGCAGAGATGCAATAACGTCGCGCTGAGTTTCTAACTCCTTCTCTAAATCTGCAACGGTCTTGCGACGCTTCCTTGGAGCTTCTGAGGCGGCGAGAGCTGCTTTTGGGGCTTCCTTCGGAGGGACGAACTTCACCTTGCTCGGGTGAGCACGGACTCCCTCGAAATACGAGCGCTCTCCAGTGCTATACTTAGCACAGACGATCTCTCCTTGCTTGTTGGTCTTCACTCCCATAAGCATCTCATTGTGCTTAGGAGGGAGGATCTTGGTGCCTTCTGGGAGCTTCACAATAGGACCTTTTGGTGGAGGTCCATCTAAGAGCAAAGGCTTGGGTGCAGCGATGAATGGTTGGGCGTAGTAGCTATGGCTGTAAGCTTGAGGCTTTGGAGGAATAGAGGCTAGGGGTTTTGGCTCAGCAAGAACTATAGCCTTGGACTTAGGCTCCTCCTTTGGGATGGTGTTGAGATCAATCCCGAAGCGGATCAATCTCCTATCTAAATTCTCTGGCTCTGACTTCGCCATTGCTGTGTAGGAAGCTTGATGCTAGGAGGAGGAGGCTTTAGATGGAATGAGGTTGGCTTGAGGCTGGGCTTCTTTATATAGGGGGGATGGAGAGGCATCTAAAGGGCATCTAAAGGGAATCTCCGAAGGAATAATGCGTCAACGTGATCTCAAAAACCCTAATCGGCAAAAATTCCCGAAGGAAGAATATGGAAGGATCACGAATGCAAAAGGCGGCGGTGAATGGGGAGTCCATGAGTCGGCCGACTCCCCCTTTGGGTCGGCCGACTCGCGGTGGACTCCCCGCCGGGGTTTTTCGCAACCTATTTAGCGTATTTTTGTCGTTCGGAAAAATACCCTGGACCCCGGAAAACGAAAAGTAAAAAGGTCGGGCCCAACTACCTAATTGAGGAAAAAGTTTAATTCATCTATTTCACCTATTTCCTCAATGGGCTCTAAAAATATTTTAAGGCGTTGACCATTTACCTTGAATATCGTACCTTCGTTGTCGCGAAGCGTAACGGCTCCATGCGATGATGAGCTTACTACTTGAACGGTCCTTCCCATTTGCTTCGAAGCTTTCCTTGCCCGAAGAGCTTAACCCGGAATTAAAAAGTAATACCTTGTCTTCGGGTGTGAACTCCTTGATCTTGATTCTCTTGTCGTGCCATCTTTTCACTCTTTCTTTGTATATCTTGGCATTGTGATAGGCTTTCTCTCTCATTCTTCTAATTCGAGAGATTTGCATCCTCCTCTTCTCTCCCGCTTGCTTCTAGGTCCATATTCCACTTCTTGATGGCCCAGTGAGCTTTGAATTCCAGCTCTTGGTAAGTGGCGGTCTTTCCATAGACTAGTTGATATGGTGACATCCCAATAGGTGTCTTGTATGCCGTTCGATATGCCCATAGTGCATCGGAAGCTTGTCCTTCCATGCGGTTCCCATTTCATTCACTGTCTTCGAAGAATATTCTTGATCTCGCTTATTTGATGTCTCTCTTGGCCACTTGTCCGAGGGTGATATGGAGTAGCAACGTTATGACGTACCCCATGCTTCAATAAGTATTGCTCAAAGCTTTTGTCGATGAAATGTGATCCTCCATCACTTATGACTATCCTTGGGACTCCAAATCTTGGGAATATTATTCTTCGAACATTTTCTTAGAGCTTGAGCTATCTCGCCTTTTGCATGGCGAGCTTCGACCCATTTGGACACATAGTCCACCGCTACGAGGATGTATTCACATTTCTTCGACGGTGGAAATGGTCCCATGAAATCAACTCCCCAAACATCAAAGAGCTCGATCGAAGGTTGTTGATAAGTGGCATGGCATCTCTTGAGTTAATGTTGCCATGTCTTTGACAAGGACCGCATCTCCGAATGAAATCTTTTGTGTCTTCATACATTGTTGGCCGAAAAATCCGCATTGCCAAATCTTCGCATGTGTACGGAACACCCCATAATGGCCTCCATATGGTGATGAGTGGCATCTTTCGATGATTTTGATTCCTTCTTCGGTGGGCACACATCTTCGACGAGGCCATCGAGCACACTCGGAAGAGGTAGGGCTCATCCCATATGTGAGTACGACTCTCCTGGATAAGTTTCCTTTTGTTGCCTCATGGTGGTACGTAACTGTAACCATAAAATTAACAATATCTCGCATACCGGGGGTCGATCTGTTGATTCCGTAGAGCATGTCGTCCGGAGTGCGTCGTCGATGGGTAGTTCTGTGGTTTCTCAAGCGCATTCTAGACAAGTGATCGGCAACGAGTTTTCTACTCCCTTTTTATCTTTTATTTCTAGATCAAATTCTTGGAGTAACGAATCCATCTTATCAAACGAGGTTTAGCATCTTTTTTAGTGAGCAAATATTTTAAAGCGGCATGATCGGTGTAAATAATCACTTTGGCACCCACTAAGTAGGATCTAAACTTATCAATAGCAAAGACAACACTAGGAGCTCTTTTTCGGTGGTAGCATAATTAAGGCGAGGTCCAAGTCAAAGTTTTGCTAGCGTAAGCTATTGCATGATGCTTCTTATCCTTAGTCTCGTCCTAACACTTTGCTCCTACGGCGTAGTCACTTGCATCACACATAATTTCAAAAGGTAAAGTCCAATCGGGGTTGAATGATTGGAGCGAGAGATGAGCGCTTTCTTAAGGATCTCAAATGATTGTAAGCAGGCATCATCAAAGTCAAAAGGAACATCCTTAGCCAATAAGCGGGTAAGAGGTCTAGCGATGTAAGAAAAATCTTTTATGAATCTACGATAAAAACCAGCATGACCAAGGAAACTTCTAATTCCTTTCACATTGATAGGAGGAGGCGTTGTTCAATAACTTCTATTTTGGCTCTATCTACCTCGATGCCTCTTTCGGACACTAAGTGTCCTAGCACTATTCCTTCTCTAACCATGAAATGACACTTTTCCCAATTAAGGACTAAGTGTTTTTCCTCACATCTTTGCAAAACTCGATCTATGTTTTCAAGGCACTCATCAAAAGTTTTTCCATAAACGAGAAAATCATCCATGAAAACTTCCATAATCTTTTCAATCATATCGAAAAATATAGACATCATACATCTTTGAAAAGAAGCCTGTGCATTACATAACCCAAAAGACATCCTACGGTAAGCAAAGGTTCCATAAGGGCATGTAAAGGTCGTTTTGTTTTGATCATTAGGATGGATAGGGATTTGATGATATCCAGAATATCCATCAAGGAAGCAAAAGTAAGAATGGTTGGCTAATCGCTCAAGCATCTCATCAATGAAAGGCAAAGGAAAGTGATCCTTTCTTGTTGCCTTATTAAGCTTTCTATAATCTATGCACATTCGCCATCCCGTGACGGTTCTTTGTGGGATTAACTCATTCTTCTCATTTTGGACAACAGTCATGCCTCCCTTTTTAGGCACAACTTGGACAACTGACCCACTCACCGTGTGGTACGGGGTAAATAATCCCGGCGTGCAACAGGTTTTAAAACTTCTTTCTTAACAACTTCCCTCATCGCATTATTGAGCCTACGTTGGGGTTCTCTGGATGGTGGAATATCGGGATCTGTGGGAATGCGATGGGTACAAAGGGCAGGACTAATTCCTTTGAGGTTCTGGAGTGAGTAGCCAAAAGCTTTTTTTATGTTTTTCTAGGACAACCATTAAGCGAAAAGTCTGCTCCTGAGTGAGAGTATCACTTATGATGACAGGAGTGTCTGGATCATTTCCTAGAAAGGCATATCTAAGACCGGCTGGTAAAGGTTTGAACTCAATAGGAGGCCTAGGTGGTAGGGTAAACTCGTCTAATGGTTCATTCTCAGAAGGGTCAGCTTCTTCTTCTATGAAGAATCTAGCTTCGTCTTCTAATTCTGGTTTAACTAGGAATTCTAGAGAGGTCTGCTCTAAATTCCTCCAACGGATCATAATGTGGATGGGGCTCGGTCCTAGCATTTAAAGAGTGTGAAATGGACATTGCAAACTGGAGTTTCTTGCCTAAACAAATGTTTAGCTTCCCGGTTTGTCCTTCATAAAGAAGTCTTCTAAATGGTTGTCCTATCAACAGTGGAAATCCCCTATGTCAAAGACATAAAAGCTTAAGTGAACAGGGGTTCCTTCTACCCGGAGTGGTAGGACATGTAGGATTCCTAAACAAGGAAGAATTTGTCTTGAAAGATTTCTTATGAACTTCACCGTTGGGGTCAATGTCATGTTTCTTTGCAAATATTTTGCTAGTGTGGTAGACATGATATTTATACCCTCAACTGAATTGTAGAGAGCGTCTACGCAATCATTGTTAATCATGCAATGAATGGGAAGAGAAGATGAATCCAAACGAATTATTTCAGAGGAAAGCTCTGACTCTTCTAACCACTCATTGCTCATGACAGACACTAACTCTCCTGAGGTTTTTCCTGTTGGAATATCCTCATTACTATTGCATGGCTTGATTGGGTAGTATTTGGCTTGTGGCTTCTTCACCTTGTGATAGTTGAAGATGTTTCCAAAATCGAAAAACAGATCGGGTTCAATATCTAGCATAAAATCGGGAAGTGGAATGTCTTCCTTGTCTTGCTCAAGACATGGATTAGGCGAAGTGGATGGTGTATCGACAAATGTTTGTCTTCGGCTACTTGAGGTTCTTCTTCTAGGAGGTAGTCTAATTCACTTTGGATAGGATTTGGTCTAGGATTGATCTTGCTTTCTCAAGCAGAGATATGCAAGAATGATCCTCCCGAAGTTGTGTCGAGCAATTTTCTACTATCTCTACTCGAGACCTTTATAAAAGTGTTGTAAAAGAATGGGATCTGGTAGACTAAGGTCCGGGCCCGATGCTAAAAGTGTAGTAAAACGATTCCGGGATGAGGCCAAAGATTCTTCGGTTCTTGCTTAATAGTCGAACCTTGACTCTAAGGTCAACGATTTGGGAGATGGGATAGAAATCTAGGCAAAAGTTGGAGCGTAAGGACCCCCAATCTCCTTGTTGCTTACCTACAACTTTATCATACCATTGTCTAGCTTTTCCCTTTAATGAGAAAGGAAATAGCTTCCAACGGAGGGTTTTGTCGGACATGCCCTTTATGCAAAGACAGTCACATGTTTGCTCAAAGTCTCTAATGTGAAGGTAAGGGTTTTCGTCTCCTTCTCCCGAAAAGGATAGGCTTTGGACCAATGCAATCAACCGCGGACTCGGCCTATAGCTAGGTGTTTGGATAGGTTGTGATGACTCATGTGGCACTAGGTGGTCTCCGTGGGTGCGAAAATTGAAAGATAGGAATGGAATTTGAATTATCCATAAGGATAGAAAAAGATAAAATGTACGGAAAAGTAAAGTGCAAGAAAAAGATAAAAGTATAGGTACAAGGTAGAGCAAGATTTAGGTTATCTAAGCGGACCGTCTTTCTCCCGCAAGAACGGCGCCGAAATGCTTGTTGATACTAGATACGCACACGAAAGAATCAAGAGAAATAATCCGCAAGCGCACGGATATCGGTGAGCACTTCACCCGGGAGATAAATCCCGAGTATCGTATTTGTTTTTATCCGCTAAGAGAAAACGTGCAATAGACTAACCCGATCTTTACTACTACCCCGGGCCGCTAGTCAAGTGAGAATTAAGCGATATAGAGAGAACTCCTTCGTCGCCTTCTTCTAACCTATGGCAAGCTTTGAGACTACTGTTCTAAGGGGTTACCCGAGGAATAGACACCACGAGAGGATGCTAAACCGGGCACAAAGGACCTACCTTACCTACCAACGGGAAGTGGATTACAAAGGTAATAAAGGGATTGTCACTTCCCTCACTACTACCACGGTTCCTACCGGATAGAGAGCATCTACAAGTGAACCTAGCCTAAGCACCACGCTTATGCTAAAGAACGATTACTCTATTCCCAACGCGAAGCGAATAAAGTAAACTTGTAAACCAAAGAACAATAATAACAACGAACTTACTAGTATTAGAAGTTGAATTGCCGAATGATTCTAAAACCAAACCTCGGGTTAGGAGACTTGATCCCGCAGATAGATACACCGGAGAGGAGACACCGACAGTAGGGCTTCCTCTAAATCTACCTCCACTCTATACTCTCTCAATCTCTCTTGATACTAATACCCTATAGAGATAGATCCATTCGAGGACCCTTCTCTATCTAACTCTCTCTCTTTGGATTGAAGTCTTGAATGAATAGGAGAATGAATTAGGGTTTCACCCGGGGGCCGGGGCTCGCTATATAGCCCCCTAGGATTAACCGCAGCCCTCGGATCAAATCGACCTAAATGGACGATAATTATTGATCTTCAAAGTCGGTGGAGGCGGGATCCGCGAGACTCCACTCGATTGGTGGAGCGGGAGTCGGCCGACTCCTCCCCGGGCGTCGACCGACCGGTCACGGTGCCGGTGGGCCCCGGAGTTTCGGTGACGCCTTCGGAGTCTTCTAGAATATACAATTTTACCCGTTCGGTCTTTCTCTCTATGTAAACTCGACATGTGGGCCATCTTGGTTGATTTTCACTGTCACCCCGCGAAATAGATATTCACCAAAACTCGTGGAATTACATCGGTGGTAACCCTATATCTATCAAGTATTTATGAATAGGTCCATTTGCATGCTAAGTTGACGGTTAATTTTATGAGTTAACGACCGTCAACAGGTGTGTAGGTGGATGAGACTTCATGTTTAATCCCAACTTCATCACAATAAGCTTCAATGTTGGTGTTGTCAAATTCCTTGCCATTGTCACTTCTAATTTTCTTGATCTTGACATCAAATTCATTTTGAGCTCTCTTTGCAAACTTCTTGAAGCAAGGGGTGGCTTCGGATTTGTCATGAAGAAAGAAGGTCCATGTGTATCTTGAGAAGTCATCAACAATCACTAGACAATGGAGTTTCCCACCAAGACTCTTGTATGTAGTTGGTCCAAATAGATCCATATGCAGCAACTCTAGCACTCTTGAAGTTGACAGAAAAGCTTTGGTTGGATGAGTGTTTGCAACTTGCTTGCCGACTTGACATGCACTACAAGGTTTGTCCTTTTCAAATTTAACATCTTTCAAGCCCCTCACTAACTCTTTCTTCAAAAGCTTCTTGAGTGTACTCATCCCAACATGTGCTAGCCTCCTATGCCACAACCACCCAAGTGAAGTCTTGGACGACAAACAAACACTCGATTTGCATCTTCGGAGGTGAAATCCACTAGATAGAGATTGTTGTATCTAAAGCCTTTGAATATCACGGTTGAGTCTTCTTTCTTTGACACTATCACTTCTTTCTCATCAAACAAGCATTTGAATCCAAGATCACACAATTGACCCACTTGACGACAAGTTGAAGCTCAATGGTTTAACATAAAGCACATTTGACAAAGAGTGATCATTTGATATTGCAACTTTGCCTAAACCCTTGACTTTGCCCTTTGAGTTATCACCAAATGTGATCCTATCTTGATTTTGCTCCCCTTCATCTAGTGAGGCAAACATACGAGGTTCACCGGTCATATGTTGAGTGCAACCACTATCAATAACCCAATGACTTCCACCGGTCCTGTAGTTCACCTACACACAAAAGATCAAGCTTGAGGTTTAGGGACCCATACTTGTTGGGGGCCCTTGACTTTCTCTACTAGAGATTTTGCAACCCAAATTTGCTTAGGCCTATTCTTATTGGGGGGGCCTAAGAAGGTGACATTCACTTGTCCTTTTGAATCCTTTCTAATCACATAATGAGCATTGTATGCAAAGGCTCTAGCATGCCTGGGCAAGGGTTGTGGTGGTGGAGTTTGGCACTCATGAGCAAAGTGACCTTCTTGTCCACACTCAAAGCATCTCTTTGGCTTCGGCTTTGGCTTTTTCTTTGCTTGATGTTGCTTCTCTTGATGTGCCTTGAACCCAATGCCGCTTCTATCGGTCTTCATTACGGTGTTCATCAAGAGCTCACTTTGAAGTGACTTTCCTTTAGCAAACTTGCTCAATCCAATCTTGAGGTGTTCTTTCTCTTGCTTGAGTTTCTTGTTCTCTTCTAGAAGTGACTCAATTGTTGATTGCTTCAAACATGACATCTCAAAGTGGAGTCTTTTGTTCTCTTCTTTGAGCTTCTCATTCTCAAGTGCTAGTCCCTCATCTTCAATAGTGACGGTGTGGTGATTTTTGCTTGTTCAAGATCCTTCTTGAGCTGTTCATTTTCATTCTTTATCTTAACATAGTCATCATAATGCTCAGTCACCACCACCGACTTGCCTTTGCCGCTAGCACCTTGCTCAATGATCTCATCACATGATGTAGCTACATCATTCTTAGCAACATTGTTAGTAGCCTCATGTGTTTTAGGCAAGAAGCTCATAAGCCATCGCTAGATTCCCATGATCAACTTTAATAGTTGTGTACTCCTCTTTTAGAGAGCTATAACTAGATTTGAGCTCATCATGCTTCTTCTCAAGGTTCTCATTTTCAACTTTAAGCTCTTTTGAAGAAGCTTTGAGTGTAACAGAACCGACCAATTAATATAAACATAATGTACTAATGATGTCGCTTAAGCAACTTAATTAGCACATGACGCTTATATCAACCCGGTAGTCCGTGAAACCACGAAGGATTTCAAACTTTCCACAATACAAATTCCAGACCGAACTAAGTTCAACATAATACCGTCCATAGTAATACATAAGTTCACAAGTAGTTGATTACATCGGAGTTGCGAAAATAGTTATTACAATACCAAGTTGGAAACAAAACTGCGGAAGCAAAATAAAGTGTTGTTTTACAAACGCACACTTAGTTAAAAATAGTGTCTGGTCCATCATCAAATCCGGTAAAAGCATGGAGGAATGGGATATAAGAGATGACCTTGCCCAAGGTCTAATCCTCCCGTAGTGGGATACAGTCCATCTTGTTGCCACAAAGGCAAAGGTCTTATGATCTCGCAATAAGTGGGAATAAAACCCCGAGTACAAGAAGGTACTCGGCTAGACTTACCCGTCATAAACCAAAAATAAAGTGACACAAAGGAGTATGCAAGGCTTTATAAGTGGGGTAGCCGACTCATTTAAACTTGCGATAAAAGATGAGCTTATTAAATAATCATTTAGTGATAAAGGACTCTCTAGCTTATCATCTTTTAGGTTGGATCCCGACATCACTAGATTAGCACCCGTACTATTCCAACTCCAGGGTATGAGCAAACAAAACTATCCTATCCTTTAGGTTGAGCATACCAAAGATCAACAACATAGAACCATAACCATCCTATTTTTCACAATGATTTGCGACAGTGCCGCTGCTCGGTCAAGTGTTCACCGTCCGAACGATGGCGATTATAATCGATTGCAAACCAGTGGCGGGTATTCCTCACACAAACCACACGTCTCCCGTCGGAGTCGATTAGATCACCTTGGTCTATTCGGGGAAACACGGATTTCAACGAATACGGTTGCACCAGGGCATGCCCGGCTACCGGTACCTCCGGCGCGGCCGGCCACCGGCTTTAATACCGCGCTGTGGGCAACACACTCAACTCCGTTGAAATTCCGGTCCAAACATCCTCAAGGCTTCGCGGTCGGATGTCCGCATCCTTCCGGCTATCTGTGAGGCATTGTTCAACATGATCCGAGGACGTACAAAGCCATAGTCCCATTAAGTGACATCGCCGGAGTTTCCTTGGTCTAACACACCACAACTCCGACTAGTCGTGATTTAACAAGGCCACATGGTTATGTTCTCTAAACCAACCTCCTTTTCCTCAACCATAGGGTAGTAACCACCTACCTCGCGGATGAGGGTCAATCACCCGTCTTCTACCGATCTAATTAAGCAGTGCTAAGCATATGAACGATCCCGAACTTAAAAAGGGTAAAGGTATTCGGGTGGATCAAGGTACTCATAATGCAAGAACGGTTCCAAGTCAACGCCTTTGTAAACTTAATGCATCATAAACAATAAAGGACGCAAAGTAAATCATTTTGCAAACCGTAGGAGAAATGCTCCGGGCTTGCCTTCCTAATACGATCAATGTTGAAGCTCCCAAAGACTTGATCACTCCACGTATGGTTCCTGGTTCTCGATCACCTCACGTGCCGTGGTTCCCCTTGGTGACTCCTCTTTTGGATCCTTGTCCCACGTCAGGTTCTGTTCTCCTATCGATCCTGTATGATGCGGGTGCATGTATGAATACTAAGAATACACATGGTATGATCATGCGAAATGCATGCTTTGCTTATTCTTTCTACAAGGTAGTCAACATCATCCAAGAACGTGTACCATAAGCATATGTCATCTACTACGTTTTCTACTACAACAATGCAATCCTAATACGACATCCCTTACTACTATCATCAGCAAACAAGTCAGTAAGGCCAAAGAGACTACACTCACACATAATCATCCTAACCATATAACTAACAGATCAGTAAATAAATCATAAATAAATAACCATAGACCCTATGGATATGAATGAAGACATTCTGGAAAGCTTATGAAATTCTCCATCAAACATATGAAGAATCACAAACTGATTCTCAGGTTAACTACACCTAAAACACAGAACATTAGGACTGGTTCTGGAAAAACAGCCACTAAAACAGCCCTGGTGACCATCTTGTCACACCCATAACTCTTAAACTATTCATGCAATGACCATGAAACTTTAACAGTAGATGGTCAAGCTCACACACTAACTATCATCTTTAGACAAGTTAACCAAAAACCCAACTTATAATTAGGTTAGCCTAGCATCAATGGACTTAACCCTTAATTTGAACATCCAAGAGTTGAACAGGAGCACCATGATTGGCTACTCCTAAAATCCAAAAAAAATTACAGTAGACATAGCATGGCAATACTAGTCTACCAACCAAAATTCATCCCATTTGGATAAACCTACTGCCCTATGCATAATTCACAAGACAGCACAATTAATTGGACCTATAAATACTTTGTATTATGAAGTATGGCCAACTCATGTGTTAATCACATCAATGACTTCCTAAGGACATATAAACAGCCCACAAAAATAATTAAATCCTAACTTGAAGTAAATACCCTATTTATGAATTTATTCTAGAGCAAGGCAATAATAAGCACTTGAACTACAACTATATAAAATTACACTAAACATGCAAGTGATATCTTTTTCATAGACAGAGTACCTCAAAACAAGACCAACAAGACCAAAATCACATTTTTCTGAGCTTCCTAGAATTATCTATGCATTTTCAAAGATAAACAACAATTATACCACTTGAAACATTTTAAATAAAACTATACAGAAACTTCACTCAAACATGACATAACATATTTTTCCTAGATAGTACACTTCACAAGGATTACAACAAGACCAAGATCACCAAATTTGGACACTCCTAGCTTGAGATATGATTTTTCAAAACATTTTATCCAAATCTGCCAAAAACCATTTTTCTGAAAAATCGCCCCTAAATTGCTACGTGCACCCGGAGTGTACCCAGAGGTGTATCTTAGCTAGGTACACCCGAAAACTGAACCCAGATCTGTACCAGATGACGTCAGCGATGACGTCAGCCTGGGTCCCGCTTGTCATACACCCGTACCTAGCTCTGCTGACGTCAGCAATGACGTCAGCGATGACGTCACCGTGGCCCACACGTCATGGGCACGGGTGGCAGCCTTTTGCAGAAAGGCCCCTGTATTTTCCCGAAATTACCCAGGCCCAGATCTGAAAGTCTGTGTGCCTGCGCATTTTGCACCAAGGGCCTTGTCCTTTACCTAATTCTGACCCGAAGCCCCTGGAGGAGAAGGAACAGGGGAGGGCGACGGCGGCTTGGGGGCCGGCCCGTGGGGCGGCTCGCCGGCGGCCTAGGGAGGCGGCGGAGGTGCGCGGGGGCGCGGCGCACCCGCCGGTGCCCCTCGCTCGGCCCGCGACGGCTGGGAGCGGCGGGACCGCGCAAGGCACGGCGCGGCGGCGGCGGCGCTCCGGCTGCAGCGGCTTCCGGCGGTGTCGACGGGAGGGGAGCGTGCGCACGGCGCGAAGGAAGACGAGGCGAACGCGGTGGTGCTACCGGGGAGAGAAAATGGAAGGAGGGGGAGGTCCGACGCGAGCTCGGCCGAAGTCCGCCAATGGCGGCCCGCGTGGTTGCTGTGGCGAAGGGGGAAAAAGAGAGGAGGTGGGGGCGAGGCGAAGGGATGGAGTGAGGGGTAAATGTTACCCCGGGCGCCCCAATTTGAAGAAGAGACAGGAGATGGTTCACGGGGAGCGGGAGGAGGCACGACGTCGATGATGATGGCGCGGCGCCAGCGCGGCAGAGGCTCAGCGGGGCAGCGATGGCGCGCGGCAGGTGGGCGCTGGCACTCGAGTACGCGTGCTCGTTGCGTCGTCACGGCGCTCTTGGCGGTTTCGGTTGGCGGCACGCGGCGTGCGTCCGCGGGCGACGGCAAACGCGGCGACGACGGCGGCAGCAGCGCGGCGGCAGCGAGCGGCAGAGTGGCAGCGAGGCGCGGGCGGCGGTGTTGGGTAGCGTTTGGCGGCTCTGCGTGTCGGCCAGCGGCGTGCGGGGCGAGCAGGAGGAGTGGCAGCGGCAGGCGAGCAGCAGCGCAGCGGCGCTCTGGCGCGCGAAGCAGAGGGGGAAGGGAAAAAGAGAGGAGGATGGTGATGACAGGTGGGGCCCGCGGTGGGTCCCACTGTTTTTGACTTGTACTGCAAAGTTTGACCTCCCGTAACTCCAAAAATATTGCGAATTTGGAAAAACTCAAAACATGAAAGTTTCTCCATTTGATGAGTAGAATACTTTTCATGTTGGAAGTTTTTGCTAATTCGGCCTAGTTTTTGAAAATGTGAATTTGGCCCAAATTTGAATTATAAAAATATTATTAAATAGTATTTAAACACTGTTTTTGGCCATTTTGAAGGGCTAAAAAGCATTTTCATGACTCGGTGTCAAAACAAAAGTTTCTCCAAATAATTTTCTGCATAAACTTTGTTAAAGCTCCATTTTGCGAAAAGCAAGACAAGTATGACTTCTAGCAATCATTTGAAAAGTCCTATTTGCATTTTTAATCCAAGCACTCAAACAATTGCTACAAAAAATGCAATAATGATGCTTATGAGATGATCATGCTCATGAGATGCAAGATTTAGCTAAGCCAAGAATTGGAGTTGTTACATTGAGTTCCTTGAGTTTAGAAGACATGATTTCATTTTGATCTCTAAGCTCATCATTAGTTTTCTGCATAGCTTCCATCTTTTCTAGAAGAGAAGTATTTTCACTATCAAGCTCATCACATCTTCCTCTAGTCTTAATGATGGTTTTTGAGTACTTTCTAAGCAATTTGACAAGCTCATCATAGGTAGGTGATTCATACTCATCATCATTATCACTTTCACTACCACTATCATCACTATCACCATGTTTGGAATGTACCTTCTTTTCACTTTTAGCCATAAGGCAAAAGTGGGATGGAGTAGATGATGATGGCAAGATTTGTGGAGGTGGTGAAGATCCAATGCCAATAGCAGCAACTCCTTCATCATCACTTTCCTCATCGGATGACCCACAAGAGGATTCAATATCGGTTAGCCAATCACCAACAATGTAGGCCTTGCCATCTTTCTTCTTGTGATGCTCTTTCTTTTCTTCCTTCTTCTTGTGATGCTTGTCTCTCTTCTTCTTTTCTTTTTCTTCATCATCACTTGAGTCATCTTTCTTGTCCTTGCCCTTCTTCTTCTTGTACTTCTTGTCTTTTGGGGGCTCTGGACATTGATGAGCAAGATGCCCGTCTTGTGGCGCTTGAAGCACTCCATTTCGTAGATGGGCTTCCTTTTGCTACTTGTGAAGAACTTCTTCTTCTTGCCATCAAACTTGACACCATTTTTGTTGAGCTTCTTCAACATCTTGGTGGTCTTCTTCACCATGAGAGCAAGACTCAAGTCATCAATTTCTGCATCGCTTGAATCATCATAAGTAGCCTTGGCCTTGCCCTTTCTTGAGTGACTTGCATTGAGGGCCAAGTCTTTCTTCTTGGATGATGAGCCATCCTCGGGGTGAGATGCATGTACATCTCATGAGCATTGATCTTTCCCAATATTTGTGTTGGTGTAGCATTGGAAAGATCACCTTGGTGAAGCACGGTGACAATATGCCCATATTTCTCAATGGGAAGGACACACAAGATCTTCCTTGCAACATCGGATGGCGACATTTGATTGAGTCTAAGCCCATTGAGTTCCTCTACAATAGTGTTCAAACGGGAATACATCTCATTAGCACTTTCATTAGCTTTCATCTCAAAAGAATTTAACTTGCGCATAACAACATGATAGCGTTCCTCACGCTCACTCTTAGTTCCCTCATGGAGCGCACAAAGGTCGGACCATAGTGCATGGGCATCCTTGTGGTTCCTAACGCAGTTGAACACATCCTTGCAAAGGCCGCGGAATATAGCGTTCCTTGCCTTTGCATTCCACTTCTCATAGTTAGCCTCTTCACCAACAAGGTTAGCTGAATCCTTGGGTTTTGGGAGTCCTTGAGAAGCGGCACGGAAGCATCCAACATCTATCGCTTCTAAATGTGCTTCCATGCGAATTTTCCAATAAGGAAAATCATCTCCCTCGAACATGGGAGGAGGTCCATCCCCATGGGACATCTTTACTCTAGGCGGTTAAGCCTAATTTAGAGCAAACCGGCTCCGATACCACTTGAAAGGATCAAGATGCCCAAGAGGGGGGGTGAATTGGGCTAATTCTAAAAATTCTTGCGGAATTAAACCTACTAGCCCATGATTCACCCCTCGGTGCCTATGTGTGTTCCTAGACAATCGATCAACTAAAGTTTTGCACCCTAAGTTCCAATCCTATTCTAGCATGGCAATTCTATGAAAGTAATTGCAAGAATGTAAGTGCTAGAAAGTAAATGCGGAAATTAAGGGGACAAGGAACACGGCGATCTTTTTTCCGAGGTATCGGAGAGTCGCCACTCTCCACTAGTCCTCGTTGGAGCACCCGCGCAAGGGTGTAGCTCCCCCTTGATCCTCGCAAGGACCAAGTGCTCTCTAGGGCTGATTCTTCGTCGCTCCGACGCGGTGAATCGCCAAGAACCGCTCACAAGATGAGTTGGGTCATCCACAAGCACCGCCGGATGATCACCAAGCTCCAATCACCACCAAGCCGTCTAGGTGATGGCGATCACCAAGAGTAACAAGCACAAACTCTCACTTGACCTCGCAAAGCCTAGGGAGAAGAGTGGATGCACACTAGCTACTCTCGATCTCTCATGAACTCATGGATTCTCAAATCTCTTCAAGTCATGAGGCTCTTGCAACTCTCCTGCTCTCACAAGGTGGCTGTCAGCTGAACAAATGAGCAAGAGAACTAAAATGGAGGAGGTGTGGTCGTATTTATAGCCAAGACCGAAATCCAACCGTTACCCCGCATTTTAGCTCAGACGTGAGCGCCGGACGCGTCCGGGCATTCACCGCCGGACGCGTCCGGCTCTTAGAAGATTTCAAACGGCCAGTTAGCCATTGGGCTACGGTGCACACGCCGGACGCGTCCGGCGCCTGCGTCCGGGGCGCGACTTGTGCCCAAGGCTGAACTCCCAGAAAGTTTCTGGTCCGCGTCCGGCGGAGCGCCGGACGCGGGACCGAGCGTCCGCCCCACAGGGCAGAACAGAGGACGACTTTACCGTGCGCCGGACGCGTCCGGCGCCTGTTGAAGCTCCCGTTTTCACTTGATCAGCGATCCTTTGAAAACGGCGACGACTTCAACAACTCTCAGGGCTTACAAGCAACTCCCTAGCGCTATTCCTCACAGTGTGCACCACACCTAATCCAATAGACTTAACTAGGTCAAGCTACCCATTTGCACCCCCTTAATAGTACGGCCAAAGGAGAAAACAAAGTCCTAACGACTAATCCGATGTCTCTCAACACCATCGACAATCGGAACTAACCGTCCTTAACCTTGTCGTCCATCCTTTGAAAACCGAAACGATTTCCATCGATAAGAGGGCATGACAACCAATTGCCTGAGATTCCATTACCATGACCTAACTCCCATTGTTTCTGCAAAACACACGTTAGTCATAGTAATCTATATTGTCATCAATAATCGAAACCCACATCAAAGGGCCTAGATGCTTTCAACGGGCTACCGCTGTGGATAACTCCGATTCTGCCAACCACTCACAGCTCATGATGGCTGAAAGTCCTTTAATGTGTTCCATTAAGAAAGGATCATTAGGAGGACCATCATTATCCTCAAATGGCGCAGAGTGCACCAGAGGCTTTACTTGAACTGGAAATTTCGAGGCATTACCAAAATCTTCAAAAAGATCTACCTCAATTTCTGAGAGGAACGTGGAAGGATGGGGCTCATCGACTTCCAAAGTGGGTTGTGTTCCTATAGTGGGAGATTCTTTGGCAACTAAATCATTAGAAGAATCTAAAGGAATTTTAGATTCGATTGCAAGGATCTCCTCTTGTTGATCAAGGCTTGGCTCGACGTCAGTTTCTTCTTCAGGAAACTCATCATAAATGCCAGTGTAGGGGGTGTTTTCAAGGATTTTCTCTAGGATTACTTTCCCTTCACTAACAAGTTTATGAGAGAATGAACCTCCTAAAGCAATGTCGAGATATAGAGCAGCTTCCTTGTTAAGACCACGATAGAAGTGATAGTGTAGGACTTGGTCAGGCAAGGCAAGGTTTGGACCAAAATTGGTAAGGCTTGAGAATCTTGCCCAAGCTGCTCCTAGGGTCTCCTTCTCTTTTTGTTTGAAATTAAGAACTTCTATTCTAAGGTCAGCAATTTTGTAAAGGGGGAAGAAAGCATGACAAAAATTGTCTCGAAGTTCATCCCAACTTCCATTTGCACCTTTTACGGAATGAGCATACCACTTTTTTGCTCTTCCCGAAAGGGAGAACGGAAATAATTTCCATTTAAGGGTTTCCTGTGTCATGCTAGCAATAATCCGACAAGAACACAATTGCTCAAATTGCCTAAGGTGGGTGTATGGATCTTCGTTTGCTAGCCCAGAGAAGGATAATTCCCTAATCATGTCTATGTAAGCAGGGGGAAGCTCATAGGCATCTGTAAGAATAGGGTCTGATGATGGTGGAGGCTCCAACAAGTCACCCTTTGGAGCAAAGAATTTAAAGATAGGAGTGAAATCCATGTGGTAATTCGTGGTTGATGTTTGTGGTGAGGTGAGAATGGTGGTAAAAGAATGAAAAATGATACACGGACGACTTGGCTCGAAACTAGCACAGCTACCGTTCCCCGGCAACGGCGCCAGAAAGCTTGTTTACGCTTCTTAGCGTAAGCAGATAAATCCGCAAGCGCACGGAGTACGATGTAGCTTTCACCCGGGAGTATTCTAGAGTATCAATTTCCACGGGGAACGTGAAGTGTACTAGAGAATCAAGGCCGTCCAAGGATAAAGGTAAGAAAAGAAAGATATATATGTTTTTGGTGGGTAAAGAGGAACCTTCTAGAGTTTTCTAAGTTGGTTGGGTGATCAAAATCAGGCTTACTACACTCTACTTACTATGGAGCAACAAGTACCTTCCGACTCTCGAAAGAGATTGGGAAAAAAGTAGTCGGGGAAGGCTGCCAAAAAGCTCTACGAAACACCAACCCGAACGTGGTGGAATACAAAGGCCCGACGTAGCCGTCACCTCCGGGGCTACCACAACTATCCGTGGGATTGGGCGCAAACTCGGGTAAACTATAGCCTAGACACCATGTCTACACTAGCGTTTACTACTCTAATTACCTCGAGAATAACTAGAGCACTCAAATACAAGTGGAGTTCAAGTAAATAGAATAAAGTAAGAATTAAATAAAGAACTAAACTTAGAAATAATAATTGTAGAACCCGGAGAGTAGCTGGAAGACGAACTAGATGCTGCAAAAGTACAATGTTGAGGAAGATCCGACGCGATCCGGCTCCTCCTCAGCTCTCTCCTCCTCTCTCTCTCTTCCTATTTTCTAGATACAACTAGACGAACTAGAACTAGAACTAGATGAACTAGAACTAGAACTAGAACTAGATGAACTAGAGGGACCCTCTTCTAATTAGATGAAGACTTGAAACCCTAGCTTTGATCTTGTAGAAGAGATATGATGGGAAAACCCTAGGGGGGCGCCCTCCTTATATAGGCCTAGGTGGAGTAGCCCCTATGGAATCGCCATGTCATCGATCCACGTGAAGTGCCATGTCATCAATCCAGGAGATTGATTCTCATTGGCCAGAAGAAGGGGGTGGCGCCCAAAAGAGGTGGGCGACCTCCCATCCCCTATGACATGTGGGGCCTCCTCCTTTGTCTCTATGTAAATATGACGTGTGGGCCTTCCTGCTTTGTCTCTATGTAAATATGACATGTGGACCCTTTTTGGCTCTTTTTCTGATAACCCCCTGCAGAAATAGATATTCACCAAAACTCGTGGAAATTTATCAGTTAAACCCCTAAGTCTATGGTGATATTACAATTATGCCCTTTTTAGCTATTTGTTGAGATTAAAAATAGGAGTTAACAACCGTCAACAATGGCCCACTTGCTCTCTTGCTTGTTTTACGTCTTTCGAAAAGTGTACTTTTATTCTAGAAATTTCTGCACTTGGTGTATTTTCTGCAAAACAATATTTTCTCCAAGCACAGGTGGAACTAGGTCAATAGTAAAGATATATGTGAATAAAATATTTATTTCCCCCATAATGACCTATAGTTGGCGGGTAAAAATCTGAGTTAAGGACCGCCAACAGCTACTCACCTTGCTATGCAAGCTTCATCACTAACCAGCACCAGCACCAGCACCAGCGGTACCACCACCGCTGCCTTCACCTTCTCCATCCAAGAAGAGGTTCTTGAATGACTCCTCTAGGTCCACGTCCTCCAGTGCATGTTGTTCTCTTCTTACTCCTTGCTCCCAATCCTTCATGCAGGTGAGCATCTCCACATGCTCAGGCAACAAGCGCCGATGCCGGTCTTCGAGTATCCTGGATGTACAGGTGAAACAAGACTCCAAAGATACAGTACACAGACAGGAACAACCATGATATCTCGAGCCATAATTGATAGGATAGGATATGTTAGCTTGTGGTCATGCCACAAGAGCAATATGTCAAAGCCTTCATTCCAATCTGTTATAGGGTCAATGTCCCAGTAAGCTGTGAGCTCACTAATTCTAGATGGAGATGGATTAGATGAAGATGATGGGGAATAGCTAGGGTACGCACCACGATCTCCTAAAATCCTTCCCCATGTCTGCTTTCTCTTACCAGAACCAGATGAAGGCACTGAAACTCTTGGACCCCTACCTACACCACCAAATTTCCCTCATACTTGCTAAACATTATGTTCATTTCATCTTTAACATCATTATAGTATAAACTATAAGAGCATCCATTTTGCTTAGCAAGTACTAAGTCAAGATAGCTTAAGAACCCTTTTAGCTTACCTCTAGGATCAAGAATAAAAGCATATGAATAAAGTAGTGGAATTCTCTCAATACTTAAGGAATGTAAGCCTCATAGGAACTGCAATACTTCTAAATTTCACATCACTTTCAGCATTTTTCAAATGTTTGCCAAAGTCAAGAACATGATGTAAAACAAGTGGAGCTGTGGGATAATAAACACCAGACAAAATAACAGTAGCCTCATAAAACAGTTCTAGGAAAAATCATTATCTGCTCAGCAACATACCAATGCTGTGGAGTCAACAATGTTTTACCATAATTAGAGTTAAGCCACACAGAAAAGACATCCTTGTATGGCAACACATGTTTAAGCATCAAATAGTTGGAATTCCATCTAACATCGATATCCAAGCCAAACTTCCTAGGTCTAAGACCCCGAGCAATGCAAGAAATTTTAAACAAAGCAATTCTTTGATTTTGAGGAATTTAAAAAATTTATTGTAGTACTAAAATCTTCAAGAAAAGGTTTCAACCTCTTCAAGCCAGACTTAACAATCAGATTAGATATGACAGGCACAATGTCGATGCACAAGAAAACACTTTACCTTGTTACGATCATCACGGGTTGTTGCAGGATAAGAACCCATGTAACCAAAGAACATAGGTTGCACATCTCATAAGCCCTAGAATTAACAAAAGCATTGTCTAGAGTGATAGCAAAGATCTTATCAACCAAACCAAACTCCTCTACTACAGCAACAATCTTTTTAGCTGTGTTTTCACCGGAATGTGAAACCTCAATAAGCCTAAAACCAACTACCTTTTTCTGTAACTCCCAATCAGCACCAACATAATGTGCAACAACAGAAATGTAATCTTCCTTAGCATTACTAGACCAGATGTTAGAAGTCAAAGAAACAGATGAACATGCAGGCAACAAAGAATTCAGAAGCAAAGCACATTGCTCATAAAACAATTTACCCAGGTCTCTAGTGGTGGTTTTCGCCTAGAGACCTTCACAAAAGCATGGTTATGAGCACACTTAATGTAATCTTCCTAGGACTGTGTCTCACCTATGCCTAACAAAAGGTCCAGCCTAGCAATCAACCAGCACAACTCAGTACGAGTAAAAGCACGATTATACACCCATTTATGCAAACCATCAACACTCATAGCAAGCCTAGACTGGACCTTATGATCATTATCATGCTTTGCCTTGCATGATTTCTAGGGTGTTTCAAATGACAGAAGAACGAGAGTGTATCTATTACCACAATGTTTGCAGATGGCAACAATTGTAACAATTGAAGCGTCCTTAATCGGCATGAAATCTTCCTAGACAAGAGAGACATGCTTACCACCAGCCAATGAGGTACCATAAGTGTTGGTGGAGGCGTCCACCCCACCGTCATCGTCGTCGTTGTCGACCTCGATCAGGTGGTCACCATCACCCGAATTGATGTCGAACTACCCGCGGGCATCATCACAGATGTCATCGTCATCCTCCATCTCCGCCTCCTCCTCGGGCACAAGGTACTCGCTGTCGTCATGGTGGACATGCGTCTGAGGGAGGGCGGGACGGTCGGCCCCAGACCGTGCCTACATCTCCAGCACTGCCCCTCGACGGTGGACATGCGTGCTTTGCTGGCGGCCATGCCATGGCGCCTCTAGATGAGGAGGGCACAGCATCATGCACCAACAATGTGCGAAGAAGATGAAGAACAGAGGAGAGGAGTGAGTGACAGAGTGAGAAGAGATGAAGATTGAAGAACAAAAGAAGAAGAAGAGCAGAGAAGAGCTAGATCTAGGGTTAGGGGTTCGACTCACCTACGCCACCAGAGCGTAGTGCCGGAGAAGAGCCAGGTTCCCAGGGGCCAACTAGAGCCTAAAGGAGAAGTCATACACGAGACAAACCGGTTAGAACGACGGCGAGCGACGGTGGAAGGACTGGCAGAACAATGAACTTGATCACATGTTGCACCTGAGGAGGAGGGGAGGGAAGGGAAAGGAGGGAGGATATGGTTAGCGAAGTCAAGGCGAGGTGCAAGACCAACGACGAGGTCACCGGAGCAGGGCCGGTGAGCTCAAGGCGACTAGTGGTGGCGGATGGAGACGCGAGTTGCTGGATTTGGAGAGAGCAAGCGAGACGCGAGAGAGCATTGCGGCATGGCGCGGGGTGGAAATAAACTTAGGGTTATAGTTGGGGGGCGGGGCACTGACCGATCCCTCCCTTATATATGACGTTGGGCGGTGGGGTGGCCGTTGTTGGACCATTGGAAGGCCATGGCCTACTCTGTTGGGCCGAATATAGCCACTAGGGGCATCGGGACGTCTCATGTACCAGGCCATGTCCGTGCCGTGCCATGGGCCAAGGTGGCGGCCTAGGAACGGCCTGGGGCCTCGGGCCGAGTAACGGGCTGCGGCCCGCGGGCTGCATGGCCAACTTTAGTGAGGATAACCGACATGTTTGAAACGCGTGGGACTCCCGGATGACGCGACCGCACTTTTTTAGCCGAATTTTTGAATCGACTGCGATGCGTTAGAGCGACCAAATAATTTGGGGGCTTCTTTTTTCTTTTTTCTTTTGAGAAGAAGAAGTAGAAGAAGAAACAGTTCAACCGAGGAAGATACAGCTGCCCACGCGGCTCGATTCCACGGTCATCTCGCCCCCAATGTAGTGCAATGCCGCAATCACTCATCAACCAGTTGCATGTACCGTGTCATGCCATAGAAGCTTCTAGAACGTGTCTTGGCCACCAGCCCACCACCGCGGTCTATCAGGCCGGGGCGCAGGTTCACAACACTCCGATCCCGGGCCGTTCGTGTTTGATTGGATTGGACGCGATGGGCGCACAAACGAACCTTGCGCTTCGATCTTGTACTACGTGCGCGCGCTGGGTCCGATCGAGTCGAGGGTTATTGTTGGTTCCGTGGCGCGATGGTTGCTATTCACAATTTTTTCGACCAAAGAAGAATTATATATTATATAATAGCTAGGTACATTAAAATATTACAAACACTCTGAATTACAAGAAAGTACTCACATTGTGAAAAACGCAACTCAAGATCTAACATGTTAGGCACTTTGCAGTATAGATGACCGCACAGGAAAATACTCGGCAACGAAAGATCACCTGAGAACAAATGCCCAACAAACGACAGCCAACATTCATGTAGGTGGAATTAAGGATCTTCTTTTGTCTGATGTCTTCCTTCTTCTTTCTACCACCGAAGAATGAGAAAGATTGATCTGAAAATTGTTCTCCCTAGTCCTTCATTGTGACCAGATCTAACCATACTAAAACGGAGAAGATATCGGAGAAAATTATTTCATGGTGGCAACATCATCTCCGTCTTGATGCCGTCGTCCGGAAATGAAGTATCCATGTCGTCATATTGATGAAGATGCCGATGCCGAAGTTGTCGCCATCATCTTCAACGGAGCCATCATGGAGAAGACAATTCCAACCTTCCCCTTCAATGTCGCCGGAGCGAAGAAGAAGAAAATAAATCGCCACTACCAAAAGATTTGACATGGAGAAATACTAACCCTAAAGACTCGATCTAATAGGAAGAACTTATAAAAAACAATGGATACCCACTCCCTTTAGCCCCCAATATAATGTCGGAGGAGAAGAGAGGGGGACCAGCAGTGGCAAACGGTGGGAGAACGGAGGCAACGGCTCTACGGCGGCGGCGGCTCCAGGGCTGCGGCGACGTCTCTCTCGTCGTTATAGCTTCTATTCGCAGTTCCTTGGAGACCACAGGCTTGGCTACACAACTGTCGCCATGGTGGAGCCGTGGAACTGGAACGTACTTCGCGTTCGTCCTGCAAATATGCATCGTCGGCCTCGCCATGACCTGATGACCATCGAGGTGGACTGCCACAATTCAAAGATCGTACGGAGGGCATTTCTAATAATGTCTTCACTCGTGTTCTGTACTCCCCATTACCTGGCTATCGGCACTTCGGATGGTTCCAAAAGTTAATGTCACGTCATTAGTGTATTATGCTTGCTACTATGCGATATTTTAGTCCAAATATGGAAACCATCCATATAAGTGAACCTTGAGTGGAATTTAGTAGCGCCATGCAAAGTGGATCACTTTTGGGTCAACCAGTGCCAGACCCACTTCATCTCTAATAGTACATAGAATTAAATCCACAAGCATCCTCTGTGCATGGGAGAGGGATTCAGACTGGTTTGATCATAAAGAAACGCAACGGCCAATGGGGCACTTGCCGCTTGGGAAGGGAAGATGTAGCATTACTTGTTACAAATTCACCAAACGCAAAGTAATGGTACTCGTCTGAAGATTGAGCTTCTAGCATAATATCAGTTAGAAACAGCAAAAAAGCACAGCTGTCAGAAGTAGTACTAATCTACAGCGTATAGAAGGTTGGCAACTAATCATGATATAGTAAGAGCATCTCCAAGAGCTCCCAAAAACAACTTGGTATTCTATAATTTTTGGCAAAATCACAAAATCTCTTCTCCAATAACTCCCAATACCAACTTGGTAAAATCCCAACTTGGAAAAAAACACCCTCCGCGCGCGTAAACATCCGCGCGCGGAGGGCGCGCGTATCGCGACCCTGTGCCCGCCGAGCCGCCCCGTCTCTCTCTCTCTTGCGCCGTCCGACGCTGCTCCGCCGCCCCGTGGTCCGACGCTGCTCCGCCCCATGGTCCGACGCTGCTCCGCCGCCCCGTGGTCCGACGCGGAGGACGAACTCCTTGACGACGGGGGCCGAGGCGGTGAAGTTGTGGAGGAGGAGCAGCCCCGCGGCGCCGACGTGGAAGCGGGCCGCGGCGAGGGTGGGGGCGAAGGGGTAGAAGTGGAGGCGGAGGATGTGGTGGCCGCGGCGGCGGACGGCGTGGTCGTAGGACGCGCGGCAGGAGAAGACCCGTGCGGAGGCGTGGAGCGGGGACGGGGAGCCCGGCGGCAGCGGGGAAGAGCCGGCCGGCGCCTCCGCGGAGGAGAGGGACGGGGAGGTGGACCGCAGGCGGGTGGACGCGCTGCGCTCGGCCGCGCCGCCGCTCCGCTCCGCCGCCGGGGACTAATCCTATGATAGATTTTCTTTTCCGGATTTTTCTGAAAAAATACTAGACACAAAGAATTATAAGTATACCCTTGGTTGATTTCGAAAAAATTTATGGACTAAACTGCAAAGTGATCATTACGGGATTTACCAAGCGGGAATAGGGAGTTGTTGGAGAGAGACCTTTGTTTCACTTGGGAAATAAAATACAAAGTTGCTATAACATGAGATTTATCAAGTAAAATATTAGGAGCTCTTGGAGATGCTCTAAGTACTTGTCATACCCCGATTCCTAGCAGTTGGATTTCGAAAAAGAGGTTTACCAAGGCCCATCAAGGTAGGCTAAGGTTGGGCTGGGCTTATATGACATGGGCATCCAGAGGCCCACTGCCATGGCTTGTAATTCCAAAGGCCTGTTCGTGTGGTGGAACTTGTTTGAATATTCAAAAGAGGTTTACCAAGGCCCATCCAGTCGATGGTGGAACTTGTTTTGCCATCACTGACCCTCACCTGGGTGTGTCATTGTGTCATCTGCTAGCTTATACATGTTTTCTTTACAATAATGAAAGTTTGTTTTGTCCCGTCCAAAAATCAATTCGAATGATCATGTTCATATGAGCGTAGTATATATAGAAATCCTCTAATCCAGATCCAGAGACATGTATTATTAAGCAACCTTCTTGTTAATGCCACATGTCACCACGAGCATCACTTGATCACTTTCTGCATGTCATCATCCTCCTAACATCATGACAGCGCCGTTGAACAAAATCTGAGAAACATGTCTACAAGTTGATCTGGTCAGGGTACATCCTCTTCCTGCAAAATAAGAGGAAATAATAGCTGCTTTACTACACTACAAAAGATATGCAGGTTCAATGACATGATCTTCATGAGTTAGATACTTTCACCTAAGAATATTTTTTGTGAGATATGGTAGTAAATGGCTCTTGAAAGTGCATTTCCGTATACTATTCCCTTTTTTTATGTATTTTCTGACTCAAATACGTAGGTAGGCAGGTCTGATTATAGGTCACATACAGAGGCAGCTGGTAGCTGGCCACCTCTCTCAAGCAGATACAACTACACTGTTTTGTTTTATGTTGTGGGTCCCTGCAATGTACTGAAAGTAATTACTAGGAAAGTTGACACCAATGAGGCAGTTAGATTAACAAGCGTAAGCATAGAAAAAAAGGGTTCTCGTTTTGCCCCTGTATACTAGTGTGATCTAAACATTACTCCTGACCTAAAGATGGCAATGGTGCGGGTTCGGATCGGATGTTGTCTCAAGGCACCCAAAACCAAAAATCAAAACTAAAAACCAAAACCGCACCAAACCCTGATTCGGGTGAAAATTCATCCCCAAAACCAAAACCGCGGATTAACCAAAAACCAACGGATTAACCAAAATCAACAAATCAGCAGACATAGCAATACATAACATGATATATTAGCAGTACATAACAGATAGCCGATAGCGATGTCCGAATTCCGATTTCACAAACATAAAACATCAAGTCTACGACAATGTCGGCTTATATACAAAGGGTTTCTAGTTGGACTTTTAGTGGGCTGCAACTTTCGGGGGCCCAATGGAGCAACCACGGGTGAAAAATAGGATCCGCCTCAAAACCATAGTGTTTCGGATATCCAAAACCGCAAAACCATGGGCGAAAAACAGGCACCAAAACCAAAACCGCGAGAACCAAAATCCGCGGATTTCCGCACCAAAACCGATCCGATGCCATCTTTCGTGACCTCGTGTTTAGATTCTTAATATTATGCATATATATATATAAATTACTTTACTTAGAGACCATCATCTGTGCTTATGTAAATGAAACTCGTACGTGTATGGCGTGGACCAATTCAGTTTTCTAGAAAACATAATATAGTAAGTACACACGAGTCTTGTCATGTGCCGCCCAAGCATAGGCATACGAAGTATATACGATGCCCATTTACGACTGCGACGTTGAATCGTGCCGGCCCAACTGCCGAGTTGTTTGTCCGGAGCAGTTGGAGCTGCTGAAGTACGAGTACGTACCTGATATGCTCTCTCTCTACGTGTATTGGTTGAGCAAAGAAAGGAGGCGTTTTTATACATACGGCAGGCATGTTTCAAGAACTAATAATGTCGTGGCTGCATGCTTTAAAAAGCCTTGCTGGTTGCTGCGTGTGCAGAAGCGGCAGCGGCGTGCAGTGCACCGAGTCAAATTGAAGTGCTGGTGGCTGCATCCCGTGCACCGCCATTTGGCCGATACTAGCTGAAGGAGACTGGAGTCGACTGAGTCTGATCAGTGTTGGCAAACTGTTGTTGCGTAATGATTGACATGGAACGATAGTTCCGTTCTCCGGAGGATGTGGAAATACTGCCAGTTCATTGGTTGGAGATATGGCATGAATGAATAGCAAGCATATAGCATAAGCTCTTGCACAAGATTAGTAGCAGGTCTTGGCTGTAGTGTCATCTCTTTTTTCTTCATGATCGGGTCATCTACCCATATTTCATTGAGAGCAAACTACAGTGTCCATCTGCTTGTCCGCTCCATGATCTCGAGATTTCCTCTGCCGCTGATTTGCTGCTCTAGGCTGTAGCAGCCGAGCAGCCGGATCTTTGCTGGGCGTGGCCGCCTGGGCAGAGAGGAAAAGGCGAGGCTTTTCCGGATCCATGATTCCTTTCCGCCCCCTGCCCTGCCTGCCTTTTGCATCACGCGAAGGAAGTCGCTGACGCACACGCACATCAGGCAGGCCACGCGAGCCCCTTTTCGGTGCTCGTGTCCTCCCATCATCATTGCTCGTCGTCCATCCATCGTCATGCCCGGCGAGTTACTGGTGAGGCCGATGCCGGTGATGATTGCGAGCACCAGCCACCATGAGCTCCGCTGCGGATCCATCTGAACGATACGGGGTAGTACGTAATACATCGATCACAGCAGCAGTTTGCCAGCTGAGCCAAGATCTCCATAGGTCGCGTGATGGGCCAGTCACCTGCCGTCCGTCGGCCACACCGCGTCACCGTTGCTGTCACCGAAACGGAACGTGGCGTCCATGGCATGGCTAAAGTTCTCTTCTCTACTCTTGTCAAATGTCAAGGAGCAAGAATCGTATGACGAATGAACACACACTCACGCCGGTGAGTCCAACTTTTGCCTTGTGAGACCTGACTGATTGCTATGTGGCGGGGCGATGCCATGGCAGGCATGGCAGTAGAGCAGAGCGACCAAACATGCCATGGCAAGCATGGCAATGGCATTGGACCATTGACATCGTTGAAACCATGTAATGCGCGTTGAACGTGGAGCAGTGTCAATCCACATGATGGAGAGTGGCAATGGCAAAGCCAAACAAAAAGCACGGCGGCGCGATTGCACACGCCGTACGGACAAGGACGACGACTGCCTCAAACCGCCATCAGCGATGGATTTGGCGGTGTGAGCTACCTCATACAGACCTAAGACCACCTGCCCTGGAGAACGGAATGACCCCCGCTATGCCTCCACATCAGATTTTACCGTTCCTGGAATGGAAAAACGAGCTGCAGCGCAGTGCGCTATGCATGCGCTGTCCAAGCATGAAACGCTATTCCTGGCGTGGTACAGCACGAGCTATGTGGCAGAGAAAGCAGTGCATGTGTGAGAGGGAGGAGAGAGGAGAGAGGTGACAGCAGCGGGGCCTACTCTTTTTCGTAACTGAAACTGTTATAACTCACGAATCAAAGCACCAAATTAAATTCCGATTACACCATTAAATTTGTTTCAATTAAACCTTCAAAACTAGATCTCACATGAATATATTTAGATAAAGTGTTAAGTAGGCCCACCATGGTATTGAGTAAACTGTAAAAGATTGATGAGTGCGGAAGAAAGTGGTATAGGGGAGAGAATCTTGATGACTAGAATGGATAGGGGAAGAAAATAGAGTTTCATGAGTGCGGGTAGTCTAACTAACTAATGTACATGCCGTCTGTTGACTCACAGATCGACGGCGACCACACCGATTCGGTAGAATTACGCATGAACCGAGCTGATTCGAGGAGAGTTTCGCACCTCGTCGATCCACGGATCGTGCCAACAGCCACTAATCGGTGGTGTCAATTAGGAATTAGGATCGGGGAATTGCTCGCCTCTTGCAAACCTGCTTCAATCACTGTTCGATTCATCGCTATGCCAAGCCCAGCTACACTAGTACGCTACACGGGAGCAACTCCCTCGCTCTCTCGCCAAGTACCCAAATGTACAGCAACAGCAGCTACAGTCCTACAGCCCCATCCCCTGCCCGCTATACTATAGACTACTAGTCCTCCACTTGCAGAATGCAGAGTGGCCTCAGTCGCGTCGCGTCAGCTCGACGCCTCGGTGATGCTTTGCAGCGACGGCTGCCAGTGCCGCCCCCTGCCGCCGGCACCGCCGCTCCGGTGCTGCCGGTCCGACTTCTCAGGCCGCTTCCGTTCCTGCCCGTTGGACTGCCTCTGCCCCTGGCTGCCCGCCGCGCCGGCGGCGGCGGCGGCGTGTCGCCCGGGTACCCGCTGCCGATCGTCGTCCTCCACCACCACCTCGCCGGCGCCGCCGCCACGCCGCATCTTGTCCTCCCTCCTCGCCTGTATCGCCTTCGCCACCTCTGCTCAAGCACAACCAGCGGTGACCGGATCAGCATCAGAGGAAGGAAACGAAACGGAACCAAATCAAGAAACAGAGCATCCGATTCCGATCGACGGACCGGTATACGAACCTTGCGAGGTGACGAGCCGATAGACCTGCCCCAGGAGCAGCGTGTCCTTGGGCTTGAGCAGCTTCACCTTCGTGATCCTGGCGCTGCCGCCGGCAGCCGGGTCCGCCTTGCCGCCGGTGCCGACGCCCGAGACGCGGAGGACGACGAGCGCGACGTAGTGCCCGGGGTTGCCGCGCATGACCTCGCCCGCGGTGGCCGCGCCGTACAGCCGCTCCACCTTGCCGCCCGGGTGCTGGATCACCACGGCCGCCGCCTCCGCCGCCTGGCAGTTGCCCATCGATCTCCCCGCACGCACAAATGCGTCCTCGCAAGTTGCTGATTGTCGAGCCGCCGGGGGCGCCGCTTGCGCTGCTGTGGATTTGGGTTCTCCTCTGCCGCTGAGCACCGGGTGGGCCGGTGGCCGGGGGTCTTATATGGCCGCGCGGAGGGGGATGACGAAGCGATTAGCACGTTGGGTTCGCGATTAATTTTTAAAATAATCCGGGTTTGGACGTGATTCTTGGCATCTTGTGAGGGTGATTAGTGGAAAGAAGGGGTCAACGTGTTCGGCCGTTGTTTACGAAAGGAATGGAATGGAAATGGAAGGGTGGTGTGCAAAATGGCGCCCGGATGTGTAGCACTGACGATACGCTGGGCTGGTCGATTTGTCCTTTCGCCCCGGCCGTGACATGGACCCATGGACGTACCACAGGTCGTGCTTTCGGTGGATTTCTGATACTACTAGGCACGGCCGTGAATTTTGTGGCACTTTGAATTATTACTCTCCTCACGTCACGTTAGTTACTCCCTGCGTTTCTAAATAAATAACTTTCTAGGATTCAAAATTTATCTTAAATAAAATAAATAATACTCTACTCTATAGAAACAACATAGAACACAGTCTCATCGTGTCACGTTAGTTACTCACTAGGTTCCTAGACAAATAATTTTGTAGGATTTAAAATTATTTATTCTAAAATAAATAACACTCTCCTATATACAAATATAGAATACACAATCTCCTAATGCAGAAGTTAATCATAGATGCATGTCAACAATAACTGCTAAATCAAGGAGGTATCCTCTGGGAAAGGAAAGAAAATGAAGATACATACGACTTTTGCCGACGTCTGGAAAAAAAAAATCTAGAACCTTATTTATTATAGAATCGGATTAGCGTTTAGTTGGTGGATCTTCGTGATATAATCGGCGACCATGGATCAATGTTTTCTTTAAAGATATCCTTTGTGTCTCTAGGTAAGCCAAAGCGGCGGTGTCTGCGAAAGATATCGGTTTATTGTGAAAGCTATGAAAAAATTCACAAGAAATACAATGTATAGGTAGCTTGACTGGTGGTGGGGGAGAGAGATGACTTGCCAAATCACCCCTTTGCCTCTTTGACACTAAGGTTATGTAGAGAAGCAACCAATTGATAAGACTAGACTAGAGATGGAAGTATAACCTGCGAAATCCGCATATGAGCTTATTTTTATGGGTTGTCGGGCAACACACGAAATGAGCTTATTTGTATGGGTTGTCGGGCAACACACGAAATTAAACCCTCTTACATCAAAGTTAAGATGTCGTTGCCACTTGTTATCTGCCTATTTGATGCTAAGGATAGTAAGGGAATCGACTAATTGACATAACTCCGCGCAACTCGATAGTCGACATGCACTTGGACTTCCTCCTCCTCATTCCTAGATGTGACGTGTAGTTAGTTCCATTGGTGTAAGAAGCATCTAAATCTAAAAAGCTAAATGCGTGATGTTTTAGATTTTCCTCATGTGAAACTTAGGAGAATACAATGTGTTTGTAATAATTAGTAAAATGGCACCCGGATGTGTAGCAATGACGACACGCTGGGCTAGTTGATAAACTTCCGGTTTGTCCTTTCGCCCGGGCCGTGACATGGACCCATGGACGTATCACTGGTTCTGCTTTCGGTGGATTTCTGATACTACTAGGCACGGCCGTGAATTTTGTGGCACTTTGAATTATTACTCTCCTCACGTCACGTTAGTTACTCCCTGCGTTCCTAAATAAATAACTTTCTAGGATTCAAAATTTATCTTAAATAAAATAAACAATACTCTACTCTATAGAAACAACATAGAATACACAATCTCATCGTGTCACGTTAGTTACTCACTAGTTTCCTAGATAAATAATTAATTTTCTAGGATTTAAAATTATTTATTCAAAAATAAATAACACTCTCCTATAGAATACACAATCTCCTAATGTAGAACTTAATCATAGATGCGTGTCAATAATAACTGCTAAATCAAGGAGGTATCCTCTCGGAAAGGAAAGAAAATGAAGATACATACGGCTTTTTTTTGCCGACGTCTGGAAAAAATCTAGAACCTTATTTATTATGGAATCGGATTAGCGTTTAGTTGGTGGATCTTCGTGATATAATCGGCGCCCATGAATCAATGTTTTCTATAAAGATATCCTTGTGTCTCTAGGTAAGTCAAAGTGATGGTATCTGCGAAAGATATCGGTTTTTCGTGAAAGCTATCAAAAAATTCACAAGAAATACAATGTATAGACCGCTTGACAGGTGGTGGGAGAGAGAGATGACTTGCCAAATCACCCTTTTGCCTATTTGACGCTAAGGATATGTAGAGAAGCAACCAATTGATAAGACTAGACTAGAGATGGAAGCATAACCTGAGAAATCCGCATATAAGCTTATTTTTATGGGTTGTCGGGCAACCCATGAAATTAAATCCTCTTACATCAAAGTTAAGACGTCATGCTACTTGTTATCTGAATGTTTGATGCTAAGGATAGTTAGGGAAGTGGCTAATTGACATGACACCATATAACTCGATAGCCGACATTCCTGCTTGGACTTCATCCTCCTTGTTCCTAGATGCGACGTGTAGTTCCATTGGTGTAAAGAAGCATCTAAATCTAAAAAGCTAAATGTGTGATACTTTAGATTTTCCTCATGTGAAACTTAGAGGAATACAATGTGTTTGTAATAATTAGTAAATTATATATGTTGTTGCGATGAAGCATCTCTAGTCTAGAGCATGAAAGGTGGCACAATAGGGTTTGCCGTGGTTTGGGAAGGTGAAAAGTGATACTCAAATTCGATCCAACATATTTTTTTCTCTCCTTTTATTTATATAGTCCATGTTTTATGCTTCCTAGCTTTTTCCTTCGGTTTGTCACAAGAATTTCCACATCTCTTTCTCTCTTTTTTTTTGGGAACTATGTGATCCTTTCTCTTTCGGTAACCAAAAACATGAGGCGTACGTACTTGCATTGCTCCTTCCTTACGTGTGGAAATTTCTTGGTTTCACCTTTTTAGTTCTCTCTCAGGTTGCTCCTGATCAAGAGAAAACAATCCACTCCACGGTGATCTCGTATCTATACTATTCTTCTTCTACTTTTCGTGGAAAAAGGAATATATAGCCTCAAGATTCCACTGCATCGAGCCATGAGGCGTGATGACGTGACCGCGTCAGCGTACGGGGGTCCCCACCGGCACGTGTCGACTCCTTGGTGCGTGCATACAGCCTTTTTCATGATCCTATACATACGCGGCCGGGCCGTAGGCTACGACCTACGAGTACGAGTACTCCTACGCTGGTAGGAGCTGGCAGTACGTTCTCCGTATACACCATGCAGACGCTCACGCTGATGAAAGAGTATTGAGTTCAAGCGTGCAGCGGTGACACGATAGCGGTCAGCACTCTGCCAACTTCAAGGCCGAGAGTTGACCTCTGAGTCGTGGATCGTGATGTGATGCGATGTGTCAATCTGAGCCGTCCAATCGATGCAGGCTGAGGCAACTGCGGAAAGGCTGTGGCGCCTAGGGATTCACACAATCACAGCAATTAGCATGGAGCTAAGCGTGACAGCACTAGTAGTGATTGTGATGATAAAAGACACTAACACATGACGACCCAAAAGGGACTTTTTTTTTTTTTCTAGTGTATGCACATAGCTCGATCATCATTATCGCTACAATCATCATCGTCCTTGATCTATGGGCTCTTTCCGGTTTGACTAAATTTAGCCCAGAATCTCTGCAAGTGTTTTTGAACGGTGCCCTGATGATTACCCATGATTGTTCAGGAAAAAAAGAGGTCCTAGTGCTCTAGGAGGTTAGTGTACTTGAACGGACTATTGCTGCGTTGTCTCATCATGCGTAGCAATAGACAATATAGTACTACCTATATGGCCATCAAACTAGGAGTATTTGAATTATGAAATGTTTTCATTTTTAAACTTAGATAATATTTGCGCATGTGTTCATTTAGAAAATAGATTTGTAATCTTCTTACAATTTATTGCAGTTGACAATATATTCAAAATACATTGATCAAATATAGTAATTTACATCGTTTTTTAGTGGAAGGAGTTTTCATATGCCACGTGGTTGTTTATGATGCATTGGTCGAAAACGAGAATACGAAAATTGATTTTAGTGTTTTCAGCTATTTTAATTTTCAGTATTCATATATGATTTCTACTTATTCATTTCCACGTGAACGAAGTTTCCTCCATTGTGCACTACTACATCCTTTTTAATAATGAATCTAAGACCAAAAAATTACTCAAAGGCAACACTGTCATGAAGCACGTGAAGTAGTGGCACCCGAGAGAGATTATACGTAGGAGTTCCTTTCAAGTACGTGCCTGTCGAACAAGTTCCCTTCCCATGACAGAAATTCTTGCAGAATCAAATCAAAGAAAGAAACAATCAGAAACGACGATGTTACTTCGACATAGGAGTATATAGAATTATATAATATCGAAAAGGAGATAAAAATACGACATGTGTGCTTCTCGTTTAAACTACACTTCGATACTTACTTTCGGTTGCTATGTGAAGTATGAACGCGTCGATCAGTACCTTCAGACGAATCTTACCCTCTCGAGAGCCCTTTGTTTTTTTCTTGGGACGACGGTTTGCAGCGATGTGTGAATTGTGATGGCGTGCATCGGACGCCACCAACAGGCAACACACTAGGGCCTTGTTTAGTTCCCCGAATTTGGTCCAGATTGCACTATGCAAAAATAAGATTCCCTGTCACATTAAAATGTTGGCACATGTATCGAGTACTAAATATAGATAAAATTAAAAACTAATTGCACAGTTTGATTCTACTTTACGAGATGAATCTTTTGAGTCTAATTTATGAATATTTGGATAATATTTCACAAATACAAATGAAATGCTACAGTGACGCATTTATGACAGAATGCCAATTTGGCCACTTTCAAATTGGGATCTAAACAAGGCCTAGCTAGTGTATCGCTGTGAAGCGTGTCCTTGGAGATTGGAGAGAGAGAGAGCAAGTCGCCGCCTCACTGCCTCAGTGTGAGTGTGGTGTAGTCGCCGCCTCAGTGTGAGTGTGAGTGTGGTGTGGGAGTCCAAATTGGTCTGCCGCCATCGCGTGCGTTTCCGTACATAGGTTTCCACGCAACCAAATCAGATGAAATCAAGGCATGTGCGGGGCAGGGCTTGCTCGATTCGGGCAGCATCAGCATCGATCAGTGCCGGTCTTGCAGTTTACCGTACCGTACCTACCACAACAAGGTGCATCGCTGACACCGTGCTTTAGTTAATTATATACTGTGTTAGAACAGCGTGCCTTGCGGTAAAAACCTCAGTGACCATTGTTTAAACTTAGGGCCACCATGGAGTAGTTTAATTACTGTACGTGGTGAGACTACCAACATTACTCGAGCTAGGGCGTTGAAAAGCATCAGCATCGTTGAATGTTTTTTTAGTAGATAGAAAAAATATATTAAAACTTATCTGAGTCACATCGCATCACGTTACAAGTATTCTCTAAACAAACGACATCTGCAATATATCAAAATGAATGTTGTTAAAAAGGATCAAATGCACACTCTATCAAGGCATAGTATAGGTCTGACCTAGTTCAAATTTTGCTCGTAAATCTTACGCCCTTTGATTCCAAATGTATGTTGGTTTGGGTTTGTCGTCCTAAGTAAAACATATATTGTTAGCTTGAACCACCGGTATATAACAGACTAAATACATATACATCATAAACTTGATTATACTATGTTATATTTATTACCAAAACGGTAATAATGATCTTATTTGAAGCATTATATTTTTTTACAAAAAAATACTTTGTACTAATTAAAATTTAATGTTGCAGACATTGTCAATGTCTTAAAAGACATATAGTTTTTTAGTTATTGGAGGTACCATAACATCATTTAAATCTTGTCACAAATCTTATGACCTATAGTTTCAAATTTTGAACTAGCTCATAATCTATATAATATGGGTTGTAAATCTTAAATTGAGTATGACCTAGCAATTGTCTCACGGTCACAGATCGACTAGAAAGGGACAGTGAATATGCCATTGGAGTATGTTTTTGTGGTAGCTCCCAAAATGTGAAAGCTGATGCTAGGCATCGAAAGCTCCGCCCAAAGGTTTCGCTAAAAAACCAAGCTAAAAAGTAATGTTCATTGATTTGCCATGAGGAAAACAATATACCATGCCTAAGAGCAACTATTATGATTTAATCGACTGAAGGCTGTATAGATCTTTATAGCCCACCTCTCAGCCTACTCGTACAGTGGTTAAACTTTCACTTTAAATATATGGCCCACTTGTCTCTCTCACAAATTTTCTTGGTTATTGTGTCCAAACCGGCTGTAAGCTTACAACCCACTTCCATTCTCTCTCCTCTCTTCTCTCCTCCACATCAGCATTTAGCCTTTTTACAGTCCACCATAATACTTGCTCTAACAGTGCTGTGAGTTTGGAGCTAAAAAGAACTAGATTCTCCTAATTCAATTCCATAATTACTTCCTAATAAATTCAATTCTAAAGAACCATACATACCCACATATATTCCCAGGAGACTAGAGTCTGTTAGGATTCCATGATCTAAAGTTTAATTGGCTATAGTTAATGGCCAAACTTTAGACCACTTTAGCTCACTTATGTGGTCCAGTAATTTTTTTTAGAAAGGACGGCAAAAACTTTGCCGCGATTTCTATTAGACAAAGAAAGAAAAAAAGAAGGCAAGCGCTTCCACCTAGTTTTTAAAGTGAAAATTGGACGAATACCACATACAAATTTAGGAGGGTGGTCCAGTAAATTAATTGTATTTTTGTGAGGTTGACTAAAGTCTAGACGTCGCTTTAGAGTTTAGACCGTAGTTCTGGAGCCTAAGAGCTAAAGTGGTCTAAAATTTAGTGAGTAAACTTTAGACCATGGCATTCAAACAGAAACTGACTCGGCAGATCGATAATCAAATTCGCGATAGCTCTCACTCATCATCAACTAGTAGAGCCCAACACGTACAAGTTGTTTGGTTTATTTCCCGTGGTCACACATGCTTTTCCACTTCTTTAATTTCTTTCACTGCCGATTGCTTGGGCATATCTGCTTGCATTCCTGAAAGGGATGCAAAGATAGGTACCGAAGGAGAATTTTGCGTCCGGCTTTAAATTCTTTAGTCCTATCATTGTCTCCTCCTCATGACTGTTCCCTTCGCCTTGAAATTGAATTCTGAATTAGCCTATCTTGAACTATTACTAAGGTCAATCAAGTTTATAGAAAAGAATAGTAATATTTACAGTATTAAATTAATATCATTACTATATACATTATGAAATTTAGTTTAATAAAATAAAATCAATCTATTCCATGTCTATGAATTTAGTCAAATTGTTTGACTTGAGATCAAGCTAAATCCATGACAAGAAGTATGTAGTTGACACAAATCTCAACGGAAGATGATTGCAGTTGACGGCAGAGCTCCTGTCGCAGATTCTCGCTAAATTATTGGACAGATAGACATCAGAGAGATTAACGGTGAGCCATTGTAATTATAATGCGTTGGCTCGAGACGATAACGAGTCCGAAAGCGACATTGCGGATTGCTTGATCAGAAGCTGAGAAGAATCAAACCTTTAACACGATGCATCATAACTGAAGCTTATCACCATTTGTTAGCCTCCTCTAGTGGAAACAATAGCCTAGTATTAGCGTACCATAAGCTTATCACAACATTTCACCCTTTTTTTAGGAATCCACGACGCAGCAAATGCAGGTACAGTATTTGCAGTCCATGCGCTGCACGGGTAGATGCATGGTTCACACTGAGTGAGTCCCAAATCAAGCATCCAACCGGCCGGACATGCTAACCTGCCACGGCCTGTTTGGTTGTGCTTTCAGGCGGCGTTGTCTCCGATCAGGCGCTTACTGTATACTGTATTTATTAATCTATGCAGCAGCCGATCCTGAAACTGGAATTCTCGGCATGTCTCGTCCACGGTAGCCTGAACTGCACTGCACCTGCACGGCCGCAAAGTGCGAACAGAACGGCGCGCAGCAGGCAGCCGGGATCTTGCTGTACGTGTTTGTTGGGTTGGTCTCCTCCGGCGTGTCCCATGCCGATCCGGCAGTGGCCTCATGGAGTGCCCTGCCCAGAGGGAGACACGGCAGGGGGCAGGCCGGAGACAAGACGCCCGGCGCCCACCATGGCATGGCGGCGAGCTGACACTGAAGAAAACCTTCGCATGTGGCCAAGCAAAGATCTCATCAGCCAATTAACAATCCGATTAGTTGTTGATCGAGGGTTCAGAAGATGGCCTTTTTCTGTGCCTGCGGACTGGATTACCTACTACTAATCTGATGTCTCCTTCTCTTCTGCTTGGATTCAGCGAATGCATATGCATCCATGTGCTGCCTGGAATGAAGGATGCTTCATCAGAGATGAATCATCAGGTTTATTTATTTAATTATGATGATGAGGACGGAAGCAAAGCAAGGAGGACTCGTGTCCTGACAGGGACTCTTGCTACTGTTCCCCTGCCTCTCTGAGCCTCCACGTGTTCCATAGCAGCGCAGAAGGTGCCTAGAACCAACGCCCGAAAAATATAAATCCCTCTCTTGATCTGTTTGATCCAAACTGCTAAAAAATAGCACTATGTACGTTTATATGCTAATTAAAAGGACTAAATGTTAACTAATTATTTTAAACTAATTGGTGAGACAAATCTATTAATCTTAATTAGTCCATGATCAGCTCATATGGCGCTACATTAAACATGATTATTCAACCGCTTGCTGTTGATCAGCTCATATCGCAATTGCATACTTGCATTACATTTCGCATGGAAACGCAATTTCAGTTCCAGACTCCGCAGCAAAATTTACTGAACAAAAAAGTCAAAACAATCCACGACACTTCCTACGCTTTAAATTGTACTCGCTTTGGTTTTGTCCTAACTCATTTTTAAGTTCAATTAATTTATAATAAAACACCAGATATATTCGATAGAGCATTTATTTGAATTCGTATGTAACAATATATTTTGCAAAAAAAATGCTCAAAATTAGAGAAAATTGACTTAGGATAAAGTTAAAGTAAAATACAAGACTTAGTAGAAGCTAAAACAAAATGACAATGTTCTACATTTAGTCACAAGTGACTATGCAGCATAGTGGTACAGAAGGCTCACGCATGTGTCTATTTCTTGAGAAATTAAAACCATGTGCTTCATTAGCTTCTTTCGGCAATATTTTGTTTCTATTTTTTATGATTGATTTTAAATTTCAAAAATAATGTTCTTAGAGACAGATCATGGTCCATAATTATCTATACAGCACGATTCAATGGTGGTAAGAAACATCGACCATTTTTACAAACTAATTTCTACAAGTAGTTATATACCATCCTCTAAAAATCCTTGGAATTCTAGACGTCATTATGTAGATGATGGTTGCTATAACCGTTTGTCCAAATCATTTTTTATATCGCCTCTGCAATAGAATTGGTATGTGTAGTATTGTAGTACTGTTGCCATCATCGTTCTTGATACATACTCCCTCCTTGATTTGATTTGTAGAAAATACGTGCAATATTTGTATCCCTAAATAAATTTGTTAAAAAACCTAGACATAAAGATCTTTTCGATGATATTAATTACGTAGCATATATATTTATATATTTTAATATATAACTAATTAAAGTTATTTCTCAAGAAGCAAGAACGACACTTATTTTGGGATGGAGGAAGTATATGTCTTCTCGCCTTTGAATAGATTCAGCTAGTGGTTTGAATGGCGCACGGATGATCAACCATGATTGTATAGACACTAAAAGAGTTGCCCTGATGCTAGTGTACTTGAGACGATCTGTGCTTCTCTTTCTCTTCATTTTTTTTTTACCTCTCTCCAATCACAAGACAGTCTTAAAAAAATTTCATGCATTCGAAACTAAAGTTATAACTACCAATGGTTTTTAAATATTAGGTTTTTAAATATAAAAATGATGAAAGATTGACTGTATTATTATAATTTAGTAAAAACATATGCAACACTTTTAGTGAAAGTAATAATATAGTTTATGAGAAGAGTGGTTTGTGCCTTGGTCCAAAGCAAGGAGGGCATGGAAGATCCTTTGGTCTAATTTTCAAGCAAGGTTTGGGATGCTTATTTTTTTGAAATGAACAAAACTAAATGGTACTAGAATAATTTCCAATCTATATCCATCAATTAATCTAATCATATTGTTTTTTGCAGGTACTAATCATATTGTTAAAAGAGTATGTGTGACGTATAAATAATTTTGAGTGCGACAATGTGGTACACAATGCTTATGCGTTGACAGATGGCAGGCAGCAGCTTGACACCTTGAAGTTGAAGGCTTGAACTTTTGAATTTGTGCTCTCGTATAGTACTAATCAATTTGTGAATTTGTTGTGGTCACTTGCATTGCATCTGAATGTTGCATTTGCACAAGACTAAGTATCATGTATGTCAGGTCTAAGATGCGAGATGCCTTAATGTTTGTGATAACCTGTGGGCTGCAGTTGAAAACTTTTATCAATTATTTTGTCCAGTTCTTGATCTACGCAAAATTCTGTGATGTTTCAGTAGTTGTGATTTTACATATTTCAGGTATATCGAGTATTATCCGAACCCAACCCGAATACCAAATTTGCAGGTAATGTTTTTAGGGTTGTTTTCGGATAACAATTCCCATTACCCGAATTTCAGAAAACCCGAATTAATGGGGTAACCAGAACGCCCAGAATTACGTTTGACAGCGGTTTGCATGCATGAAGAGCCATAAACTTTGGCTAAATTTGTTTTAGACACAGATATATCACCGATTCAAAATGCCAGTCACTTCAACTCTCATCGGTTTAAATCCGCAAGCAACTAGGTTATCCACCATTACAAAAAAAAGGTGTTGAGTGAAGCTTGTGCTCCAAGTTGATCTCTGCCTAGAGCCAAGATCACGCAATCCAATAATAGTGGTTTGTAGTGTGAGGTAGATCATCTTTATGGTGCGGTGTTGTGTCTGACACGTGTTGGTTGCCGTTGCCGCTGTGATATGCTCTTTCCATGTCTCGTTTCATTCCCCCGGCCCTTTTTGTGATGTTTTGGAACATGGGATTTGGCTTGTCGGCCATCCGTTCCTTGAATCCTTGGCCAATCAATGTCTCATCCTCGATCGTGTGACTATGTACTTGGCACAAAAGACGGCAGGGATAATGCAGCTAGCCGTTGACGACAGAGTTCCAGTCGTCGCAAGATTATGCTAAAAAACCATTATTGGACAGATGGACATCACAGAACGAGAGACTAAAAGGAATAGAATGATTTGCAACATGTAAATCAACGTTGATTATATCCAGAACAATCAAACGTGAAGGCTATACATAGGAAACGAAATATATATATGACGATTCGGGCTTATCACAAAGTGTGGTGGAAGTGAGAGGAGTCCACAATCGCTCGAGATCATGCTAAATCATTGAGCTGATGTTACTAAATATGTACTCCCTCTGTCTCAACGTGTCCAGGTTCATACCATGAATTGTGTTTTTTGTTGGGATTGGGGGAGTAGATGCATCCAAATAGTGACGAAAGGCGGATGCACTCAACGCACAGCCGTAGTGACGTGGTTCACCATCGAGATATCACAACAGTAAAAAGAAATCTTTGGTTGACTAGCTAGTAGTATTTTATTTTAGCTATGAAACAGGATTTGCAGTGTATAATATAACGTGATAAAGCCTGCAAGAAGAGCCGGTAAAAGACGACCAGCCGGCCTTTCACAACACAAGAGTGAGTACAACCAGTTGCAGGCCATGCAATCTATAGGGATGTTTTTCACACACACGCGCTGACGACTTCTACAGGCAACATACACAGTGGAGTGAATGAATTGAGAGGTACTTTTTTCGGAAGAGAGAAAAAAGAAAAAGAAAAAGTTGACACAGCAACTACGTACAACGTCCTAGGCAGAACCAGCAGGCAGATTGGATGGACTGGAATATTTTACATTGGATAGAACAAACATGCTGCCGTGGGCCCGGCTTTACATACTCGGCACACACACAGTATACAAATATGCGCATTGCCGAGTCAAGGACAAGTATACATGTGCAGTGTGCTACTGTTCCCCATGTCTTTCCGTCCCCACGTGTTCCGGAGCTGCCGGGAAGGCGCCTAATGCTCCTACCAAATCTTACTGTCTCACGGCCATTGTTTTTCTGATAAGCAAGAGAGGATCGATCGCATCGTTTGTTTATACTCGTCGCATGATACTCACACATAGTATGTTGTTGTGTGCCGTACTAGTTACAACTCGTGTCGTGTCTGAATCTGTACAAGCCTTCCAAATAAAGGTTTCCCAACAACCAAGCATCAGCCAGCAGGCAAACCAAAACCCAACAACCCATGCCTCCTCTTCTCGACCATCAGTCATCCAAGAATCTTCTTGCACGCCCAGCTCATGTTTCTTCTACTGCTACTAGATGATGAGATGACGTCGGTCCATATGTTTAGTGGCACATAGAATAAATAAAATAACACAATCTTTGTGGTCACCACAAAGACGACGCAAGTCCCATTTTTTTTTTAGGGGAGGCTGGCCTTGCAACTAATGGGCTGCATCTTGCTGTGAGCCTGGTGCCGTGACTTGGGCCTGCTCGTCGGCCATGTTGATAAAACCCACCATTCTCTTAAATACATCAATCATGGTGAAACACTGCAAGACAGATCCTTTCCAAGCAAAAGCAAAGGATCGCTTCAAGGTAAAAAATCTATGGATACAAGTAAAAAAAAACTATGGCTACCATGTTTCCAATCAAGGGAGCAGTAACTCTTATCAAATCTATAGCTCAGGCCGTGCCGGTCTATGCGATGATGGTATTTAGAATTCCGAAAAAAATCTGCAAAGGAATTACAAGTGCCATCTCACAATACTGGTGGGGAGATGAGGAAGATCATAAGAGAATCCATTGGCAGGAATGGTGGAAAATGTGTATGCCAAAAAGCAAGGGTGGTATGGGTTTCAGAGACCTACATTGCTTCAATTTGGCAATGCTTGCTAAGCAGGTTTGGAGACTTTTGAGTGATCCAGAATCGCTATGTGCTAGAGTCCTTAGAGCACGATATTTTCCTGATGGTAAGTTATTGGAAGCAAGGCTGAAGAGTGGGAGTTCATATACCTGGCAAAGTATCTTTGCTGGACTCCAATGTTTTAAACAAGGCTATATATGGAGAGTGGGCGATGGATCACAGATAAAGATTTGGGAAGATAATTGGATCCCTAGAAGTCAAAACTTAAAAGTCCAGACGACTAGGGGGAATAGATTGGTGACAACAGTGGATGAGCTGATTAATCCCATCGATCATACTTGGGATCAGGAATTACTGAAGACCATTTTTTGGCCAATTGATGTGTACCGAATTCTGCAAATTCCAATCACATCAGGCAGGGAAGTTGTGGTGGCCTGGCATTATAATAGAAGTGGCTCTTTTTTAGTAAAATCAGCATATCATTGTCAATGGGATGAGAAGTTTGGGGCCAGAACTATTCAGGTCACATCTGGAACTGCATCAAGGAGCAAGCTATGGAAGAGGCTATGGCAACTGAAAGTACCAGCAAAGATTAAAATCTTTGGCTGGAGGGCGCTTAAAGGTCTGCTACCATGTCGGGCTATTCTTGCTAACCGCCATATTGGAGAAGCAGGAGGGTGTCCCATATGTCAACATGGAGCGGAGGATATTAAATATCTCATCTTCACATGTGACAGAGTGAAAGAAGTCTGGAGGTCGATGGGTCTTGGAGAGAAAATGCAGCAGCTAATGAACATTGATCGGTCAGGTTCGGTGATCCTGGAAGAGATTATAACAAAGGAAGAACAAATCCGGTCGATGGGAGTGGGATTTGCAGAGCTAGTTTTGACGACGGGGTGGTATAATTGGTGGGAACGCCGACAATTTTCTCATGGGGAGACCGTCCAAAACACATCCAGGTCGGCCATGGCTATTGTGGCACTCACCAAAAATTATATGCTTGCAGCAAAGAAAGTGAACAAGTTGAGACAGGGATGGAAGAAACCTCCGGTTGGGAAGGTAATGGTGAATGTTGATGCCGGGTTTGATGAGGATGGTGGTTGTGGTAGCGTTGGAACGGTGATAAGAGACTGCTCAGGAGGGTTCTTGGCAGCTACCCATAGCTTTGTACCACATTTGGTGGATGCACCAATGGCAGAGGCGTATGCTCTCAAAGAGGGACTGATGTTAGCTCAAAGAATTGGATGCAACAAGCTTTTAATCCAATCGGATTGCATGGAGGTAGTGCAAATTATGCAGGAAGGGGGGTTCTCGGCGAATTCAGCAGCTCCTATTTATGATGACTGTAATGTTTTGTGGAGCGGATTCCAGGAGATCTCTATTGAGCATTGTAGCAGAGAAGCAAATCAAGTAGCTCATAGTTTAGCACAGCGAGCTCGCTTGCTTAGACAAAATTGTATTTGGGACGATGATCCCCCTAGCTGCATTATGGTTGAATTGGCAAACGATGCAACTATCTTGAATGAATAAAGTTCAGTCCCATTTTCAAAAAAAAAAAAAAAAAAAAAAAAAAAAAAAAAAAAAAAAAAAAAAAAAAAATCTATGGATACAAGTAAAAAAAAAAAAAAAACTATGGCTACCATGTTTCCAATCAAGGGAGCAGTAGCACTTAGAGACCTAAGCATGCTACTGTTTGCAGAAGTATGACAGGATCCTTTTCACCAGTTCAGCGTGAGATGAGTTTTCAGTTGCCAAAAGTGAGCACTTTTGCTAACAAAGGGTATACTGATGCTACCTAGGGCACCATCAGAATTCAGAACCAATGACATACTTCTCGCAAAGGCAAAAGTATCTGTGGCACTCAACACAATATGCCAAGATGCAACCAGATTACAAGAAGTACATGCATGTCAAACTCAGAGCTCCCCTGAACTGCAAGTCTGCAGCCTGCTCAGTTCAGTTATCCGAAGAATGTACAAAATGCCAGTCTAGCTCCAGCATCATCTGCACAGGATCATTTCTTCTCTGACTCCACCTGTCCGAGCTACTGCAACTGCTGAAACCTATGACCTATCCGACAACCCAACAGCTTCAGACGGAAGGGAAAAACTTGTTGAGGTTGAAGGGCAGCGAGTAGAACTCCTCGCTGCGGCTGTCCGTCTTGAAGCTCCGGAACTTGTCCCACCAGTGGTAGCCCCTGTCCCTCCTCACGCCGCTGTCGCGCACCTGGATCGTGTTGTCCAGCAAGAAGGCCACCAGCACCGCCACGAACGGCTTCGACGAGAAGGGCACGTTGATCATGTCGTTGAACTGTAGGTGCATCCAAAAAGCCAATGGTGAGTGAAATAACGGTACACGGGTCTCAGCTGCAATGGAGAAAAATGACATGCAGAGCTAGCTCCAATTCACTTACCCATCGGGCGCCGGTGTGCACCGGGCCATAGCCAGCCACGGACGTGTACTCGTTGAAGTATTGGGGAACTGACAGGCCCATGAATAAGGAGAACCCCATGATGAACTTGGTCCTGAAGCTGTTCAGATTGCAGAACTGAAGAAAGCTCAGACCGCAAGCACCTGCAGGCCCAAGAAATCCATATAGTGAAGAGTCAGGTGTACAACATCATGTTCATAAAAGAAAGCAGACCAGAGGACTCCCTCCGCTGAAAGATGAGATGTCAGGACGTACCAATGTATGCAAAGAAAATGCAGTACAGGGCAGCGAATATCGGCAGTGGGATTGAAGCAAAGATCGCCCCGAATTTCCCTGATTTAGCAAAATGGATATGGTCAGGCTAACTGCAGATGCCATGAAAAAAAGACATGGTCGACAGTATCCAAATCATGTTAAACACTAAACGAAAATTATGATTACTCTGTTGACAGTCAAATTACAGATTTACTGCCAGTCAGCCATGGTACTCAAATTCAGGAACATAGAAGGTGCTGTGAGGAGTGTCAGTCTATGCCTTACTAGTGATTCCTTTTGTTCAACACTGAAAATGTACCCAAAGTCACAAATAAAATTGTACATTACCAAGGATAGAGAAGAAAATCATGAAGCCTGCAGATATCTGGACTACTCTCCGGCTGCCAACATGTGTCAAAGCAAGTAAACCAGCATTTTCACTGCAAATATCAGAACAAATGATTATTGATTAGAGAAGAACAGTACCCCAAGCAATCAGTGTTGATTTCACCAGATATTTACATTACACTTACACTGACACTGCAGTTCCATTAGCTGTCCCAAAAAATGCACCCAGTAAAGTACCGATGCCCTGTGATTAGACCAGGTTATGGCCATGAAAGAAAAGTAACAAAATGATGTTTCTGCTTGACGAAAATCAAGTCAGTTACCTGCCAACCAATGCCACGACCAAGAACTGAAGGAGGTATCATAGTCGCGCTTGCATATCTTGACACAGCAATGAAGGTCCCACTTGACTGAAAGGGTGGCACACTGCTTATTAGAAAATTAGTAATCAGGACACACTTATTTCTCAATTTTGGGTAAAGCTACGCAGGCAAACCTCTACAAGAGCAACAAATGCGGCCACCATCATTGCAAATGATTCACCAGCATCAAATGTTGGGGCCCCCCATTGGAAAGGGTATGGGACACTAATCCTACAAAAAATAATTATGGTTGGTACAGTCAGAATGGAGGTACATAAAAAATATTGACAGCCACAACCACGAACTGAAGGCAGTACCTCTACTTCTGTCAGAAACTTTACAAAACACTGATCAAGTGCACAAGGTTATGTCCTTACCAGGGAGCTCCACCAACAAGTCCGGAGCGGTCAACACGGCAATGGACTTGCGTCTTTGTTCGGGCATTCTTGTATGCACCGCTAACAGTGAGAATGTATGCATACAGCCATACAATCGCAATTGTGAAAATCACAGAAAACCGGTCGAACACAGGTTTTGCGGCATGGACAGCATGTGGTAAATACTGCATACAAGACAAGTACATGAGTTCAGCTGTAATTTGTATGAGATGTACGGAGAGCTATAACAATGGACTCTATACCTGAGAAAATATGAGCATTAGAATGACTTCTGGAAGCCCAATTTCTACACACTTAGCAACCTGAAGCCAAATGAATCTTAGAGTCAGTAGGAACAGGGACAATATGTATAAAAAAGAACAATGTGACAGCCACATCAGAATACCGAATTAGTAGCATGATAATGCTTACCCCTGGAAAACCAAGCTCATATAGCCCAAATCCAGCTAGCGAGACCAGAGGTACAGCAGACAATGGGCTTAGAAATCTGTGAAAGAGGTGAGAACTCTGTAAATGCACAAACTAAAGTTCTACAAAAGTACCATGTTTAAGCACAAGGTGGAAGTTAGAGCCAAGATCCCTACTTAATGACGTTACGCCAAAGGCCACTAAAACCAAGTATGATCTGAATTGTCGATGCGATGATGAGAGCGCCTTGTGTTCCTCGCATAGTCCGCAAGAATTTCTGCACATGAGTGAGTAGCACCATGTGAACTGTACTTTAGAACTCAAACAGAGTCTATGACAATGGAGATGAGTTTCAGAGGAATTTTGAACTACCTCATGAGGGTCTGCTTCATTGCTGTAACGGCCAGCCATGATGATGGAAATGGTGGGCGCGACGATGGTGTAGGATCCACCCATCACTGCAGGGAGGCGAGTCCCAAAGAATGACTGGCACAGGGTGTTGATGCCTGCAACGAACAGCAGCGTCTGAATCACCCGGGCCTTCTCCTCCTGGTAGCAGTCAGAAAATGAGGCACAGCAACAGATAGTTAGCCCTTTTTACATCACAATTCGCAAACTAGTTTTTTGGCTCCCCAAATCTTGAAATTCAGGACAATGAAAGGTGATTGGTGTACTCACGTTTCCACCTCCCATCTGCGGAACAAGGGCGCTTGGGATGATGACGGACGTGCCCAGCATCACAATGTAGTGCTGGAATCCAAGGATGACGGCCTCAGCTGCATGTTTCGCCAGATTATTATGGGTCAGGTGGCAGGAAACAAGTCAAAATCAGGACCACTACCGGTATCAACAACATCAACATCGGTAGTACACAGAATAGTTGCAGTCCAGCATCGATGAAATCGAGAGGTCCCAGTCCCAGATGAGCGAGTGAGAAAGAGACGTACGCCAGGGCGGTGGGCTTGTGATGCAGTAGGACACGCTGGGCAGCTGGTCCTTCACTGGGTGCGGCTGCAGCTCCTCCTGCTTCGGCGGCGGCGCCGCCCCTCCTCCGGCCATCCTCCTCCTCTTTGCCTTCTATCCTCCCAAGAAACCAAGCCGTTCACCTCACCGCCGACCCGCTCCACACCGTCCACTCCGCTGCGGCTCTACTCAAAAGCAGAGCAAGAAACCGCAAAGCAGGGCAGAGGCGGCCAAGAAGAAGCCTTGCCACCAGCAGAAGCGCAGTAAGTGAGGCCGGAGAGCAAGACGACCGGCGGTTCTTTGCGTGCGAAGGAGGCCAAGAACAAGGCACCTGAACAGGAAAGCAACAAGTGCTACACACAATTCGTGGAAAAGCAGGGCAAGAGAGAATGAGTGCCGACCGGGGGCTGCTGCTTCCTGGTTGAGTTCGTGCTCTCTTTTCCTTGTCCTCGCTGGGGGCAGGCAGGAGCAGGAGGAGGGCGGCGAAGGAATCTGCTGTCCTACACTCCTACACGGAAAGGAGCGCCGGCGGCCACCCTGTCGCCATGGCTTTTCACTACTACTGCCGGTGCTAGCTTTGTGCTTTCCAGCGGCAATGGGATTGGAGTTGGGCTTTTTGCCCGTTGCCAACCACCCCACCGGAACGAACGGAGGGAGGAAAACGCGCTCCACCGCCGCGCTTCCCGAGGGAGGCCAACAGACAAAATCTTTTGCACCGGAAAAAGGCGACGGCAGAGATTAGGCCAGGCAGAGGGAAAAAGAGAGATTGCGATGTGAACTGTGAAGACAGACGTTGGACGTGAAGAAAAAAGGAAAAAATAAATAAATAACAGCCCCACTGACTTCACAGTTTACACACAGCCACGGAGCTCTTTTCCTGCTGGAGCTGTGGTGTGCACAGCTTTTCTGCTTTGGATGGCGCTCTGCCTGCTTTCTACGTTGCAGTGTTGCCGGTGTGTGAACTTGTGCCAGCCGTGGCTTGGCTCGTGCTGCTGCGGCCTGCGGACGGGCGCATGTGACGCGCCATGGCCATGGGCACAACCAAAAATGGGCGTGCGAGGTCGTGCCAGTGATACAACATGTGGCAATGCTCCTAAAAGGTCATTGGAAGCCATGTTCGTAGTACAGAGAGTTAACTAATCATGCAAAAATAAAATTAATTCAAATTTACATTTGTTATCAAGGTTCTAGAATGATTGTTTATCTTATTTGTTGACATCTAGGATGAAGCTGATGACGGATTTTTATGATATTAACTTAATTAATTAACTACATGTGCACTAAGTACAATTGTATCTTTTTATGTTAGATGTGAATGATCGATATCAAAGGCATTTCCCTGGTTTTTATTAAAAAGTGTATCGAGCACCATGATCCAACACTGTGGACTCCAGCTTACAATGATAGAGTTGAAGCAAGTAAAGTGACCTCGACAAGACAGAGTAACTCAACAACAAACAATAGATAGCGTCCGACCTCACACAAGGTAAACAGAAACTAGCTAGCCTATTACATAGAGTCTTTTACTCCTATGCCATCAAAAAAGTTGCTTTGCTCGTCTATGTCACTAAAAGTTGGCCTCTACCGTTCATGTCCCTGTGTTTCAAAACTTTTCTCTCCTACGCCATTCCGTTCTCCTTCTGTTTATTTTATGCCGTTTGAAGTACTGACAAGTGGGTCCATGCAGTCAAGAAGTCCAAAATGCCCCTCCTTTATCCTCTTCGTCCTGGGCTTCTGAGTGTGTGGATGCATGTTTGTAAGTTTGTTGGTCGCTCTCACTGACCTAGGCTAGTTTATCTCGCTTGTTTATTACTAGTCCACACGATGATGTGATTAATTAGGTGAGTGTTTGTTACTGTAAATAGCATGCAGCTAGGAGAAATAATTCGATTCAGTTACTGGATCGTACCTCTGCCCAGAGCTCTCGTCGGGGCTGGTGTGCGCCTTGATGAAGTAGTCGGTGCCCCACTTGATGGACTCGAGCGCGTGGGCGAGCTCGCCAGCATCGGCCACGTTGCAGCCGTACTCCAGCAGGCTCCAGGAGAGCATGGTGACGGTGAAGGCCATGGGCAGGCCGAACTTGACGTGGTCGCCGGCGTCGTCGTACCCGCCAACCAAGTCCACCTGCAGAAAGTTTAGAGGCGATCGATCCATCAGTCCACCGAAATCCAACAACCCAACAAAGCAGACCGTACCGGCCGAGGTGAGGAGAGCCAGCGGCAGGCGACCGCCGCCGCTCGTCGTGATCCTCCTCATCGATGAACGGAAAGGACGACGACGCCGACCTCCTCGAGCCCCGCCACAGCACCGCACCGCCACATATGGAGGCGGCAGGCAGGCGCATTAGCTGGTTTATCATTTATTCAGCGATTGGATTTAGCTCTAAAGGTGAAGGTACGAATGACTTATTACTAGCGTCGCCGCCGTCAAACACTATTAACTTTGACCAAATATATATAAAAAATATTAATATTTATATTTCATAATTATTATCATTAATAAGATTGTTGAACTTATTTTCATATATAATAAACTTTTTTGAGATACAAATGTAATTAATATTTACTACAAACCTGATCCTCCTCATCGTCGCTAGCCTCGATGAACGGAAAGGACGACGACGCCGCTGCTGTTCTCTGCTGAAGGTGTGTACTGGACTGTACCGGCCGGTTATACGTCCGCCGGACGACGTAAGGATAGCAATAGGTTAGTTGATCCAATAGGTTAGTTGTTAGGGAACATGTTTTATTTGTTCCCACTTTTTTTCTATTCCCGCATTGTTGTTGTTGTCAATTTGTCATAGATTTGATCCAATAGGTTAGTTGTTAGGGAACATGTTTTATTTGTTCCCACTTTTTTTCCCAGCAGGTTAGTTGTTAGTGAACATTTTTTATTTATTCCCACATTTTTAGCAGCAAACTATTTATATATGATTTAATCTACATTTCAGGATTTCTATGGACAGTGTTGCTTCTGTGTCTCTTCTCACCCTTCCAAGAGTAGATCAATCAGGTGTATTTTGATTGATTATTCTCCAAAGTTGTTTTGATTGATTTTTCATGATAATTACATTATTAGTGTTTTACCTATGCCCTCTAATTTTAGAAGAATTAGACATTTCATATACTTCCTCTTTTTTCAATCCACAAATGGTTCTAAAATTAGCTAATTACTCCCTCCATTCCAAATTATAAGGCATTCTAAGAATCTTGGAGAGTCAAAACTTTTCAAGTTTGACCAAATTTATATGAAAAAATAATAATATTTATGATGGTGACTAAGTACCATTAGATTCTCATTACTTATATTTTCATTGCATATCTAATTGATGTCACAATTTATTATAGTTTTTTCTATAATTTTGGTCAAACTTGAAAAACTTTGACTCTCCAAGATTCTTGGAATGCCTTATAATTTGGAATGGAGGGAGTAGTATTTAGTTGGTATTAAAAGCACACACATGAGAGGATCAGAGAGGTGGATGAATGAAAGAGGAACCATTGTTATTTCTTTCTTTCAGCTACTATACATGTATACGAAAGTGACCTCTATTTATAAGGAAAGTGAATCCCTGAATAGGGATTTCTACGATGAAAGAACACTCCAGATTTGCTACAGTGATATTGCTTTAAGATTTGTGCTATCTACAAAATATCTTCCTCCTCTCTCTTATATAATTTGGCCACATTTAATTTTATTCAAAACACCCCCCTTTGGCTAAATTATTGCTATGTGCACGCCTCTTAAAAATTCCCCCAAAAGCCAATGAAAAAAATGTAGGAGAAAAGAGTATGTCACATGCATCGCTTAGGTTAGAGTCGTTGCCTCGTTAAAAACCTTGCATGAGAAAACCCCGTGGGAGAAACTCATCAAGGGAAAAATAGTACAATGGTTGGTGCTTGAGTCGGGGCTTCAGGATCAACTCGTGATCTTAATGATCACAATCATGGACTATGGTTTTGGGGTTTGTCTCCTTATGAACCCGAGTCACCTCATGCCAATTCCATAGACACGCATTTGTAGAAACTAGAGGCGGGCAGAGACTATGAATAAATCTGCAAGATTTATCCTAGATCTCACTTGCAGGATTTAATTTTATTCACAACATTGTAATGTGTGATGTACTCAGCTATTATCCAATATTCTCTTTTTGTCCAAATGAAGATTTACTAAGAAATCCACATAAGACTTTTCCAATAGATTAACAAGATCATGCCAGTGTGATATTGCATCCAGATATGCATCTCCTGCTAAGATGTTGGTTACATTGATGAAAAGCACAAAAGTCATTCTCCTCATTCTAACTTCGAGAAGGCACGTTCCAGATGCATAGGAAACACCATAATTTAACATTTGCAGAATTCATAGCATAATGGATAGTTTATGCTAGCAGTAGATTTATTAATGGCAATAATATAAATTTTGGTAGATGAAGACAAACATCTTAATCAGAATAGGTGCATAAAAAAGTTGGCTGCATATTGCATCACAGATATTTTAGACTTCACGTCAGGAAAATACTTTAGAATCAGACATGTAGAAAGTATAAGAAGTTATTGTATAAAGATTGCCAAAGGTAAAACTTGTTTGCAAGCTTGCTCACATAAAAGTCAAAATAGCTAGTGATCTTACTGAAATAGAACTGATGGTAGGGTACTGATCAGTACTCATTCCCATACATAACAAATTAGTGAATTAACCATATCAAGAATGACCAATTAATGGTTAAAATCTCTTGGGCGCTGCCTAATTTATGGATCAAAAGGGTCCAAACCACTTGGATATCTATTCAGAGTACTAATTAAGATGCTCCTAAATTTGAAGGACTAGAATTAATCAGCATACCCTGTAGCTCGATTGCATCAAGTAAGTTAACCACTCTAATGGTGACCATTTGGGACAAAAATGAATACAAATTAGCCAAATGGCCATGGGCACAGCCAAAAATGGGCGTGCGAATTCGTAAAAAAAAAAGGGCGTGCGAGGTTGATGTCACGCGGCCATGACCATGGGCACAGCCAATGCAAGAATGGGCGTGCGAGGTCGTGCCGGTGCTGCTGCCGCTGCGTGTGTACCTCCTCTCCTGCCCTCCCAAAAGAACGAACCGTTTTGCCTGCGTTTTGCTTTCGGTGGGACACTGAGGGTGACGATTTGCTATAGTAAGTACGGACCGGTCATATGTGTGACACCCAAAAAATAGTAGTACTTTGTACTTGTATATTGGTGGGGAGCTGCTAGTGATCGAACGTTCTATAATAGAACGTCGATCGCTAGCAGGGCCCGGCCCATCAAATCCCGGGGCGCCCAGCCGCACCCGTGCGAACATGCACGCGCACACGCACGCGCATGCCCCTCCCGCTCGGCCTCCGCCACCAGCTCGCCGACCAAGCATCCCGCCCTGCCTCGCCGGACCCTCGCCGGACTCTATAAAACAAAAAATGAAACACCAAAAAACACAAAAAAACACACTGAGAAGAGCGAATGAGAAGCATTGGCAATGACCCACTAAAACACCGCGACATCATCAGAGAAGCATTGGACCCCGGAGGGAGGGAGGAGGGCGCCACATCAGAGAAACATCTCATCATATGTGCTCGAAACATTGGCAATGATACACTGAAACACCGCGGCACCATCAACAGAAACATTGGATCCAAAGGGGAGAGGGAGGGCGCCACATCAAAGAAACATTTCATCATATGTGCTCGAAACATTGGCAATGATACACTCAAACACCGCGGCACCATCAACAGAAACATTGGATCCCAAAGGGAGGAGAGGGGACAAAAATCAGAGAAACATCTCATCATATGAGCATGAAACATTGTCAACCAAAACAATGAAACATCGCGAAAGACATCAGAGAAACATTTGGGTTCGGAGCTGGGGAGAGGAGGTGGGAGGGGGCGAAGAGGAGGGGCGACCGTGGATCTAGAGGAAGGGAGGACAGAGAGGGAGGACTCAGATCTAGATCACCCCCACCTACCTCGCCGGAGCCGCCCACGCTGCCGGGGCCGGTGAGAGACGACAGCGGGGACGAGAAGAGAGGTGAGCTCGTCGTCGGCGAGGCGCGAGGACGCGCAAGCGAGGGCAGCCGTGCGCCGTGGCAGGGGATCTGCCACCGGGGTCGCTGTTGCCCCGCCCTCGACGTCCGCTGTGGCTGCCGGAGGGGAGGGAGAAGGAGGTGACGGTGTCGGGTCCGCGGCCGCGGCCGCTGCCAGATCTGGCGGATTCGAGGCCACTGCCGTCGAGAAATGTCGCCATCAGAGGGGAGGGAGAAGGAGGTGCGCGGTGCCGGGTCCGCGGCCGCCTCCGCCGCTGGATTCGACGGATCCGCGTCCGCCGCCGCCAAATCCGGCCGATTCGCATGCGCCGCCGGCGGATCCGTCGCCGCTGCCATGGCCGGCCACAGAGGAGAGGAAACCCTAGCGGCATTGGGGCGGGGGAGGAGGCCCTAGCAGCGTGGGAGAGGAGGAAGGAGGGCGCGAGGGGGCGGCCGGGTTTGGGGGGGTATCTGGTGTCCACGCGGGCCACCACTCCACTCGGCCCAACAGAGGCCCGACGCGTGCGTTCGACGTGTCGAACATCCGAACAGGAGCATTACCGATATTGGTGTGGTACATCTGGATGTCGTGTACAATACACGCGTCGAGCAAAGAAAGGCCCCAACAAGAGCTCTGTCTCCGGGCAAAGGACGCAAGGGCGAAGAGGAATCAGAAAAGAAACGAGGAAAAACATGGGTCGAGACTTTTATTTTTTCACAAGAGGGTGGAGACTCGAGACGACTTTTCAAATGGCTGCTTTTCACGAAGTAGCAGCGGAAGCGCTTCTGTTTTAAACCAGGCAAAAAAACCGCGATATGATTATGCCTTAGTTAACTACATGTGCACTAATACAATTGTATTGTATCTTTTACCTTAGATGATGATTAGTCGATACGTTTTTAGACCATCAAAGATACACCAGCTTTTATTAGAAAGCGTATCGAGCTTTTATTAGTAGCCTGGGAAGAAGTGTGCAAATCCAAAGCTCAAGGAATAAATTGATGCTCTACTTTTGAAATATTTGGACAAGTTCTATAACAATGCATACATTGCTTGGTATCTCTCACCTGGTCTAAACTGTATATTAATGATAACACACCACCACAAGAAGGTCGGGCACCAGTTGGCTAGAAGGATATATTAAAACTGCATCTAAAATTTCAAAGCATGGCTATCTGCAACCAAAGCAAAGGAAATTCAGTCTTGCTCTGGTCTGACATCTGGATTGATGTGCCATTAAAAGAGAAATTCCCTGAGTTGTTCTCCTTTGCTAGAAAGCCAAAATGTTCAATCAGATTCATGATCAATCAGCAAGCCAGCCGAGTTTTCTACATTGTCCACAATAGCTTTCAAGCAACTACAAGAGCTCCAAATCATTATGGAAGCTAGGGACTCGAATACAGAAAATGTAGACCTTTGGAGCTACAAATGGGGGTCTAGCAAATTCAGCAGCAGAAAAGCCTATAAGGCAATGAGTACTAATTCAGAATGCCCACCCCTGTTTAAATGGATATGGGGAGCAAGCAATATGGGGAACCAACAATTCTTCTTCTGGCTACTAGCAAGAGATAGACTAAACACAAGAAATATGTTGAGAAGGAAGGAGATGCATTTGCCTGACTACTCCTGTGTCCTCTGCAACTCTAACACATAAGAAACTTGCTTCCATCTCTTCTTTGAATGCAGGTTCAGTAAGGAATGCTAGGCATCCATCCTCATAACCTGGGATTTTAGTTTAAACCTAGTCGACATGCTCCTCAGAGCCAGAGAAAACTTCTACAATGTTATCTTTCAGGGAGATCCTTATCTGTGCTTGCTGGTGTATTTAGTGCATGAGAAACAAAATAATATTTGACAATGGAGCCAAATCAGTTGATTTATGAAAAACTACTCATGGAGGAATTAGGCTTGGCCTCTTTGAAGGCCAAACCCACAAAGAGCAACCTTATTAATTAATTTACGAAGAGATAGCAATAGATAAGTTTCTTTTTTTTAAAAAAAAAAAAAACTTTAGGCCTGGTAACCAATTGTTTTGTACCAATTCTTTCATTTAATTAAAAAAGAAAAGTAGGTCAGGGCCTCCCCGACCGATTCGGTCAAAAAAAAAAAAAAACCATGATCCGACGCTGGGGACTCCAACTTACAAGTTTAAGCAAGTGACGTCAACAAGACAGAGAACAGAAACTAGCTAGCCTATTACATCGCGCATTAGTTGAAATCAGGTTTATCGTCTCTTCAATGATTGGCTTCAGCTTTGGCCTAAGGAGTGGCCGGGCACCACCACTAGGTCTTGTATATAAGTAGAGTAGCCACACCCTTCTTTTTTTTTTTGAAAGTCCAGGAACAGACTGTTCTGGCATATATTAATAAGAAGAGGATTGACCCAGTTTATAAGGGAAATCGGGCCCGAAAACCATACAACCCACGCCAATACAACTGAGAGAATGACAACCCAAGAAGGATAAGGGACCGGGGAACGAAGGTCAGGTTGGTCATCGTTGCCCAGCACAAGCAAAACGCAAGCGCAGCTCCGACTTCCGACCATGACCACACGCACACAACCGAGCCGAGTCGATTTCCATAGCAACGCCTTCAGGAAGGTTACGACGTTCGAAATGCCGCCGTCGCTCGTCCGACAGACCGGGCCCTCACCCGTTGAAAACGCTGGGATACGACACCCCCAACAGGGAAAATGGCGCCCGCAGGCGTCGTCGTCGTCCAGCTTTCGCCCAAGTAATCCCAGCTTCGACGTCAACCCAAAAACTGGATCCCTGCACGTCACCACCGTCATCGCTGCCAGACCTCCTGCAGAAACCTCGCCAGAGGGGCATCGACGCGCCAGCTGCGCACCGCAGCCGCAAAGCTGCGCCAACCACCCCAACCAACGAGACGACATGCTGGAGACCAGCCTCGCTCCGCTGCATCGTCGACTGAGCACCCGACGAAGTTACTGCCAACGTTGCCGTCAACAGCCACATCGCGTGTGCCCCCACCGTCTTGGGCACTGCCCCCAGCCTTGGGGCCGCCAGATCCGGCCACCTGGTCCAGAATCCGGCGACCGTGCCGATGCCTCTACCTCCATCTTGACCACGACCGCGACCGCCTTCACTCCGGGCTACCTCGCTGCTCCACCCGCAGCCATGGCCGACAGAGGGGGGCAGCAAGAAGAGCGCCGCCCCGCCGCCTGCACAGAGCGGACATGACTGTCATCGTCGCAGCCACCTCCGCAACCGCCACCTTGGGCATGTCCTCTGCTCCGGCCGCAGCCATGGCCACGCAGGGGGGATGGCAAGAAGGAGAGCACCGCCCCCGACGCCTGCACAGGTTGGCCATAGCCACCACCATACCAAACTCCAGCCCAGGTCCGCTGCCACCTTTTTGCATCGCCGCCACATCCTTGCCGGCGGCCACCGGTCAGATCCGGCCGCTGGGACCGGGATCCGGCCACCTGGGCACCAGATCCGGCCACCTTGCTGCCGGACTGACGTGCCCGGCCGTCGCCGCCGTCGTCTTCAAGATAATAGGAGGAGGAGGAGGAGGAGGAGGAGGGGGGGGGGGGGAGGGAGGGGAGCCCCGTCATCACCCCTAGCACCGGCTCAAGCCCAAGCCGACGCCGCCATAGCCGCGATGACCCTCCCCGCCGGGCTCCACGCAGCTCGGGCGGAGGAGGGCCGCCGGCTTGCTACCGCGTGCGCCGCTTCGAGACGAGGAGGAGTAGCCCCGCCGCCGCCATCCCGGCCGGCCATGCCGGCGGCCAGCTCCGGCGGCGGCGCGACCGGAGGTGCGTGGAAGGGTGGCGGCGCTAGGTTTCGCTTGGTCGCCCGTGCCGCCCGCGTGGGGCGCGACGCGGACGCAACTAAACACAATGGTAGAATAATGAAATAGATACAGCCTTCTACAAAGTCTTCCAGATCGACCAACATGCCTTTGAAAGCAGCTTTCCTGTCTTGTCAAAAAGAAAGCAGCTTTCCTGGCCATGGCCTTCTCTTGCATATAAACATCAGCATCCTGGAGCCTTGACACTTGAGCTTCGGTTACAATTGTGTTATTTCGGCTAATTCAATAATATTTTGTGAGGAGAAATAAGTTATAGTACAGCTGATAAGGCGACTGATAGACAGCGCCAATATCAGTAGATTCTCTTGCTCTGCATCAGATCAGCGGGCTCTTGAGACAGGGTGGACCCCCATTCAGCACTTCCCTCCAGATAGCTCTAGATAAATGATCGATACGTGAGGTGGCATGCATGGTTGAGCTCATAAGCTTCCTTTTTTTTTTTTCGTTTTTGCAATTGAGTCCGAACTGATTTTGTTACGACTCCGAATCCAAGAGCAATTTGCTCAGGAAAAAAAACCGAGGTTACGGCAGGGTGTGGATGCGGCATTGAACTAAACTCGGACACTGCAGTTTATGGGGGCCGGGTCGAGGCTTCTCTTGATCTTGACTCTTGAGTTGTGCAGCACGAGTTTCATCGTGGAAATTAAACATGGACATAATATTCCCTTCTCGGCGATCTATTTGCTGGCACTGGCGCATCATCAGGAAAGCGTTTCCGCCATGCGCCGGTGGTGCTGCCGCTGCGTCGTCGTCCATTGTCGACAGCCACAGCCACAGCCACAGCCACAGCCACAGCCACGACCCTCGCCCTCGCGATCCCGCTACCATCAACACGAGCTTGGCCCGCCGCCATGTGCTCCCGGCGAACCACCAACAGACCATCCGGGTGCGCCGCATCGCCACTCATCTCATCGCCACGGCCTGCGAGTGCGACGACGACGGCAAATCTCGTTTTTGGAGCCTTTTGGACAGGATTGACGTCGACGACGGCAAATGATCATCTTGGCTGCCTTTTTCGGTGGTATCCTCCGAAGAATGGCGGCGGCGTTGACTGCAGAGTCGACGTGGTTGTGGACGAGAAAGCCTTGTATGCGCGTAGCAATTACAAGGGCATCCTCACGGTGTCTACTGGGTTCCTCAAATACATGCGCACGGACGCCGACGTCGCTGCGGTGCTCGGGCACGAGGTTGCTCATGTGATGGCGAGGCACGGCCTCGAGATGCTGCGGAACAGGTTTTGGGTGGGCTTCCTCGTCAACTTCGCTGCAGAGCTGCTCAACGTGCCGCGGGACAGATTCACGGAGGACAAGTGGGAATTCATCTTCCAACGCCCCTCGTACTTCAGGTAGCACTACTACTTCCAATACTCCTAACTTTCTTCATTCTAAACTACAAGTCGCTTTTATTTTTTCATCCATTTTACTATGTATGTATCTAGACATATTACTATATGCATAGCAAAACCGATGTATAAAAAAAATCAAAACGACTTATAATTTAGAATAGAAGAAGTATATTCTATGAATTTTAAGACAAATTAAGGAAGAACATAAAGGACACATATACTCTATTCCACGAAAAAATAGCGGGCTATTTCTCGCTATAGCGGGCTATCTGAAACGCCGCGACGCTATTACTCATTTTGCCGCTATTCGTGCTATTGGCGCTATAGCGCCGCTATTGGCAAATAGCGCTATTTCCCCGCTATATCTGAATTCGATTTTGGGCCAAAATTGAGCCCAAAATGTAACCCTAAATCAAAGACTATGAAATTTGGATTTTGTTTTTGAATTTGGATTGTATTAGACTATGAAATCATGAGTTGTGTCTTGTGAGATCAAATTTTATATTTCTATAATTTTATTTCATCATTTTAATCTGTTGCCTCTGTGTATATAAATAGCGGGCTATAGCGGCGCAATAGCGGCGCCATCCAGCTGACGCTACGGCGTATAGCGGCCGCTATAGCGGGGCTATAGCGGCGCAATAGCAGCGCATAGCTGCCAGAAACAGCCGCCGCTAAATTTGATAGCCCGCTATTTTTTCGTGGACTCTATTATATTTTCTAATCAGACACTATTATCAAAATGATTAATGGTGATTGGGTTGATAAGTATAATACAAAACTGACTTTTATTCTGTAGAATGCTCATTATATTTATGAAGAAATTTGGAATGTTAGAATGCACTGTGTAACAGAAAGAGTACTATATATAATATATGTATGATTATATTGTTTATTATTTTACCGCTTACATATATTGATATTGTTTCTTTCCTATCCTACGCCATCAACACCAGGCAGGAGTATGAGGCGGATCATCTTGGCCTTCTCCTCGTTGCGGCCGCTGGTTACGATCCACACATTGCCCCAAAGGCGCACGAGAATGCCGAACGACTCCTAGAGAAGAGGAGGGAAGGACGACAACATTCAGGATCAGATGACGACGATGTCCTATGGTCAAGGCATCCTGCACAGGAAGATCGAATACGGCATTTATCGCAACCCAAGGTCATGGGCGAAGCCCTGGACCTGTACGAACAAGCTCTCAGATCCGGAAAAGGAGAGCGCACTCAGGCTCTCGATTCCTGGTCGTCGACGTTCACATTCGGGCTCTCTTGGACTCTGTTCTGGGCACAAGAATGTCTGCAGGGAGTACATTCAACAAAAGAATGGCTGCAAGGAGTTCCAAATGTTCTCTGGAACAGCGTCCGGAATTCGTTTGTTAGTTCTCGACCACGTGGTCACGGGAACCATGTGGCTCATCAGGTGGTGCCGGCGCCGGCAAACTGGAGGTGCAACAATGGCGGCATTGCTGCTGCTGGATCCCTATCAGCTCACCTGCTGCAAGGAGATAAACATTAATGTCCGACTCTTCACTTTTGTGATCAAGATCTAGAATCCACACATCGTTTACGTTAACTGTTGCTTCGTTCCCCCACCTATTGTTCCATCTGTTGATGTTGTTGTTTGGTGCAACCATTTGGATGTAAGCTGAGCAATATCGTGGGTACAATTTAGATAAAAATGCAGTCATGCAGTGTATTCCAGAGTGCCTGTAAGGTTTCAAAGAAAAAAAAAAGAATTACTAGGAAATCCGCAGTAGAAGTTTTGGATTGATTAACTAAACCCAAGATCAGAGCATGCTACAAAAGTCATTCTCCTAATTCTAACTTCTAGAAGAGATGCACCACAGTTTCAAATTCGGTAATGCTTCTCATCATACGTCCTAAAGATAGGATAACATGGTGGGCTCTTGTTGGGCCGCTGCGCCTTGCAACTCCCCCCCTCCTCGTGCTCCCCGCCCGGCACCCGCCGCCTAGTCCGAGTCTGCCTTCTCTCATCCACTCATTTCCCCATCACACGCACACACATCTGCCATGCGCGGCCTCTCACCCCAGTGACGCCCAACCGGCCATGGCGGCGCAGCCTCCCACCCCGGTGGCTCGCGACGCCCACATGCCACGGTGGTGCGGGGCTTCCTCCCCTCTCCCCTAAATCCGGCAGCGCACTGCTCCCTCCTTTCCCCCAAATCGGGTGACGGGCGGCTCCTCCCCTGCCCCTGCATCCCCGGCCCATAATCTGCGCCTCCTCCACCGCGATGGCGTCCATGGAGGCAGCGGCCTCCATCCTCGCCGTGCCTCCTCCACCCCACGCAGGTCCACCCGGCCCGCCTCCTCCACCTCGAGGTCGTCATCCACCCGACCCGCCTCCTCCACCTCGAGGTCGTCCATGGAGGCAGCCTCCCGCGTGTCGGGGCCTTAGTGGTGGGTGGAGGTGCCGACGGCGGCAAGGAACCGCATGCCGGCGGCGAGATGATGCGCGAGCCCCTACCTGCCTCCCACCCCCTCTCTCTCCCCCGACCTTTTTCTCTCCGATTGTTGCATTTTATACCCTCTGATTGTTTGCAATGACAGATCTGGGTTGTTACAATGGTGTGTTTTTTGTGGTTTGTTGCTAAAACACCTGTTTATTGGATTTTCTAGTAGTTCATCCCTCTTGTTTCCATTAGTTCATCACTCTTGTTTCCATTAGTATTGTCATGTTGTTTCAATTTTGGTTCAAAAGCTGTTGTTGTTCTTTCAGCAGTTTCAGTTGTTTCATTAAGGTGTAATTTGTTGCTTCAATAGGGTGTCAATTGTTGTTGCACTAGGTTCCCATTGTTGTTTGCATTAGGTTTGTTATCTACTTTTTTGTTCTTGTGTTTTGATGCTTCATTAGTGATTTCGAAGTTGTTTCTTTGGGCTATATGAAGTTGTTTCATCGGCTTTTTTCTGTCTTTTTTGGTGGGCAGTGACCCCGAGAGCGCGAGGCAGTGGAGCCCCGCACAGAGCGCGTGGAGTAGTCCACCGACTCCGGGCATGCGGGGGTCAAGAGGAACGCGTGACGGTGCGGGTGCGCGTTTGTGCGGGGTTGGGCGTCGCTCGCGCGCGCCCCACGCGGGGGAGGCGAGTGGGGAGCCAGCGCTGCGTTCGGGTGGGCTTTTTCCGTGGGCCGCGGACGGGCGTCCTATGCTAGGACGTCCTAGCGCGTGCACAATTTGCAGAGTTCATAGCATAGGGGATAATCGGTAGATTATTAATAGCAATAAGATAAATTTTGTTAGATGAGATGGTACAGGAAAAAAACTAATATTATCACTGTGAGAAATAGAGGCGGCAGGGGATAACTTGTGAAAGGACCCCTTTCCACAACCAAATATATTTTCTAAATAACTACTATATAAAGATGGGCCTGAATTGCTACCATATTTATGTGTTCACGTAATCAAACTAAGTTTTTCAGTTAAGTTACTCAAACGTAAAAGACATCAATATTATACAATGCCCTTTATGCTTTCGACAAAGTGAAATTAAGTTTTTGTTTCTGTTACCAACCAAACATAAAAAGCATTAACACAAAAAATTACAATAAACAAGATGGATACACAAAGGCCATGTGAAAATGCATGCAAATACCAAGGCGCCACCACCGGCGATTCATGCTAGGTCGTCGATCCCTTCCGCCTCCGGCAGCCATTGGGGCCTCCGTGCGTGGGGAAACGCGTGACCTTGACCGGTGGTGTAGATTAGGTCTTTTTTCTAGGGTTAGGGTTTCCGGCAGCACGAGCTTGGTGGAGGTGGCAGCGCAGCCATGGTGGAATAAGGTCCTCCCGGTCTTCACCCACCTCATCGTCGCCTGCTCCGGTGACGATGGGAGGCCTGTGAGGTGGTGTGGGAGTCTGCGGCGGCTACTGTTTCGTCTTCGTGGCGGAGCGGTGGTGGTCGTGCCGCGTTTTAGATCAAGGCTATGGTGGCGGCTAAGGGCATGGCGGCAAGATGGAGTGCGGTGGATCGAGCTCGATCTGCCGGCGGCACGGGTTGAGATTGAGAGAGCTTGGCTTCACCGCGACGGCGGATGCCATCGTCGGCACCGCTATCGTCATTTCATCCTGGATTGTGATCCTGATGGATGGGCATTCAAAGACTTATTCGCCTCAGCGAGATTGAGCGTCTGCTGCAATCCACCTCAACGCCGGTCGGTGGTTTCCTCCGGCTTCTGGTGATTCAGGTTTGGCAGCGTCTGCTGGTGTCACGGCGGTCTTCGTCGGCGACCGGCCTCCTTTCTTGAAGGGGATAAGGACCAGTTTGTAAGTTCTTTATTTGGTGGGGTCCTAGTAGAATATAGGTTGGACAGCTGTCCTACGTATCCTTATACGATGTACTTGTATTTGGACGTGTTTGTTTCCCTTAATTAATACAAGAATACATTATACAAAAATGCATGCAAATAAGTGGGGGATTTTTTTAAAAGAGTTTTACCTTGGCTTTTATAGAAAACATCAAGGATATAGCACAATAGATAGACAAAAAGAGAGCTTTCTCTCTATTGCCATCTATTTCCTTATAGTCCACAACACCCAAGCAAAATCTGCAAGCATAAAGATAAACATTCTATTTGGTAGGGGCCTCTTACCCTGTAGCTAGATGCCGCTAAACACATCCAAATGGTACACGAATATTAAACGCCTCAGAAAATCATACTCCAAACAAATTTAGCAGGCTAATGTGCTCCAAAGATTCTGGAACCTCAAATATACAACATTTTCCACTACAATTCCACCCTCTTTTGTTTAGATTGAGCCACTTGGAGTTTGTTGTTAAAAATCTGTCACAAGAAAAACTTGATCTTTCCGGGCACTTTGACTTCCATAAGTGTTTTTTCTCGTGAGAGCTATGTATCATTGCTTAAGAAAAAAAATAGTATAAATACAACACACTCACATGTATAACCCCCTTCCTACTCATCTTCCCACACCATACCCCTAAGCTAGAACAGAATACATGTGGGCATTTAAAAGAATAAACAAATAACGTAACCAAAAACTAAGGGATCGAAGTGTGTGTTCATAATGAATTTAAGGGATGTCTCTTCCACTTTTTTGCATGCTATGGATGCATGGGTAGGAGTGGATTATGACATAAGCGGATTATATGGCGTAAGAAAAAGGTAGAGAAATAGCCTAGTGGATATTAGCTTTATAGGAGTTTAGAATTTATTAGGATATATCTTTTCAATCTTGCCAAGACTCCATGGGCAACATATCCTATGCAAACCAGGCATCCCGTGCAAACTTGCAAACTAACGATCTGAACCACAGGATGCTCATCCGATGGCTGTGGAGAGTGGTGGGGTATTTTTTCATTTAAATGCCCGCAACCAGCTACTAATCTTGTTTTTTATTTCAATTTGGCCCCTCCGCTTAATTCATCCCGTGGAGGGGTTACATCTGTTTGAGACTCGAGGGCGGCGGTGTTTGTCCCGTCGCTTCGACTCACCATGCGGCTGGACGAAGATGGACGCCAAGACGAAGGAGCCCCGGCCGGCTGCCGTCGCCGCCGTGTAGGAGTCCCGGCCGGCCCCCGCCCCCGCCGTGTAGGACCCCCGTTCGGCCGCCGCCCCTGCCGTGCAGGACCCCTTCGGCCGCCGCTGTGAAGATGAAGAACACCCGGCCGCCGGACTCAAGCGCTGGTAGGCTGTCCTGTACTCGTCACCGGCCGCCGGACTCGTCTACTGGAATGATGCCCATGAACTCCGCTCCTCCAGGCCGGCAGCTCCTCCAGGGCGTCGGCTCTGGCCCGGTGCGGCGAAGCCTGGCCGTGGCCCATCGCGGTGGAGCCTGGCCGCGGGTGGCCAGGGTGGTGGATCCCCTGGATGAATTAAGCGGAGGGGCCAAATTGAAATAAAAAAACAAGATTAGTAGCTGGTTGCGCGCGTTTAAATGAAAAAATACCCCACCACTCTCCACTGCCATCGGATGAGCATCCTGAGTTCAGATCGTTAGTTTGCAAGTTTGCACAAGATGTCTCTTTTGTATAGGATACGCGTTGCCAAGTCAATGACTTCGGGAATGTGGCAAACAAGGCAGGCGATCGGCTGCCAGCCAAAAGCGTTGACTAGTGACTCGCCTTGTCATTTTTCAAACAGAACGCAACCACGCCCGTGCTCCAAGTTTCCAACTGAATTTTTCAAAACAAAAAAGTCTCCAACTGAACACAGGCTTCACAGTGGTATAGCTTGACCATAGGTTAATGCAAGTTTTCTTCCTAATTGAACTTGTACTAATTCCAAACAGCGTTATAGCTTGACCATAGGAGTAGGGGCTAGTCTGCATAAATAAATATTTAAACACTAACTGTATAAAAATATTAACTAGAAATTAAGATTATATTGAGCAGGGGAGGCCATGGCTCAACTTTGTCTACACTAAGCTCCGCCCTAATTTGAATAATGGCTGGTCAAAGTCTGTAAAACTTTGATTTTCTTTTTAAAAAAAAAAGAGAAAAGGGTTTCCCCCGCTTTTGTATTACTCAAAAGCAAAACGTTTTACAGCATTCACGTTACAGAAGCATCTGCAACGCCCAGGTTCAAACCCAACAACGAAACTGGAGACTCAAGCTCCCTCGACATAGTTCCAGAGCTAAAATGAATTTTATTCAAGTTCAGGCTATCGCCCGCTGCGCCCTGTGCTTCATCCTCCAATTCTGAGTACGCCACGCCCAGGTGCTGCACAGCTTCATCCTCCAAATCTGTGTACACCACGCCCAAGTGCTACACACCCGATCGAGCCGACCTTGATGAAGAACTGTCCCCCGACGTTGCTGTCCACTGGAGCCGAGTTGCTGAGCCTGCCTTTTCCTCCAGAAACTTCACGAAGCTTTCCAGCTGCATCTTCACGCCCTCCTTGTACAGCGGCAACCAACTCTTGATCATCTTCAGAACCCGTAGCATCACCTTGTTCATCCCCATCCACACTGCTCCCTGAAAACAAAGCTCATTCCTTAGTTTCCACACCGACCATAGCACTGCGGCAGAAACAGCATTGAGAGCAGCATGTTTTTTGTTAGCAATCCACAGGCGAGCAACAGATTCATAGCTGAAACCAATGTTCACACAAAAGAACTCATTAACAACTTCCCAAATCTTATTAGCAACAAAGCCCTCAAAAAACAGGTGGTTAATAGTTTCTGTTTCAGAACAGAAGAGACATGAAGGGTCAGCTACCTCTTGTCTCTTAGCCAAATTATCTCTAGTCAGGAGTTTATTATGTGCTAGAAGCCAAAGGAAAAATTGTACTCTAGGAGGCACAATAACTTTCCAGATTGAGCTTACATAGATTGGAACCACACCTCTAAAGGTTATAATTGCATAGAGAGACTGGACACTATATTGTCCTGAGGAGTTATAACTCCAGAGTATATGATCATCATCATCAGAATAAGACACAGTCTCAATTAGGCTGCATAATTCATTCCAGAGTGCCATACCTTTGGAGTCAACTGTTCTCCTAAAGGAGAGCATCAGTGTTTCTCCATCCCAAACTTCACTCAAGGTCTTACCCTGCTGCTCATTAATTATATAGAGAGGCCAAAAAACAGTTGCCAGGGACATGTTTCCTAACCACTTTGATTTTCTTTTTACAAAATATACTTACCATTTTTGAAACATATAGAGTATTTTCTTCTTACTAAAAGCTATTTAGTTGATGCTAGCTTTGTTTAGGTTTTTTTCCTTGCTATGGATGGTGGCTTTAATTCAATGTTGAAATAGATGGATATATAGCTCTGCCAAACAAATTTTAAATATCCTAGTACCATATTGTAACAAATTGAGAAAATGCACTAGAAAAATTATGCAATTTTTGTAGTTTTTGCTGGGTACTTAAGATTTCAAAAATTTAACTGAAATCTCACAAAAACAGATTTTTTTTCAAAATTTAGGGTATATCTATTCTATATCTATACCTATTAATAAAACGCTAGAACTTCTAGAGTTTCTGCCTTTTCTTCCGCCGCCCGACGTTAAAAAAAATTCGGTCCCCCTTTCTGTCCGTTCCCAAGGCACGGTAGGAGCGTGGAAGAGAAAAAAACTACGAGGTTTCTAATGTAAAAATGTTAAAGAGAAAAAAGGTGCAAGTATCTTAATAATTTTCAAATAAATCGGGGTTTAGAAAATCTCTAAATCTGAGTGGGTTTCTCCTGGTGGGCTTCATTTTCTATCCGGGCCGAATCCATACAATTGCGTTGGGTTCATTATGGGTTGGGTTGGATCAAGTCAATGCAAGCTTTTTACATTTCTTTTGTATTTCTTCTTTTCTCTAAAAACAAATATATTACAAAAATTCATAAAAACATAGAAAAATAGAAAAATACCATACAAATTTTTTTAGCTTTATAAAAATATAATCTATCCATAGATGTTATGAAACTGTTAGATTGTTTCTTCTCGTATATAGAACACTTATTTAATAGTTTTCTATTGCAACAGACGATACAATGTCGTGTCCTGACCGGCCGAGCTCAAGCGCGTGTGCGTTGCGACTTGGCGTGCGTAAGGATGTGTGATTTGCTTTTCCTACTTATGGGCATGTAGATAGACATAATACTCACTTATTTTAGTGAAATCTCTAATTCAGTACTCATGTAGAATTAATATTTTATTTGATTGGATCTGTATTTATTAGAGGGCCTTGATATATCATTAAGATATGGTTGTTCCATTTAAACCAAATAAAGATAGCTCACTTTAGATGTCCCCGCGATATCTATTGTCATGCACAGACACATTTGTCGTCAATGAAACGAGTACTGAATCAAAAACCAATTGTTCATCCCGATGTAATGTACAGGGATGTTTTGCTAGTATATATATAAAAAAACATATACCGCTCAAATTTGTGAGGAAGTTTGGCCCGCGCTAAAATTTTGTCTCGCCCGAAACTTGAATTCCCCGCCGGCCAGCCCACCATATAGCCCCCCAAACGAGTAAACTCCCCCCAAATCCAACAGACTCGTGAGCCGCCGCCGCAATCGCCGACCCGCCCCGCCGCCCGCCTGCGCCGCGCTGTCGTCGCTGCTTCCGCCTGCCCGTGCGGCTGCGCCGTCGCCCCGCCTCCCGCATTCCCGCCAGCGCCGTGCGGCCACGCCACTGGTCATTCGACCGTCACGCCGCTGCAGTCGAGCAGATTTTCCTTCTTCTCTTAACTAATTACTCAAGTCCCAACAACGCAAACATGAGTGCCAGACTGCCAGCATTTTAGATTCCTGCAGTTTCACTCATCAGTTCAAACTCAGCTATTCGGAGACGGAGAAGGTAGCCATCGGACACTTTGTTAACTCCCCAGACATCTCTGCTGGGGGGCATCTATGGAGGATCAACTGCTACCCGCGGGAATAAGGAAGAGGAGAAGGGTCATTACGTATCTATCTTCCTCGAGCTCAAATCCAATAAAAAGGTATGGACAGGAGGGAGACGAGTCGGCCAAGGCTGGCAGTGGTTGGACCGCACAATTTTCTCGGCGCCTAGGGTTTCCTAGGCGACTCGAGTCCGTCTCGCCGAGTTCTTCCGTCTCTGCTTGTCCCGTCTTCTTTCTCCTTACGCGCCCGCGCTAAGGAGTTCTGTGCGTCTTTAGGTCCTCCTGGCATCGATCTCCCCTGGTGCCGGGATCGCTGCCCAGCCTAGTTTTCCCCTGTGCGTCCACTGTTTCTCATAAACCCTAGTTTGCTAACCTGCACCCGGAGTCCACCACAAAGATCCGGTTTGCTCCGTCTGGATCACTGTTCGAACTCGGTCGATCTTGCTGTCTGTTCGGGACAGATGGAGGGGGTCGAAGGGATGCTGAAGAGGCTGCAACTGTCGTCGGAGGAGAAGAAAACAATCAGGATCGGAGGGGGGGGAGAAGGTGGAGATGGCGGCGGGGAGACGTCCTCAGGCGGTTGCTAAGCTGTTCACGGACAAACACGTGAGCCATGAGGTGATTGAGCAGGCGGTGGGGTGGATCTGGTGCCCGACGCGCGGAATCTCATGCAAGGATATGGGGGAGAACACCTTTTTGATCACCTTCAATCAGGCGTCGGGGCTGAGAAGGGCTGTGGATGATGGACCTTGGACGATTTCAAAGGAGCTCTTGGCGGTGGAGGAGTCTGATGGGTCAAAGGCGTTGGAGGAATTTGACTTCTTCTTTGTCCCGATCTGGCTGCGCATCGAACGCCTGCCTCTGGGCCTGATGAACAGGGAGGCAGGAAGGGTGATCGGTGATGATGTGGGGGAGTTCATTGAGGTGGATGTGGATGAGCACGGGTCGGCGGTGGGAAGAGAGCTACGAATCAAGATTCGTTTAGATGTCCGCAAGCCACGGAGGAGAGGTATCATGGCGGATCTGGGAGATGAAAAAGGAGAACGGTGGTGTCCGATCAAGTATGAACATCTGCCAGAGTTCTGTTATATTTGTGGCATTATCGGCCATGTGGATCGTAGTTGCTCTCGTAAGTTGGGGAAGGATGAACCTGCTCCTTTTGGTCGGGATCTGCACTTTGTGCCGCAGCGCAAGCCTTTCAACTACAGAAACTCTGACCATGGAGGTGGACAGTCTGGGAGAGGAGGAGGCTCGGGGTCATGGAGATCGGGGAGATCAGACTCTGGAGGGAGTGGGGGAAGATCCAGGTCTGATGGTCGATCATGGAGGAAGGATGTGGAGAAGGACAATAATAAGCAGATTGAGGAGGAGAAGAAGGATGACGAGGAGGTCACCAGCCCACTAAAATTGCTGCGTGATAAGGAGCAGGGGTCGGGAGGAGCAAAAAAATATGCATCCAAACTGTTTGCTGATCATCCAGCAGTCGAAGGCCGCGAGGTGCATGAGCAGGAGAAGGAGTCCCACATGAACAGTGCCATGCACGTCCCTGCTGGGAGTGAGGAGGCAGGGGAGAAAAAGAAGGGGGGCACATTCAAGAGATTGGCCAGGGATGCTCCAAAGGAGCAGAGGGATGGGGAATTGGTGCCGTTGGTGAAGAAGAGGAAGGGTGATGAGGAGGATATGGTGCTGGATATTCAGAATGGGAGTAAGAAAAGCAAGCAAGATGTGGTCATGGTGGCGTGTGAGACTGCTAACTCTCCAGTTACTGCGAGCACCAATGAAAATCATCGCTTGGAACTGCCGCGGCTTGGGGAACGCCGCGGCAGTTCGTGGCCTTCTGGATGTCCAGAAGGCGGAGGACCCTGACATCCTCTTCTTGTCCGAGACCAGAATGGATGAGAGGAGGATAAACGGCATGAGGTGGAAGCTGGGTTTGACGAATATGGTGGTGAAAGATTGCTCGGCCACGAACGGTGGCGGTTTAGCCCTGTTCTGGAGGAGTGGGCTGAATGTTCATGTGCGTGGCATCTCGCGTCTGTATATAGATGCGGAGGTGACAGAGGAGGATGGATTTGTGTGGCGCTTGATTGGCTTCTATGGGGAGCCAGATGAGAAGCAGCTGTCGTGGAGAGCCTTGCGTACACTAAAGGCTTCACGGGAGCGACCATGGCTGTGCATGGGGGATTTCAATGAGATCCTGGCGAATTGCGAGAAGGAAGAGGGGCCACCACACAACCAAGGTTGCATGGATAGGTTCAGGGAGGCTCTGGAGGATTGTGACTTGGCGGATTTGGGATTTGAGGAGGATCCCTTCACATGGCATAATAACAGCCATACGAGTGCTCTCTATGTGCACGAGCGCCTTGATAGAGCCATGGCGAATAAAGATTGGTTGTCTCGGTTTCCCTTGTATCATACAATAAACGGGGAGCCAAGACACTCCGATCACCGTCCCGTCATTGTGAATACCAATCCTCCTCAAGGTGGAAGTGGCGGTGGAGGGGAGAGACTGTTTCGGTTTGAAGCGAGCTGGGTGGAGGAGGAGGAATGCGCTGTGCTGGTGGAAAATGCTTGGAAAACTGCTGTCGAAGCTAGAGGGGAGTGTGTGGGGTAGGCGGTGAAGAATGTAGCTAGAGATTTAGGGGATTGGGGAAGAAATGTGTTGGGGAGTTTGGAGAAAAGTATAAAAAGAACAAAAAGGGAGTTGGAGGATTGTAGAAGAAAGGAGATCTCGGATAATTCGGTTAGGAGGGAAGAGTTGTTGAAGTTTAAACTAGATAAGCTGGAGGAGAAGAAAAATTTGTATTGGAGGCAGAGGGCAAAAGTGCATTGGCTACAACATGGGGATCGAAATACAAAATTCTTTCATCATTTTGCCTCAGAAAGAAAGAAGAGGAGTCAGATTCATAGGTTAGTTAAGGAGGACGGGGTAGTAGTAGAGGAGGAGGGGGAGATTAGGAATATGATTTCTAACTTCTATAAAAGTTTGTTCAATGCTACCACAGGTGGCCGTATGGAGGAGTTGATGCAACATATATCTCCAAAAGTTTCGACGGAGATGAATTCATCACTTCTAAAGCCGTTTACGGCTGAGGAGGTGAAGGCGGGTCTTGATGCCATTGGAGATTTAAAGGCGCCTGGTGTTGATGGTATGACCTCCCTCTTTTACAAGAAATATTGGGACACTGTTGGGGCGGATGTCACGAGGGAAGTCCTTCTGTTCCTTAATGGTGGCAATATGTCCAGGGAGTGGAACCAAACTTTCATTGTGTTAATGCCCAAGGTGCCGAACCCTGAAAACTTAAAAGATTTAAGGCCGATTAGTTTGTGCAATGTCCTATATAAAGTGGCTTCTAAAGTTCTTGCTGCCCGTTTGAAACTTATACTCCCGGATATCATCTCCCCGAATCAAAGTGCTTTTATCCCGGGACGTCTTATAACAGACAATGTGCTTGTGGCCTATGAGCTTACACACTTTTTGCAGAATAAGAGGAGTGGGTGTGATGGTTATGCAGCACTAAAACTTGATATGAGTAAAGCATATGACAGGGTGGAGTGGCACTTCTTGAGAAGAATGATGGAGCAGATGGGTTTTCATGAACGATGGGTCAACTTGATCATGCAATGTGTCTGTACGGTGTCCTATAGAATTAAGGTGAATGGGGTGCTGACTGATGAGATTACCCCAACCAGAGGCTTGAGGCAAGGGGATCCCCTCTCCCCTTACTTGTTCCTAATTTGTGCTGAAGGTTTCTCAGCTTTGCTGAATGAGGCCGAGAGTGCAGGTCATATTGAGGGTGTCACTATATGTGCGGGTGCACCGAGCGTCACTCATCTCCTGTTTGCAGATGATTCTTTGCTTCTCCTAAAAGTTAATGATGGGAATGCAAATTATCTGCAACATGTGCTGCAGCTATACGAGGAGTGCTCGGGGCAAATGATTAATAAGGACAAGTCCTCAATTTTTATTCAGCAAGAATTGTGGATTGGAAAAGAAACAGGAGTTCATGAACAGCCTAAATTTAGGCCAAGAAGCAAAGTCTGATAAGTACCTAGGTCTTCCGGTGTATATGGGGAGATCAAGGAGTAAAATATTTTCATATCTCAAGGATAGAGTGTGGAAACGGATTCAAGGGTGGAAAGAAAAGTTGATGTCCAGAGCTGGGAAGGAGACTCTCATCAAAGCTGTTGCCCAAGCAATCCCAAGTTATGCAATGTCCTGTTTTGATCTCACCAAATCATTGTGTGATGAGATTAGTTCCATGATCTGCAGATTCTGGTGGGCTCAGCAAGATAATGAAAAGAAGTTGCACTGGATCTCGTGGGATACCTTGGCGAGCCGTAAGGAGAAGGGAGGACTTGGTTATAGAGATCTCCACTTGTTCAACCTTGCTATGCTGGCGAGGCAATGTTGGAGAATTATTCAGAGCCCGGACTCTCTTTGTGCTAGGTTGCTGAAAGCCAAATATTTTCCAGGTGGGACACTTTGGGACGCCATAGAAGGTCCTGGGATTTCTTACACTTGGCGCAGCTTGGTTCGTGGAATGAAAGCTATGCAGAAGGGCATCATATGGAGAGTGGGTGATGGGTCACAAATTAGAATATGGGAGGATCCCTGGATACCGACTGGCTATACCAGGAGACCGAGGACCCCGAGAGGAAATATTGTGATATCAAAAGTTGCAGACCTCATTGATCCGGCACTGGGCACGTGGGATGAAGAACTGGTCAGAGATCTCTTCTGGGATGAAGATGTTGCTAACATATTGGCCATTCCGGTCCACCTTGAGAGAGAGGATTCAGTGGCCTGGCATTTTGATAAAAAGGGGAGGTTCTCTGTGAAGTCGGCATATCATGTCCTGGAGGATGAAGCCGAGTCGAAACGGGTTCGTCAGCGGGGGGAAAGCTCAGGCAGCAATCATGGCGCAAGGGGCCAGGTGTGGAAAAAGATTTGGCGTCTACCTGGACCCCCAAAGGTGAAGCAGTTGGTGTGGAGGGTTGCCCATAACAGCTTGGCACTCAAGATGAATATTAAGAGTAAGAAGATTGATCTGGATACGAGATGTCCTGTGTGCTTGCGTTTTGATGAGGATGGGGCACACTGTTTTCTGAAATGTAAAGAAGTGCGCAAGTGTTGGAGAGAGTTAGGCCTGGAGCCCTTCAGACTCCAGTTTGTGGAGCTCAAAACCTCGGAGTCCTTTGACAGAGAAATTATGAAGCTCAGGGAGGACATATGCCTGCGAGTCTGTGTTTTGATCTGGCGATGGTGGAGTGTGAGAAATAAAATGAATGTTGGGGAACTCATGCCATCCACGAGGGCGACTGTTTGCCCGGTGATTGAGTTTGTGCATGAAATACAGCAGAAGGCGGGAGCAATGCAGATCCAGAAGATGCAACCGACTAAGCAAATATGGACTCCACCACCTGAGGGATATCTCAAGGTTAATATTGATGGGAGTTACTTGCCGGACTCGAAGCGTGGTGCTTGGGGATTTGTTATCCGGGACCATGAGGGTACTATCATTGCGGCAAGTGCTGGAAATCTGGGTTACGTGCATGATGCCTTGTCTTCTGAAACAGCGGCATGCAAACAGGCGATGGAGGCAGCAATTTTCTTCGGTATAGTGCATGTGATCATCGAGACCGATTCGGCCCAGCTGAAGGAAGCGATCAGCTCTGAGGAGTATGATATGTCAGTCGCAGGAGGGCAGTTCCAGGAGATCAAGTTTCTTAGTCATGAGAATTTTAATTCTTCTAATATTTGTAAGATTCCAAGAACTTGTAATTCTCTTGCTCATAAACTAGCTACACATGGGCTTAGTTGGGACCCGGGTCAGCACCATCTCTGGACTGACCCCCTCCCGGAGTTTGTAATCGATGCTAATACTCGCGATTTGGCTGAGTATGAGTTCATTAATATAAGGCAGTGAGGCCGTGGAAGTATCAAAAAAAAATCCAATAAAAAGGTCCAAGCTATCTTCGAGGCCTCCTTGATGGACAGAGAGGGTGCTCTATCTCTGTCGCACAGGAGTGGGCAGTTCACCTTTACCCACCAAAGAATGGCAGCAAACCCAACGACTGGGGTTTCTCTCGTTTTGTGGAGCGAAACATCGTCCTTCAGTCTGGGGGCGGCTACGTGGTGGATGGCTCGTTCATCATTGTGGGAGCAGTCAAAGTTGTGCGTGACAATCCCATTGACGTACCACCATCTGACATTGGGAGCCATCTCGGCCTCTTGCTGGACTTCACAGATGGTTCTGATGTCTCCTTCGTCGTGGACAGCGAGAAGTTCCCTGCTCATCGGGCTGTGCTTGCCGCCCGCTCACTGGTCTTCAAGGCGCAGCTCCTGGGATCCATGGCCGAAGCCAACATGTCATCCATCACCTTGCATGACATTGTGCCTGCCACGTTCAAACTCATGCTTCGCTTCATGTACACCGATGCTTGTCCTGCGGATGGTGGGCTTGGTGACTCTCCGGATGACATGTTTAGGTGCTTGCTCGCTGCTGCTGACCGGTTCGCGTTGGATCGCTTGAAGCTTTTGTGTGCTAGCAGGCTGTGGGATCATGTATCAGTGGATACAGTTGCCACTACTTTGATTTGTGCCGAAACATACAACTGTCCGGAGCTGAAAGAGAAGTGTGTTGATTTCTTCGGGGAGGGGAAGGACTTCAAGACAAAGGCTTTGTTGACAGATGGTTTCTTTCAGCTGGCGCAACAATTCCCATTATTGATTGTTGATGAGTTGAGGGAGAAGGTTGGGGCATAGAAGCAGCACGGATGTATACGTGCTAGCCCGTGGCTATAGTACTAGCTTTATGGCATTCTGAGTTTGGCAAGTGCTAAACAGGTAGCATACAAATCCCTTGGTTTCCTAAAGCTGTGGACCAAGCTGTCTAAGGAGGAGAACGGAGCAAGATGAAAGGTTTGGTGCTGAAGTTGGAGGGGCTGGCAACCTGGTGAAATGCGTCATCTTCTGTTTTGTGGCTGCTGATGTTTGTTCCTTTTTCTTTCGTTTTAGTGTGCTGCTTTTGGATGCAGTCTGTAACTACCTCGGTGGTGGGGTTAGAGGGGGGCTTCGGGTGAGTTTCAAAGTGCTCGTTTCTTGTAAGCTTGTAACCCCAGCAGTACTCTGTTAAGCTTTCAATCCCAGCTGGGCTGTCAAGCTTTTGAATGTAGCAGATTTATAGCTCACACCCAAAAAGATGGAACCTCAATCTTCTTTCATCTATATTTTGTCCAGATTTTGTATATCATGTTATGCAGATCTCTTTATTTTAATCTGGAGGTCAAGATATCCTAATCTGGAAGCCAAACAAAAAAGGGATATGGACATCGCAAAGTGTGTAAAGGCTCCTGCAGCAAGAAAAAATTAATCGTTCTGTAAGTAATCCTAATTGTCCTCATCACACTAAAGATGTCATTGACTTAACTTGGATAAAAAATCCTTAGCCAAGTTCAAATGTTTATATGGCGTCTCCTCACAAGAAATATTCCCAATGCTCAGCATGTTCACAGAAGAATCAAGGATATTACTCCAAGTCCCAACTGTGCATACTGCAGTGTGGTTGAAAATGATGAACATCTTTTCTTCCACTGTAATTTTGCTAGAGCAGTTTGGTTTACTTCTGCTCTTGCCATCAAATCTGATTTACTGCAAGGCTCTTGCTCAGAGATATTGCACTATGTTTGCAATCAACTGAATTGCTCAGATAATATTGACTTGGTTTGCTATATTTAATGGTATATTTGGAAAGCTAGAAATTCTTTAAGATTTTTAAAAAGAGTAGTATGTACACTCTGTCATGTTTACACTACCGGAAATGGCAACTTTGCCGACGGCCGGATCCTTTGCCGATGGCCAAGGAATCAGCCGATGACAGAGAACGGCCTTCGGCAAAGGCTGTCGGCAAAGATATGCCTTTGCCTACGGTCAACTGAGGCCATCAAAAGATTTTTTTAAAAAGTTTTTTATTTTAATTTTTTTAGTCTATGTATATTGTATTGAATCATATTTTTGAATTTGAGACTTTTTTTTTGTAACTTTTTGCTATATTTCTTGAATTTATTTTATTTAGTTGCATTTTTCTTGAAAAAGTAAATTTGAACTGCAGGTGCATGAAGTAATGAAATCTAGCCATTCAAAAAATCATATTCATGTTAGATAATATATTTTGAGGCCATATCCAGGAACTCACCTAAAATTTTTAACTCTTTGTTTACGAAACATGACCATCCTGTTGCGGAAGAAGTGGTTTTTAATTATATAAAATACAAACGAAGTCCGAAAATCACGAATTTTGGCGAGGTGTCATCCCATCACATGTGGAGGTTGTGGTAAAAAATTGAGAAAGTTTCGAGCAAGTTGTGACGTCGGATGCTCAAAACCACACACATCACCACATGTGATCACTTGTGGTTACATGTGAAGATGTCTGGGTTTTAGACATCTGACATCACAACATGCTTAAAACTTTTTGAATTTTTAGACATCACACACATCACACACACATCACCAGGCTTGGCAAAGCTGCCGTGGCTCGTGCCGGCGCAATAACGACACCTTTTCTTTGCCTACGGCTGACGTGGCCATCGCCAAAAATGGTTGACACGTGGCCATTGGCAAAGGGGCCTTTACCGAGCAAATCTTCCCTTTGCCGATGGCCAGCGTGGCAGGCCATCGGCAAAGCCTTTGCCTACGGCAAAAGTGCCTTTGCCTACGGCATCGGACCGTTGGCAAAGAACCCGATTCTGGTAGTGTTAGGCGAAGGCTGTGCAAAAATCTCAACATGAAGCTTATGTTGTTGAGTAAATATTTGGAGACAACTTTCAAGATCTCTTAAGCGAAGATATTAATTTGTCATAAAAAATAGCGAAGAAATTAATTATGAAGAACATACCTTTTCTACTTCTTGTTGCAGGTCAGATGCCTCTTATATCAATGGTAAGAAGTGTTGGCACGTGCACCAAGCACCAAGGTGAGAAACCTGCTCACTGCTCTCCTCTCCCCTGACCCAACGTTGAAGATGAGCCTTGAGCTCTCTGCACACACACACTGCATGTTCTGTTTCAGCGTTGGCTGAAAATGAACCCAGGGAAATGGTGGCAAAGAACTGCCTTTTGCATTGCATTGTATAGGTTTATATACAACCTACAAGTACCAACTATGGTACACTTAAGGTACAAGGCTGAAATCAGCCATTCCTACTCCTAGTACTCGATGGAACCAGCCCACTACATGCTTGTGTACTACTACTAGTACTAAAAGGCCTATTGCCATATTAGTTTGTTTTTAATGTTCAGATTATTGTACAAATTAAATACTTATTGAACATATTATACATATATTATATAGTGTCAATAAATCTATTGGTGTGTATTTGTGAAGTTATTTTTAATCATTTGCAATTGGCGGTAGTTTTCAAATTTAAAATATGGCTGCAGTTTTAAAATTCAGAAATTTAGAACTAATTTTCATTATTCATTATCCCTAATAATACCTTTTCGGAAGAGTCATGTGGCCGCTCTTGAAAACTGGCATCAGAAGCGATTGTCATAATCTAACCGTTTCTAAAAAAGCCTTATCATATTCTCCTAATAAAAGTGCCTCTGCAAACTCTTATCACCCTGAAAAGAGGTTATCAGAGGCGGTTCTCTTAACAGAACCCCCTCTGAAGATCCTTCTTCAGGGGCGGTTAAAAGCCCGTCACTGCAGCTGCCTGATCTTTACGGTCGCTGGCATGGTGTTGGCCAAAAATGTCGCGACTGAAGACACAATTTCACTGATTTTGATCTAACTTTCTGTAGTAGTGTGTTTATCTTATTTCTTGACATCTAGGACGAATCTGATGCTTGATTTTTATGATTATGACTTAGTAAACTACGTGTGCATTGAATATAATTGTATCTTTTATATTAGAGATGGTGAATGATTGATATGTATCCAACACTGGGGATTCCAGCTTACAATGATAGAGTTTATGGAAGTAGAGTGACCTAGGTTTAGACTTTATGATAGAGTTTGCATTGTGAGTGTCCTAAGTGTCACCGGCGTAGCCACAAGTTTCTTGTTAAACACCATGTCATCACGAGTCTTTCGGATCGACTAGATCGCGCCTTTGGAAGCAACTTTCTTGGCCATATGGCCTTCTCTTGCATATAAGCATGAGCATCTAGCTTGGAGTCGAGTCTTGAGCTTTGTCTGGTCTTGGGTGGGATTGTGGCCTTCTTTGGAGTTGAACTCTTCGAGTCAATTACCATATCAGTAGATTATCTCTTACTCTGCATCAGGTCAGCTTGCTCTTCAGACGCGGTGGACCCCCATTCAGTTGTAAGATCATCATTCACCACTTCCCTCCAGATACTATCCCTTCAGTGATTGGCTTCAGGGGCTTGAGGAGTGGGCACCAGGTTTTGGATAGCATCAACGTCTTGTATACGAGTGTCACAGGCGTAGCCACAAGTTTCTTGTTAAACACCATGTCGTGACGAGTCTTTCAAATCAACCAGATCGTGCCTTTGGAAGCAACTTTCGTGGCCATGGCCTTCTCTTGCTAGAATCAGCATCTTGGAGTCAGTCTTGAGCTATGTCTGGTCTTGGTGGGATTGTGGCCTTCTATGGAGTTGAAGTCTTCAAGTCGGTTACCATATTAATAGATTGTCTCTTACTCTGCATAAGATCAGCTTGTTCTTCAGATAGGGTAGAGTGTGGACAAGGGCGGATCCATGTATATACCCACGGTAAATAAGAAACAGAAATTATGGCTAAATTTTCACCATATTTGTACTTATAAAATAAGTTACACCCACGAGGCCACAAGGCAAGTGTATCACCCTCAGATTTACTTCTAGCTCATAATTCACCACTAAATCTCTAGACAGTCAGTCCCTGTCCCTCCAGATATATAGCTCTACATAAATATGATCGATACGTGAGGTGGCATGCTCTGTCCTCATCAGAACCCAAGTGGAATTTTCTTTGTTTGCAATTGAGGGTCCGAACTGATTTGTGCCGACTCCGAGTCCAAGAGGAATTTGCAAGAGGGAGAAAGGTTACGACCGGGGCGAGGCTTCTCTTGAGTTGTGCAGCACGTCATCGACTGTTTCATCGTGTTAAATTAAACATGGACATAATATTCCCTTCTCGGCGATCTATTTGCTGGCACAACATCGTCAGGAAAGCGTTTCCATGCGCTGGTGCGGCCGCTGCATCGTCGTCCATTATTGTCGACAGTTTGGGTGGCAATCACAGCCACGACGACCCTCGCGATGCTAGCACCGTCATCACGAGCGCGCCCCGCCACCTGCTCCCGCCGAACCACCCCCAGACCATCCGGGTGCGCCGCATCGCCGCTCATCTCATCGCCACGGCCTGCGAGTGCGACGGCGGCAAATCTCGTTTTTGTTCTGGTGGACGACGACGGAGCCTTTTGGAGAGGATTCGGTGGTGTCCTGTGAATGACGGCGGCGTTGCTGAGTGGAGAGTCGACGTGGCTATGAAAATGGCAACATCACGGTGTCTACCGGGTTCCTCAAATACTTGCCCACGGACGCCGATGTTGCTGCGGTGCTCGGGCACGAGGTCGCGCATGTGATGGCGAGGCACGGCCTTGAGGCGCGGCGGAACAGGTTTTGGGTGCGCTTCCTCGTCAATTTCGCTGCAGAGCTGCTCAACGTGCCGCGGGACAGATTCACGGAGGACAAGTGGGAACTCATCTTTCATCGCCCCTCGTACTTCAGGTAGCACTACTCCTTCCAGTACTCCTACTTCCTCTATACTATAATATATAACTTTCTCCATTATAAACTATACAAGTCGCTTTGATTTTTTTTTTCATACATATTACTATATATCTAGACTTATTACTGTATGCAGAGCAGAGCTGATTTATCAAAAAAAAGTCAAAGTGACTTATAATTTAGAACAGAAGAAGTATATCCTATGAATTTTAAGACAAATTAAGTATTATGTTTCCTAATCAGACACTATATATTATCAATATGATTAATGGTGATTGGGTTGATAAATATAAAATGAGCAAATTTACAATGGTTGGAGAGGCATCAAAAGGCATTTGATGTGTGTATGATTTGCGGGCCCATAAATCATGAGGCATCAATGCCTAGGCATTAAGAGGCATTTGATGTGTCTATGATTTATGGGCCCATAAGTCGTGAGGCATCGTGACGCCTCCGGATTTGGGGGAAATTATGACTCTAATAAAAGAGTCACAATTGCTTTTTTGTAGTTTATTTTTTTAACCAAGGATACAAAAGTACTTTTATAATTGTAATAATGATGTTTGACTAGTATTTGCTTTATTAAAAAAGATGAACAATTTTACATATAATTAGGGTTTAGATGCTTTGTGAAAAGACCATACTGCCCTTCAGTAAATTAATTAACAAAAATAATAATTCTGATGAGGCATTGAGAGGCATTAAGAGGCATCTAGATGCTTTTCCAACCATTGTAAAAGGGCTCATATAAAATATGTAATACAAAACTGATTTTTATTCTCTAGAATGCATTATATTTATGAAGAAATTTGGAATGTTAGAATGCACTGTGTTACGGAGAGAGTACTACATATATGTATGATTATAATTTTTATTATTTTTCCACATAAATATATTGATATTGTTTCTTTCTCCTATCCTACACCATCAACACCAGGCAGGAGTATGAGGCGGATCATCTTGGCCTCCTCCTCGTTGCGGCCGCTGGTTACGATCCACGCATTGCCCCAAAAATGTACGAGAAGTTGGGGCGACTCCTAGAGATGTGGCCGGAAAGACGACGACTTTCAGCATTAGATGAAGACGATGTCCTATGGTCAAGGCATCCTGCACAGAAAGAGAGAATACGGCGTTTATTGCAACCCAAGGTCATGGGCCAAGCGCTGGACTTGTACGAACAAGCTCTCAGATCCGGAAAAGGAGAGCACACTCAGGCTCTCGATTCCTGGTCGTCGACGTTCACATTCGGGCTCTCTTGGACTCTGTTCTGGGCACAGGAATGTCTGCAAGGAGTACATTCAACAAAAGAATGGCTGCAAGGAGTTCCAAATGTTCTCTGGAACAGCCTCAGGAATTCGTTTACTAGTTCCCGACCATGTGATCACCCGAACCATGTGGCTCATCAGGTGGTGCCGGCGCCGGCAAACTGGAGGTGCAACAAAGGAGGCATCGCTGCTGCTGGATTCCTACCTGTTCAGAAAGCCATCTTATTTCGACATGGCACGGACTATGCATCGGGCTGCTGGCAACTGCATCGTGCTCATCATTCGGCTTATGTCCAAGGAAACACCGATTCCCCTTGCCCCAGACTGCTATGGGATCAACCTGGTGCTCCTCGTGATCGACAAGAGGTGAAGCTCTTCATGTGGCAGCTTAGGCATGGGAGGCTATGGCCAGCGGATGGACTGCCTAATGCATCAGCTCACCTGCTGCAAGGAGATAAACATTAATGCCTGACTTAATGCCTGACTCTTCTCTTTTGTGATCAAGATCTAGAATCCGCACATCGTGTTAACTGTTGCTTCGTTCCCTGACCTGTTGTTCCATCGGTTGATGTTTGGTGCAACCATTTGGAAGTAAGCTGAGCAATATCGTGGGTACAATTTAGATAAAAATGTAGTGTATTCCAGAGTGCTTGTAACGTTTCATCAAAGAAAAGATTTACTAAGGAATCTGCAGTAGAAATTTTCGATTAGAACCCTTAAAAAAGGCCAATTTTCGCAAAAAAAAACCAAGACAATAGCATGCTACAAAAGTCATTCTCCTCATTCTAACTTCTAGAAGGTACGTTCCAGATGCTAGGAGACACCATAGTTTCAAGTTTGCAGAATTCATAGCATAGGGGATAAGCGGTAGATTATTAATAGCAATAAGATAAATTTTGGTAGATGAGAAGGTATAGGAAAAGAAACTAATATTATCATTGTCAGAAATAGGGGCGGCAGGGGATAACTTGTACACTATGAAAGGACCCCTTTCCACAACCAAATATATTTTCTAAGTGGATACACAAAAGGTCATGTGAACATGTATGCAAATAAGTGGATTTTTCTTTTGGAAAAGAGTTTTACCTCGGCTTTTATAGAAACCGTATCTAACGGTAACTGATGGGGTTACTAGCTATAAGAGATTAAAGGAAAAACAAAGGTTGTACTACAGAAATTAAATTTCAACAATACCGGTTGTAGTAGATGCTCTCGGTTCAAAATCCTTCATCCAACTCATGATAGCTTCCCTAGGTTGATCAAAGAACTTATTGCCCCGCCCTTTAACAACAGCCTCCACTTTTACATCAAGGATATAGCACAATAGATAGACACAAAGGAGCTTTCTCTCTATCGCCATCTAGTTCCTTATAGTCCACAACACCCAAGCAAAATCTGCAAGCATAAAGATAAGCATTTTGTTTGGTAGAGTCCTCTTGCCCTGTAGCTAGATGCTGTTAAACACATCCAAATGGTACACGAATATTAAACACCTCAGAAGATCATATTCTAAACAAATTTAGCAAGATAATGTGCTCCATAGATTCTGGAAGCTCACATATATATACAACATTTTCCACTACCATTCCACCCTCTTTTAATTAGATTAAGCCACTTGAAGTTTGTTGTTAAAAACCTGTCATAAGAAAAACTTAAAATTTATGGGCATTTTGACCTCCAAAAGTGATTTTTTTTTTCTTATGAGAGCTATGAATTATTGCATTAAGAAAAAAATAGTATAAATACAAAACACTCACATGTATAACCCCTTGTGCTCACCTTCCCACACTATACCCCTGAGCTAGAACAGAATACATGTGGAATATTTAAAAGAACGTTCAAACAACTCAACCAAACGCCAGTAGAGCTGTGCTTCCTCCAAAGTCTTTCCAAAACAGCTAAGTGCTAGAGGTAGTCACATTAAACATATTTTTGTTATACATGCTACTTGTCTAGGACCGAAATACTAGTTGATAAGTTCAAGCAAACATAACACTGAAAATATATACCACCTTAGTATGGAGTTGAGACCTGTTATTATGAATTTTTCTTAGTACCTAAAAATTAGAAGGTAAGGTTGAAAGTTATTTAAAATGTATTTTTTCAATCTTGCCAAAAGTCAATGACTTCGGGAATGTGGCAAACAAGGCACGATCGGCTGCCAGGCAAAAGCGTTGACTAGTGACTCGCCTTGTCATTTGTCAAACAGAACGCAAGCTCACCCAACTGAACACCGGCTTCCTTTCCAAAAAAAAAAAAAAAAAAAAAAAAAAAAAACTGAACACCGGCTTCACATCTTGGATCCCGTCGCCGGCGGCCGCCCATGGACGCGGTGGGCGCGGCGTCCTGGATTGTCCAGGTGGTTCTGGAGAAGCTCGTCGGCGACGGCATCGACGCCGCCTGGGCCGCCGCCGCCGCGAGCGGCTCGGACGCCGACCCCGGCAGCGACGTGCGCCGCCTCCGTTCCCGCCTCCAGAGCCTGCAGCTCGTCCTCTCCGCGGCCCAAGAACGCGTGCCCAGGGCTCGCGGCGAGGCACTTCTCAGCTCCCTGCGGGCTGCGGCGTCTGCGCAGCCTGGCTGGCGATGCCGACAACCTGCTCGACGAAATGCTCTATTACCAGATCCACCGCCAGCTCCATCCGGACCAGGCCAGTGACTCTTCTTATTCTTCAACATCAGCTGTCCAATCAGCCATCTCCAAGATTCGGGGTGCCACTGCCAAGAGGGCACGCATAGGAGGTAACGATACTACTGGTAGAGTAAAGGAAATTTTGGAACAGATGTGTGAGGCTGGGAATGATGTCCGCGAGGCAATCAAGCTGGAAAAGTTGGATGCTTTTGTTGATTTGGGACGCCGTGATGCTTCTGTGCATCCACGGGTGCAGACGACATCCTACTCCACAGAGCTGAAGGTGTTTGGGAGGGACACCGTGAAAGAAGCGCATTGTGGCCATGCTGACGAGCAAGGAGGCCTGTGGGGTACATTTGTCGGTTCTTCCAGTCGTGGGGAATGGCGGCATTGGGAAAACTACATTAGCGCAGCTTGTGTATAATGATGCAGTAGTGCAGGATCACTTCAGCAAGCGGATATGGATATCAGTCTCCATCCACTTTGATGAAGTAAGACTCACTCGTGAGATGCTGGACTGTCTGTCGGATGGTGTGACCAAGCATGATGAAATTATCAACCTGAATAAGCTTCAAGAGATTCTTGAGCAGAGTGCGAAGTCTAAGCGACTGCTACTTGTTTTGGATGATATGTGGGAAGACAATGATAAAAGGCGGTGGGAGAAGCTTTTAGCACCCCTGAGGTGTAGTTTAGTGAAGGGTAGTGTGATCTTGGTCACAACAAGAAATCATTCTGTGGTGAAAATGATTGCTACAATGGATCCCATCCATTTGGATGGCTTGGAAGATGATGACTTTTGGCTTCTATTCAAGTCATGTGTATTTGGTGATGAGAAATATGAAGGACACCAGAATTTGCAGATTATTGGGCAGAACATTGCTAAAAGATTGAAGGGATACCCCTTAGCAGCAAAGAGTGTTGGTGACTTGGTGCACTTTTGAAAAGAAGCCTTGATGGTGGCCAGTGGATGGAAATATTACAAAGTGATGAATGGAAACTGCAGCAGGGGCCAGATGATATCATCCCAGCACTCAAAGTTAGTTATATACACTTGCCTTTTCATCTCCAAAGATGTTTTTCATATTGTGCATTGTTTCCCAAGGGTCACAGATTTGATGCACTGGAGTTAGTTTGCATTTGGATATCACAAGGTTTGGTTTCTTCTAAAAACTTGAAAATGGAAGAGACTGGGCATCAATATTTGAATGATTTGGTGGATAGGGGTTTTTTCAAAGAAGTGTTTATTACTCTATGCATGATCTAATGCATGACCTTGCATTGATAGTTTCATCAGATGAGTGTCTCCTAATTGACAGTTTTGGTTCAACAAATGCAACACTCTTTCCAACTATTCAACATCTATCTATAAATGTCAAATTTGCTTATAAGTGGAACACAGATGATCAAAGATTTTATCCCAATGATACATTTCAGAGGAAGCTGGCTTACATTGGAGATGCAGTGCAAACAAGAAATTTGAGCACTTTAATGCTATTTGGGAAGTATGATGCTGGGTTTTCTGAAACTTTTTCCCATGTATTCAAAGATGTGCATCATCTACGTGTTCTGAGATTACCCACACTAACTTATAACATAGACTTTCTCCTTAGTAACTTCAGTAAGTTGATCCATCTGCGCTACCTTGAACTAATATCCAGTGGTCCTACCCAGCCTTTTCCAGACGTTATATGTCAACTTTATCATCTACAGGTCCTTGATGTAGAGTACTGGGTTAACCTTTCTGCTTTACCAGGATGCATGAATAACCTTGTCAACTTGAGACATTTTGTTGCTTGAGGCGAATTGCATGCAATGATTGCTGGGGTTGGCAGATTAAAGTTTCTCCAGGAATTAAAGGTCTTCCGAGTAGGAAAGACTACTGACTTTGAGATAGGACAGCTAAATGGGTTAAGAGAATTGGGTGGGTCACTTGAAATTTACAATCTAGAGAATGTGGAAAGCAAGGATGAGTCTCAAAGTGCTAGATTGAAGGATAAAACATACCTACAGGATTTGCTCCTGTCATGGTCCAGTAATCGGTGTGTGGTGAGGTGCTAACTGATGATGTGCTTGAGGGCCTTCATCCACATTCCAGGCTTAAGCGACTTCATATAACAGGGTATGGAGGTATTTCTTCTCCGACATGGTTGTGTTCCAATCTTTCTTTCATCTGCTTAGAGTCTATCAGTCTTGAGAATTGCACAAAATGGGAGATCCTTCCACCACTTGGACAATTTCCATTTCTTAGAAAACTGTATTTGATTCAGTTGCCTGCATCAAGGGAAGTATCCTATGGTATCCTGTAACTACTGGACTGGTTCTGAAAAGCAGGCCCTGTTTCCATGTCTAGAAGAACTTGTGGTTAGGGACTGTCCTGAACTAAGGACATTTCCATTGTCACAATGTTCATCTAAAGATGAATGCTTCTGTTCATTTGGCTGTCTCCGTGAAGTTACGATCTACAACTGTCCTCAGCTAATGAATTTACCCCCATTTGGTCAGGTGAAGTCTCTATCCACAATATCTATCGAGGGAGTAGGATCATTTCCTTGCATCAGATTATTCATGAAAGCGTTGTTTATCAAGGGATGTATTGGCCCAAGAACCTTGGATGATATATTATTATTGACTGAGTGCAGTCTGAGTATTCTTGAGAAATTAACGATTGAGAGCTGCTTGGATCTTGAATATTTACCATGTGAAAGTTTTAAAAAACTTGTCTCTTTAGAGAGATTGGTAATTGTGGATTGCACAAGGCTATCCTTACCAATATATTCATATAGCCATTATGAAGCCAGGTTTTATTTCCCATCATTACTCAAGAAGCTTGTAATCCGAGCATGTGGCATCACAGGGAAGATGTTAACTCATGTGTTGTCACAATTGCACTTTCTGGTTTGCTTGACAATTATGAAGTGCCCAAACATAACATCTCTAGCAGTTGGTGGTCTGATTACTGGGACTGCCAGCTCCTCAACATCTGACTGTCATGAGCAGACAACTGATGGCTTGTTACAAATCCCATCAGATACCTCACATCGGCTTCAGTATTTGTGCATAGAAGACTTCTCGGATCTGGTTCTCTGCAAAGAAATTTTTCATGAATTTATCTCTCTCACTACGCTACGTATAACAGGATGTCCACAGCTTATGGTCACAATGACCTCTGAGAAAGATAGATCCAAGCACAGCCATTCTCTTCTACCACCATCACTAAAGGAGCTTACGGTTTCCCATATGCATGACAAATTATGGCTCTTCATGCTCTCTAACATCGCCTCATTGTCCAACTTGGAAATATCTAAGAGTCCAGAGCTGACCTCTCTTGACCTTCATTCATGCAAATCTTTAGAAACGTTGATTATTGACAAATGCATCCGGTTGTCCACTATAGAGGGCTTGCAGTCCCTCACCAGTTTAAAGCATCTGCGGATTTTTGAATGTCCCAGTTTGTCTAAGGCTTGGGAACCTTCAGCTAATGGGGAGAGCCTGGGCCATGATTTCTCATTGCATCTAGAGAAGCTTGAGATTGACAACACCTCATTCTTTAAAACATGTATATGCAAGAAGCTCCGGTTTCTTCAACATGTTGTGTTTTTCATGGTAATGACCACAACTGATGTATTAAGTATTGAACTGATGAACTTGCACAATATGTAATGGTTTCTACTTTCTCGTCACTATTATGCAGGCCAATAATGTGAGAGCTTTCACAGAAGAACAGGAGAAAGCACTTGGTCACCTTACATCTCTCCAAGTACTTGACTTCTGCTATTGCCCTGATCTCCAATCACTGCCCAGTGAGTTGTATTGCTTTCAATCCCTGAAGAAGTTGTCAATCAAGGCTTGTCCAGGACTACAATCACTACCAGAAAAGGGCCTCCCAGCTTCACTGCAGGAGCTTTATGTGAGCAACTGCAGTGTTGAACTAAAGGAACAGTGCATGAAAATAAAAAATGTCAGGTGTGTCTATGTTGATAGACGCCCAAGCAAATTCATAACTGTGTGCAAGATGTTGCGTCTCTATTTCAGGTGCCTGTTTCCTTACTCTAAAATGTCCATCACTCGATTCTTGTGCTTGATATTCCATAGTTCCATACTATATAATTTAGGGAAGGTACTAAATACATTTTTATACATTTCTCTTCTTTTGTGAATTGTAATTATATAACAGATTGAATAAGCAGTAGTTTACCAAACTAATATAGATTGTGGTTGCTCATTAACAGGAGTAGGAGAAGATGAGACTGGTGCGTAGCAGATTGAATAACCTTATGGAGTTGAGTTTGGTGCAGAGTTCGAAATAGGATTTCGCTCAACCACTGGAACTCTTGTTTGTTGTTTCTTCTAACTTGACGTCACTACACAAAAGAGTCTAGGTTAATATGGCCAAAAACTTGCTTATGTAGTGCTGCTATTTGAGTCTACACCACAGAATGATTCTGAATCACACCTGCCATGGAGCTTTTCTTGCTCAGATAGTCAGATGGAATCTTGGGAAGGAATTTGTGCACTGGATGGCCCTGGATGGTTTTTAAGAGCTTGGGTTAATTCATGACAACTCTCAAGGTGTGTAATGATATGTAATGATATGTAATATGTCATTTTGTGTGATCCATATTTAGTTAGAATACTACTCCATAATCCACCAGAACACTAAAGTTTGCCTTATCCTCTCATACGCGGTTTTATTGTTTGTCAGATGTGGTTCATCATAAGGATTTTGGTTAGTTTTATTTGTTTTACACTAATTTAACAGAATGTATCTGACTCTGCTCTGAAAGGAGCATTATTTTGTTTTATTGTTGGATATAATTTTACCCAAGAAGCTTGCTTTTGCTTCATTGATATTCCCAGCAAATGTTATTTAAATTTCTGTTCGCATTTCACACTGAACTTGGGCATGGCATGGGGGGTGACTTGTTTTGTTTATGGAAGTCCTTCCTTTCAGAGTTATTGATTAAATTTAGGATTAAGATTTTTTCCTCTAATCACAATATGCTTGTCACGGCCTGAGGCAAAGGGAGTATTACTTTTTTTTTTTGATAAGTATATCTGTATTAAACCAGGAAACCAGTACAGTACAAATACAAATACACCGTATAAGGATACGGAATACAGCTGTCCAGACTATTTGCGAAAAGGCCCTCCACTAATCTAACAATTACACATAGGACCTTATCCCTATCCAGGACGGATCTCAGCTTCGTCCGACGCCGCCGATGACCATCGGAATCCACCACCATCACCAAATCTGAAGCACCTGATGCCGAAGGAAGCCGTCGACATGGAGGTGGACTGCAGCGAACGCTTGATCTCGCATAAGCGAAGAAGTTTGTAAGCGCCCGTCCGTCAGGCTCACTATTCAGCTTGGATCGACGATGGCGGCTCCGACGCTGATCGTCGCCGCGGTGGAGCCGAACCCGCTCCGCCCCGGACCGAAGCTCGCTGTCTACCTGCGTCGCCGGCAGCTCAAGCTTGGTCCGGCGCCCTCCATCTTGCCTCCAATCCCTCAGCCGTCCCTGCATCCTTGCCCTAACTTGCAGCACGAGCACCGCCTCTCCGCCTCGTCGACGAAGCTGCGGCCGCCGCAATCTCCTAGAATCCCATGCCGCCACCGTCGCCTCACCAAGACGGAAGAACATCGGCAAGCACAGATTCGTACACATACCTCCACGCGCTCGTCGTCGGCGCGGAGGGAAGCGCCGCCGAGACGGGGAGGAGCACGGGGACCTTCACTCCATGGCTTCGTCGTCGCCGCCGCCACGCCGCCGCCGCCGGAGACCTAGACCTAGACCCACTAGGACCTACCCTACGACGCCGGACGGAGCGCCGCCGCTCCCCCACCCCTCCGAGACCCCGAGGGCCGCCGGAGGTGAAGGGGAACGGCGACCCCGCCGGCGCGGGGACCGAATCGCCTCCCCGGTCGCCCCTGGGCACTGTAGCCCTAGCTCGGGGAGGCAAAGGGAGTATTACTTAGTTTCCCATGCATTTTTTATTGTGAGGAAAGGAAACTACAAGGGATGAGCCAGTCGAGAGAGAAGTGGGCTGGAATCCTTTTTTTTTAAACAAGTGGGCTGGAATCAGCCCAGCAGAGGAGTGCGGGCTACCCAAAAAAAGAAAAGCTCGTTCGGCTGCACTAAAAGCAGAAGCCAGCTGCTGCTGCTACAGTGCCGCTGTGAGGAGGCTTGCAGCCGCAGCCGCAGCCATTGTTTCGCTGCAGCGCTCTCTCTCACTTGTTCCCTCTCCGGCTCAGTCAGTAGCACGCGGATGGAACTGCGGGTGGCCGCCTGGCCGGGGTTGCGGCGCCAGCACGCGCAGCCAATGCAGAGGCGCGGCAAGCAGCAGGCACGACGGGGCGGCAGGCACGCGGCAACTGCGACCCCGGTGCAGGCGCGCGGCGCGCTGCCGAGGAGATGCAGAATCGAGCACCTGTTGCTTGGCGCCGACACGCATCGCGGATGCAGTGGTCAGCCATGGTACGCAACCTCTCCATCAGATTTAATTTTTTATTAAAAAGTGCTCGATTTCATCTGATTTGATGTTCCGGAAGCTGGTAGCACTTGTGTTCTGCTTGTTAAAGCGATGTGTGCTTTATTCTTTGTTTAATTTGCTCAATGTGCAGGAGTCGTGAGAGATACACAGCTTTCAATTCTTTCTTTATACTTTTGTTGTAATCATACGTTTCCCTTATAATCACAAAAGAGGAATGCTTAGATTCGTTTCTTCTCCAATCCCCACTACATAGCAAAGCAAACGCATGCTTTTTGGTCGTCCCAAGCAAGGTACATAATTCCTTCCCTCCCGGAATACTAGTACTAGTTATATGTGTGATTGTGTCGTTGGCCCTCCTGAGTTCGTCATCTTCCTCTTCCTCCTCAGACCTCAGACCAACCCTGCCTAGAGTGCGAGTCCTGAGGGATAGGAGCTACCATGGCGGACGTTGCGGGGTTGCTCGCCTCGGCCATCGTCACCCAGGTGGCTAAGAAGCTAGGCTCCGTCATCGAAGATCAGGTCTCAATGTTGTGCTGCTTCGAGGATGATATGGAGGACATGAAGGCAACGCTAGAGTCGATGGAGGCTGCACTGAAGGATGCAGAGAAGAGGTCAATCAAGGAGGAGGTGGTGCGGCTGTGGTTGAAGCGCCTCAAGAATGCCGCCCTGGACATCTCCAATATGATCGACGACTCCGAGCAGACGGATGGAAAGGTATGTTCGTATCTATATAAGCACAATAAATGCTACGAATTACTGGCTCCTTCCCAAAAAGAACCACTGTCTAGTTTTGCCCTAATGAACTCAAATCATTTAAAATTCGACCAAGGTTATAGAAAAGATTGTCCGCATTTGTTTTTGAAAGAATTGGTGCTCTAGTGTAGGAGATCATATACGTGTTGTATTAAAAGGTTGAGCCCAGAGGGGCCTTTACAAAGTTAGTTTTACCTGTCGAGCAAGAGTTCAGAAGCAGCAAAACAAAAACCACAACAGAAAAAAAAAAGGCACACAAAAGTAAGGGAGTTGCTATTGCTCAGTCGCATGTTTAAAAAAAAAAAAAAAAATCAGACGACATGTGTTAGCAGTGGTCATCTGCTATGTGCCTCATTCCATCAGCTCAGAGCCTCAGACAGCAAAACAGCGGACACGGCTCTCTGCACGTTGCCTAAGAGTTCAGGCGACTGAAGCCGAGGACACGTGCAAAGTAATGCCTCATATCCTCATTACAATTTGCCCAAATGATTGGCACCCGCTGCAATCCACATCGATGCCTCTTCTTTAATTTTCTGGAGCAGCACAAAGTTCATGCACATTGATTATTAACATTTATAACATTAAATAGGTACATCATGATGAATCTAATGACTGTTGTTTAGAAATATTAATTCTAATATTCTTTTGTATAAACTTGTTAAACCTAAGGTTGTGACCTATGCCAAACTTGAATGTTATTCTTCTTGAGACGGGGATATTTTTTAGCTTAAATATGGTTTGATGGCTTAATGCCTTTTCTGTTCACCATGTTTTAAGTAATAATTTGTTCTTTCCAAATTTCCTGTAGTTGTCGGGGATTTGCTCATGTCTTGACATTGCATCCAAGATTTCCGTGGCTAATAAAATGAAGAAGATACGTGACCAACTGAGAAAGATTAAAGAGGATCACCAGAACTTCAGATTTGAGCCTTACCAAAGAATGGACAATGATCATCTGTTTATTACTGATAGAGAAACAACATCCATGATCAACAAAGCAGATATCGTGGGGAGAGACAAAGAAAGAAAGAGAGTCATAGCATTGTTATCTGCAAGCAACAACAAAGAAGGCGCCACAATTCTTCCAATCTTTGGGCTTGGTGGCATTGGCAAGACAACATTGGCTCAACTAGTTTTCAGTGATATCCATTTCAAGAACTACGACCATCGAATATGGGTTTATGTGTCCCAGATGTTGGATATCAAAAGGGTAGGGAACACCATAATTTCTCAAGTACAGACAGAAGGGAGACATGATAAAGATAGCATGGAGTCCATAAACCGGCGCGTTCAAGAACTACTTCATGATAAGAAGACACTTATTATACTAGATGACCTGTGGGAGACAGATGACTCTCAGTTGAATAAGTTGAAACTTATGCTCAATGTTAGCAGTAAGATGAAAGTCTTAGTAACAACACGAAATGAAGACATAGCAAATAGAATTTGCACCATTACACCATTCAGGCTTAGTCCCCTGAATAATGACATGTGCTGGGATATTATTAAGAAAAATACACACTTTGAATCTAGAGGTGAGAAACAGCAGATAGAGAAAATTGGTCAGGCTATTGCAAGCAAGTGCGGTGGTGTGCCGTTAGCAGCTCAAGCACTAGGGTTCATGTTGTCCAGAATGGATCTGAAGCAATGGAATGAAGTGAGCAATAGTGATATTTGGAATGAACCTTTCGCTGAGAATTCAGTGCTGCCATCCCTGAAGTTATCTTACATTGCTATGCCACCAAATCTGAGGTTATGCTTTGCCTACTGCGCCATCTTTCCAAGAGGCCACAGTATTTCTAAAGATTATCTGATTCACCAATGGATTGCTCTTGATTTCATCAAGCCATCAAATATGTTTTCGAACTTAATGCTTGGTGACAAGTATTTCAGCCAGCTCTTAGGCATGTCTTTTCTTCAGCATTCGAAGTTGGCAATGGTACGCTACACAATTCCATGACTCAACATTTTTTTTTTTACTTCTATGTCCTGAATCATAATAAAAACATAATTTGAGTAGATAGATATTTTGCGTGTAAATGTCGTGATGTTTCTTCTAAATGGAATATCAGAACCATATGCGGACTAGAATACCTTGATATGTCATAATGCTTTAGTAACTATCTGAAGAAGCAATTTACAAAAAATGTTTTCGTAGTAATATAATTTAAAGTGGTCTTCAATATTCCTTGTATGTGGTTTGTTGATGGAACATATTTGCATGATTGAAAAGCTATTGAAATAAATATTTATCCAATGGATGCATCCTTACTTTTAATTAACATAGGCAAAAGTATGTAACATAGAAACATATATAGCATACTTTATGATTATTGTATCAATTTATCTAATACCTTGTACTCTTATTGATATGTAAATTTGAGGAATATTAATGGTATATGTGGATAATTTGGAAACATATTTTTTGAGTTACTTTGCATCATGTTTAATAATAATAGAAAACACAGTGCAAAGTTAGGAGTAATATAGATGTAGATTTAGAGAATTACTCTATGCATTTTCATAATAGGAATTGTATGTTTTTCTTAAAAAATAGAGTAATTCTAATGACAATTGTTGACAATGTAATTAGAGTCTACCAAATTAAGTCATATGTGAAAGATGATAGGATTTGTCTAGTGCATATTGTGAGATATAACGTGAATAGTGCATTGGAGATACTAAATTATAGTGTAGTTGCTCTTGTTTCCTAAATTCTGGTGTTGCCGTGTTGGTAGGCACTTTCATAATTTCTTCTAAGGTTCAGTTTGGATTCTTGGAATTGAATTCATTGTAATATATTATAGGTTAGGCACATATTTTAGATAGGCTATATCATTTCTATAACTTAATTAAGTTGGAGAGTACAAACATATCTTGGTGATCTATAAAATCCATTTCCCTTTTCTCACCCTATGAATTTAAGATAGGCTTAAAAATGAACTTTGAAAACGTGGTGAAACGTCAAATTTCAAGCCAAATAGCTTAATTTAAGTTATTATATAGATTTAATTCCTCTAAATTGAAAGGATGCAAATGGACCCTAAACCTAAATCGACAAACTGTGCCGCACTGTTTGACTATTGTTTATTGGAATGATTCGGGTTTAGCGAATGTCTGACCGAGTCCTTGTTGTATGTTGTGTGCTGCTTGCCTGTCGCAGCACCTTCATAGCACGTCGCGGTGTCCTGGTTGACCGTGTTCTCCCGTGGTTCTACCGAGTGGCTATCTAGGGATGCAAGTGAGTTTGTCCAGGAATCCGCAAATAGATTGTAAAGGTATTTGTGGGTTCACATACAACATGCTTTACCAAACCATGCCCGGCCGTCGTGCCACTAGAACGTCGTAGTGAGCACCAGCGTATTAGTGATCCTGAAAAAAATTCTCGAATACGCAAAAGACTTGAGTATGATTGTATTTAAGTAGAAAAGTTTTTACAAAGGTGCCGTAGCGTAGTTTGGGAGGACAAGATATTACATGAAGTGCAGCCACCCGCACGGTTGTGCCCTAAGCGGACTACTCACGCACTAGACAACCTATTACACATGGCCCGGCTTCGACCCTCTGGTCGGCGGTACATGTTGTTGTGTTATCCATTACGGATACAATGATCGAAGGCTGACAATCAATCGCGGCGCCCGTGGCACCTCCGAGACCGCCGTGGGTGCCCGAGGTCGGGGAAGAGCTCCGCAGTTTATGTTTGACGATTCTGGGTTGTCGACGAACGTTGCCTCGTATTTCTGTTTGGCCTCCTCTATCGGCTTCCCTGTAGCCGATCGAGCCGATGTATGACAAACAACTCCCCTGCTTTGCCACCGGGATCTTGGCTAATGGTTGCACCACTATCCGTGTGCTCCTTAGTGGTACCTTACTCTCTGGATAGAAGACCTTGGTTTGCAGCAACGGCGGGGTGACCTTCTTGAGCACCCGCTGAGTGAACCTCTTCAGCCTGCCGCTGAAGGAGTGTGGGGAGGAGTGACAGCCATTGTCGTCATCCGTGGTCAATAGGGTGTTTGGCGCAACGTTGACTGCCGGTGGGGTGTTGAAGAAGGCCTCCTCGGAAGTGTCCACTACAACTTCACCAGGCGCTGCTGCTGCAATTCCTCGCCCTCGTAGTGCTTCCATGGCATCGCGTGACACGTCTCGCTCTTGGTCGTGTGCGACCAAGGTGTCCGTGGCCATGACCAACGCCTGTCCTAGCCGTGGGTTGTCCCACGTCGCAGTGGAATCCGCGGCGATGTGGCTGGACTCGTTTGCTGCTTCCAGGCCCCAATGGTAGGCCAGCTTGGCTGGCGCTGATGCGGGCTCACGACCAGGGGGCGCCTGTAGTGGTCGTGGTGAGAAGCCCGACAGCGCAGTTGGCGACACATCCATCCGCTCCTAGGAGTTGTGCAGGGCTTGGATTTGCACTCTGGCGAGAGCGGGGCTGTAGCCGTAGCTTCAATATCTTGCATCCCAAGGTCACTTGCCTTGAGAGGCGGCAGAGGCCCCTTGAGGATTGCAGCCCACGAAACCTCTCTCCTGGAACGGAGCGGGAGGGCGAGCTCTGCTCATTTGCCTGTACTTGCCCACTTCCCTGTTGGCCTAAGGCGTCACTGGCATTCTCCTATTGCGAGTCCAGGACGTGGCCCGAAGGAGGTGGAGACGACCCATGCAACTGGTTGGATCCCGCCGGCTTGCATGTCTCCTTCGTTGTTGCCTCCGTGTGGTTGTCAGCATACAGACCTGGTAGACAAGCGTGACGCTTGCGGTCACCCCCTTCTTCTATCGTTGTGTTGTGGTGTGGCAGCCACGGCGCCACGCACGCCCTATGCCCGCAGTGGCTGCACTTGTCCTGGCAGTGCCAAAAACTGCCGCATCGTGATGATCTGGTTCGAGACCGCCTTGGATCTGCAGAGAACAATGAAGTTCTCCAAGAGATCCCCCGGTTGTAGTCCTGCTATGGCGACAATGGCCACCCGTGCATCCTCGATGAGGCCGTCTACTGAGCCACAACGGAACACGGGGAACCATAGGCTCGTCACATTATTGTCGGACGATGGCGGCGGTGAAGGCGGCCTCCCTACCACACCCTCCAATGCTCCAGGCGGAGGTGTAGTCTACCTGTTCTTCCCTAGTGGCCTCCCGAAGCCTCGGACGCGCCGCTGCCTAACAGAGCGCCCGTCATTCCTAGCTGTCGGGTGACCATTGACCATTGACGCTCATGGTCGCTTGCATTCCCGAGCGAGGTGGTTGCGTCGATGACAGTTGAAGTAGCGTGGCGCTCGGCTGCAGGTAGCGCGCCGGTGGCCACACGCAAAGCAGTTGAGGCACCGATCCTCAATCTTCTTAGGGCGACATCATGGCCGATCCTCGACCCGAGGTCGCCCTACCCGACGTCATTTGGTTGCTGCCTTGGTCAGCCTCACCTCCTGTGGTGGACGCTGGGAAGGACACGCTACCACTCGTCCACGTCCGGTGGCGTAGCTCGGCGTCATGGTCCTTGCCGCCGGTGAGATGGGATCCGTTCCTCAATCGGCGATGGCACTTCCCTCGCGCTGTCTTCGATCGCACCGCCCTTGCCCTCCTGCGGCAATGTTTTGAAAGTCGACGATTAGGATGCGCCTAGGCGCGCCTAGTCCCTCAGCGAGGGGGTTCCGCCTCGCCTATGGGGGTAGGCGGACACCTAGGCGGGCTGAGGTCGCCCGGCGGGGAAGCGGCCGGCGCGGCCATGGCGAGGAGGTGGAGAAGCGGGAAGGGGCGGCGGCGAGTGTGAGCAGCACGAGGAGGCGGAGATGGGGGAGGCGGACAGCACGGAGGAGCGGGGACAGCGGCGGCGGACGGCGCGGAGGAGGACGCGGGGACTACGCGTTCGAAGACGAAGGCATGCGGTCGAGTGAAGAGGAAGGGATAGGGCTGGGGATGAGGATAAGATATGGGCTTGGCTGTTTTATAGGCCATTTTGTAGAACTTTCGGTCCATATTTGTACTAAGTTCACTTATTTTCTGTTTTCTTTTGCATTTTCTTTTTTATACATATATAAATGTACTCATGTATATATATACTAACGCCTAGAAAAATGCCTAGAAACGCCTAGACGCGATTAATCCCGACTAGTCTCTAGGCTGAGGGTCGTCGCCTAGATTTCGCCTAGCGCCTAGCAAAACTTTGGCCTGCGGCGCTTGGGTCGAGTTGGGTTGGCGTAGTTGCCCGTGTTCGTGGTGGCATCAGCCTCACCGCCGACAGACCTTCCGGACTCCATGGCCCCTCCTTGTAGGTAGTTTCGGCATCAGCGCTTGGGCCGGGCTTGGGCGGCTGAGGTGGCTCCCCGGGTCTCGGCCTCGACGTCCCTAGTTCGGGCCAAGGACGCCCGAGCTCTCGACGACATCGCCTGGGCGAAGCAGCATGGCGAGTGGCCTCGATATACATGGGGTCCGGTGCGGCAACTAGAGGAGCAGTGACACAGGGGCAGCGGCGGAGCCATCGAGCCCGCACCGACGCTGGGACCGCCGCAAATATGGAAATCACACCTGGACCCAGTTCACCTAGACTGTTGATTTCAAGCACACCAGAACTGGATCAACATGCCTTGACGAGGGTCCCCTCATCAGTTGCTTGAAAACATGCTTATTGGTTGGATCTTAGAGTACCTCCAGCAGTACTACCTAAATCAGACTAGCTATTTATTTTATTAGGTAGCCACCTATTTTTCTACTAATATTTTGCTCTCAACTCCAGCAGTACTACCTAAAACAGGGTACCCAAACACACCCGTATACAGAATGATAGGTGGGTCCCATGTGTCATCCTCTTCATTGTTCTCGCCACATAAGTATGTCGGGGAAGAGGGCAGGTCGCGTGTGCCATGAGGCCAATCGCCGGTGAGCCCACGCATTGGGACCAAGTTGCAGCGCCGGTGAGGCCGCGCGCCGGGCTGAGCCGCCGGGGGCTGGTCGCCGCGCTCACACGAGATCACTGAGGCCACGGAAGGCTATCGTCGAGGCCCTGGATGACCCCCGTCGAGGCCGGGCAGACCGCGTGGGATGGGGGGAGAGGAAGGCCGGCGGTGGATGGGAGGTCGCCGCGCAGGGGAGTGCGGGACCACGGCGGAGGAGTTCGGCAGCTTGACGGCGGTGGAGGAGGGTCGGGATGGTGGCGGAGGAGCGCCAAGGCCGGGACGACACAAGAGCGAGGAACGGGGCGGTGGTGGATCGGGACGAAGATGTGCTCATTCGTGCAGTTCTGCAAAGGGAAAAAATATTTAGAGGGATTTGTTGCCCCAAGAAGATTTAGATAGCCAATAAAAGTAGGTAGTCAAGTGAAAGCCTGTTGGAGGACTTTTTTTGGCCTCCACTACCTAATTTTGGACTAGGTAGGTTGTTTAGATAGCATGTTGGAGATGCTAGTTGCATGGTTGATGTGGACCCGTAAAGTCATGCCATCACTAGATCTGTGGAGGTGGATCCGGCCACGCGGGTGAGGGGCGACAGAGGGACCAATGGCGGTATTGGTTTTTTAGATAATGGAAAGTATATTTTCGGCTTCATTCATCCTCTCGCAAGGATACATCAGGCCATAATTATTACATAAGTTACCCAGTGATATAGGTAAGACCTACGTACACTTGTACAACTAAAACAAAACTGATGAAAAAATTACATCTCTAATAAGGAACTCTGACTTGCCCTGGATATGACCACTAAGTCAATAAATCCACGCCAACACATGTCGATCAGACCTAGAGGATACTGAAAGAACGTAGGACGTCGACCGCCATTGGAGACTCCTGATACTGTAAACTGGCAACGGTACGAAGCACCTGGTGCATGTGCAAGGGACCCACCAAAACGATGCCAGCACCAAAGCCGACAACCCATGGGATCTTCCAAAAGCGACGTCTCCAACGAGCATATGACATCCAACAACGCCATCATCCCCCACCAGAGACATTGGTGTTGAGTTTTCACCCGGGGAGATCCTCATGAAGGACAAGACGACGCCTCCAGCGAGGAAAATGGCGCCCATAGGCGTCACCGCCATCAAAACATGGTAGCACTGCTGCTGCCTCCAAGAGCCATGTCGTTACGCCATACACCAGCGACATGAACCATCACTTTGGATCCAACTATCGAATCCGGAAATTTGGACGCCCCGAAGAGCTGTCCCTGCGAACGTCAAAACCACCATCAGCACGAGCGCATTGCGTGCCTGAAGAAATTCTGGCAAGAGAATAAAGTGGGGGTCGTAGCGACACCTATTGCCACCATGGTCGCCTTCAGCCACCCCCTTGTCCTCATGAAGGCCTTGGAGGGCAACATGGCCATTTACAATGTCGGCCAGACCAACACGAATGTCAACCAGTTAGTCGCTCCGACGAGCGGCTATGTCCAACGCTACGTGTGCCGCCACATGCTGGAGCCGGCCAAGTAGCCCAAGCAGGCACACATTGCCAAGAAGGTCGGTGCTTGCACCATGATGGCGCTGGAGTAGGTCCCTTTTGCATTTTGATGAGCCTCATTTTGAGGAATCCATGGCCGACATCCGCGTGTAGGGTGGCGTGGCGTGCTTGTCGGACTCGGACCTCATCCGCAACAAGCATGCTGCCATCGTTCCAGTCATGACCAATGCCTGCATCGGCCACTTTGTCAAGGCCCTGATCTCGGCGGCCGACAGCATCGACTACGTGGACGAGAGCAATGTGCTAACCTCTGTCACTGATGCCCCTCGTCTCCTTCATCTGTGGCTGTCATGACCTCGGCAAGGCAGTCTGCAAGGTCCACGAGGGCGCCGCCATGATTCGGACAAAGGGGGAGGCCGGCGTGGGCAACGTCGTCGAGGCGTTGCGCCATATACGCTCCGTCATGGGCAACATCCATGCACTACGTGACATGGATGACGGCGAGTCTTCACATATGCCAAGCGCATCGTCGTGCCCTATAGCCTCGTCATGCATTCCCCCAACAATGGCCACAGCTCGAGGACGAGCTCTCTTGGAGGGGTGGCCACGTGGTACTGTAGTGCATGAATAATATTACGTGAATAGTACAGGCTGCTTAGATTAGATTAGATTGTTTGGTTTGTTAGGAAAGGGATGAGTTAGATTGATTTGTTAGGATATTTTTTTAGAGGTCAAGTTAAAATGGACCATCATGTGTCAGTTAGAGTGAAGCAAGAAGAAATCCTAAGATAGTCGAAAAGCGGCTATCTAGGGTCTTTGCTAATCCATCCATCCGCAACCTTTTCATAACAATGTTCTCCACATCCCCGAGGGACAGGCTTGTTTAATTTACAGCCATGATCTAATTTCGTACAGCTTGAAGGAGGAAAAAACAAAAGGGAAAATCAAAGATGGTATTTGTCCTCCTTTTACTCAATCATCATGTCACAGATTTGGCATTTTCAATATAGTTCTTTGCACAATACTGTATACATCAGCATTAGAGTATACCAAATTAAAGGTTCTATGTGAAAAATTATAGGATTTGGTCTTTTTTTTTTGGTGTCTAGTGCATATCATGAGAAGTGAGATTTAACGTGAAGATTGCATTGAGTAGTCTCTGTTTCCTTCCCAAAATCTGGTGCCGCCTTGCCACTAGGCACTTCCATGATTTCTCCTAATTCTTAAACCTAAATTGACAAATTGTGCTGTACTGTTTGACTGTTGTTTGTTGGAATGATTTTGGCTTAGCCAGTGACTGACCGAGTCATTGTTTTTGGCATTGTCAATATAGTTCTCTTGCACAATACTGTATACATAAGGATAATTTGATACTTCTAATGGATCTCCTCTCCTATACTTATTATTTCAGACCGCTCAGAAAAGTTCAGTGTTCACCATGCATGATCTAGTGTACGACCTTGCAAGATCAATCATGGAAGAAGAGCTGATTGTCTATAACGCTGACAAAGTGAGAAATTCGGTGGACTCAAAGTATCGCCTTTATGCATCACTCACAGATTGTTCCAAGCCACTAAGGATATCGACTATTTTACCAGCCAAGTTAAGGGCCTTGCTTTTCCAGAATTGCAGCAATCTCGGCATCAGTGCCGGTTCCTTTTCATTTGCCAAGTATTTGCGTGTATTGGACTTGACCGAATCCTCCATCAGTAGGTTTCCATCATCTATTGGCCAGCTGAAGCATCTGAGGTTTCTTGTTGCTCCAGGGATGGAAATTCAGAGTTTCCCCAATTGTATTACTGGGCTCTGCTCAGGGATGGAAAATCAGAGTTTCCCCGATTGTATTACTGGGCTCTCAAAACTACAATACCTGAACATTCATGGATCTTCTCAGGTTTCACCAAGACCAGAATCACTTGGCAAACTTGAACATCTTGTGTACCTTGACTTGTCGGGTTGTTCTGAAATAGTGGAACTGCCAGAAAGTCTTCAAAATCTGAAAGACCTGGTGCACCTTGAATTATCTACCTGCTCTGGACTTGAAATGATATCAGAAACATTGTGCTACCTTGCCAAACTACAGTACTTAAATTTGTCAGGCTGCTTCAATCTTCGAGGGCTACCATATGATTTAGGCAACCTGACAGAACTCCAGTACCTGTACTTGTCCGGTTGCCATAAAGTTAATAAATTGCCCAAGTCTATTGGGAAGCTCATAAATTTGGTGCATCTAGATTAGTCACGATGCTCCTTTGCGGTGCCAGAAGGATTAGGTCACCTCACCAAACTTAAGTATTTGAGCTTGTCATCAGGGGTCCTTGACAATGATAGTAAAGCTACAGAAACTATTGACAGTATCTGCTTCCTTGCAAACCTTGAGCATCTTGACTTGTCTAGGAATTCTTTCACATCTCTACCCGAAAGTATCGGTAATCTCAAGAGCCTACATACATTGGATCTCTCAGGCTGCATAAAACTATATTCCCTACCTGACAGTATAGGATCAATTGATAGTCTGGAGAAGCTGGTGGTGGTCGGGTGCTCAGAGCAGTTAAAGGAACACATCAGGGGATCTGGGCTCAAATTTAACCCGTCAGTTCGTTTAGTGGTTCCCCGCAACAAAGGTGACTCTGGCAGCTGTCTTCATCAGCTTGAGGACAAAGATCCTTCTGAGCTTGAAATAGGCTGCCTCGAGAGATTAAGGGTCCGAGGAGAAGCAAGCGCAATTCAATTGCGCAATAAAGAAAACCTCTCAAGATTGGTACTTCACTGGACCGTTGAGGCTCGTCGTGGTTTAGAGGACAAAGATGTCCTGGGAGAGCTAGCTCCACCAAATGGTCTTAAGCAGTTGATGCTAATTGGATATGCCAGCAGAAGCTTTCCAAACTGGTTCATGAACATTCCTCATTATCTCCCGAATCTTGTTTCTATTAAGCTGCAGCAACTACCGAGTTGTACAAGTCTGCCACCACTTGGGCAGTTACCAAACCTCAAAGATTTGCACCTTAAAGATTTGAAAAGCCTCAAAGAAATCAGTGGTGATGATCTTTGTGGTGGCAAACCAGCATTCCCTCAGCTGTCAAGACTCATCTTGAGTGACATGAATTCACTGTGGCGGTGGAACACAGCATACTGTGATGAGGATGGTAGAGTGGAGTTCATGTTCCCTGTGCTTGATAAACTGATTATAGAATGTTGCCCCCGCTTGAGGTTACAGCCATGCCCACCACGATTTATCAGAGGGCGAATCACCAACAGCGATGAAGTGCTTGATTTCAGGGGAGGATCCGTGAGCATAGTAACAGAAACAACCAGTCTGGTGGTCTCCAGCAATAGTCATGGCGGGAGCTTGTCGCTGCTGAGCCACTTATGTCCCCTGCACCAGTTGAAAATGGAATTTCTGTCTAGGGACAGCTTGCCAGAGAGCATGACAAGACTGTTCTTCCTCCGGAGGCTGATGTTATCAGACTGTAAGAACATCGTGTTGCCTAAATGGCTTGGGGAGCTAACATCTCTCCAACACCTCAGCATCGTGCGTTGCCCGATGATCAAGTCAATGCCATCATCTATACAACGGCTTACCAAGCTCCAGCAGCTACATATTACGAGCAACATGGAACTAAAAGAATGGTGTGACTCAGAGAGGAACAAGAAGCTTGCTCACGTCAAGGATATTGTAAGTGTTCTATCAAACTCTATCATATCTCTTATGTTGGTTTATGACATTTTAATGGCTATAATAATAATATGGTTTACGGCCCAGAATTTTTTCATGTAGGAAACAAAAGGAGTTTCTGGATAAAAGTTATAATCAACTTGATGCATGGATTAAACTATTGCAAAACTAATAAGATTATAAAATTCAAAATCTAGATTCACTTGGGAGTCACAAAACATATACTGTAACAATTAAAAGCTTAGCATATGTCAAGTTTCTTTTTTGAGAGTAGCACATGTCAAGATAAGGTATCAAGTAAACAACATATTTTTGGACTACAAAACTTGTTATTAGTTAATGAATTTAAAATCTAGATTCATTTTAGTTACATAACTCATAAGGTATAGCATCTCAACTAACTAAACGATGGCTTAGTTGATGAATTTGTTGACTCTGCAGACATATTCCGAGTGATTATGAGCCAGCCCTCCACCCAGACTGGCACCGCCCCATCCCTGTGCCTACATACCGACCGCCCTGGGAGAATCTCCCGCCAGAGCTATTGCAGTTCCCCACAGCGTCTGCCCTGTGGGCTGCAGAGAGTGGCAACCTTGCCGGTCAGGTGTGTAGGTAAGCATCTGTTCCTCAGTTTGACTGCCAGATACTCCTATCTTTTGCTACACCCTTGTTGTCTCCTCCACCAATTAGATTTGATTTGAGCTGCTCCAGTATTCCTAATTTCTATCTGGTTTGCCTCGCTTAATATATATATTTTTAAAAAATTTATTCTTATTCATGTTTTCATCAAGCTGGCTTATAGAATTTCCTTACAAAACCGGAAGAGTGGATCCATGGTAATTGTGCCGGTCTTGTACAAAAGAGATTGCTGCTGTTGGGGGACACTGCAGACGGCGGGCATCAGGTTGCATGTGGTTGCTTGGCGTGGTAACTCTGTTAAGACAGGGGCAACATAGTGAGTGCTTCTGCTGATTTAGATTTTGCACTTCTCCAAACTGGGGCGTAATCTCATGAAACTCTTGCATTTGATTAGGTCGAAAATCATTGCTACGAGGTTATTACTGCAGAGAGGAAGCAAAGGGCTGATGATCTATTGTTCCGGTCTTTGATCGGCTAGTCCTGAAGTATGGCATGTGGGTGATCTGGTCGTTTGTCCAGATTAAAGGCTTTAGATTTAGGCGGAATGTTGTTGTTGGGCCTGCGGGTGATATTTGGGCCGTTTTCGCGTTTTGGGTTGACCTGAGATTGTCTTGGCCTGTTATAGCTCAATGCTTTTCTGTTTTTTCTTTCATTGTTATTTTTTGGTGGTTAATACTTCATAACGCATTTTGTTTCATTGGTTGCAATAGTGATAATTTCTTAAATGTATGTCATGTACACTACAACCTTTTCTGTCGTTGCATTTTACCTCTTAATTCAGCAGTTGAAGACCGTGTAGCCAGCCCGCATTGCGGCTTGTGTGTTCCCCCGCGTGTCCCCTTACGTGTCCCGGTATACGTGTCGAGCATTGATTCGTTCCCTCCCCAAGATGGGCCCTCTCCTTCTCACCGTCCGAGCCGCACGCCTGGAGAGGAGCTGCCACGCCTGCGGGCTCACCTCGGCAGGCCACGGCGCGAGGAAGCGCACGGCGAGGCCGAACGCGATGAAGATGACGAGCGGCACTGCTTCGCCAACGAGGATATCGATTTTGGATTGGGGATCTTCTTGGGTGTAGAATTTCATACCAATCTTAGGTATCCTGTCTTCCGTAGGATTTTGTACCTGGATGGCAAATATATTTGCATAGACAAAACAATTATAGATTATGAATGGTAATCCAATATGACTTGCATTTTCTAACTCTGTACTTATTGTGCCAGATGAGGGAATGTTCATCTAGAGAAGTTTTCTGAGGATGTGACGACAACAGGAGGCCCAATTAAGATTCTGGGTACCTGCGGATCAGTCTCCATGTAATTAGCCTCGTCAGGCATGGGAGGAATCGGCTGAGATGCCCCGATGTTGCTGGTATCCTCGGCACCGTTCTCGTCAGGCGTGAAGAGGATTGGCTTAGATGCACTGAGATGCGCCTGGCTCCGTTTTCTCCGACTCCATTTTCTCCATACGTGTGTGACGCAAAAGAGAACGAATAGAAATTGGACACGTACACGGGAACACACAAGCCGCAGCCCGTAGCCAGCCAGGCCACGTCGCCTGAAAATCTCTGATTGGTCCACTTCAGCGCCACATCACCTTCGACATTTCTGATTGGTCCATGTCAGCGAGCCACCTCCAAATATAAGTGCCCGTCCACCCGTTTGGGTAAAAAAAACGGAACCACATCCTTTCTTCCCGACGTTTCTCTCCGCCTCCTCCGTCTCCCCCAGCGCGGATGGCGCCGCGCGACAGCGCAAAGCCCTCGATCCACCACTAACCCGTGGTGCGGCGCTTAGTCGCAGCGCGACCCCATGGACAGGCTCGTCGCACGGCTGGGTGGCGGCGGCGCGCGCACCAGCGTCCTTCCCCTCTGATCGGGCTCGGCCTCGCCGGTGTCTTCCGGCCGCAGCATCCACAGAGTTGCATCCCCCGGCGGTCCCCGGTCGCTTGACGAAACCCTAGCTGCTTCTTCCTCGCCGCCGCCGACGGCGACGTTCCGGCGGCTGCATCTTGCGGTACGTCACCATCTTCTTCCCCTACCCTGCTCCCTGTTCCTCTCCACACCGTGCCGCAAGGGCTGTGTGGGCTGAGCCGCCCGCGGCTGCTCGTGTTCCTCTCCCAGTGCGCCACCACAAAAATGGCAATTTTAAAATTTAGATCTTCCATAAAACTCATATATAGAATTCAGTTTATGATCAGTTGCATTAGATAAAGGTGCCAAATCCTTTTAGACATAATTTTGACCAAATCAATCTGTATTTACTTTCAGTTAATTGAATATACTTTCGGTTCATGGTCAGTTAACTGAATTTGTCTTCAGATCGAAATGCATAGCTTTTAAATGGTTATGCTTAGCTGCTATAGAATTTATGGTTTAAAATATGTATCCATGAGATGTTATATGATTCAGTTCACTTTGCCCAGTCTATCAAAACAAGGTAATAGTTATTGTAATACTCAGTGACTCTCCCTTAGTGATATTAAGAATTAGAAAGTGACTAGCTGTTACCAGTTATATATGCGATCAAAAAAGAAAAACCAAAGAAAAAACATTGGCTGAAAATTCACATGTCATAGGAATTTAGGTGTGCTGCAAACCCTCATATTTCCTAATTATCTACTTCTGTTATTGGCATTTAATGTTTGAAGACATGTGAGTACCTTCATGGATAGCTAATAATATTGTTCACATATTCGTTGTTCAGATATAGGAGAATGCCATGTCTGCTGTAGTTTTGTGTTGCTACTTTCCAGGTTGTGATCAGAACAACAAATATGTGAATTCAAATTTTCCTTTGTGATATAGCCTGTCATGATCTTATCCTCATATTTTCTGAAGCATTAGTTCAGATTGGACTCTAATATGGATGCCTGACCCTTGCATCTTGGTCCACCTAGGAAACTAAAATGAACTGACAAATTTCACTTCTACATTATACATTATAGGTTTCTTTCAGGATTTGGATTCTTTTTAGGTGACTGAAAAAGGAAGTGCCTCTTGTTCTTTGCATCTACAAATATATGCATTTTACTTTCTTACTAATCCGATCTATATGCTTGTTCCAGTTTAACTTTCCTGATTTGTTAATCTGATACCTCCTGCAGGGTCCTTTTCGATTCTCAGACAGAGTGTTGCATCGCTGCAACCTTTTTTAACAGAACTCAGGTTGGTGTCCATTTTTTTTAGATTTGACTTTCATGCCTTCCAATTGTCATGCTGATTTCTTTCTTATCTGTGTTTGGGAACAAAATTTGAGGGTGTTTCCTGCGGTTCGTCTCTCACTTCTTCATACATGCCTTCTTTTTTTAACCAATCCCATTATAACCTTATCTGCATAAGGTAAGATTTGTATTGTTTATATCCATTTGCCTATTTTCGGATGATAAAACACATATATTATGCATTAGAGGCTCCATGTTTTCCTATTTGTTAGTGTGTTTATTATTCAATTTCGGTTACGAAGATGCTCTAGGCAACCAAGCTGCAATTTAATTCATCAGTCTACTATCTTTCAGGTCTAGAGCATGGTGTGTCATGAGAGATGATAGCTAAAGCTGAAGCATTGTAATCGTTCATTGGAGGAGGAAGTCTTGGACTCAGAATTGTCCAAATACATTGTACTTTGCTTATTTTCTCCCTGCGCTGCTGCTCTCCATGCTATGTTTGGTTCCAAACCGTTAATCTATCGTGATACACCATTTCTACTAAAATATAGGTGAGTTCTCTTTCCTCTTCCTTTTGGCTGCTTACAAAAGTATGTTCACGGTGTTGTAAGTACATTTGATTGATAGTGGTTTATGCTAGCAAATGGGGACGACTACTACATAGTTTCTGATCGTTTTTTTCTGAATCATTAAACTATCACCTGAGCTTGCTTCGGTTGTTTCAAATGTATATTGATCTCCCACTGTAATTAGATATACTGCTTAGGATCTGATCACCAAGTGCTTGTTCTGAACTTTCAAATCTGTCCATGCATGCTTCTCATTACTAATGCCATTGGTGCTTGTGAAATCACCAGATCACCAGTAAATTTGGCCGGCACTCTCTGGACGACCACCATACAGTACTGGTATGTTATCTACCTGGTCAAGTAGCACTGCATAAGTCAGATATTGCACCACATACATCAAATATGTTGCTCAGTTTGCGATAAGAACAGCCCATGTTGCTAACGACAACATACAGTTGCTGTGATCTCATCCAAATTATTCTTGTCTACATTCATCCTACGTACATTAGGGCACATATTTGTTACACGATTTTTCCTTTAAATATACGAGCTGATGCTTTGAAACAAGCTTTGTTATGTGCCATGCTTGGCGACAAGATTTTACCATGTTGGGTCTTATTTTTATTAGTTCAGTATCTTTTACTCTTCAGACTCTCAGGTTACACGTGGTTGGAGTTTTTTGGTAAGCTGCTCAAGATCTTTGTGGCCCCTTGGTATGCCATCTGTGCTATTTTTTTTCTCTTGGAAAAGATGCCATCTACCTCATCGGTGTTATTATTAATTTTCTTTTCCCAACATTCTCACCAGTGACAGAAGCTCTGTGCTATGTCATTGTCTAGCGGCTAGCCCAGCTGCCTGCACCGGCTTCAGCAACTAACAACTCATAACTCTCTATAAGATTTGTTTCTGCAAATTCTAATTTGAGGGTTTCATGGTTCAGATAAAAAAACGATCATGTTCCTTAGTAATTGGTAAGTTCAGATCCCTTTTCTTTTCCAGTCCTCCCTTGAATATCTCTTTCAAATTCACAAGTGTGGTTTCAAACACATGTATGCCATACAAAGATTCATGCTAGTTTGAAAGATTTGGTAATCTATATGATATTCGGAAACCAACATCATGTAGGTTTAATAAATTTTTATAGTTGGCCATACCGTGTTTACCTGAAAAATTCTCCATGCAACGTGCAGCACTACGAGTTCTCACCATGTCTTGCTATAACCGATTTAATTTTTTCCAAATATGTTCCTAAGTATCAGGTTTTGAATTTTGATTACGATGTTTTCAACAAGTTAAGACATTTTAGATATGGCAATGCTTAGAGCCGATGAAATGGTTTTCTTTCCTTTAAATTTGTGTCCGAGTCTTCAACTTTACACCTGTAAATAAATTTAGCCAACTCGAGAGGCCGGTGCTCTTCGTTCAGGTACAAGGTAAGATTTGCTGGTTGTTGTGTGCCCCCAATTTCATTCCAGGAAGGAATATAGAATTTTTGTTTTGCGTAGAAGCTCACGTCCTGCTGATCTTGTCCTCTCTCATGTAACCTACAGCCCTATTCATACTGTAATTTGGACCCCCGGTGCAAATCTGAGCACTTACATTGGTTACCTGCTGTGTCCACCAGTTTTTACATCATATAGTCCACAATCTTCAGCTTCTTATTGTCATTTTGTTTTATTATGACATATTTACAGATTTAGCTAACAACATTCATGATTGTGTACATGCAGCCCCACACACCAACAACATCCATGGCCACTCTCCGAGAAATACTGAATCAAGTGGTTCAGAAGGTCTATAGAGGGCCACCAAATATTCAAACTGAAACTGGACCAGACAATGCTATCTATACACAAATATCAGGCCGCCAATTTGAGCACACTTACATATCAACAATTGCAACAACAGTTGTCGAGGCTGAAGCAAACGCTATTTATCGTTTCCTCAAATACATTACCAACATTCGAGGGTACACTATAGTTGATGAAAACTATCCGGCATTATTCAGGCTCCTTTATATGTAATGGTCACTCTCTTTTGTAAAATTTACAACCCCGGATGGCCAATCTTAATACCTAATATATATATATTATATGTCATCCACGTTTTCGCATGCAGTACTTATCATATTGTAATCTATTGCTTTCCTCTTGGAGTATGCAGTAAACTGTCATGAACTATAACCCTTGCGACATTATTTTGCTTTATCATCCCTGATTACAATTTTTCAATCTTTATCCATTATAGATTTCAGCCAGGCGTGCGGGGGCGTGTCCTTTCTACTAGTTTTTACCTATATAATCGGCAGTTATCCCCCGTGCAGGCATTGGGACACGTCGTCCTAAAATCACTCATTGGTCCACGCCACGTCCCTTTTGCCTTCTCTGGTTGGTCCAGCTCGGCCACTCATTTTTTCTACTGCTGCCGTAAATATCTACGTTCTCCACCCCGGCCTCCGCTAAAAAAAAGACGTCCTCCTCTTCTCGACGCTTCTCGTCGTCTCCTCCGCCTCCCGTCCGGCCTCGGCGCGGCGCCACCGGAGCGGGCCGCCACCACACGGCGCGGCGCGGCACTCTGCCATACCGGTCGCCGCCCCCACACGCGGGTGCTGCAGGCCCCGGAACCAGCCCCGTGTCTGCTCCGGCGGCCAACGGTAAACAGCGGCACCGGCCAGCGGAGCACCGGCGGCTGGCCGGCCTAATCCCGGCCTGCGTCGTCTTCGTGCCCTAGGGCTGTTAGGCGTCACCCCGCCGCCGTGATGTGGGAGGGCTGAGCGGCAGCGCGGCGCCGGTGTGCGCCATAACGGGGCCAACGGGCCCCGGTGCTGGCCCTCCCCCATAATGGACTGCGCTACCGCCGCTGTCGTGGTGTGCCCGTACGGCTGTCTGTCCTCAACGACTTGTGATGTCGCGTCCTCTGCCTCCACCTTCCCTCTTCGAGACGCCCAAGACGTCACAAAACAGGTGCGCCAGCCCTTGCAGAGTTGTGGCGATGGTGTATGTTGACTTGGAGCAGGTTCCCAAATTGCGTTCCCCTTTCGTGCAGGTGACTGGTGTGTCAGCAAGGCTGACCCTGTCCACTCTCCAGTACCTGCCATCGAGGATCATGGACCGCCTGGAGCAAGCTCGACTCGGCCCAAGAGGCCCATCAAGCCCAATATGAAGACAAGTGGCCCGATGTGGGTGAACTGAGTATATGTAAGAGAGATGAGGGAGAGGAAAGGAGGGAGAAGAATTCTGTAACAACTGAATACAATTTCAATTTGCCTCGTCCCCATCTCGCCTCCTTCCCCTTCTCCGGCTCGCCGCGGCGCGCAAATTCTACCTTCGGCGGCGGCGATTCCTCCATTACCGACCTCGAGTAGCGCTAGGAACTGCTTGCAAGCTAACAAGGTATCGACTTCTATAGGTCCTGGCTTCCTACGTTCCTCCTATCCACACTTCACCCGTCGACAACAAGCACTCGGAGCCATGGATCCCAACATCAAGCTCGTCCTCGGCGAACGGCCGGCTTGGAAGCGGCATCGCCGACGAGCGAGGGCGCTGAACAAGCGCTTCGACGATTTGGGGTTCAACTCACCGAGCGCGACCGCATCGTCGACACCCGCATCGCCGACGTGACCCGCCGCTGTGCGATTTGGAGGCCGCGCCGAGCGGATCACGAGATCCGGCGGTGGACAACCGCCTCAAGTCCTTGGAAGGGAGCTACTCCGACCGCGACGCCGATTTCAACAATCGCCTCGCCGGCTCGAGTCCCTGCGGGTCGCGCACATGAAGGACGAGCGCGCGCCCGCGTGGAGGATTTGGAGAAGGCGACCAAGGAGCTGTGCGGCTGGCGCCCGGGTGTGGACGGTGTTCTCGACGACGTCCGCGAGTCCGTCCGCAAGCTCGTCCGCGCGCCGACCACGAGGTGTTCGGCGAAATGCCGCCGCACGACGTCGTCCTGGAACCAACGGCGGCTGCGCATGCCCATCTGCGGAACCACCGCCAAACAGCCCGTCGTTGGGCACCACGTCGAATCGAGTACACGGGATCAGGGGTCCGGTGTTGTTACGACCTGGATCCCGGCCCGGCCAATGGTACGTCGCACATGTCCTCTTCCTTCGTCAGTTCTGTTCAGTTTAGTTCATCTGCTAAACCATCCACTGAGTCTAATCCTGTTCCCAAACAGTACCATCAGTCCTATGAATTCCAAACCCCATCTAAACATACACAAGGATTCCAGTTTCAGCCTACCACAATGTTTGCCTCCCACCACAATGATCCGCCGCACCATATTCCTAATCCTCAGTACACTCACCCTACATTCATTGCTTACCCTCCTCCTCGCCCATATCCTGACAAGCCTAATCAAAACCCAACAACTGGCCGTATTCCTAAGCTGGATTTTCCCCGCTTTGATGGCGACAACCCACGCCGTTGGAAGACTAGAGCTGAGAAATACTTCCGGATCAACTCTGTAGCTGAAACATTGTGGATTGAGATAGCTGAAATGCACTTTGATGGTCCAGCTTCCCTTTGGTTTCAGTCTATAGAGTACCGGGTCCCTAACCTGTCATGGTCGTCATTCTGTCAATTGATGCATGATCGTTTTGATCGTGTTCGTCATGATACACTCAGTAGACAGCTTATGCATATCCACCAAACCACCACTGTTGAGGATTACCTATCCCGTTTCACTGAGTTAACAGACCAACTGAAAGTCTATTCTACTCAGCATGATGAGCGTTCATTTACTCTTCGCTTCATGGATGGCCTGCGTTATGATATTCGTGCTGCTGTTATGCTTCATATGCCAAAAACACTCGATGCTGCCGCAGCTCTTGCGTTGTTGCAGGAAGAGGTGGCTACGGCTCCGTGTCCGGGTCGCTCTGGTGATTGGTATTCTCCATCTCGCCCTGCTGCCTCATCCAAGCAGGTGCCACTGCCACTGCCTCCACCGCCACGAGCTGATAAGCCATCATATCAGGCGCCACCGTCAGTTCAACAGGCTGCTCATGCAAATGATAGCAGGCTGGCGGCACTAAAGCTTCTCGCCGTGCCCAAGGCTTGTGTTTCAAGTGTGGAGCCAAATGGTCTCGTGAACACAGGTGTAATCCAGAAGTGCTTCATGCAGTTGAAGCCGTGTGGGGGCCATTTGATGATGATTCTGATACTGAAGAGGAAGTTCCAGTGCAAGGCCCTGACCAGCAGGTTTTCATGGCTATCAGTAAAGCAGCTCTCACTCCATCTTCTGCTGGCAGAGTGATCAGGTTGGCAGGCTCAATTCAGACTCAGTCGGTGGTCATTCTCTTAGATTCTGGCAGCTCTGCTTCGTTCATTGATTCTGCATTGGTCAGTAAACTCTCTGGGCTGCATTTTTTTGCCTTCTCCTAGTCAGATCAGGGTGGCTGGAGGTGGACTGTTGCAGAGTGATCAATTGGTGCTGCAGTTACCTTGGTCAGTGGGTAGTCACTCATTTTCTTCTGATTTCAGAGTGTTGCCGTTGGGATCATATGACATTATTCTGGGGATGGATTGGTTGGAACAATTCAATCCTATGCAAGTTCATTGGCAGCAAAGTGGTTGATGCTTCCTTATCAAGGTCAGTGGATCTTTCTTCAGGGTCTGGATGCTGAGTTGCCTGATAAGCTCGTGCTGCAAGTCTGTGATTTGTCTTCTCAGCCTGGACAGACAGAAGGTGCTGCTATTCTCCCTGAGATTCAGTCTATTCTAAACAAATTTCCTATGGTCTTGGATCCCCCCTCTGAGCTACCGCCTTCCAGGCCATGCAACCATACAATTCCCTTGATTCCAGGTGCACAGCCTACTTTTGTCAGGCCTTATCGCTACCCCCCAGCTCTCAAAGACGAAATTGAGAAACAGGTGGATGAAATGCTTTCTCAGGGGATTATTCGGCCAAGTGCCAGTCCGTTTTCTTCTCCGGTGCTGTTAGTCAAGAAGAAAGACGGGTCATACCGCTTTTGTGTGGATTTCAGACAGCTGAATGCAATCACAGCAAAGTCCAAGTACCCTGTGCCAGTGTTCGATCAGCTAATTGATGAATTGGGAAATGCTTCTTGGTTCTCGACGCTCGATTTGAGGGCCGGTTTCCACCAGATTTTGTTGCAACCAGGTGAGGAGCCTAAGACAGCGTTCCAGACTCACTGCGGCCAATATGAATTTCGTGTCATGGCCTTTGGCCTGACTGTGGCGCTCCAGGCACGTTCCAAGCAGCAATGAACAGCACATTGGCTCCCGGGCTACACGCAAGTTCGTGCTGGTGTTTTTCGATGATATCTTAATCTATAGCCGCACGCTTGAAGAGCACCTCCAGCATCTGGAAATGGTTTCTCCTGGCTAGCTCAAGATCAGTGGCGAGTGAAGCTTTCCAAGTGCCGATTTGCTCAGCGCGAGATTTCTTATTTGGGACACATCATTTGTGAGTCCGGGTTGAAGACAGACCCCGCTAAGATCAGGGCCATTGCTGATTGGCCGGTTCCTCAGAATATTAAGGCTTTGCGCGGCTTCTTGGGCTTGGCCGGTTATTATCGTAAGTTCATCAAACATTTCGGTCTCATTGCAAAGCCGCTCACTGATCTTTTGCGCAAAGATTTGCTGTTTATCTGGACATCCATCCATAGTTCTGCTTTTGAGGCGTTGAAGTCCGCCCTCTGCTCTGCCCCAGTTTTGGGTCTTCCTGATTTTACTCAGCCATTCCACCTGGAAACCGATGCTTCAGGATCTGGTATTGGGGCAGTATTGTTACAGCGTGGGCATCCGTTGGCCTTTATTAGTAAGCCATTGTGTCCAAGGAATCAGGGGCTCTCAGCATATGAAAAGGAATACTTAGCGATCCTTATGGCCGTTGACCAGTGGCGCCACTACCTCTTGCAGAGTGAATTTGTCATTCATACTGATCATCGTAGTCTCATCCATCTGAATGAACAGCGGCTGCACACCGTATCAGCAGAAGGTTTTCACCAAGCTGTTGGGGCTACGTTACAAGCTGGTGTATCGCCGTGGAGCTGACAACTTAGCAGCTGATGCTTTGTCTCGTCGTGATCATGAGTTGGAGTTGTCTGCAGTTTCATCTCCAGTTCAGCTCTGGCTGCAGGACTTGCAGGACTGGTACTCTACTGATGTAGAAGCTCGGGAACTCCTTCAGCGATTAACTATCGATGAGTCCGCTTGTGCTCCTTTTCAGCTGCGCCAGGGGGTGATTTTATACAAAAATCGAGTTTGGCTGGGTTCTAACTCCGTTCTCCAAAACAAGGTGATCGTTGCCTTGCATGACAGCCCGCTAGGAGGACACTCTGGAGCCCCGGCTACCTATAAGAAATTGAAGCCTCTGTTTTATTGGCCGGGCATGCGAGCATCAGTCCTCCAACATGTCAAGAATTGCATGACTTGTGCTCAGGCCAAACCTGATCGTTCCGGTTATCCAGGCCTTCTTCAGCCCCTGCCTGTGCCTCGGACTACATGGGAAGTGGTGTCTCTGGATTTTGTTGAGGGTTGCCTTCATCCGGCACTTATAATGTCATCTTGGTCGTCGTCGACAAACTATCCAAGTACGCCCACTTCATTCCCATGCGCCATCCTTACACGGCTGAATCTGTGGCTCGCATTTTATGGAGAATATCTTTCGCCTCCATGGTCTTCCTGTCGCCATTATTTCTGATCGCGATCGGATTTTCACTAGTAAGTTTTTGGAAGCTCCTCTTTGAGATTGCTGGAACCGATCTCCCGCTTGGTACTTCGTACCACCCACAGGCGACGGCCAGACGGAACGAGTTAATCAGTGTATGGAGACTTACCTTCGTTGTTTTACTCATGCTTACCCAACTCGCTGGTCCAAGTGGATTTCTCTGGCAGACAACACCAGTCCTCATTCAGCACTGGGTCGGTCTCCATTTGAGGTATTGTATGGCTGTCAACCTCGGCACTTTGGCTTTGACTTGGCTGCTGCTGCGCCAGTTCCCGAGCTGGCGGTTTGGCTGGAAAAAGAGAGTTGATGCAGGACTTAGTACGTCAACATCTGCTTCGCGCTCAAGATCGTATGAAGCGACAGGCAGATAAGCGCCGTGTCGTCGTCAGTTCTCAGTGGGCGATCAGGTTTTCGTCAAGCTTCAGCCCTATGTCCAAGCATCAGTTTATCGGCGGGCCTCTCATAAGCTCTCGTTCAAGTACTTCGGGCCTTTCAAGGTGGTGCAGAAGGTTGGCAAGGTGGCCTACAAATTGGCGTTGCCGCAGGATTTCGCTGTTCATCCTGTTTTCCACGTCTCTCAGCTGAAGCTGTCTCCAGGTTCACACCCGGTAAGCAGTGAATTGCCATCTGAATTGGTCGATTTGCAGATTCCAGTTCGCGTTCTTCAGCGCCGTTGGACAGCTGGGGCTCATCCCGTCGAGCAAGTGCTGGTGGAGTGGTCTCACATGCCCAAGGCATTGGCGACGTGGGAATCGGTCGATCATCTCCGTCAGCAGTACCCCGTGCGCCGGCAGGGTCAAGCAGCGTCTCAAGGAGGGGGAATGTCAGCAAGGCTGACCCTGTCCACTCTCCAGTACCTGCCATCGGGATCATGGACTGCCTGGAGCAAGCTCGACTCGGCCCAAGAGGCCCATCAAGCCCAATATGAAGACAAGTGGCCCGATGTGGGTGAACTGAGTATATGTAAGAGAGATGAGGGAGAGGAAAGGAGGGAGAAGAATTCTGTAACAACTGAATACAATTTCAATTTGCCTCGTCCCCATCTCGCCTCCTTCCCCTTCTCCGGCTCGCCGCAGCGGGCAAATTCTACCTTCGCTGCGGCGATTCCTCCATACGACCTCGAGTAGCGCTAGGAACATGCTGGTGCTAACATGATGCCTGGCCCTCTACAGGTAATTTCGACATTAAGATGCATATTTGACTGAATGGGGAGGTGCGTCCTGAAGATATGGAATATCATGGGACATATCAATAGCAATTTCAAGTCAGTTGGAATTCCAATACTTTACCATTTACACTTGCAGATAGCTGTCCTCATGTAATATTCAGTTCATATTGTATTGTTTGTCCGACACCCTATTCCTTTTTGTTAGTACATCTATCTAAATTGTTCTTCTATTTTTTTACAAGGCTCATATATTCACAGATGTCAGTACAAAATTTAGTTGAGTAACTCTAATGATGCTTCACAGGTTGTTGCTCAGTTTTACAAGCTGTTGCTCAGTCTCACTGGAGTGTCCCACCTGCTTGCGAACTCTGCTGGAAGAGTCTTCACTCTTGGCCTCCAGACTTTGATTGATTGCATAGGCAAAGCAATTTGGAAAATAATTCAGAAGCAATATGTATCTAGGTATGGCCTTCTAGACTTCCGTTGATGTTTTACATTAAACAAGTTTCCATACATATCAATATGTCGCTATATGACACTTATGTGCTTCCTTCATTGTATCAGGTCACTCGCCTCCGCACAGCATTAATATATCTGTCAATACGGCAATACCTTGACCTATGGAGTGTGGACAGAGCATACAGGAGGAAAGCTGCTCATACAGGTCAGTCATTTTGAGATCAAACATTGGACTGAAACATCAGTGATTATCTATCTTCTATTGACAGAGTATTGCTATATACATTTTATATTAAAATCTGCATACAGGACCAAGCACCTTCTTCCTTTGCAGCGAATGGTCAGACCATGAACCATCAGATTTTTGCTGCTGCTTAGTAAAGTGAATGAAAATTGGATCGACACTTTTGTAACAAAAGTTCTACCAACACAGCAGCGCAGAAGAGGTATATAAAAAGAATCCCCTGAATTTGTTGTGCCACTCTTATCCAGTCAAGTCCATTTGGTGCATGCGCCTGAGATAGAACACGATGCAAAAAAAGTGCCATCTGTAGGAACAAGAACCTTCTTTCTTCTAGATTTAGTTCATACTCTACCATGCTAGCCGTATATATGATACTGCCTAGGCAACGATACACATCTCGAGATTCACTTTACTGTATGTTCCATCTAATTTGGCGCTGTTAATCGATGTTCTGTTTCACTTCTTTGCTTTGTTAACAGGGTTCCTATGACCAATGCCTATTGGTTATCAAATTGGTTATATTCAGACAACATTGCGAGTTACTGTTTGTACCATTTCATTTGTGTGATCCAATGCATTTTGGATTGTTGAGTTATCTAGTGACAAATAACGAACTATAACTTACACAGGCCCCCAACAGTGGGTTGTCTGCTGTTGCTTCTTATGCTGGCCAAGACCAACAATTAGGTGGGAGTTCATTGGGGAGCCTGATTCGACATGTCATGGAGACATTCAGACAGGGAAGGCTATTTCAGTTGACATACCATATGATGGCAATAATGTGTGTCACCAAACAATGGCCAAGCGATTTCTCCACTTTTTATCCCCCCGCCCCCAAATGCAATTTGTCAAACATTGTTGCTAATAATACAAGGTATTCTTAGTGATGGCAACTTTACCACGAAGGATTGAATTCTCCAGTTTTTCTGTGAAGGAACCATGTGTGGGACGGGGGTACAGAGATAACAAACCTTGTGCTTTGATTTAAATATTTTATTAATTGCTTTCAGCGAAACAAAACATTTTGCACACTTATGATTCAGCTGCTTCTGTACTTTATTCTGGTGAAAAATACTCTCCCTGCTGGCTACCTTTCTTTATACCTCCTACAACCTGCAGTTGCTTAATACATTAGGAGTTTTGTATGTCTTCATCGTTCGAACAAAGTTTCAGTTACCGCAGGTGCTGCTGGTGTTGTGCTATCATAGTTGGCCTATTATGTGCTGCACATTATTTTTATAGCCCACGTTCATATGAACATACTTCCATTTTGTCAGAAGAAAAATTATGCTTACATTGTGTCTGCCTGGGATGTTGAACAAGTTTGTGCCTTGGTTTCTTGTATGTGGCCTCAAAGATTGACACTATTTACCGGCGCACTGGCAGCATGCTAACCAAAGTATGTTGATCGTGCACAGATGCACTTTAGGATGCTAATACAGTGTCTTTTTTGATAAATTCCCAATTGGCACGGAATATGTAGCCAGGGCATTGGGGATCTTCAGGTAACACAATCGATGCAATGATGCAATTACTTTGTCACTTAGCTCTCTACACACAAGACACAAACATGCAATTTGTTGCCATACATACGGCCCTCATGTTGCCAAGCTAACCACTAGGTTTTGTTGTCGTACACTGAAATTTTGTTTCATATAAAATGGTTTCACAAACATGCCCTTTATTTTCAGTATAGATTTTCCTATAACTTTAGACAATTCTTGGTAACATTCCATGTCTTCTACGAATTTAATTTCTATAGGCATATTAAAATTGCTATTCTAATTTTTTTATGCTTGGTTTGGCCGCTTACGTCCCTTAATGCCTGAGTAACATCATAGAGCACGCATGGTCCACAACATCAGGTAGATGTCATATGCATGACATGTGCATTTCAGTTTTAGAATACAGTAGTCAAATTAGCACACTCACAGTACAGAATGCAGACATGTTGTGAGTTGCAGTGCTGAATTTCATCTTTCATCATAAAGAAACGCTACAGCCCGACCACACCCCCCCCCCCCGCCGCGCGCAAATTATGTTGTTTCCAAGTTTAGTGGTTCAAATTAAATTGCGCTGGGGTATATTTAATGAGGTTTTTATGTTTTAAGTCGCAGTGCTGAATTTCGTACTATAGCAATGCCACAAAACCCCACGTTTACAGATTAATCAATTTCCCAATTTAGTGATTGAAATTAAATTGCACTGGGATATATTTAATGTGATGCTTATATTTTCCTAATACGTATATCATTCAGTATGCATCTGATTGCTTTTTATCTCATACCATTACATAACAAGCCATTGTATGTATGAATAATACTTAATTGCAAATTTCTTAGCAGCAAGAGAATGTAAATTATACACAGAACTTAAAGAATGCTGGCTATATCTTTTCACATTTCATAGTTTCTGGTCATGTGATGCGCTTTGGATATCTTTTACTTCTCAAACAGGACCAGGACCTACTAGGAGAAGGCACAGGTGGAGATAGTTGCAACATCCTCATCCTGG